>CM061918.1:35307078-35519092 GCA_031002005.1 Vandiemenella viatica
AAGTAAACCAAAATTCGCAGAGTCTTCTGCTAATCAGTAGCCAGGTACCAAAATGTCCATTTAAGGTCGTTCTACTGCAGTTTTCCAGGAAAATTCTCCCCTTTTCCAGGAAATTATTTTTCAATAAATCAGGACCCAGGGGAGTTCTCCATTCGGTTTAAAATGTTCCCATCTAACGCCAACCTTCGGATTCAGGACCAAGTGTGACATTTGTTTATAATTGCATGCTTCATCCAACTAACCACGATAAAAGTGACATAATGCCCTTAGCTAACTTGGTCATCAAACAGACATCATAACCACATTTTCATAGAAGACCCCCACACATCGACAAGTATCCATAAGTGCAGACACTAGTTCTATTGCGCCGAAGATAGTACCCACGCTTGAATTGTCGTAAATTGTTAGGTCAAAGTGGGTGTTTGGATATTTTATCCACTCAGGCCTCATCATCTAAAGTCTAATGCCAGATTGTGGTCATTGCCAACTTAGGCTCCATACACCACTCAGAATTATTCCTCCAATATCCATTCTAACAGCATTATACACCACATACAGCCCCTGACACTCTTCCAATCTCCCAATGACATCCAGTCCAGTTCCTTATTAAGGCACTTGTTGAATATTTTCCACTAATAAATCTAGCTGCCATATTTGCACCTTGCATTTGATGTACTAAAAATGTGGACTCCATACTACACTATTTACAAACAATGGTCTGATTGTGGGTTTGTATCCAAGTCCTTCGCTTCTCTGGTACATTCCCTCATCACCCTCTCTGTTAAATGATTTTTATGTAGTGAAAAACGTGAGAAACACAATTCGTATGCCAACACAACCGGCAGTAAACTGTAAAGAGTACAGTCAAATGGGAGATTCTCCTTACATATCATCAGCCTGGCGAGATAGAAGGTGTGCAAAAGATGGCATGTTTTCACAATAAACCTAAGTGTTTATACCATAAATAGTGTTCATCACGCCCAGTTGATTACATTTACCATCAACACGTCTCTCCCACACATCAACCATTTCTACCATTCAGTAAAAAAAGTGACTCAGGTACCATGAGTTGCAATAGACACTTGACCATCAGGTCGCACCCACAAATCCATACATCTCAATACACTAGCACAAACAAACAGAAGTGGAGGGACAGCAAAATCATTCGTCCAGACAGACGTGTTTATAGAAAGTATCACCATATTTACGCATACAGACACAGAGAGAGACGCATATTTCCATGCCTTCAGCAAGCTAGACACAACAACCAGCCCAATCATGGCGACGAAAAAGTGGGGTAGAACCCCCATGACTCATAACTGACCAAAAAATCATCAGTAACATATGTTCCAGGTACCATACTCTTCACATCAGCATCATCTCATTTATCTCACACTATAGACCTCACTATCATCCAGTATCATGTGTGCTAGGTACAAAACTGTTTATATCAGCACCACCACTTGTATCCCACACCTAAGCCTTTTCTGCCATTCAGTAACATGTACCACGCGTACCAGTAGACATCTGGTCATCAGACAGATATCATAACTCACATATTCATACTAGGTCTCAACCAAAAATCTGTACGTCACCTCACACAAGCAAGGTATCACCACATTTACGAAAAAAACACACAGAGATAGAGACGCATACACACGTTCATTTCCAGGTCTACAGCGATCTCGACTCAACAACTAGCCCAATCATGGCAACGAAAAAGTGGAACAGAACACCCATGACTGGCCCAAAAATCATAGAAAGACACACATACATACACACTAACATGTCAATGCATTCAAACAATTCCATTCATCACCACACATAACTGGAGGAAAAACTGAAGAGTTACAGGATGTGTGAAGTTTGAAATCACAGCCACATCTCTCCCACACCACAACCCTTTCTGTCATTTAGTAACATGTGACCCAGGTACCATGAGTTACAATAGACACTTGTCTATCAGACAGATATCATAACCTCCATATTCATACTAGGTCTCACCACAAACCCATACGTCTCCAGACAAGCACAAACATATGGGAGGAACAGCAATTCATACGTCCAGATAAATGAGTTTAAGGAAGGTATCACCATACTTACGCACACAGACACATATATCCATGCCTACAGCGAGCTCAACACAACAACGAGCCCAATCATGGAAAAGAAAAAGTGGGACAGAACCCCCATGGCTCAAGACTGAGGAAAAAAAATCATCATTAACATGTGTTCCAAGTAACAAACTCCTCACATCAAAATCATATCATTTAACTCACACTACAGACCTCTCTGCCATTCAGTATCGTTGGTAATATGTACAAAGCTGTTCACCACCTCTATCCCACGCCACAAGCCTTTTCTGCTATTCAGTAATATTTGCCCCAGTACCACGAGTATCAGTAATCACATGGTCATCAGACAAATATCATAACTCCCATACTCATACTAGACCTCACACACAAACATAACTGACCAAAAAACCATCAGACAGACGTTAGAGTGTGTGCAAAGGATGACATGTTTTTGCCATACACCTCAGTACTTATCACATTATCAATTAATTACATCAACACATAGGTAGCCAGTCATTGTGAAATCTCAAAGTCGAATATAATCCTATCGTGATAGACACACAGCCACATAGAAAGACACACAATCACATGTCCATGCATACACACAGTTACCATACATCACCACACACACCGAAATACCGCAATTCGCCGGTCTAAAAGCGCGGACCGCGTTGGTTTACCGGAGTTTCCCGACCGGGACCTATTACCGGTAACCGCATTTTTAGGACCGGACTGAAGACCGGAATTTCATTGCGCTAGTAAGCGGTTATATGCGCCGGTATACCGACCTACATGATGTACGCGTCCGCTGTGAGGAAGGGTGGCCCCCTCCCGCCGCGCCCGCCCGGGCAGGTTGATCCAAAATTTGTCTTTGATGAGCTGATTAACAAATGACTTTGGCCAAACATTGCCAAGAGCTTAGTTCCAGCCACCAGCTATACTGATGACACATTAAAAAATCAAGTAATGTGGTGAGCACTGAGGTATTGGAAAGACATACTATCGTCTGCCTATCATGTAACACTTAGTGTGGACGTCGTGTGTCGGGTCCCTTTCCTGCAGTTACTTGTATGTATGTGGTAACTTATGAAATTGTGGTATATGCATGGACATACTGTATGTGTGTGTGCGCGTGTTCCTGTGTGGTTATGTGTGTAATTATGGTGGTAGGAGTCTACTTGAGATTTTTCCATCAGTGGCCACCTATGTAGATGTAATCATTTGGGTATGATGAGCACCGAGGTTTGTGGCAAAGAAATGAAATATTTCGCACATCCTGTAGCTATTCAGTCTGGACCTATGGTGTTCAGTCCTTTTCCTCCAGTTACGTGTATGTGTGGTGATGTATGGTAACTGTGTGTATGCATGGACATGTGATTGTGTGTCTTTCTATGTGGCTGTGTGTCTATCACGATAGGATTATATTCGACTTTGAGATTTCACAATGACTGGCTACCTATGTGTTGATGTAATTAATTGATAATGTGATAAGTACTGAGGTGTATGGCAAAAACATGTCATCCTTTGCACACACTCTAACGTCTGTCTGATGGTTTTTTGGTCAGTTATGTTTGTGTGTGAGGTCTAGTATGAGTATGGGAGTTATGATATTTGTCTGATGACCATGTGACTACTGATACTCGTGGTACGTGGGGCAAATATTACTGAATAGCAGAAAAGGCTTGTGGCGTGGGATAGAGGTGGTGAACAGCTTTGTACATATTACCAACGATACTGAATGGCAGAGAGGTCTGTAGTGTGAGTTAAATGATATGATTTTGATGTGAGGAGTTTGTTACTTGGAACACATGTTAATGATGATTTTTTTTCGTCAGTCTTGAGCCATGGGGGTTCTGTCCCACTTTTCTTTTCCATGATTGGGCTCGTTGTTGTGTTGAGCTCGCTGTAGGCATGGATATATGTGTCTGTGTGCGTAAGTATGGTGATACCTTCCTTAAACTCATTTATCTGGACGTATGAATTGCTGTTCCTCCCATATGTTTGTGCTTGTGTGGAACGTATGGGTTTGTGGGTGAGACCTAGTATGAATATGGAGGTTATGATATCTGTCTGATAGACAAGTGTCTATTGTAACTCATGGTACCTGGGTCACATGTTACTAAATGACAGAAAGGGTTGCGGTGTGGGAGAGATGTGGCTGTGATTTCAAACTTCACACATCCTGTAACTCTTCAGTTTTTCCTCCAGTTATGTGTGGTGATGAATGGAATTGTTTGAATGCATTGACATGTTAGTGTGTATGTATGTGTGTCTTTCTATGATTTTTGGCCAGTCATGGGTGTTCTGTTCCACTTTTTCGTTGCCATGATTGGGCTAGTTGTTGAGTCGAGATCGCTGTAGGCCTGGAAATGAACGTGTGTATGCGTCTCTATCTCTGTGTGTTTTTTTCGTAAATGTGGTGATACCTTGCTTGTGTGAGGTGACGTACAGATTTTTGGTTGAGACCTAGTATGAATATGGGAGTTATGATATCTGTCTGATGACCAGATGTCTACTGCTACGCGTGGTACATGTTACTGAATGGCAGAAAAGGCTTAGGTGTGGGATACACGTGGTGGTGCTGATATAAACAGTTTTGTACCTAGCACACATGATACTGGATGATAGTGAGGTCTATAGTGTGAGATAAATGAGATGATGCTGATGTGAAGAGTATGGTACCTGGAACATATGTTACTGATGATTTTTTGGTCAGTTATGAGTCATGGGGGTTCTACCCCACTTTTTCGTCGCCATGATTGGGCTGGTTGTTGTGTCTAGCTTGCTGAAGGCATGGAAATATGCGTCTCTCTCTGTGTCTGTATGCGTAAATATGGTGATACTTTCTATAAACACGTCTGTCTGGACGAATGATTTTGCTGTCCCTCCACTTATGTTTGTTTGTGCTAGTGTATTGAGATGTATGGATTTGTGGGTGCGACCTGATGGTCAAGTGTCTATTGCAACTCATGGTACCTGCGTCACTTTTTTTACTGAATGGTAGAAATGGTTGTGTGGGAGAGACGTGTTGATGGTAAATGTAATCAACTGGGCGTGATGAACACTATTTATGGTATAAACACTTAGGTTTATTGTGAAAACATGCCATCTTTTGCACACCTTCTATCTCGCCAGGCTGATGATATGTAAGGAGAATCTCCCATTTGACTGTACTCTTTACAGTTTACTGCCGGTTGTGTTGGCATACGAATTGTGTTTCTCACGTTTTTCACTACATAAAAATCATTTAACAGAGAGGGTGATGAGGGAATGTACCAGAGAAGCGAAGGACTTGGATACAAACCCACAATCAGACCATTGTTTGTAAATAGTGTAGTATGGAGTCCACATTTTTAGTACATCAAATGCAAGGTGCAAAATATGGCAGCTAGATTTATTAGTGGAAAATATTCAACAAGTGCCTTAATAAAGGAACTGGACTGGATGTCATTGGGAGATTGGAAGAGTGTCAGGGGCTGTATGTGGTGTATAATGCTGTTAGAATGGATATTGGAGGAATAATTCTGAGTGGTGTATGGAGCCTAAGTTGGCAATGACCACAATCTGGCATTAGACTTTAGATGATGAGGCCTGAGTGGATAAAATATCCAAACACCCACTTTGACCTAACAATTTACGACAATTCAAGCGTGGGTACTATCTTCGGCGCAATAGAACTAGTGTCTGCACTATGGATACTTGTCGATGTGTGGGGGTCTTCTATGAAAATGTGGGTTATGATGTCTGTTTGATGACCAAGTTAGCTAAGGGCATTATGTCACTTTTATCGTGGTTAGTTGGATGAAGCATGCAATTATAAACAAATGTCACACTTGGTCCTGAATCCGAAGGTTGGCGTTAGATGGGAACATTTTAAACCGAATGGAGAACTCCCCTGGGTCCTGATTTATTGAAAAATAATTTCCTGGAAAAGGGGAGAATTTTCCTGGAAAACTGCAGTAGAACGACCTTAAATGGACATTTTGGTACCTGGCTACTGATTAGCAGAAGACTCTGCGAATTTTTGGTTTACTTTAACGCACGAAAAAAAGGTAACTGATCAGGGATTGGGAGTGGGAATCATTGGAAAACAGAATGAAGTTTGGGGAAGTGTTGTGGGTATGTTGGCGATGAGGCTAGAGGTGGATCTTGGTGAAAGAATTAGGAATAGTGCACTGGATTTCTTCTATAAGGGAGTGTGTAAATCTTCTATATCTCCACAGGCGATGGTCTCAGGCATGTTCTGTGCTTAGCGTGACTCGATTTTTTTATCACATAGGACTGGCGTACTTAGATTCCACAGGTGTGAAATTAGTAAGATTAACAGACGGTATTTCGTTCCTGGAACATAAGTGCTGTACTGTAAAATACAGTTAAAGGTGTCAATCACTGATGTGTCACAAGGGATTTATTGGAATTTTAGACAAAGTACAGCTAAGGACACTCAATTTGTGATTGCTTACGAAAGCATAACAGAATTGATACATAGATTGGCCTGGATAGACAAACGACAAAGGTTTGACCTGGATGGCAACAATTACGAGTCTGGTTTTCAAATCGACAACTTTGCTTTAGTTTAGAGGCTCTCAACCAATCGAGGTTATACTTACATCCATCAGTAAACCCCTTCAATGCCTCTTTGAGTCCAAAAAGTGTCTGTGTTTCATTACACATAATTTAATACATCCTTTAAAATACACGGTCTGTAGGTGACACTCGTGAGTTATATTATATTGTTCATAATGAGTCCATCATGATGTGAAAAAGTGAGATTGTTTCCAGTCTCTTCGTCGGTGAATTAATTTTTAATGTCTGCCTGCTTTGATGAACGGAATTTATGTTAACAGCGAGGTCTTTAGAGACGGGAAAGGATGGGGGGCAAGGAATGGCCTTTTGAAGGTAGCATCCCCCCGGCATTCACCTGGAGTGATTTTGGAAACCCAAATCTGGATGCCCGGAACCGCCGTCCTCTCGAATGCAAGGCTAGAACGCTAAATAATTTCATGAAAACAGGTACACATAGAATTTATATCTGGAGTTTATGACGTTTTTTTTCCCGTTAAAAGGAAACATTTATGCTTTTCGAGGCGTGGAAATTACGTAACTTTACGGCTTTTTCACAAAACACTTAAACACCGCGGCCGGACTCGAACCGGCGACCTTCGGCACTCTAGCCCCAACACTGCCGAGGTCGTTAGTTGAATTACAAGGCCAGAACGCTAAACAGGTACTTTTTTTTAACGTCTCTCTAACAACGTGGTCTTTAGAGACGGGGAAAGGAATGGGAATGAATTCGGTCATGGCCTTTTGAAGGTAGCATCCCGGCATTCACTTGGAGACACACAATTTCATTACCCCTAATTTTGAAATTTGTCCTGGTGGAGGAACATCAAAGACAGCACCGGCTGCGGGATGTAATCAGCCATATGCTATATGGAAGGCTTTAAACAGACTAAGAACTGAAGTGTCCCCGATGTAAATATAATATTTAAAAAATGGGGGGTACACTAATGACAACGATCTATGTGAATGTGGTGAGCTTCAGAACCCACAACATCTTCTGATATGCAGGAATCTCCCTGAAACCTGCAATATCGACGACCTTTACAGGGCAAACGAGAAGGCCATCAAGATTGCGGAATTCTGGTCACATTCTATATAATTGTGTTTATAGTTAATATTAATTAATTAATGTTATTGTTTTTCAACTTGTTATGTCCTGGACACGAGAAATATAAATAAAATATAAATACCCCTAATTTAATACATCCTTTAAAATACACGGACTGTAGGTGACACTCGTGAGTTATATTATATTGTTCATAATGAAAAAAGTGAGTTTGTTTCCCGTCTCTTCGTCGGTGAATTAATTTTTAATGTCTGCCTGCTTTCGATGAACGGAATTTATGTTAACAACGTGGTCTTTAGAGACGGGGAAGGATGGGAAGGAATTCGGCCATGGCCTTTTGAAGGTAGCATCCCCGGCATTCACTGGAGTGATTTTGGGAAACCATGGATGCCTGGAACCTCCGTCCTCCCGAATGCGAGGCAAGAACGCTAAATAATTTCATGAAAACAGGTACACATAGAATTTATATCTGTAGTTTATGACGCTTTTTTTCCCGTTAAAAGGAAACATTTATGCCTTTTTTTATTCAAGGCATGTATCCTCTCTAGGTATGGAAACTAAAATTTTGATTTGGAAATGACGAGTTGGAACGGCTTTTTCAATAAAAACACGCGGCCGGACTCGAACCGGCGACCTAGCCCCAACACTGCCGAGGTCGTTTTAATGTGGACTTTTTTTTGTTTTTAGTAAAATTGCAATGATTTACCCTTAAGTACCGAAGAAAATATTTTTACTGTGTGTCGATAGTAGCCAAGATGTTCAGTGCTTGCTTAACAGGACGCTAGGAATACATATTTCGTCACGCTTAGTAAACAGAGATAACAGTCGTTGAAACAGTGTACACATTTCGCAAAGCGCGCCGGAAATAATGCCACCGAACGCCATCTAGCCGCCACCAAATGAACTAGAAATTAAGCCTATGGATATCACGTCGGGGTCACCAGTTATGGAGTAACTACACTCTACACAGTAATAAACGAAAGCTGAGGTGTACTTAAGCACAGCTATTTATTATGCAAGAGGTTGCATACACAATAACAGAACATGCCGGTAGCGCGACACAGATAAAAAGAACAAGTTCATACGCGGCACGTGGCTAGCAGCCGACTGGCTCCAAGTAGTACGGTTGTCTCCCACCTGGTCTAGTTGGCGCTCCCGTCGGCTCGATCAGGGCGCCGGTTGTTGGCAAAGAGATGAACCATGGCGTGGTCGATTGCAACGCCGACTGGTGGCGAAGATTTGTACTTTAGGCTGGGCAAGGCTCCGCCACAAGCCCTTGGGAGATGGTGCCATCTGTGCGGCCGATCTGTGATACTAACGGTGCAGCGCCATCTATCCGCAGATCGGGGAACTAACGTGTGACGTCACGCGACCGTGCTGCCACCTGGCGGTGCGCCAGGTCCATCCTTGTCCTCCTACTATTACTGACTGATTAAGCGTAACTTGTTTTATCACGGGTAGATACGGACACGCGGCGCGATGGGATGAAATAACCGGAACAAAAAAAACAGTCACAAAATCAGATTAAATAAAACAAGCGTGATGTTTATAAACTAGCTCACCATAACGTTTATTTGTATGCACGAACGGCATAATGTTATCGTCTAAAATGAACGAAAAAACTGAAAAATAATCTAATATTTGTATCGGTTCATGCAAGAATGGACCACTTTTTGGTGGTTTTGAGTTAAAAGTGATTGTAAGCTGTGGCAGCAAAGTACCCTCTGCAGTCAACCCCTGAGACTTTAGACGGTAATACATTTCCTCGTTGTGTGCAAGGAGGGTCTTAACTTCAGGGCTTTAAGTACCTTCTTGCCTGAATGCTCGTTTTTTTAACTGCTTAACGTCTCCTATAACAACTAGGTCTTTAGAGACGGGAAAGGATGGGGGGCAAGAATGTGAAGGAATTTCGGCCATGCTTTTTGAAGGAAGCATCCCGGCATTCACCTGGAGTGATTTGGGGAAACCATGGAAAACCCAAATCTGGATGCCCGGACGGGGATTCGAATTTCGAACCACCGTCCTCCCGAATGCGAGGCTAGAACGCTAGCCGTTACACCACCACGCTCGGTCTGAATGCTCGTAGGCGCGCCTTTGTTTCTCATTGTGATTTACAAAAAAACAAAAAAAAACATGAGGGGCAAAGCAAGAAGTACAAACGCTACTCCACTGATGTTTTTGGTGAAAATGCATTCGCATGTCGCTAGTTTTGGTATGAATCTAGCCACTGTTGATACATATCTAGATGAAATACTTGCCATTAAGACAATCTGTAAAATGTTTACCGAAAAAATATCAGATATCCCAGTGTGTTTTACGAAATCAGATATCCCAGTGTGTTTTACGACATTTTTCAGCTACTTCAGGGAAATTTTAATGCAAGATTTAGGCAGTAATTATGGGATTGTTGTGAGCGCGAGGGTTTGGAAAGAAAAATTAAAAACTGTCATTTTAGTCAGTCAGCAAAAATAAATGCCGGAGCTATTCGGAAGCACAGAGCCAAATTTTATTTAAAAAATTGAAAAATGGAAAGAAGAAAACTGTTCGCACTAAAGATGAACCGTTGATGCCTTGTGTTTGATTTCATGCAGAACCTCATGATACCTAAAATATCTGTTTAAGAAACATTTATTTCAGAGCGATAAATGTTAACTTGTTTGGTAATCGCAATATTAAAACCAACACTGCTAAATTCTACACTTACCACAAGGCCGAAAGGAAGAAAGGAACAAACGAGGTTTGCTCTTTTCTGTTGGACTACATTATGATAGAAATTTCTGTAAATGTGAATTCTGATCATATACTGCGATAACTGTGGAGCGTAGAGTAAAAATCACGCTTTCTACAATGTGTTGCTCGCCCTTGTTAAAATAAAATGATTTATCTAAATTAAGCAATACTACCAGATTATAGGGCACAATTTCTTTGCTGTTATTGTGGTTTCAGTGAGATAAAAAAGAACAAAACAAAAAAATTACATGCCGTAATTGGTGAGGCAGCTAACCAACGTATTCCTGCATAGCTCTAAAAACCCAAAAAAAGTTTCTAGAAAGGAAGTAAACGATGGAGGCATACTGGACTTCAAGGATGTTGACGTCATATTGCTGGAGAATTCTTATCTCTTCTGAAACTAGACGGAGCAACACTTGAAAAGATAAGATGTACTTTGGAATAACCAGTTTCCATCACTCAGATTCCCTGGAAGTGTTATAGCTTACAATTTCACTGACGAACTTATGAAATATTGTTTATTTATGCAGAAGAGAAAACAGAAACTAGAACTTCCGATTTAGAAGGCATATATTCTGCGAAGAATCCTTATGAAGCAATCTGAAATTAATGACTTGAGAAAACTACAACCATGCATCCCCGACAGATACCAGTCATTTTTTAACTTACTTATCAACCGACTGACTAATAACGAGCCGGAAAAGGGCAAAGCTGACTAATGAAATATGAATTTGTGCTTACGACGAGGTTTTCTTCACAAAATACATTTTTTCAGCATAAAATTGTTTTCTTACTATACCGCCCTCTGCAGTACACGCAAAAATGGACCGCATCTTTTTTGATTTAAAATTAAAACGCAGTTGCTCAAGGTTCAAAAGCAATTCACTTTCAAATACCCCTTGCCCTAATGAATATTCTGTGTTAGTCTGTTCGAAAAATTCTTTGTACAGACAGCAGCATTCAGTATTTTTCATTTTTCTCAAAATGCATTCAGACGGACTTAAATCCCTTCTTGCATGAAGCAATACATTCGATATCTCAGTTATTTTAATCAACTATAACTGTCGTTTCTTCAGAGAAACTTGGATGGTTCCAATCTCTTGTGCGTCCACATTTGTATTATTGTTGTGCCATTTGGGACCCGTTTCGTAAGGGGTTGATCGAAAGTATAGAGAAGAGCCGCTCGATTCGTGACCGCTTGCTGCAGTCCTTATGAAAGCGTCACAGAACTGATTAGTAGATTAGGTTGGGAGTCTCTGGTAGATAGATATTTTATACAGGTATCAACCGTATTCGTAAAATGGTTATGACCTCGATATTGCTGAACTCTTTCCACCGGCAGTTATTTTGGGAACGCTGTTGTTATCAATAATTGGCCCCGTGTCGTTCCTTCACGAGCGACCGCGTTAGTGCTAACGAGACAGCGTGACTCCGACTGGATATCGTTTTGTCTGCGCTAACAGGTGTCTCTTGTCGCAGGCGGCGATACAGCTAGCGAGACGTAAACACGTCACTTGGCAGACGGCCGTTTTGTTTGCGATAAAGAGGTCTCTTTGTGACGCGAGTGAACACGGTTCAGCAGGCGATAGGGTCGTGAGTCGCCTGCCTCCGCCGTGTAATTGAGCGCGGCCGTTCGTCTTGTGCCCGGACACAGACCTTTCTCTTCGCGTCCTATGCGAAGCTAACTAGCTGCACACGGCCGCACGGCGCAGAGGCAGGAAGAGGCCGCTAAAGGCTATAAATTGGAAAACAGAGCGGGCGGCTGCGGGCCTTTGTGTGGTCTGTCCCCTCCACAACGCTCCGAAACCACGAGCGCTTGTCTGTTATTGCTGTGTCATCTCCTACACTGTACAGCGTAAATTTAGTGCAATAAATTACGCGTGGACATATTCCACAGCTTAAACGCAGTGCTTCATCAACTGGGATGCTTCACCACATATACCTAATCCCTGTTCCCTGATACAAGGGTGCTCGGTTCTAGCATCCGATATTAAGATTGACACGCACGCTTTCCCTCCTCTTTGGGGCGTCGTTTCCAAATAACCAACCACCCTCATATATATATATATATATATATGTGCATATAAAAGAGGACGCCAGATCATTTAGATTTCGGTTCATCAAAACAGCTCCGGCATAGTTTCTTCATACAGTACACGATCGAATTCCTTCCCGTTCCTTGCCTCCTATACTAAAGTACGTTGACGAACAACTTACGTCCCCAATTATTTTCTTAATATAGCTTTATCTTTCTCTACTGTTTTTTTTTTTTCCTCCAGCTAGGGAGCATCCATAAACTACGTGACTCGGTCGGGGGGGGGGAGAGGAGTTGGCTGGAAAGCTACGCTGGGCTGCGTGGAAAAAAAGGGGGGGGGCGGTTCCGAGCCACACCATGTAGCTTTCCTTTCATATGATTTGTCACAGTTAAAATGAGGTACAGAACATACAACAACACGTGAATATTTATTTCCGTCATTTAATTATCTCCATATGTAATTTACGATAGTCTGACCAGAAAAAAAAAAAACAGTACAAAATGTCTTCTGAAATCAATAGGGGGAAAAACTACTTGCTGCGTAGTATTAGAGAGGTGTTAGAGGAAAAAGCCACGTCGGGCTACGTGGAGGGTGGGGGATTCACAGGATGCCAAAATGGAGTCACGTTGTTTCTGCGCGCTCCCTTATCCTCCACTAAAGCGTTAACCAATTCCGCATGTCTTAAAATGTTGTCTATCATCCTGTCTCTTCTTTCTGTGACTCCTCCGCAAACTTGATTCCTCCATCCTCTTTTACACAGCACGATAATTTCATACTTTATTCAACCCATTCATTTTCTATTGTCGTTCAATAAATTGTTTTTCATTCAATATTTCTATGACCACTCAGTGTATTTTGCAGTATGTTAATTCTTCAAACACTTTACAACTCTCATACAGTACACCCTTTGGTTAATTTTATAATGGAATTCCCCTATTAACATGTTTTCTTTGCCAGGCACCATCTTACGTACACTGCCTGGCAAAGAAAGTGAAGCACCCAGAAGAGGAGGAGAAAACGAAATGAAATTTCATGCCTTCAGAGGGTATGTGACGTTATTTAAGTGATTGCAAAAGCAAGTCAAATTTACAAAGAACTTGGCGGTATGAGCCAACTTATCAGTATAACGTTACACTCCCTCTGGCCTGGATGCATGCACTCATTCCGTAATGAGAGGTGTCACAAAGCCATTGCAACCTATCTTGAAGCAAGCTGGTTCACAAATGTTGTAATTGGTCCTTGATATCCTGGATACTGCCGTTGACGTCCGAGATGGTCCCACACACGTTCCATCGGGGACAGATCTGGGGATCTTGCTGGCCACTGGAGTACCTGAACATCACGCAGACAGTTCATAGAGACACGTTTGTGTGGATCAGCATTGTCCTGTCGAATGAGAAGTAACACATGAGATCCACGGGCCTTCTATTTATTAATAGTCGTGATGTACTTCTCTGCTCTAGAATTCCTGCGATGAGGAGGTTTGGTGATAAGCATAGCAGGTAGGCGAAGCTTCTAGGGATGCGAGTTCAGCGTGCGAAAACTAGGGAAGGTGTTTATTTTTTATTTTTTTATTTATTTTTTTCCTTTTATACCTCGTCGACGTCGAGGTCATTACAGCCAGGAAGGAATTCGGCCATGGACTTTTGAAGGAAGTATCCGGGCATTCGCCTGAAATAATTTTCGGAAACCATGGAAAACCCAAATCTGGATGCGCGGACGGGGATTCGAACCCGCGTCGTCCTGAATGCGAGGCCAGAGCGTTACGGCTCACCCACCACGCTCGGTATGGAAGGTGCAATCTCCCCCCCCCCCCACACACACACGTTTTATGTGCTTACTTATTCTTTCGTTAACTTCTTAATCGGAAATTTAAAACTTCCTCCGCTACAATACTTCATTCCGTTTTCTGCGTCTGATTCAATTAACGGATTTCTCAACCCAAAAATTTGCGTATTTTATAGAGTTTTGAAACACTTCAAAAATTTAAGTTCGGTGGGGAAAGGAATGTAGTACATAGTAAAATTTATATTTCAATGTTTCTTATTTAATTTCTTACGCAAGCTACGGGTTTCTATGATTGATTAGTCTCAATATTTTTTTTATATAGACTTACGGAATTATTCCTAACGTTTAACAGAAGTAGACTTGACTACTCGTATCATCAAACACATGAGCGAAAACAAAATGGACATAGAAAGATAGAGAATAATTTGGCTTAATTCGTTTGTAGCTGGGTCAAGGCCTCGACGAATTACTGAAAATCACCCATCGATGTATTTTTATAAAAAACTCTGCTTCATTACAGTTGAACTTTATATAATTGAACGACATCCTGAGTTATACAAAACTGAGCGGCACACACAGCAGGCCTGAGTCGGAGACGCTTTTTATGCGTTCTTCGCTAAGGGAGCGTCCATTAATTACGTGAGTTGAAATAAAATAGGGGGGGTGAATCCGGCGAAATCTGACAAAGGGGGAGGGGAGGAGGGTGTAGCTATTTTAAATTGATTTTATTGTCTGTATAATATTGCAGTTGCACACACAAGAAATCAGTGCACATTTGAAACTTATTTATTTTATCGTTAAACTTGCTCCTCGTTACAGAAGCAAGTTTTCAAACACTTCGTCTCCTCAGATTTAAGGTTTCTGTACAATTAAAGGTAGGAAAAAATTGTAAATAATAACTTTATTTTTAATCCAGATTAATACTTCAGTACAATTCATGCACCATCAATCGTGTCAGCGATACTCATACTATGCCTCGTCAGAGAGCTTATATTAACACTCTTAGTTCTGTGAAATTAAATAAATTACACTAAAAGGCATTATGCTGTTCTATTACAAGGAGTTCGACGGAAATCTATCTTTGCTCAGGTTTTAAAATTCTTGAAGGACAGTAGAGCTAAAAAAAAAAAAAGTGTCGACTTTAGAGGGAATATTAGGTCTAGAAACTGACTTTACCACTCAAGCTGCGAGATCGATTATCAGGGGAGAGGGGTCCATCAAAAACTCGCGTCATTTTAGGAGTGGAGGAGGGGGGGGGGGTTCCGGCCAGATCTCAGCATAGGGAAGTGGGGAAGTGGGGAGGGGTTCGGAATTCCGGAAAAAACACCTCACGTCATTAATCGATGCCCCCTAAAGGTACACGAAGAGCGTCAACCAATGCTCGCTTCCTCTTTCGAGCAAACTGCAATCGGCGCGATCATCCTTATGTCCCGGCTCTGGTTCCCCACCTCTGCCATATGGGCTTTCGTTCAGAAAAACGAGAGACATTAGCCTATACCTATCTCTATCTCTCTCTTTAATGGGACAAGATTTAGTTTTCGTAGGTTGTCTGACTACCGACCAGTTTTAGACGCCAACTTGTCTCCCACGTGACGTCAGAGTGTTATTTTAGCTGGGTATACAAATTACCGCTACATTGTCCCTTCTTTAGAAAATATATGTAATCTACAACTTCGTATGATATTAATAGGTTTGCTACTCGAAACATTCAGAAAGACATTAATTAATAAAAATTTAACTATACATCTCAAAGTTTTCTTGTTCTCGCATTATGGAACGTCCATAAACTACGTGGTTACATTTTGGACTTCCCTTTACCCTCCCCCTTCCCCCACGTAGGCTGACGTGGATTTTACATTGACACACCCTTCCCCCTTGTCCCACAAAGCCTTTTTCCCTATTAATTCCAGGACACATTTTGTGCCGTTTACTTGTAACACACTATCGTTAAAATTATTGCGCATATATCAAAGACAACTCATATTTGCGCTAAGTACTTTCATATAAATACAAATATTCTGAATGAAATGTTGGCACAAATCACTCTAGCAAATGATAAATCATTGAGAAAACATCTTTCTCAGGTATAGTCAGAGATCCTTTTCTTCTTGAGGCGTTTCTAAAAACATTCTTTTTTTCCCTTTAACCATCATTGTTCATTAATTGATAGAATGAAACAAACTAAACATGTCGCGGAAAAAAACTAAAAAGAGTTGCATTTTTTGATACTGTAAACTGGTTGGCAAAATGTTTTTGAGGAGCCTCGTGAAGTTCATTTTACAGCGATACTTCACAACACACTTTGAACTTGAAATAACACTTCAGCGAGCACCCGAATTTCACTTGGTACAACAAAATTAAAAGTATTTTATCGATCAGCGGAGTGGTCACACGCGAACGTATCACAATCAAAACAGATTTATTTCAAACCATCAAAACGTTACGAACTGTCACTACCTCGAAAATCCCGGGTGACATCTGCAAGCGCTTTTGAGGTTATGTGCGGCATGACAAATGTGTTTTAAATCGGTGAAACTCAACGTTATGACTTCAAGGCACACACACGTTCAACACGGTTAGCATATAGGATATCCAATTACATACGGAGATAATTAAATGACAGAAATAAATATTCGCATATAGTCATGCCTTCTGTACCTTATTTTAACTGTGAAAAATGATATTAATGAAAATGCTACGTGGTTTTGCTTGGAACCCTCCCCCACGTAGACACCAGCGTAGTTTTCTACACAACTCCCCCCCTCCCCCAAAGAAAGAACCACGTAGTTTGTGAACGATCCCTTATTGCTCATTTCTATTTAATAGTAAATCTTTGGCGAGCCGTACACTATTCCTTTCTATGTAATACCGTTGTATTACAGAGGGGTGTGTATTCCATTTGTGGAGGTAGTTTTTATATTTCTAGTACGTTCTTAATGAGATTTACAGGTAATGTTAATTTTGATAACTACCTGATAAGCTATTTCAAATGAACGATTGTCTACGTGTGTTTGCGATTGCAGTATCCGTTACACCAAGCACCCTATGGTCACACGACCGAAAACAGTAACAGTAAAAAGTTTAGCGGCGATCGCAACGGTAACGCGCAACGCAACATCAGTGAAAAACAGAGCTCGCTGCTACGAGAGGAAATTATCTGGTATTCCGCGCTGCGAATTAGTCCGTTGGCACTACCGGTTTAATGGGATAAGACTTAATTGCTACGAGCTGGATAGAGACTGTGCAAATTAACTTGTTAAGCGGGATGGAAATAAACGGGAGTGTATGATGAGGCAGGTAGCCCGTTTCAAATCCCTTTATCCCACCGGGAAGAGTCTCGCGGCTCCAGGCGGAGCGGAAAAATGTAACGTCACGCTCGCAAGGCGGGGGGGGGGGGGGGGAGGGGGGGCTAATAATCAGGGTTGCTGATGACGTTTCGGACGTCAAACTGCAGTTATCCACGCGGAATACTGAAACTCGAATCCACTTCAAAGCAGTCTGTCTGCTGGGCTCTGCCACCCGGTTCACTCGTATTTCGTCCTTCTGGCCCGGTTCTAGTTCAGTAAACAGGCAAAATTAAAAAAAATTCACAGGCAGCCAATTCCGCAGCACACAGCTGTGCTTGGCGGCAGAAATTGTGAGATAACGAGGCTACCACTCCTGGCAATTTATGTAACGATTTACATATTTTTATAGTATTAAAATATTACTATTTGTTTTGTTACAAACTTGATGTTGCGATGGTATTTCAACGACCGTGAAACGTCGTTTTCCTTAAGCCCAAAGGATATGGTCCCAGCACCTCATGCAACAACAGTAGGAAAACGCAAAAGCAACGACTGAAACAAAGGTTCTTCGCATGTGTTGATAAAAATGAATTCGAAGCTGCGAAAGATAACAAAAAGGAAACAGATAAAAAGGAGGAGGAAACCATTGCTAAAAAGAAAACAACCGAGCGCAAGAAATCTAATCCAAAAAGAGAGATATTTTTATGACGACAATGGTGATCGAAAAGACACACATTGCTTGTACTGTAACGAAAGTTTTTTCAGCTTCAAGCTCACAAGAAAGATGGATGAAATGCCAATTAAGAGCCCACTTTGACCGACCATATCGGCCATTTGAGTACTTTTTGAAAGAATAATTTTTTTAGGCATTAAAGTTAATCCAAAGGTACTGTACTTACAAAATTCTAGAGCATGCTACGATAGTTAAATTATGGACCCACTAATTTTGAAGCCTACAGCTTAAAATATCGCCAAACCTTAGGTTGGCCACTGTACCCGGCTCTCCCCTACATTGAAATTACTCCTATCGAAATAAATTTTATGCACAGACACAACTTTTCTATAATTTTATTATACTGTACATTCAGATGGTTCGTTAGACTCTAGATAACGAACCATCTGAATGTACAGTTAAATAAATAAATAAATAATATACAGACGAAGATCTGAAAATCACTGTGGTGTATAGTGAGATACTGAAGTCACTTCGACCAAAAAAACGTGTGAGAATTCCCCAGCCTTTCTGCCAATCGCTTAGGACAGGAAAATTGCACTTGCTTTGAAGAAAAAATAAGAGAGGCTCGAGAACTGCGTTTATCTCCATGTGACATGTGTCAAAGTGAAATTAAAGTAATGTTACTCATCTAACTTCAGAAAACGAGAAATGCTAGCGAATGTCATAGGCTTTTTTAAGATTTGTGCTTATCACTTGGTATTTAGGAGAATTAAATATGTTTAGCAGCAAGAATTCGAATTTACTGAATAAACATATATTGTAATGTGTAAACTAGTTACAACGGTCTGGTAGCTCAGTGGTTAAGGCAGTTGCTTTCAAGAACTCAGCCTCCCGTGGTCTCGGGTTCAAATACCAGAGGGGCCAGGAATTTTTAAAGAGTTGTATTTGATCATATGAGCTACGTCAGAACATTGCGTGGTTCGGATTCTAAGTTAAATTGTGGGTCACAGAGGAAAGGAATTGGCCGTCTTACCTCTGACACAATGGGTTAGTGTGCCTCCTTAAGCAGGATCCAACCAACCATCGGGTTGTGGAGTAAGCTAGTTTTATAGTAGCGAGACAAGAATGAAATCGTGATGGCGGAAGCGAGCTGATGATAATCTTCTTTTTATTTGTAAATATTATCTACCTATTCGTTCTACATATCGGATAGAATTTGAAGCATCCAATTTACTTTTGCCAACTGTTAAAACGAATTTTGCAGCCAATGGCAACGTATCTTGTACAGATGTGTGCAACGGTAAGTTCGTATGTCCAGAATAATTTTTTATTTCATCTGGACTTACTGTTTTGTCGATGGCAGGAAGCCATTATGACTGAAAAATGACAGCAGGAAAAGGACTGGATGCAAATCTGCGGTGACCTTAACACTGATACCTCCAGGAATTCCTGCGCGTCATTTCCTAAAACTACGGAAAACCGGAATCAGCATGGCGGGGCAGGGGATAGAGCCCGCTGAAACTACTTTAAGAGCGAGTTTCCTGCTAATTACAATCCCCTGTGCTTGAGACAGAAACGCAGTAATTAATTGTAAATTTGTATATTTTTTCTAGGAATGAGTATTATTTTGGTGGGTGAAAATGGTTTAAATTAATTGTGATTTGATTAAAAATGAGTACGGTGTCTTACATGTCGATTAGAAGACTGAAATTAAGAATGTTGTTAAGCTAAAATGTTTTGAATGAAATTCTGGATGTTTAGAATTGTTTAATATTATCATTTGATGTTTAAATTCTTGTAAATATTATCTAGTTTCATTTAAAACTGTTTCTTCATGTTTCTAAGCAGCTCTGTATACGTTGTAATCGTTTTCGTACGATTTCTATTGTTGGAGCAACTGAAGCGTCGATCAGTGCTTGTGATGTCTTGGAAATTCTGAGCTTTATTTTATTAATGTGCTTTGAATCTTTGGAGGAAGGCTGATGTCTTATTCATGTGTGTGTTTCTGAGTGTTTCGACGGAACAGAAGTACCATAGAGAGTTTATCTACGGTGTTGTCGTTCAAGAAGCAACAAGTCATTTTGAAAAGTATAAGGATCCAGCTGTTACCCGCGACTTCGTAGGCGTGACAGAATTTTATTACTAGAATTGAATATAGAAAGCTGTAAGTTACGTAAAAGGAGGCGTGATTAAATGACCATACTACTACTGAAACTGTCTCTTGAAGAAAACCAAGGGGCAGCATGTTTAAAAATAGTACCCAAGTTCCTCCGGCAGATTTTGAGTTTTAAAATTGTCACTTTCTGGAGACATCTTATGTCAATACCGTTTTGGTCACAATGTATTTTGTTTTGCTGCCCTTTGCTAAGATACACAGCCTTTGGGGGTTCGAAATTCACAAGCTAGCTACATAACTGCCCATTGGAAAAACGCGTTTTTTTTTTGGAAATATACCTGGCACAGGGCTTTATTGATAGTCATCGCAAAGGCTAATTTTAGTGGGAATTGTAAGTCTTTTGAGTTTGTGGTCTTATTTAGGGCTGCGAGGCGAATAAAAACAGACATAAGGTACTGATACCAAAAACTTTTAGGTAAACGCAAAATAGTCTGGTCCTAAGCAACTCCACATTTATAGCATATAATACTCTGTCTCTGTACATCAAATTTGTTAACAGATCCTACGCAAACTGACTGCGAGAGAAATAAAGCCTCAGGTACCGGTATATCATTACAGACACTTACACACGCTATCCGTCTGTCTGTCACAGTTTTCAAAATTTCAAGAAGAAATATGTTATTTATCCCCAAGAAAGTATCCTATGCTCTCCCTAAGGAGGGGTCCATTAATTACGTGAGGTGAAATAGGGGGAGGTGGGAGATTCGGCTAAATCTCATCAAGGAGGAGGAGGTTGAAAAGGTCTACCAATCGCACGAAAGTCGATTTTAGGGGAGTATTTTCGTCCGAAAACCGACTTTAGGGGGTGGGGGGGCTATACCGCCCTTGGGAGCATAAGACCTAAAAAAAAAAAAAAAGTCTAACGTCATTTTAGAGGGAGGAGGGGTCCGACCAAATCTCACGAAGTTTCACCAGAGGGGGAAGGGGGTCAGAAATTCCGGAAAAACACTTCACGTAATTAATGGACGCCCCTAATGATACATAGCGTTTCCTTGACAAATTTAATGAAGATCGGTTAGGCTGTTTAGCAGTGAAATCGTAAGAAAGAAACAGAAAATAAGAATTACTTTCGCATTAATAACACTACAGTATATACGTAGATTTGTTAATATCACTTGACAACCTGACAAAATACCTGTAGCTCTTCGCAAATCAATGCAAATCAATTTGCGAATGGTTTAACAGCGCGTAGCAGGTCTCTAGGTTATGGCTCACCCAGACAGCAGTATAGGGTGTGTCTGTGTTGCTGCTTCCAAGCTGAGGTCCCCAAGAAGCAGGGAGCAGAACTACTCCGCTCGATGGGCCCCACGCGGTCCGTTAATTGAATGCAAGGCATTCAGTAAACAGACCCCAATTAAAACAATTACAGAGCAGGAAATCCGAAGCAGTTTGGCCTGCGAACCCGAACTACGCAGGAGACGAACCACTGGCAGCAATTTACGCCGTACCAGCTGCGTGAGTTACAGTCTATGACAGCATTCCTTACCTTTTCTCTGATGGAGGACCAATAAAAAGTAAAAAACACCAATTTACGGACCACTAACATCTTATGACGCAATGCCCGATTTCAGGCGTAGCCATGGAGAATGTACTCCTCCTGCATGGGAACTCTCTTGGGAAGATGAACTGGGTTGGTTTCCCGTCCCTTCCCCCGTGTGTGTTCGTATGTGTTGTGAATGATTGCGATAGTAGGTGTGTCCGTTGTAGAGTATTAATAATATATATAATATCATATACATTCTTACACATTGTTAATTTAATTATGTAACAAATTTTTGTGAAATTTGATATTTAAGTTTATGCGTTACTAACTTGTTTTACATCCTGAACAATATTTAGCTATTAGCTGAAAACTATAATTTTATCTTATGTACCTCTTGTAATATATTGGAAATATGGGCCCACAGTAGAAACTAGGTGCTGGGCTATTATGTACCAGGATATACAAATAATAAAATGTATATATAATGTAGTAAACATTGTGATGAAATTGTATTAACAGTATGATACATCGCAGAAAATAATAGTTGTTTTGTTGGGAAGTAGTTGACGCTATGAAGGTCACGTGGGCAGTAGGTGGCGCTCCCATACACTCACTCTACAGCGAAAATTAGAAGCTGACGGTGAACCTGCCCTACTATACTGAATGCAGTTATGCGGACAAAAGAACGTAATAACAGTTACACAAGTCGAAATAGTGGCAGGGCAAACGCTAAGTAAATAACCTTACGTTTTGAGTCCGACTCTATCGTGCTTGGACTTTCAATTTAACACGTGACCGAAACCTGACATACTCAAACCAACAAAGCAAATACGGTAAATATTAGTTGCCGCACTGGGATTTGAAACTTGGAGTCTGAAGTCGAGCCTCTTATCCACCGATCTATCAAATGTTTATGCTCTATTTTTGCCTACGGATTTACGCCTCATCGACCTCATTATAGGTGGGAAAGGAGTGAGGGCAAGGAATTCTACAATAGCCTTGAAGAAACCATCCCGGCATTCTTCTATAATGATTAACAAAATCAGGATGTCTGGACTGGGCTTAAAAACCGAGCGGTAAGGGGGCGTCCTTTAATTACGTGAGGTGATTTTCCCGAATTCCGGACCCCCCTCCCCCTCCTGGTGAGATCT
Source organism: Vandiemenella viatica (assembly GCA_031002005.1). NCBI lineage: Eukaryota > Metazoa > Arthropoda > Insecta > Orthoptera > Morabidae > Vandiemenella > Vandiemenella viatica. Next base: position 35,330,110 of record CM061918.1, read on the forward strand.
GGTCGGACCCCCCCCCCCCCCCAAGATGAGATTTGTTTTAGCTCTCATGCTTCCGAGGGCGGTTGTCCCCCCCGAAATCGACATCAGAGTCGTTAGTGAAGTTTTTTTTTTTTTTTGAGAAGAACTCTACTGTCATTTAAGAATTTGAAAACTCACTTGAGATTTCCGTCGACCGCCCCCCCCCCCCCGCCTCTGCCGAGATTTTACCACCCCTCTCCCTATTTCACCTCACGTAATTAATAGACCCGCCCTAACGCTGCAGCCTGCATTCAGGAGGACGCGGGTTTGAATCCCCGTCCGGCCTTCCAGATTTGGGTTTTTCGTGGTTTTTATAATCCCTCCAGCGGAATGCCGGGATTTTTCCATCAAAAGTCCAAGGCCGAATTCCTTGCACCCAATTCTCCCCCGCTCCTAATAAAATTTATCCCACATGTCATATGCACGAAGTCACAGCCGATAAGACATAAATGCCGACCCCGGCAGCGTAGGGGTAGCGTGTTTGCTTCTCGTTGCAGGGGTCGCCGGTTCGAGTCCGGCCTCGGGCATGGGTGGTTTTAATTAAGTGTTGTCTTAGTCTTGTGTCGTCCTTACACATTACAGAAAATAATCATACTTACAAGAAATCTGTACATTGTAAGAGAAATAAACACATTGAGCTGGCTGAATGGCTAACACGGCCGAATGCCATTTAAAAAAAAAAAATAAAAAAAAAAAAGACATAAATCAGACTAAGTCAGGCCCTTATTTACCAAACGTCACCAAAACTTGTTAAGTAGCTTTTGTGTCTTGCCGAAACGAATAAAAACATAGTAGTTACAGATTTATAACACCATAGAAACAGAATCAATCTTTTCGTTACTGACAAAACTACATAGCATACCTCCCGTAAAGATTATCCACTCCAATCAACTGAACGCAGCTCCCAAACTCCTCACCTGCAACAAAAATAAGAAACAATACTTGTTAATCAGAGACGCCTCTCACACATGGTATTAACTGTTACTTATTTATATTCCATACTCAAATGCATCGAAATATGCGTTAAAAAATACTACCTTTTGACTTTAGTTATCACGATAAAGTTAGTGATGCAACAAGATACTTATTATTAAATCTGATACAATAAAAGCCCAGTCACATCATGATGTCTAAGACTGATGAAGTAGTGACACTTTTGCTAATAAGAACACTTTCGCTAACAGCAGATCTAGAATTAATGAAATAGGTGTAAACCTACTCCTCTTATTTTTACCGAGTCTTGTCGTGTGGCACAATTTTTTTAGGGAAACTCTTCACTAAGTAAAAAAAGTTTTCATAGCACAGAAAAGAGCTATAAGGATGTTGTGTGCAGTAAAACCAAGAACTTCTTGCAGAAAACTCTTTAAAGAGCTCAATATTCTTAGAATACGCCCGTTTACACGCACGGTTTTGGAGCGTACACTTCCAGGGGCGTGCAAATGCTCGGTGATCAGAGAGGCCTGGCGCGCAGGTCTAACAGGGGCTTGTGCATTCTCGGTCTGCAGTCTTGATGAGTCAGTACTTGTTCGTTGTTGGTTCGCAAATCTGGGTGACTTTATTTAACTTTAGCCTGCTTTAACAGATAAAAATTTAAATCTTGAAAAATGTGGTCACGGTATAATTTTGAAAGATTTATTGTACTTTATAAGAATTTTCCATGTTTTTGAAAGGTTAAATCAATGACTAAACGATATTTTTTTTAAAAAAAATCGTGCATAAGATAAGTTGGTAGAATTCTGCAAAGTAAATATATGTGAAAGTGAAAACAAAGCATTTCTTCATCAAAAAGATTCAAGGAATTCGGGGGGCGTTTCGAAAAGTACTGAGAAAAATATATGCAGGCAACAGGAGCGGATCTGCAGAAGAAGACGGATATACGACTAATCTGTGGTATTTCAATCATTTTTCAGTGCAGTATAAATCGCCCGGCATGTTTCAGGTATGATTTTACTCAGAGATGGTGTAGAAATACTAGTAAAAAAATTCAAATCTTGAAGGGACCTTCCAGTTGACAAAAAACGAAGAGTAGCAGGTAAACGTTCCTCTACAGTTATACTCTTCCTCACGATTATGCCTTGGCTTGATATCTGTGGAGATAGGTCTACTAACTTTAAAATGTAATAAAATGTCGAATTGCCCATTCATAAATAATTTTTGAAATTATCTGGGTCATTTTCCCGTAGCTCTCTCAAAAGAGGCATGTTTCCATATAGATCTTTATTTTGGCGCCATCTTTTCACCCCTATACGCTTTGTTTTTTTATTATTATTAATATTTCTGTACCGAAAATAATATGTAAGGGAGCACATGCTATTGGTAGGTTTCTGTCATTTCTTTTGGAGGACATTTTAAATACACTTATAAATACAAGCACAACTACGACCTGAAAACCGAATGATGCATGCTGGACCGTCTACGAAACTTTCCAACCAGGCGGAAAGTCCACGCGCCACGTGATAACGGTCCAACCCGCAGTCCTGGCGCGCGCGACTGGAGTGTTGACCATTTTCCGTCGCACGCTCCAAGAGCGACGGTTCAACCACACGCTCCGGCGCGGCAGTCCGGAGCGCCGTTCCAAACCGCCAGTTTGGCGCGTACGTGTAAACGGGCCTAATGACTTCTCAGTATATACATTCTCTTACATTCTCTCATGTGCTTTTACATAGAACACATCAAATTCACATGTACACAGTTTCAATACAGGAAACAAAAATAATTTGTAAAAAAACGCAAAGATCACTATCGTTAGTGTATAGAGTAGATGAGGGAGATAATAGGCCCGTTTACACGCACGGTTTTTCCGACGGTTTTGGAGCGTACGATCCAGGCTCGCGCATCAATCCTTTACGTGTAAATGCTCGGTGGTCAGAGAGGCCTGGCGCGCGCTCCGAATGCGCGCATCTGGCGCGCAGGTCTAACGGGGCCTCGTGTTTACACGTGCATTGTCGGTCTGCAGTCTTAATGCGTCAGTACAAGTTCGTTGTTGGTTCGAATTTCTGGGTGACTTTATTTAACTTTACCCTGCTTTAACAGATAAAAATCTAAATCTTGAAAAATGTTGTCAAGAGGTAATTTTGAAGGATTTATAGAACTTTATACGAATTTTCTATGTTTGTGGAAGGTTAAATCAAATGACCACAAAAATAAAAATTTTAAAAATGGTAAATATGATTAGTTAGTAGAATTCAACAGGGTAGATGTATGTGAAAGTGAAAACAAAGATTTCGTAACTGAAAGGATTCAAGAAACTCGGCGGCAATTCGAAAAGAACTGAGAAAAATATATGCAAGCAATTTCAAATCTTGGAGGGATATTCCAGTTGCCAAAAAGCGAAGAGTAGGAGGCAAATATTACTCTGCAGTTATGCTCTTCCTCATGTCTGTGTCTTATTTTGATATTTGTGGAGATACTAACTTTAACTTCACCTTTTTAGGTAAGGGTGTCAGGTATTGGAATAAGCTACAAAGGGAAATGATGAACAATTTACCAAAAACGTTGAAAGAATTTAAAGTTAAAATTTGTAGAGGGCAAATGTAGGTGGGTGCAGGAAAGGGGGAAGATGGGCGTGTAGGGAAATTGCCACAGGAGCGTACGCTCCATTGCAATTTAATGAAATATTCTTATTATTAAAATGTAGTTATATATGGAACTGTCGTTTCGTAAACAATTTTTTAAATCATCTGGATCATTTATTTTCCCGTTGCTCTCACTAAAGAGGCGTGTGTCCATAGAGATCTCTAGTTTCGTGCCATCTTTCTGCCCATATGCACTTTGTTCATTTAATTCTTTCTGTACCAAAAAAAAAATGTAAAGCAGCTCATATTGCTCAGTTTATGTCATTTCTTTGGAGGATATTATAAATACACTTATAAACACAAGCACAACTAACAAAAACAACAACGACCTGAAAACCGAATGTTGCAAGCTGGACCGTCTACAAAACTTTTCAACCCGGCGGAAAGTCCACGCGCCACGGGATAACGGTCATTTTTGGCGCGTACGCTCCAACCCGCAGTCCTGGCGCGCGCGACTGGAGTGTTGACCATTTTTCGTCGCACGCTCCAGGAGCGACGGTCCAACCTCACGCTCCGGCGCGGCAGTCCGGAGCGCCGCTCCGGACAGGCAGTTTGGCGCGTACGTGTAAACGTGCCTAATTGCAGACAACCATTCGGATAACTTTACACGGGAAATAACCATCGGGAAACCGGTAGAACGATGAAGTGTCACGAATGTAACCCAGGAATTTTGTGTTGCTCGCAACGTTGTTTAACTTGCATGGGGAGGTTTCCGAACCACCTGCTTGCTGCCCGAAAGAGTTGTCAACCACGGTCAACTACAACAGCAGATGATCACTACATTACGCAATAGTCAATAAGGGTCCTATGCCAAACAGCGGGTGCAGTAGCAACCACAATTAAAAAGACTGAAAAGGCCCGTTTACACGTACGCGCCAAACTGGCGGTTTGGAACGGCGCTCCGGACTGCCGCGCCGGAGCGTGAGGTTGGACTGTCGCTCCTGGAGCGTGCGACGAAAAGTGGTCAACACTGCAGTCGCGCGCGCCAGGACTGCGGGTTGGAGCGTACGCGCCAAAAATGACCGTTATCCCGTGGCGCGTGGACTTTCCGCCGGGTTGGAAAGTTTTGTAGACGGTCCAGCTTGCAACATTCGGTTTTCAGGTCGTTGTTGTCTTTGTTAGTTGTGCTTGTGTTTATAAGTGTATTTAAAATATCCTCCAAAAGAAATGACATAATCTGAGGAATATGAGAGCTGCTTTACTTTTTTTTTTGGGGGGGGGGGGGGTACAGAAAGAATTAAATAAACATAGTGTATATGGGCGGAAAGATGGCACATAACTAGAGATCTATATGGACACAAGCCTGTTTAGTGAGAGCAACGGGAAAATAAATGACCCAGATGGTTTTAAACGACAGTTCCATATATAACTACATTATAATTTTAATAATAAGAATATTTTATTAAATTGCAATGGAGCGCACGCTCCTGTGGCAATTTCCCTACACACCCAGCTTCCCCCTTTCCTGCACCCACCTACATTTGCCCTCTACAAATTTTAACTTTAAATTCTTTCAACGTTTTTGGTAAATTGTTCATCATTTCCCTTTGTACCTTATTCCAATACCTGACACCTTTAGCTAAAAGGTGAAGTTAAAATTATTATCTCCACAAATATCAAAACAAGACACAGTCATGAGGAAGAACATAACTGCAGAGTAATGTTAGCCTCCTACTCTTCGTTTTTTGGTAACTGGAATACCCCTCCAAGATTTGAAATTGCTTGCATATATTTTTCTCAGTTCTTTTCGAATTGCCGCCGTGTTTCTTGAATACTTTCAGTGACGAAATCTTTGTTTTCACTTTCACATACATTTACCCTGCTGAATTCTACTAACTAATCATATTTACGATTTTTTAAATTTTTATTTTTGTAGTCATTTGATTTAACCTTCCACAAACATAGAAAATGTTTATAAAGTTGTATAAATCCTTCCAAATTATCTCTTGACCACATTTTTCAAGATTTAGATTTTTATCTGTTAAAGCAGGGTAAAGTTAAATAAAGTCACCCAGAAATTCGAACCAACAACGAACTTGTACTGACGCATCAAGACTGCAGACCGACAAAATGCACGTGTAAACACAAGGCCCCGTTAGACCTGCGCGCCAGATGTGCGCATTTGGAGCGCGCGCCAGGCCTCTCTGACCACCGAGCATTTACACGTAAAGGATTGATGCGCGCACCTGGAGCGTACGCTCCAAAACCGTCGGAAAAACCATGCGTGTAAACGGGCCTAATAATAATTACCAACCTTGTGGGCAGCGTGGCAGCACGTTGCAGAGCATGCATCGCTGTCCGTGGTGACCACACAGCCTTTTAAGGACCGTGTTCCTCCTTTTTGTAACGTGCAGGAGACCATCGCGAGTCGTAGTAACTTTAGATTAGCATATTGTCACTGTGTAAAAGTGTCATTTGTGTTCGTCTCATCGCGTAATTTTTTCAGTTGCCTACTGTACCTTACTGTAGCGGGTCTTTCTGTGTATGGTTCAAGTTTCATCGAGCTATGTTACTTAGCAGTGACTCAGCATGCGAAAGTTACTTTCGTCCTTTGCACACCAGAGTATGTGTCGACCTTATTTTACCGCTATTTGCGTATGTATATGATGCCGTCCAAGGCAGGTAGTCGGCCACTCAGTGAGTATTTGTACGACCGCCATTCAACAAAGACCCGTCATTTTATTGCAAAAAGGCTCCACTCAGTTGCGATAGCGGACATGGAAATCATTACGTTATTTTATAGCATACGACTAGTATGCACTAGTATGCCCAATGTATATGTCAGATGTATATGTCAGATTAGTCGACTCATTTCTTCGTTGGAAAACCCAAATGTGCATACCCGGACGGGGATTCGAACCGGCGCCCTCCCGAACTAGCTTCTTAATTTTAACTTTGATTCAGCAATTGTAGCAATTTTTCGGTCTGGCCAATACAACAATGACAACAGGGGACTTCGAGTATTTAAAATCATTATTTGAGCCAAGTGTGAATAAAGTGAACACTCAATTTCAAGAGGAGATTTCTGTTACGTAAAGACTAACCACAACTTTAAGATTTCTAGCAACTGCAGATACCTATACCAGCCTACAATAGCTTTTACGAGTGTCAGAACAATTTCGATAATACAGGGCGTTCGCCGGAAAACGCAACCCTCCCAGTCTGTTGCCGTCGGCAACTTGCTCGGACAGCGGAGCCAGCAGTTTCCGCCACACGCCACCGTGAATCACCGCACTGTTTAACACCTCCGCTGCCCCAACAGTGCAGTGCAGTGACCCTTACATTGTTAAGAACGGTTTCTTTGCATTGTAGATAGTTTGTGACTTCAGTCTCTTATTAATCAGTGTTGTGAATAAACGTTTCTTTGCGGTTTGGCTGGTTTGGGGCTTCATACTCTTACTAATCTGTACCGTGTTTGAGTGTGAGTAAAATTATGGTACGTTACAGTTTGCAACAAAGAATATTTCTCTACGATACATATGTGAAGAAGAAGTCGTTTAAAAAGTGTCGCAGTAAATTTCGTCGCGAATATCCTGGCGCTTTACTGCCAGCTAAATCAACAATTCTGCGTCTGGTTAAAAAAGTAAGAGAAACGGGTTCATTTTTTAACAAAAAGAGACTGTCGGTCAACCGTATTCTCAGAGGAGAAAATTGACGATATCGCTTTTCGACTAGAACAGTCACCCAAAAAATCATTAAGTCAGTTAGGGCAGCGTGTGTCTCGAAATATGTTCAGAAGATGTGAAATGTGCATTACACAAGAGTGTCAACACTTCCAGCATCTTTTATAAGGTAAGCTAATGAATTACGTCACATTTAAATGCTTAGCACATACAAGTTTATGAAGCGTAATTATTATGAAATAGTCCGCGGCCGAAGGTCGAACAATGCCGGGAGCTGACCGCTCGCTCGCCGCGAGCAGTTTCTTCCTTGTAGCGCTAACAGTGGGTTGCGTTTCCCGGCGAACGCCCTGTAGTTCCAGATGTTTAAGACGCATTACGGGAAGGTCTTAAGGAATGGACAAAAATAAGGAAATAAACAAAGTTTATATTACAGTTGTTGCTAGTCAATTTTCTGTTGCCATTTCTAACAAGAAGTTACTTCTTGCTTAGGGAGCTTGCACAAACTACGTGGCTCGGTCCAGGAGGGGGTTGGGTTGGCTGGAAGGCTACGCTAGGCTACTTGGGTGGAGGGGGTTCCGAGCCAGGCCACGTAGCTTTCCTTTCATAACATTTTTCACAGTTAAAATGAGGAATAGAACTCACAACAGCATGTGAATATTTATTTCCCTCAGTTAATTATCTCTGTATGTAATTTACAACAGTCTCACATGAAAAAACAGTACAAAATGTCTTCTGGAATCAAAAGGAGAAAAAATACGTGCTACGTGGGGAGGGGGGGGGGTTAGAGGCAAAAGCCACGTAGGGCTACGTGGGGGGGAGGGGGAGTTAACAGGAGGCCAAAATAGAGCTACGTGGTTTATGCACGCTCCCATAGGTAAACATTTATTGAGTTAATTATGTAATTCAACGAATCTGAAGAATCTTGATTGGATTTTTATGTGATGTTATGGTGGTATTGAAGGAGATATGATCGGAGTCTAACTGGGATGGACGTTTGTTATTCCACAAAAAATTTTTGGCGCCGTACAACTGAATTAAAAGGAGATACATTTTCGTTATCCATGGTAGCAAACTGTTGCTGTGCCGCGCGAGCCAACTCGAACAAACACCCCCGTCTCAACCGCGCGCGAGTCAAGTAGTGGGGGGCCTTTGCCGCGTGCCTATAGTGCGCCTCACGAACGATGGCGGGTCGCGCAGAGAGAGGGAGAAATAGGAATGACATAGAATATGCGGCGTTACTGCGTTTAACTATTCGCTGTACACTTCTAAGGCTGATATCACATGCTTCATCAGTTCTCTCCTGAGCTCTGGCAACGTCGCAGTTCGGCCATCTGGCATCTGTTTCGCACTTAAAATGCTTATATACTTTAAAAATTTGCTCTCTGCTTTGCCTACGCAGAACCTTAAGCTTTTGCTGCTTGTATTCCATTATTTAGAATAGGAATTATTGCAATGCTCACTGATTTACAACCGTCTACTTCCCAAAAACATCACATTCGACACTCGTGTTACCACGACAGGCTCTGGATTGTTACTGAATGTGATTGGCTACTGGCAGAGCGATGACGTACATGCGCAGAACCTCGCTAAACGGGGCCGCCATCGTTCGTAAAGCGCACTATAAGTACTCACAGATTGGCTCGCAGCGAGGCACGTTCTACCGCGCTAATGTTCGAGCAGCCTCGCGCGGCAACACCATTTCCATAATGTGCCGCGCATAATGTTGGAGGGTTTGCCGCGCTCAGTGGATACGCAGCAATACTCGAAGAGTGCCCGAGCCACCCACAACGAGTACATTATTATTATTAATTTAATTTCGATGGGGCTAACACTCTGGTGGCAATTCCCCATGTCAACTAATTACCCCTGCCTCGGCTTTGGTTTCCTTCGAATTCTTAGGACAAGGCAGTCTCTAGAAACAAACAATAGGTTTCTCGCTACCCCAAACTCGTTCCGACGTTATAAAGCAGCCATTCTCTTACACAATTCTAATAACCTACTTTTCGAAATTAATATTACGACCAGTGGACAAGCACTACTAATAATTATCCCTCTTTTTAAATAACTTCATTTACTCACGATAATTGTTAGTCTTTTGAAGCAATTTAATTAAAATGTTTACTGGCGGATAATTAATTTCCAGGGTTCAATGTGGACTGCCACTTTCATTAATTAAAATTTAAAGAAGTTTAATCAAGGATCGAGTGAACAATAACGGAGAACTTAATTTTTACCGTCCTACACAGTCTTTAGATTCTCCTTAATGTCCCAGCGGCTAATCTTCAATTCAACAAAGTGCTCTTCTTCGTATTAAACACAAAGCAGGTAGACAATATCTGTGAGTTTGATACTTTTTTTAAAGTATTCTCTCTCTGCTTGCTGTCACAATTCCTCTTTCGAAGTATCGTTGGCCATAATTTTATTTCATAATCTCTCAACGGTGACATTTTGAGGCCGTAAGTCCAGCCATCGAAGTTTTGATTTTCCATGATTTCCCGCAATCATTCCAGGTGATTACTGGATCGGTTCCTTCCCGTTTCTTGTCCCCATATTGACAAATTTCAAAGCTATTAAAGATAAACCGTAAAGAACAGCGAATTCTTATTGTTGAATTCAACATGTGCTCAGTACGTATTGGATCTTTTATACAGTACCTGATAACCTGCGTATATTATTCGTTTACTTTCAGTGCAAATGACTTTCTGCATAATGTGTTTTCACCATCTCTCTCATTGTGTCGTTTCTTATTAGATCTAGCTTTATGCTTCCCTTTAATTCTTTAAATATCTTAGGCGCTTCATCTCCACTCCCTGTTTGCACGTTTTATTACTTCTCTTCGTTATAACTTTATATAATTATACCTTCTTTTATCTCTGTGTGTCCATTTTACTAAACTTATCGTCTGATACTTATTTACTTTATTATCAATATCTCTGTTTGCTGTAAGAGATAGTACCATTAGAAAATCTGAATCACACAGTATTTCATTTTAAGCGTTTTTCACAACCTTTTTATATTTTAAAAAAAGTGAAAACTTCTTAAAGCACGTCGGGCGATTTTTGGATGCGTAAAATCTTACGAGTTCGCGTCACTGACATGATATGACGTGTTGTGCGATATTATAGGTAAAATCGTATAAGTTTGCGTCACCAACATGCTGTAATAGCGGTATATCTGTAGCTATAAGTGTGACGTGCAGCGAAAGTATAGATAACTAGATCGTACCCGCGACTTCGTACGCGTGGATTAAGATTTTTTTTTGTTGCTAGAATTGATTATAGAAAGTTGTTGATAATGAAGGATTGGTCCCAAACAACACCGAGTCGGCATACTATGACAGGAAAGCTATCACTATATCATTCTACCGTCGAACCTGTCTCTTGAAGAGAATCAATTTTCATCATATTGTCGCGTTGCAACCGGGGCAGGTGTGAATTCGAAGGTTACTTGTCAATGAACACAGCACTTAAACTGAGAACAGGTTTATTGAGAACTCAAACATACACGCAGCACTCACTGCCTCTTGGGCAGAATGCTCTTCTATTTATACACAGATAGAACGTACTAGAGATTACAAGAGTAGTTAACAAGTGAAATGTGTAGAAGTTACAAGTGACCTTAGGAAACATGTAGAATCTTCTGGAAATAATAAACAGAATTAAATAATTTTTGTCAGTGGGCGGGATTGAACCGGCGACCTTCGGTACCGCAATTCGTGACGCTACCCGCTGCGCCATGCTGGCAGACGGTACACTGGCGTTCATGCGGCATTGCTCCCTCTCCTGAGGAAAACAGCGTCCCGCTGTTAGATTTCTTTTGGGGCACGCTGAAGTGTCCTGGATCTTGATCTTGTCGTGGGTCCTCTGTATGGCAGTTCTGGAGGGCCCCTCCTGTTTGTACTATTATCTTCCTGTCCGACTTCCTCAGTATCCAAACCGTCCTCAGAGTCCTTGAACAAGAAGCTGGTTGTGCCTAGCTGCTCGTCAGGATTGTAGTAAGGCTTCATGCGGAGGACGTGAACAATGTCCCTTCGCTTTCGTCGTTTCGAAGACGGCTCATAATCCTCGACTTCGTATGTGACGTCTGACCGGCGGCGTATGACACGATACGGACCAAAGTACCGCTTCAGTAACTTTTCTGATAGCCCAACCTTCCGGACAGGGGTAAAAATCCATACGAGATCTCCTGGGTTGTACGCAACAGGTCGGTGCTTGCCGTCATACCGCTGACGGTCCCTCTCCTGGGTGGCCAGTGTTCGTATGCGAGCCAGCTGTCTTGCTTCTTCGACCCTGGTAATGAGCTGTTTTATATAGTCATCCTGAGTGTCGTCCGGCTGGAATGGGAACAGCGTATCCATTGTGGTCTCAGCTTCACGGCCATGGAGCAGAAAAAACGGAGTGAAGCCTGTCGTATCTTGCCTTGCTGTATTATAAGCAAATGTGACCACTGGCAGTATTGTATCCCAATCCTTCTGCTCAACATCCACGTACATCGACAGCATATCGGCTAATGTCTTGTTGAAGCGTTCTGTGAGACCGTTTGTCTGAGGGTGGTATGCAGTTGTCATCCTGTGGACAACGTCGCATCTTGACATGACCTCTGATACTAGTCTTGACTGGAATACCTTTCCACGATCGGATATCATCACACGTGGTGCTCCATGCTTCAAAATAATGTCTTCTACTAGAAATTTTGCAACCTCTGGAGCTTCTGCAGTCGGCACAGGTTTGGTGACAGCGTAGCGCGTGAGGTAGTCGGTGCAGACTATTATCCATCGGTTACCGGTTGTCGACTTCGGGAACCTCCCCAAAAGGTCGATCCCAATTCGGTGGAATGGAACTGCTGCAGGTGGAATTGGTACTAGATGACCTGGAGGTAATTGCGGCACATGTTTCCGTCGCTGGCACTCTTTACAGTGACTCACATAATGCTTGACAGATCGGTAGAGACCCTTCCAGTAATACCTGCGTCTGATTCGGTCCAGGGTCTTCACAAATCCCAGATGACCGGATATTGGAGCGTCGTGGAAATACTTGAGAATAGCTGGCTGGAGATGAGCTGGAACGACCAGAAGCCACTTGGGGCCTAGTGGATCGTAGTTGTTCTTATACAATGTCCCATCTATCAATTGAAACCCTCCTTTGGCCGGTTCTCCTTTCTCCAAGGCGTCTATGGTTCTTAATAACTCTGAATCTTCCCTCTGTTCAGCTGCAACGTCACCTAATTCAGCGAGGGCTGAAATTCCATTCATGCTGATGTGTTCTATTAAAGGATTCCTTGAAAGGCTGTCGGCATCCTTGTGTTTGCGTCCGTTTTTGAATACCACCGTGACGTCGTACTCTTGAAGTCTAAGTGCCCATCTTGCTAGTCGACCTGATGGATCCTTCAAGCTGGTTAGCCAACATAAAGAATGGTGGTCTGTTACGACGGTGAAAGGTTTGCCGAATAAATACGGACGAAACTTGTTGATAGCCCAGACAACTGCGAGGCATTCTTTCTCGGTTGTAGAGTAGTTTATCTCGGGCTTAGAGAATACTCTTGATGCATAGGCTATCACCTTCTCAGCACCTTCCTGAATTTGCACAAGCACTGCACCGATCCCATAACCGCTGGCGTCAGTGTGAAGTTCAGTTTCTGCATTCTCGTCGTATAAGGCTAGAACTGGTGCGGAAGTTAGAGCCTCCTTAAGTGCCTGGAAAGATCTTTCTTTAGTTTCATCCCAGTAAAACTTGGCGTCTCCCTGCAAAAGTTCTTGCAGTGGACGTGCCATGTTACAGAATCCTTTTATGAAACGCCGGAAGTATGAGCACAGCCCAAGAAAGCTTCTCACATCACGAATGTGCTGAGGAGTTGGAAATTCCATGACTGCCCTTACTTTATCTGGATCAGCGCGGACGCCATCTCCGTTGACCAGGTGCCCCAGGATTTTTATCTCTCTGGCGACGAAGAGGCACTTCTTCGGATTGAGGCGGAGTCCTGCAGTCTGAACACACTTCAGCACCGTTGACAGGCGACTCAGATGTTCTTCAAATGTTTTCGAGAAAACAACAATGTCATCTAAATAACAAAGACACGTCGTCCACTTAAGGTGTCGAAGTAAGTTGTCCATCATGCGTTCGAATGTGGCCGGAGCGTTGCATAATCCGAATGGCATTACTTTGAATTCATAGAGGCCATCAGGTGTAATAAAAGCCGTCTTTTCTCTGTCAGCTTCGTCAACCTCGATTTGCCAGTAGCCTGTCTGCATGTCCATGGTTGAGAAGTATGTAGCTCCTTTCAAGCAGTCTAAGGCGTCGTCGATGCGCGGCAGTGGGTAGACATCTTTCTTTGTGATTTTGTTCAGCCGCCGATAGTCGACACAGAATCGCCACGTACCATCCTTCTTCTTTACGAGGACCACCGGAGATGACCAAGGACTCTCCGAAGGTTGAATAATGTCATTATGCAACATCTTCTCCACTTCCTCTCGAATTATTCGCCTTTCGACTGGTGACAATCGGTACGAGCGCTGGCTAATGGGCGGATGATCCCCAGTATTGATACGATGCTTTATCGTGGGCCGTTTCGTCTGACCTTTTTTTTGCTGGGGTGTGAATACACCAGAGAATTGGCGTAGTATAGCTAACACCCGGTGGTGTTGTTCCTTGGTCAGGCCGGACCCTATTGGCAGTTCCATAGTTGTTTCCTCCAGCGTGTTGTCGGTACTAGTAACAGAGCATGGATCTTCGTTAATGACGTTGAGCTCGCCCTCCTGGACTGGTTCAGCTGTCCCTATGCACATTCCCTTGGGGATAATTTGTGACTGCTCGTGACAGTTGGTGATCCAAATGTCTCCTCGACCACCGATAATGCTTATGATAGCCGCTGGTATGTAGATTTCTTTCGTGAGCCTAATAAACTTTCTACTATCGACAAGCACTTCAAGGTTGCGGTCGTCCGTGTTTTTGACTGGGACTCTTCTCATTGCGAACGGCGGGATTGTCACGTTGTCAACGGCGAATAACTTCCCAGAAGATTCTGTGTTACGTGTACCCGTCGCAACGACTTCTTCAATTTGCAGCTCAGATGTTCCACAGTCAATGACAGCTTGGGATGCCTTAAGGAAGTCCCATCCAAGGATGACATTATGACTACATTCTGTTAAAATGACAAATTCAACTGGCTGGGTCCTGTTGTTGATGGTTATTCTCGCGACACAAGCTCCAGCTGGCTGGACGTACTTTCCATTTGCGACCTTTAGCACAGTTGCCCCCGTATCACGGAACATTGTCTTCTTTAGTGTGCGACGATAATTGTCCGACAATACGGAGAAAGAAGCTCCTGAATCAACCAGCGCCCGGACAGGTTGGCCGTCGATTATAACGTTGATGAGATTTCCCGACATCTTAGTGACTGTCATCCATGGAGGATTTTCATCTGCGGCGGCCTCACCTCCGTAGATGGTCGCCTTGCTTAGTTTTCCTGCGTGCGGCGGCTAGGGGAGCGGCTGGTAGCTCTGTCCGGCGACGATGAACGGCAGCGGCGCGTCGGGGATCGACCTCGTCTAGGGTACGGCGATGGGCTTCTTCCCGTAGGTCGACCGAACTCGTCAGCGGGTGGCTGCCTGGGGTAGAACTGTTCTGATGGCGGACGTCTTGCGGCAAAATAATCGTCAAATACTCGTCTTCTCTCTCTGCAGTATCGTACGACATGTCCAGGGCGCCCACAGTGGAAACATACTGGCGCGTTGTCTTCTGTCCTCCAGACGTCCGTTCGTCTGCGGGACGTCATAGGTGCCGGAGGATTTGGTTGTGGCCGTGTCGGCCGGTTCCTAGGCTGCCGTTTGGCAGCTGCAGCATACGTCATATCAGGGCGAGGCCATTCTTCACGTCGAGTGCGATTGGCTCGGCAGACAGGAGCTATTGTCTGAAATACCTCTTTTTCCGCCGCGTCGGCTCCTTCATGACCCACTGGGCTTACATCCATGGCCATGATCTGATGCTCACTCGGTTCAAGAGTCCCAGCTGCCATGAACTGTTGTAATTCTTCTCTCACAATTTGTCGTATGAGAGACGCAAAGTCGTGCTGGTCTTCCACAACTGCCATAGGGACTACGTTGGGAAGTCTGTCATACTTCTTTCGCCCAACCCTCCTTTGTTGCATCTCCTCAATCCGCTGGCACCACTTGATGAACTCTTCCGTCGTAGCGACGTCTTTTATCAGAAGAGCTTGGTACATGTCTTCTGCAATACCTTTCATTAGGTGCGTGATTTTGTCGGCTTCAGTCATATTCGGGTTGACTACGTTGCATAGGGCCAAAACATCCTGTATGTAAGATTGCGTCGGCTCCCCATGTCGTTGGGCCCGGTTCTTCAGTTGTTCTTCCGCCGAGCGGATTTGTCGCTGGTGGTCCCCAAACGTTTTCTTAAGTTCCGTCTGGAACATTTCCCAGTTATTCAGTTTATCTTCGTTGTTCTCGAACCACTGCTGGGCGGTTCCGTCCAGATAGAAATAAACATTTGCCAAGCACATGGTATGATCCCACTTGTTGTACTTGGCGACTCGATCGAACCCTTTTAGCCATTTGTTAGGGTCCTGTCCAGCGTCTCCAGAGAACACCGATGGGTGTCGAATGTGCAGCTGGCTTGCCGCCATGGGTTTCCTAATGACGCGGACTTTCGGAAGGACGTACTGAGTATATCCTTTGTAGTCCGGTTCCAGTCCGTGTAGACGGCGACTTTTACGTTGCCTAATCGGAGCCACGATGATGCAGCTGTTGCACAGGGTACCCGGCGTCTCCACCAAACTATGTCGCGTTGCAACCGGGGCAGGTGTGAATTCGAAGGTTACTTGTCAATGAACACAGCACTTAAACTGAGAACAGGTTTATTGAGAACTCAAACATACACGCAGCACTCACTGCCTCTTGGGCAGAATGCTCTTCTATTTATACACAGATAGAACGTACTAGAGATTACAAGAGTAGTTAACAAGTGAAATGTGTAGAAGTTACAAGTGACCTTAGGAAACATGTAGAATCTTCTGGAAATAATAAACAGAATTAAATAATTTTTGTCAGTGGGCGGGATTGAACCGGCGACCTTCGGTACCGCAATTCGTGACGCTACCCGCTGCGCCATGCTGGCAGACGGTACACTGGCGTTCATGCGGCAATATTTCTGTCACCATTCGATAAGGTCTCAAAATTTCGTGACTACAACTGTTAATCATACTGAAAAAAATGTCCTGTACCCTTCATACAGATTTTCTTGTCAAATTCCATCAATATTGATATAGCCATTTAGTCGTCAAAACGTAACAAAAAGACAGAGACTTACTTCCATATTTATAGTATTATTACTGCGGTTCACACACACACACACACACACACACACACACACACACACACACACACACACACACTGCGAACAACCCCTGAGGGATCATTATACCGTAAAATAGTGTACACCTACAGCATTGCAAGACTACCTACTATTTGCCTCGCATTGCACCCCTAAATTTGTAATACAGTATATACAGTTTAACATTGAATCCGAATAACCGACGGCCCAGGCGTGACTCTAACGATCAAAAACAATTTTTTAAAACCTTAGCCTCCACGGAGATTTGAACCGGAGACCACGACCCAAACATTAGTATTTAAGCGCTTTAGCCACTGAGCTACATGACCGCAACACGGAAAAAACAGTACAGAGACCTCTATATCCAACGCGTCTGTCTATCGCCGTTCAGTAATATTTCGAAATTATAAGACAATATATATTATTTATACAGATAATTTTTCAACCAAATGTAGACAGTATTTTTTTCCTTCTTTCAAAGGATAAATGTGCAACGTTTCATCGAGATCGGATGAAAACTGTGGATTTGTATGAAGAACAATCAAACATACATACATTCATCTTTATAATTATATATATATATACCTACTGGTGCGCGCGCATCTGCCTGCGTACATATATACACAAATACATTGAATATACCTGACTGTAAGATATATATAAAAGGTTGTATAATGTATCTATAATATCGTATCTACATAAAGTCATTTGACTATCTTGACTATTTTTCTTTTTTGTGTTAATACTCGTATATCTGACATTAATCATTCGAATTAGCTCTTATAAGTTCGCAACAATTAGCGGTCCCCGTGGGTGAAGTGGTAAAGCTATGTACCGTAGAATGGAAGGTTATGGGATCGATTTCACAATTGTAGAAACTTTTTTTGAAGTAAAAACTGCTTTAGGCGCGTTGGGTGATTTTTGGATGGCAAAATCTTATGAGTGCACGTCACCGATATGTTAATATTAACAGCATATCTGTAGCTATAAGTATGACGTTCATAGTTTAAGGTTTCCAGTTAGCTGAGGTAGACAGGGTTGCTCCTATGCGCTGTGTACAGTCAGCGCTCTGTCTAGTCCAGCGAGTGTGTTTATCTACGCCGGGCTGCGTTACCGAATTTGGGAGCGTGGGGAGCCATTAAGCCGGCGGGTAATTCCTGTTACCGCGGGTTTTATGCTCCGCATTAATCACGACATTCATTAGCCGTATTTACGCTGCTCCGCTCCGCCGCACTGCCGTCCTTTTTCGGCCGATGTGAAATACAGTTCGGACTTATCGGAAGAAACCGAACATGGTGTATTACCATACATCGACGACACCAAACGACCTCCAGTTCACTTTCAAATCAACGCGCCCTGAGATTTCACGGAAAAACCATACCACAAAATGACTTAATTCCACTGCCAAAGAGAGACAAAAAACCAAAATGGCGACAAAAAAAAAAAATAAGTCTCCATGACTCACGACTAACCAAGAAAGCTTTCCACGTCGTCAACGGACTCTGACAAACTAAAGCGCGCTGGTTAGTAGAAAACAAGAAGGACCTCGCAGAAGTCAACCTTGACCCACTGACATCTACACGCAATGTATAAAGACAAATTTACCCCTAAGATCCCAACAACGAAGAATCTGAATCTCAGAAATGCATGGACATAAAGCCGCGTTCCCACGGTCTCTTGTAATGAAGACGAGACGGGACGGGACGAATACTCAACCACACGCCATGGGAACAGGGCCGCCTCTGCTAGCGGAGACGAGACGCAGCTACCCACTCTGTGTCGGTAAACATCACAGGCGTGTGTAGCGGTGCGCTGTTGTCATCGGTTTGCAGCAACGGTGCGCACCCCTTCTGTTGCTGTAAAGTGCTCTATGCCAAACGACACTAGGCAACGTGGTGGGGAGGTGGCGGCGAGGTAAGCGAGGGCTAACCTGCGGCGCGCGCTCGTCCCTACACTTCGGCTAATGAGGTGCCGTCCCGTCTCTCCTCCGTTACAAGAGATCGTGGGAACGCGGCTTAAGAGAGACGTCAAGCCCACAGCGAAAGGATGAGGAGGTTTGGGGAAGATGACAAGAATAAGAAGGACAGTGCAAATTAATGGTTCCGCGCGCTCCTTAGTGGGCTAAACGATAAAATAAAAATAAATAAAGGCACCATCACTCGGTACAAAGGAACCAGGTTCGAGCCCAGGATCCCTGTTGTGACGGCCCCAATCTCCGCTTCAAACTAAATACACTTATCACACGAAACATAGTTACACATTTCGCAGAAAGATGGCAACACAACAGTCCTCCAATAGCGTCGATGCTCCGGATCTGACAAATGGGGTTCTGTCACAGGTTGGGCACATGTCCTCCCACTCTCATGATAGCACACTGGACGCCTTGTACACAGGAGCCGGTGTCTCGTAGTCTGTAATTTCCGATACGAAAAAGAGATGTTTCTACTACTTAATGACGTCATAATGTAGCTTAAAAATCAAAAAGACGACCTTCAACCACAAAAATACGGCAAAAAAAAACAAAAAAATACTACGCATTTCTACCACGTCATGACGTCATAATGTCTTTTGAACCTCTTCCTCTTCGCAGAACAATCTCGTTTCATACATCGATTGCTCTTCTCTATTCCTTACTTTATGAGATAAATAGAAGCCATTTACTATTGGCTACATCCAAAAGCTCTTCTTATACTGTAATTGGCGGATTGTAATGAACTCCTGCAAAGAATAAACGAAATTATTTTGCATCGTTACCAAAAGCGATACGGCTACAGATGGAAGGTATTGTGGTTGGTATACCACTCTGAGGTATAGATTCACTCAAAGACGACGCGAACTGGGCGGCAATTTAAAGGAGACGCGCATTTTTCTCTCTATTAATCACTATGATGTCCTTCCCAGACGCATGTGAATTGTGCTTTAAACATGCAGTGTAACCCGATTAAATGAACCTAAAGTCAAAACGGGGCGTACAAATTAAAACACAATTTCGTCTTCCATCCTTTCAGCTGGACAATGAAAGAACCCTGAATTGTTACGCAATTTTTGTAATGAATGAAAGTTTTATTATGGCCAGTAATAAAAGATATCCCAATTCTAGAAAAGAATTCCCGAGTACAAATTGGTACTAAACGACACAAAATTTTATACAATGCTACTTGTTAATTAAATCGTGAGAAGAGTTATTCGGGGAACGAACGAAACTATACTGATTGAAAAAAAATTACCATAAAGCAACAGAAGGTTATTTTTCTCCTTGCTGTATTTGCATAAAAAACTGAATGGTTATTAACATTAATCAGGCATATCTCGGTAGAAATTCCACATAAAATTTGTCGGTTTGAATAACTTAGTGGGTACGATCAGAAGACGAGGGTTTGAAAAAAAAAAAAAAAAAAAAATCCCTGTTTGGGCAAACAGGCGAAAAACCGGTCGATTACTTCGTATAAAACACTATACTGCCTTCTTAACAGTTCCAAGGTCTATCGACACAGAACGAATATAGACTCGTAAATGGCGCTCACAAAAACACATTAACCTCGACCCAAAGTGAAGCGCTCATTAGGAGACGCTCTGATACTCTACTCAGACCAGCTGCAAACTGAACTGAAGAAATACATCAGTAAAGGCTACTAGTCTACATCAGAGAAGGTGCGAATTTAACAGGATCCTTACGAAAAGAAATTGTTGGTACAATCTAGAATTCTAGATGGTCAGAGGGATATTCGTGTCCTAGAATGACTCAGTTCTTGATAGCGTCTTTTCTAACCTTAAGAAGCAGCAGCGTACATATTAATTAACTATCGAAACATATGACGTAATTCTTCTATTCGGCATAGGCTAAAAACTAACACAGAACAAATTATTCTGCAACTGCAGCGGAAGAAACCGTATGGCCTGTAAACTTCAACTAACTTTTTCATTTTTTACACCTGAATCGTGCATTATGTAACTGTTTACACTGTACACAATCCCTTATCATTTAGAAAAATATGGTTAAAAATGGAACAATCAGTCATAAAAGTTGGCATTCTAAACTAAGTATTGTTCTTTCTCCGGAACAAATTACTGACATTGGTGGTCAAATATGGGTGCAATAAGTTCCAATGTTTTCTCACGGTTTAAAACCGTTTGTGTAGTTCACTTCTTAGTATATATATTATTGCATTGGTTTCTCTCCAAAATAGACATGTGAATATACTTTTCTTTGTATAGGATGTATATATAGGTGTGTTCAAAAAATAACGGGATTTTAAATTTTTTGGACAGAACTTTATTTATTCGTCCACGCCGATGTTAAACCTTTCAAAATAGTCCCCATTAGATATTATACACTTTGGCCAGCGCTTCTTCCAATCCCTAAAACAATTCTGTGGATAACTTTAGGAACAGAAAAAAACCGCACGGGGCTATGTCTAGCGAATATGCAGGCTGGGGCATCTTTACAGTTTTTTTTTTTTTTTTTTGAGCCAAAAATTCTTGAACAACGACGTATGAGCAGGCGCATTATCGCGGTCATGAATTGTTTTGCCACAATTCCTGGGGTTTTCTTCAGACTGCTTCACGCAAACGGCGTTGAACTTGAAGGTAGTCTCCCTTATTGATGGTTTGACTTTGTGGCAAGAACTCATGTAGCACCGTGCTTTTAAAATCGAAGAACACAGTGAGCATAACTTCACATTTGACAGAACTTGTCGAGCTTCTTTCAGTCTTGGTGATCCAGAATGCCTCCACAAGGACGACTGAGCCTTTGTTTCGACATCGTACACATAAACCGATGTTTCATCACCTGTTATGGCACGTTTCAATAGTTCTGCATCATTGCTGACCTCATTTAGTGATTCCTGAGCAACTTCCATTAGCCACTGTTTTTGTTCGAAAATCAACACTTTTGGAACAAATTTTGTTCCAACACGTTTCATACCAAAAACAGATGAAAATATTTCGTGGTATGAGGCCATTGATATGCCAACATCATCAGAAACTTATCTAATTGAGAACTAGCGATCGTTCATAACAATTTCTTTCATCTTTTCCACGTTTTCATCGGTTATTGACGGCTATCTTGAAAACGCTTATATCATTGTCCTTGTTTTACTAGTACTAGATTCACTAAAAGTATTATTTTACATTTCTAGACCTTTGTTGCACTTAATTCCATTTTTATAACAAAATTTAACGCAAATTCTCTGAACCATGATTTATACAAAGATCGTCGACTGTATCAAAACATGTGTTATATTTTTAACATCTGACAAATGCCTAAACATCCAATACAGCTCAAAATGTATTGATACTATTAAGACATGTTTGCCAACACAACAACGAAAAAATTGTACGAATCGGACTAATATAATCCGCGAAATTTCGAAATTCCCGTTACTTTTTGATCAAACCTCGTACACCATTTAAAAAATGTCACTAAACACATTTTACACTCTTTAAAATCAATAACAAGTCATTTTTAAATAAACTTGGTTTTTATTTGGTGAAACAAATTAAGTTCAAAATCTGTACGCGAGGTAATTTTAGGTATTTCTATAATAGCTACTGCTCAAAATATTCATAAAACCGGAAGATGAATAACTGCTATTTCAATTCAACGTGAACAGCGGAATTTAATTGTAGACACAAACTGAAGGCTTTAAAAACTGAAATTTACAGATATTTGGGTGATTATTACGAATGCAGGTGTGTTTTAATATCTAAAAACAATCCCCGAATTAAACTGGCAACTCAGAAATATGTTTTACGTCAGGTAAGTTCTCAGAAGCTTGTTCGTATGCGGTATTTGGTATAAATAATTTCAAACACGGTCCACAAATTCTGTCAGCAGTAAAAACTAAGTGCCTATACAAAAACGTGGCAATTTGTACTACGTCAAACACGGAAATGATGCAAATATTTCGTATGATCTGTATTACTAACTTCAAATCTTCCTCATTTGAAAACTAAATGCCAGATAAATCTGGAAACTGAAAATTGGCGAATTTATCTGCATCTCTTCTGCAGGAAATAAAACGCAGGGCCAGAGCGAATGGCGTGGCGGACAGAGGCAGCAAACAAATAGCACACACAGATAATAAAAATACTCGCAGGTGCTACTAACTGCATGCCGAGTGATATTTCAGTGCAAACATTCAATTACCAGCCGATTGGGCGGCGAACACACATCACTCATCTTCGATTACCTCGGTCAATTCTACGGAACCCGACAGACGAGCTTGGTGTAAAAGTCTGATGTGCGGACAACACCTTGAGATAAAATGTATCTTCGGGTCCCAACAAAAACACCCAAACAATTTACTCTAAAGTGCTAATTTATGTTCTGTTTTACTATTTGTTTGTTATAAACAGTGTATACTTGATCTTTTATAATCACATTTTCGAATGATCTTGGGGATTTTTTCTTTTTTCCAGCATATGGTCTTATGGAATACACACAATAGCACAAATACTAAAACTTAAATGCACAGCAGATTTCGCACCATATTTGGTAGAGCCGTAGCAAACCGTATGTATTAGTTACTGAGTAATGGGTTCATCGCCTGACTCGAAGTACCGAATCGTTACTCACAAATTCATTTCGTTACTCGCATGTTTCGTTACTCGCATTTGTCTTGCTGTCAATTTGATTTGATAAACGAACGGACACGATGTATCATGCAGTAGCTGGAACGGTTCGCCCAGCGATTGAAAGAGCAGAGATTTGTGTTGAAATTAGTTGATTTAAGTGTGCTGCGATTGTGGCATTAAGTATTCAGAGGTTTTCCACAAGATCCATGTGCTATTTACTTTACATTAAGTTTTACTCAAACAAACAACTTACCTAAACTTACTAAACAAACAATTTACTTAAACTTCACCAAGTACGAACGAAATGAGGTCTTCGCGGGTTCTCCGCCGGATAGCGGCTTGCTCTGCAGCCAACGTCAGATCCATTGCTCGTATGTAACAACTAGAACTGCACTGGAAGTCTCGCGGATCCGATGCTTCATGCGAGTGTTCCATTGTATCAAAAGTAACGAGTAACGATTCGAAAGTAACGGGTACTGATTGGTTTAGTAACGAATACATACGGGTACACAATTTCTCGCAGCGAGCGTGGTGGTGTAACGGTTAGCGTTGTGGCTTCGCATTCTTGAGGACGCGGGTTCGAATCCCCGTCCGGGCATCCAGATTTGGGTTTTCCATGGTTTCCCCAAATCACTCCAGGTGAATGCCGGGATGCTTCCTTCAAAAGGCCATGGCCGAATTCCTTCCCATTCCTTGCCCCCCATCCTTTCCCGTCTCTAAAGACCTCGCTGTTAAGAGACGTTAAGCAGTTAAAAAAATAAATTTCTCGTTACTTTTACAGCTCTAATTTTTTGGTGTGTGTACAGGTATCATTACCTAATGTAAGGAAACACAGTCTCTTAGTTTTTAGAGTTAAAAATTAATGTTTCTTTTTCCCTTTTCATGTTATTTCTGCAGGAAGTGTTTATTGGCAGCAGTATTTTCGAATCAGTATTTTGTTTCTGCTTAATGTTAAGCTGATTATATACGTATGTTGTTAAAAATGCTTTATATCCTATTATTATTTCTTACGTATAGTGGCAAAGAAATCCAAGCGACGTAATTACAAAATAAACAATATATATGAAAATCTCTGGACGATAAACAGAAAGTGCAAGAAGAAGATCTTTGGCAGAGAGAAAAAAAGACAGATGAAAAAGGGGCACGCCGGCAGACTGTTAGGAAAAGCGATTTGTAACTGTATATATATATATATAAAAAAAAAAAAAGAAAGAAAATTAAAGGAATTAAATGGAGGTTTTTTTTTAAAAAAAAATATTTTCATTACTAACAAGAAGAAACTGTTAGTAAAGTAAAAATATTATACGTGGCGTCTCATGACAGAGACGAGGAGCCATATATAACAAATAAAAACATTATGCTAAATGCCAGAAGAATAAATCCACATTCTCTAACAGCATTTGGCAAGGGCTGCGATAACTTTACTATTACAAAAGATAAGACTGCGTATCTTACACTGCAGAATTAAGTAAGGTAACTATTTTTTTTCTGTTATGATGTTATGCCCGATTCCTGGCTAGGCAGTTATCATGGATTGTACCCCTTCAAGGTAACTCTCTAGGAGGTGGTTTTTCGCTGCGTTTTCCAGGGTGTGTTCCTATGTGTTACTGGAGTTTTGGATGACTGTATTAGTGTGTGAGCTTAGTACTAAGGGTTGTTTTAAATGAGAGATGAAGAAGGGAGAGAGTGAAACCCGGTGCCAGCACATTTAGGCGTACTCTCCCGAAAGAAAACAGGGGAACCGCTTGGCTTCCGAACGTCCAATCCTTCGGACGACTCCCCCTCAAAAGTGTCGTATGCCTTCACTTCATATGCACTGCGGAGAGGTTTGGGATTTAACTCGGGAGTGACTCTGGTGCACAGTCTGGTGATTAGGACTTGTGTAACACCTCCTCTCCAACACTGCCAGTCAAGTCCTGATGTTTGAAATTCCTCCCGGGCACGAATCAGCTAACGCTGGACACCATCACAGTGCCGCAGCCGACTGAGCCAACAGGAATGGCAACGTTGTTATATCTACCGCAAAAGTATTTCTAGAAGACTATAATTCTGAAATATGAAGGATAAGTTTCTCAGGCAAAATTTCAAGTGAAAATTAAGAAAAAGTTGGCAAAAATTTATAAAAAAATATGAAGTTACATTTGTATGGGTGCAGCAGGAACGTGGGCACGATTTAGCTCCCCCCTTCCTCTTTCTTATTTCTTAACGCCTAGTCGACGTCGTTCTCATTACGGAAGGCGAGAAAGCTCTGGGTCCAAGGAACGGAATTCAGTCATGGCCTTTTAAGGGAGCCACCCTGGCACAGCCCGCTCCATTGGCTCAGTTGGCTGTGCCACCGTTAGGGGGCGTCCATTAAATACGTGAAGTGAAATGGGGGGGAGGGGGAGGTCTGGCGAAATATCAGGTAAGGTTTCGAAATTCAGGAAGGACAGTACAGCTAAAAATAGGGTCAACAAACGACGCGGAAACCGAACTTGGAGTCGGAAGCAGGAGAGCTAAAAAAAATAATTCTGAAAAACCTTCGAGGCCGATAAACAGGGGAGGAGGAAGAGAAGTTCTCACGTCATCTTGGGGGGGGGGGGTCGGAATTCCGGAAAAACACTTCAAGTCATTATTAGTCGCCCCCTTATGGAGTCCGGGGGTCGCTGTTTCGAGTCCTCGAAGTCCACTTGGCAGGCAGGATAGAAGAGCTGGTGGTGCCTAATCACAGGAGTGTGAACCAAACTCTTAAGGGTTAAACACCATTCATCTCCGCAGTGCGTACAGAGTGAGGGCATACCATATCGCTGATGGGGACGTTAAGCCTGGCGGCCGTCAGGTGTCTTTCGTAAGGTACAGCACTGGGTTCCACCCTCTCTCTTCCTTCATCTTTCATCGAAAAACACTAAACTGAATACAAGCATCAGCACAGTTACAGTAACAGTTACGAACACTGTCACAGCCTAGTTCATCCCCCCCCCCCCCCGCGACGTTGCCATGGAGGGTAAACATCCCCCACGGTCACCTCCTGTACTGTGACATGGGTATGACACTCGTAGAATAAGATGATTTCTGGAAACCTTAGAAAACCGAAATATGGCTGACCGGACGGGGATTCAAGCCGCGTCCTCTCGAATGCGAGGCCCTTCACCCACCGTTGTTGGTCACGACTTTGCGGGTCGTAAGCATGAAGGCGGCGCTGCTCTCTCTGTAACAATACTGAAATAGAATTTGAGTAACTAACCTATGTTCTACTAATTCTTTTCTCACAAACAAGGCCAAATGCGAACAAGCAAGTCGGGAGATATGGTAGACATACTCCGATCCCTGTTGCCCTCGTTCCATTGTAACTTGAAATTATTTAGTTTTTGAACATGCGAAAGAACGAAAACATACATCAGTCTAGTCAACTCTCCAAAATATATGTCTGCTGAGGTAGGATGGAGAAAAACATATCATGAAACTGGAGCGGCGTGCCTAAGAAGAATATATTCACAATTGATAGCTTTTTCGTGTATTACAAGTTAGTGAGATAGATCAGGGTTTCATAACCTGTGGTCCGTGGACCCTAGGGAGTCCTCTGGCAAAATAAAAAAAAAAAAAAAAACATTTCTACTCTCGATACGAAAATGCTTTTTTTTTTGAAAATGACTCTTTGAACTTAGCCCTTTCGTTCTCTGTAGAAATCCATGAAAAACGTCGAAATAATATGCTTCTCATCGCAAATCACCACAAAATGTAATACTGAGCAGCCTACTGTAACGACGTAAATATAGCTTTTTGTCATTTCCCTAAAACTTGTCAAACTGCACATTTTCCCTTTCTGCGTTTATTGATTCAATTAACAATTACGAAAACATAAACGGTGGCGTCAAAACACGCAAACTCTGGCCACAATGTGTGAGCTGCGAGTCCAGCTATCTAGAACAGCCAAGTATTATTATTATTATTATTATTATTACTATTATTAAGGAGTCCGTGTTAATCTCTAAGGGGTCCACTGTTGAAAAAGCTTGGTAAAGGATGGCATAGAGGACCTGTTCACACCTTGATAGTTTTTTTGATTGGCGCTGTGCAGACGGCGTCGGCTAGATGTATCAGAGGACACGTGATTGGTGGCGGAGCCAGCGGATTTAAGTTCCCACCGCTTGCTGGAAACTATTTATAAGAGACGATAAAAAACAACGTTCCTTTCGGTCGCGAACACGTATGATAAATGTTTAAACGAACGAACAAGTAACCTGAGTGGAACTCAAGCACGTTCCAGCTGATCGGCACGGAAATTTAACATAGTCTGTCAAGAGACTTTGATATTCTGATAAGGTTTCCGAATGGACTGACATATCATGCGATACATCCTCCAAATGCTGGTAATGCTGGTAATGCCTTCACCGCTAGAGTCTATGTGTTGTACACGAGATTACAAAGAGAAAGATGACGACAGGCGATGCCCGAGACGCAAACAATCAACAATTTCAGCCCGAACATAGTGCAGAGAAGTTGCTATCGGACTTTTCGACTGTCAGTTTCCTTTTTAAGTTCAGTTCGTGTGCTCCAATTTAAATATTAAATTGTTTATCGCTGCAGTTACAGCGGCTAGAAAATGTGTCAAATTGAGAACGCGGAACATTTCCGACATATTCTTTTGTTCCAGTTAATAGAGGAGAGAAATCAGCCGAGGCGGTAAAAAAATTGCGCCGTGTCACTCTAAAAAAATTTTGTGCCAAAGCTACGTTTAGAAAATGCCGAAAATAAGCTAAAGTTTTCGGAAAATGCTGAAAAAAAAACCAAAAAAATTAAGTTGCACATCAACATACCTACCAGAAAAATTTCTGCCCGAAATAAACTCTACCTTTAACTGGTCAACAATGAACATCACTGGTATTCAACACTGAAGTCCTACCAAAAAATAACTACTATACCAATAAACAATGATACCAATCGTTATTTCTGCTTAAAAACATCTCTACCATTTACGAAAACTACCGCATGAAAACTCTACAGTAAACATTTCTACCACGGGAATCTCTACCAAACGCAATATCTACCACAAATATCTACCACGTTTACTCTCTACCAATTACATGCGTACCATTAACATAACTAAATCGTAAGCCTACCTAGATAAAACTTTACTAGAATAATTCAACATCCCCAAACATCTTTAGCTACCAGAAAAAAAAACCAACCTGAAGGTAACTTTACTATTTATTAACCTACCAAAAAACAATTTAACCCTACCAGAAAAATCGAACTTGTCTATGTATCATACAATGAACAGAGCAGAAAATATTAATTACTTTGCGTCTGTAAGACACATATTGTGTGGTATGTAAATTTTATCTTGAAAATTATCTGAAACAAAACTTAAATATATATTTCAGTTAAAAATAAGAAAAAAACCATACATGTTTAATGTTTTATAACAACTGAAATATTTAAATTTGTTAAAAAAATTCTTTATAACATCCCTTGATGTAGATTCTTGCTTTACACGTGTAAAATGTATAAAACAGACAACAATTAAAAATACTAAAATTTTATCACCCCACGAAAATCGTCCACTACAAGGAAAAAATTCTAAAAAAGCATTCTGTATTCTAAAATGAATTGTTTCATGCTAAATCACTTGAAAATATCTAAATCTAGCCATAAAAATGCTAAATTAGCAGCACGTGGATAATGCCATAGGAGAGAGCACGACAAGGAAACTGCTTTCTCATGCAGAGAGAGTAGTTTCGTCATCAATGACACTCCATCTTCAGGAAGTGTACTGGAGAGGTCCCAAATCTGATCAACTACAACCACTCCGTTAATGTGCGACATTTGCATTCAATGGACGAGGTTAAAAAAAAGTTTGGTACTTACCTGTCCAATATTGCTACTATCGACGATAAATTGTGTCTTGATTCTAACATAAGGAAAAGAAAGGAATGTCTATGCCCGACAACAGCCAGCGCGTTTGGTGCATCAGCGAGACTGTTCGGTGCTACAGATTGCTTGCCGAAGGAATAACCATCACTGCTGACGTCTATCAACACCACAGGGACGCAATCGGAGAAAAGCAACCAATAAGACTGCGTGAAGTGATGCTACTGCACGATAACGCTCACCCGCACTCTGCTAACCTGGCAAAAAACGCCATCGAGTAGTTGGGTTGGCAAATCACCTGATATTCATTGAGCCCTCAGATTTTTATCTTTTCCGCTCTTTATCGAACAATTTTCGAGGGACTTCATTTACGGACGAAAATGCGCTCCTGTCATGGCTTGACTACTTTTCTAAACTCAAAACCACACAATTTTTACAGGAGTTGGCATACTGTTGCCGATAATGAAGGAGAATATACTGTTGATGATTAACTTGTCTCTCGTATCTATCTTCTGTGCCTAACAAACTGCTACCAAGTTATGCACCAATCCAATATGTATGGTAATATCTGGATGGATAGTTAAAATTTCTTGCACCACCTGTAGTCGAATTTGCTAGCCCTCAGGCATGTATCGCGCTGGTGTCCAGACTATTAAAAAACAACAATGCACGTCTCCGAGATTTTGAAATACTCTCTCTGGGATTACATGCTGCTCTGCGATAAAGCAGCAAAGTAGTATCCGCTCCAGCTGGAATACTGGAACTACTGTACGAATTAATAAATTCATCCCCAGCACCTGCGCTCACGTATAAATTCCCACGCCGTCGCAGAACACAGATATGAAAAACAATGAAACGGCAACTCACTCGAACAGACGTAAGTTCAGACAGAATGTTATTCATCCGTGAGAGCTACAGGCAGTCTGTATTTTTAATGGAAATGAGCGTAATATTAATGAGGTACACGAAGTTGTCGGATTGAAAAAGAGTAAAATAAAGTTGATTTTATGTATCCAGTGTTTAATACACGACCGTTTCACAATCTGATCCTTTGTAGATTTCTGTAAAGGACTATTTTATTATTATTATTATTATTATTTTTTTTTTTTTTTTGTAGCCTTCGTTAGAAATTATAAGTTGTCTCCTCCAATATAAGGAGCTCGTTAATCAAGACAATAGCTCCAACGTATTGAACACTAAGAAATAAGTTCAGCGTGACAGTTACAATTTGCCGCGTAGTCTACCTCTGTCGAACTTCACTGAGGTTACCTAGAGCTTAAAGTGTAATCCGGAGAACGGAAGGCCCCAGGGCAGTTAATAAAACAAATCTAAAATTTCCTGGAGTTGAAAGTCAGTTTAAGTCCAGTGAAAATGCAGCTGAGACAGGTAACGAGCAGGGTGTATCGACATCCCCATTCAGATACTGTGTACTTAAACTGATGACAATATTGGTGGTTTATGTTTTATCTAATAGGCAACTTTTTTTTTTTTTTTTTTTTTTTACTTACAGCTTTACGTTAGTCGAGATCATTAAAGGCGGTGAAGGATTGCTGGCAAGAAACGGGAAGGAATTCGACCACGGCCTTTCGAAGTAACCATTCCAGCATTCGCCTGGAGTGATTTCGTAAAATCATTGAATATCAAAATCTGGATAGCCGGACGATGATTCGAACCTGCATCCACCAGAAGGCAAGGCCAGTGCGATACCGCTCATCCATCACGTTCCGTGCAAATTTCGTACGTTTTTCACAGTCTTAAGATAATTACTCCTTCACGTAACTGTTCTTTAGTCACAATCTCAAGGTTAATTGGCACTAAGGCAATAATTATGATATCAGATGCTTTCTTTCGAGACCTAAAGTTTTACATATAATATTAACCACGAAGGGTATATATCTTGTTACTGGATTGTATAAATTTCGAACCGAAAGCGGGAGACAGAGTTTAGGGGACAAGCACCAGAGATAACTTATAGCGCAAGCAGTTATATCTCGACAATGGACAACAAGTGGCAGCGCAAGAATATATTTCTTGGTCGGGTATTCTTTAACTGAACTTGGCGCGTGACCAAGTTGAAGAAATATACCATCGGAATTACTGAACCCAAGACATTGCATTGAAAATCGTAATTGTTTGTCTGACCTGGAACTAGCAACTCTTTGTATACGGCGCTGTCGACATAAAAACAAAGTGCGCTAGGTCCATGAATCCTGTTCGCATACCCGTATTAATATCCAGATAATAGTTTACGGAACACATTTGAGTCGGGAGAAGATTGGGGACTAGGAAATCAGCGATGCCCACTTTAAGGAAAAGTCCGGGCATTCGCTCGGAGCGATTTCTGGGATCTATCGAAAAATCGATATTTGTATGCCCGAACCGGGGATCGAGCTTATGACCTGCTGTCTGCAAAGCCCAAACCATCAGGTTCGGTCAGAAAAAAATCATAGTAAAGTGTGAATGCGGCTTAGCTAGTCAGCGCCTTTCGTTTCTTCTAAAAAAAAATAATAATTATAAAGCCTTCTGGGTATGTTTTTTCCTGTATTAAAAAACGTGAGTTATGACGTGTGTGTCGTGCTGGAGTGGAAGCGTGTCACGGCACATAATGAGCTGCCCAGTTGCTTTTGTTGTTGTCACTCGGGATTACTGACGAGGCGTTTTAGAGTCGGTGCCTGTGGTGAGGAAGCAGTGGAAAGTTGGCGGCTGTGCGAAACACACACAGAGAGAATTACCCGAGGCGTCGCGCTGTGGACGCCGCGAGTCGATTCATCACAGGTAACACTCCCGCGCGGAGAAAGTTCTGTCACGGTCGCCAGAGACGGCACAACTTCTGCTTGTGTCACTTTGTACTTCTCGCTAATTAGCGCACGTAATAGAAGTCACAGGGGAACAAAACTGTTAGGAGCTTCTTTATAAATGACCTGCCGCGGCTAATAGAAGGCTATATACAAAAACTCGACCGTTTAAAAACCATAATGTAAATGTCTTATTTTTATATTACAGCTTTAAGGGACGTCATTAGAGAGGGGAGAGGAGCGGGTATTGATTCGGCGACAGTTTTAAGATGGAACCATTCATGCATACTCTTGGAATGATGTCGTAAAAGTATGGTCGGACTGGGATCGACCTTTTTTTTTTACTTATGGTTTTACGCCTCGTCGACGTCGAGGTCATTAGAGGCGGGATCTACATCTACATACATACTCTGCAATTCACAAAATTGTTGGTGGCAGAGGGTGCTCAGGGGATTGGGGACAAGGAACTGGAAGGAATTCAGACATGGCCTTTTGAAGGAAGCATCCCGGCATTCACCTGGAGTGATTTGGGAAAAAAATCTGGATGCCCGGACGGGGATTCGAACCGGCGTCCTCCCGAATGAGAGGCCAGAGCGTTAACCCCTCACCCACCACGCTCGATGCCGGGATCGATGCAGTATCCATGCGATGACAGATTCTAACGTTACTAATAACCAATCAGGCTCGGTGAGATAAAACTACCCGCACCCTCTTTATTCGATGTCCTCTCCCATGGAACACAATGTTATCTCCAATAACCCCACAGATTTACTGCAATTTCCCTACACAGCAATTTTCACATTACAGGAATTTTTATACTGACCTCTCTCACTATCTCAGGTAAATTGATCAACACGTCTCTCGGTAATTTATTCCACTTCCCGATTCCCTCAACAATTAGTACGCTTAATGCTTCTAAAAATATATATCCAGCTCTCATACGCAATACATACGTTCCACTTTTCACTAGCTTCCTGTCTTCGACAACTTCCAGCCAACTCACAGAATACTTAATATATTACCAAGCCTTCACAGCACGTCATATATTGCCATCTACAGCCAACATTCCAGGTACGTATTTTCTGCACACAAACTAAAATTCAGCTGCTGTCTCGCTAAATTTTTGCAATTGCATCAAAGACTACTGAGACATGTACCCTGTGATTCTAAACATATTTACTACTGCGATAATTACTTAGTACAGATTTTAATTAATACATAGCAATTATATACATTTCTAGTAATCACCTTACATATGTTTCCCGTTTTTGGAGCAGATAAATCTTTTTTAGCCGGAAAACAGTTAACAGTACGAAATTTCCGTATATACTGAAAAACTATATAAAATATCAAAAACATATTAAATCTAACAGACCATAAACTACTCAACATTACATCTTATATCAAACCATTAGACACATTTTCTTGCACAAGTAAGTCCAAACGTTTACTGACTCCACAACTCAGTATTTTCAATTTTCAAGAATTGTCCAACTCATTCCTTTTTTTTTATGTAGGAATAGGAAAGTCTTTCCTTTCACGTAATGTAAGTTCTATTCAAAGTGCAATAAACAATAAACAACCAGAAAATCAATATCACTCCTAGTACCACATTCAGGAACAACCGGCAACTTAAATGCAACTTTAGACCTACTAAGTTGCATAGCCCAAATCTTTTTCTTGATTTTGGATAAACGAAAAGTAAACATTTGGGTGGGAGGAGGATACCCAACAATTTCAGGACTGTAATAAACACGAAAAAATCTTTATGTCGACGTTTAACTCGCAGGATCGTTCGCAAGTCTTCATAAGTACTAAGTCACCGAGGCCAAATTCAGTTAGCTTAGAACTGAAATGTTCATTTAACTGCAGTAAGAATATACGTAGGACGTTTTCAGGTCAGCGTGGTTGTATTGTTAAGAAACATGTCCTCATTTAAGTTTTAAAAAAAGTTTTTATTTAATGTGTCAAAGTATTTCTTGTCTGTGTAGTGTACATCTTATTAAGGGTTCGACGAATAAAAATAAGTGTATGAAGAGAATATCTAGCGTATTTCTAGGATTATTATAACGTATAATAGCTGAATTATTCAACCAATAAACATATATTAGCCCGTCATAAGCTTCGTAGAGAGCAATGAAGTTGATTGACGCATTTCTGTAGTGAATTCTATTTATCCAAACTACAGATTCGCAAACTGGGGAGGGGTCAAGACATGTCAGGAGGGGAGGGGGGAGGGAGAGGGGAGGTGAGCGCCGCCTCTTAGCAGTGGCGGATCTAGGAATTTTCCGAGCCGGGGAAAATCTGTGAGACTGCCGCTCCTTCAAACTCGATTTTGCCGTCCCCTTCAAGTTGCCGCCCGGGGCAAACTCCCCCGTTTGCTCTCCCCACCCCCTGAATCCGGCACTGCCTCTTCGAGTTTAAAACCTTTATTCTAACGTCATACAAGTAGTTTCCTCTGAGGTGTCATGGCAAGTAGGGGAGACTGGGTACGGCTGTGACAATTTTCATTTGATCGCTCATAATTTTCTTAGTAAGCCAGTTACCAGGAAGAAAGGTGATTTTTATTGTAAAATATACATTTTCCTACATATAAATACTAAAGTTTTGTCCCTAAGTACAATGGTTAAGTCACAGCAACAAATTAGAAAAAAAAAGAAAAAATGTCACATCCGACCACACCCCAGGGGTGGTTGTGACAGTGCTTGGGGTCAGTAGTGACAGGTTCAAAAGTACAACAAAATGGTCTAAAATCACTTTTTTTTCGAATAATATCAAACATAATGTAACATAATCTTCTTCTGGATAAATTTAATTTTTACATGGCAATAGAAATTAATCTGGGAACACCTTAATATCTTATAACTAATAAGGCATTGTAGCATCATTAGTTATTATAAAATTCTTGTTATAGATCATTTTTGTAATACCTGGTATTTCGTAGATTGTCATTGTGACTTCGCATCTATTCGTCACAAGTAGTTTTTTCAGATTTTTTAAGGGTCCGAAGACAGGTCGATCCAAGGACTGCAGGTTGTACGAGCAGCGTGGAGCAAACGAAAGCAAAGTGATTGCATTTTATTTACAAAAATCCATTGTATTAATGTAGGTAAGCGAGGAATTGTTATCCAGCACTAGCAAGACACTATGCGTTGGAGAAGCATTAGGAAATTTCTTAAAAGTTCCAGAAATCCTAGGAACAATGCACCTTGCATCCAGCCTGAAGGATATGCAGTCCCAATTGATCCCTAGCAAAATGATCGTGATAACTAACCCGTGAAAATAAAGGAGGGATGGTATTTCCGAAGGCATTATCTGCAAAAGTAACCATGACTAATGTAGCTCGTACAGCTGTCGATCTTCCTCAAGCGTTTTCTGGGCATCAAAAACAAAAAATTTACTGTCACAACCGTACCCAGAAAATATGTCACAACCGTCCCCAACGCACTCCTCCGCAAAACAACAATCGCCATGACAATACAAAATAACCTACGTGCAAAGTAACCACTGCTATTTAACTACTAATGTATAACTTATAACGAGGAAAAACAGTCATTACTCTATCTGTACACATACAACAATTATTAAAAGAAATCTAATAAAAATACATACTTTTGACTGTTAGAAAGTAATGTAGGCCTCTACGATTGTTAATGTCACGCGATTTCTGACGCGATACCATGAAACACGTTCAAACAGGCACGCCGCTCCTCTCTAGCCCCTCTCCATCCCGGTATTCCTTATAGTTTGGCTAATATGACGACTGGCACAACCGTAACCTGGCACAACCGTACCCAGTCTCCCCTACTAAAAAGTAGGCATTTACCTATTACTAGCAAAATTGTGGCGGGCGGGAGCGGACGTCTGAAAATTTTTCATTCTACGGAAGGGAACGTGGTACAAAAAACTT
The DNA here is from genome assembly GCA_031002005.1 of Vandiemenella viatica. Taxonomy (NCBI): domain Eukaryota; kingdom Metazoa; phylum Arthropoda; class Insecta; order Orthoptera; family Morabidae; genus Vandiemenella; species Vandiemenella viatica. Next base: position 35,365,798 of record CM061918.1, read on the forward strand.
TGAGAACCCGTAATCTAAATAGTTGCAATACTGTGTGGTAAAAAGGTGTTCCCAATACTTTATTCAGATAGCTCTGATTGCACTGTATATTTTCATATTTCGCAGCGGGTATATTTTTGGATTCGAGTAACATGTAATACCTCGGGAGATACATCCACATAAACTTGGGTTTTAAACAACGGTGCGAAACTTTTGAATAACTACAAAACTCCTACCGCGGAATAATCACCTAATAATACAGGCGCGTAACGACAATCGAAGTAAAAATGAACAATCATTTAGGCGCGCAGAGACACGCACTGGCTGGCTGTCAGTTGAGGGTTGCAGCAGGTGTCAGCCCTGCTCCGTCATCGCGCCCTGTCGGCGGCTGCGGCGGGCCCAGGTGCCGCAGTGGTGACGTATTAACCAGGGAGCGCCCCGCAGGGGTCTGTCCAGATGTCACTCGGCGCAGCGCTCCACGCGGGGAGACCACAAACTAAGGTTAGTGTCGTCCGTATTTAGAGAAATTAGTAGCGTGCTGTAATTCTAAGACATGTGGTTGTCAACTGTACAGAGTTTCAGCCACCCACCACCTACAGCGCTAGTTGTAGCAAAACACAAATTGCTACTCGTTTGGAAAACTGATCTCGCGAGAAAATCCGATTTATGTGGGTGAAACTTGTAGCTGTGGCTGAAATTCACCGGCACCTGTTACAGGTTTAAGAAAAAGTTGTAATGTCTGTTCAGTATGTCGCAGAACGATGTCGAAAGTTTGCGGCCGGTAGAGAAAACGTCACCGACGAAGATCATCAAACACCCTACCTACAGCCCGGACCTCGCTCCAAGCGACTTTCACCTTTTTCCACACTTGAAGGAGCACCTAGGAGGTCGACGATTCACTTCAGACGAGGAGGTGGAACACTTCGTGACAACGTGGCTGAACACGCTAGGACAGGATTTTTACCTGGAGGGGACATTGAAACTCATCCCACGAAGCGACAAGTGCCTAAACCAAACATAACCTAATGTATCTACTAACAGTTGTCTGTATGAAATGAAATGTGTATGTTTCACTGCTGGTTTTGTAACCTTAGAATCTGACCACTACATAACACGCCAATGTCAGGATAACTTAGATATGGCTGATACTTCAGGAGAAGCACACACCTTTTAAACCAAGTATTGTCGGGACGATTCACAGTGTGAAGTTGTACTTTATTTTTGCAAACCAAATGATTAGCAAATAAATTAATCCCACCGAGCTGCTACAGTGAGCATTAAAAGGAAAAATGTGGTTCCGACATTTCACGCAAGAGGGCGCCCATTAATTACGCGAGGTGGATTTCCGGAATTCTGGACCCCCCCCTTTTCTAGTGAGACCTGGTCGGACCCGCTCCCCCCTTGTTGACCAACCTCTTAGTTTTTTTTTTTTTTTTGAGCCCCTTTTATAGCTCCCCTGTTTCCAAGGGCGGTTATACCTCCACAAACGCAATATCCTCCTCACTCCAGGCGAATGCCAGGATGCTTCGTTCAAAAAGGCCATGGCCGAATTCCTTCCCGTCCTATACCGCCTCTAATGGCCTTAGACGACGACGACGAGGCGTAAAGCAATAAGTAAAAAAAAAAAAAAAATTATCCGCGTCGTTTCTAAAGCACCCCCCCCCCCCATACGTGAGATTTCCGTTGACCCCCCCCCCCCTTTCCGTGAGATTTCGCGGGACCGCCCCCTATTTTACCTCACGCAATTAATGGAGACCCCCTAAGCTGGGTTGTTGGCATTTACCGCGGACAGCAACGCTAGGTTGGGATGTCCCCTCCATAATGATAGCATGGCGTGTAATCCCCTGACAGGAATCGATTCAATCTCAGTCATCGGCAGAAGGTCGTCACGCTATAAATCAGAAGCTGATTTTGTTGATGTTGTATCCCCTCGCTCTCCGCAGTTGACACCGGATTTTTTTTTAGCGATTCATTAAGACTCGAGTGTATCCTAGGGTGAGTCCATTAATGTCGTGAGGTGAAATAGGGAGGGGGGGGGGGATCCGGCAAAATCTCACGCAACCTCATAAAGGGGGAGGGAGGTCAACGGAAATCTCACGTGAGGTTTTGAAATTATTGTAGAATTGTAGAGCTATTTTTTTTTTTTTTTTAAATGTCTGCATATGACGCTAGGGAGATATTTTGGTCCAATAACCAACTTTAGGGGGTGGGGGTATATCCGCTCTCGAAAAATTATCTCACGTCATTAATGGACGCCCCCTTACTCCTTCACCTACAAATATTGCTGAACTCTGAAATATTTGCCTGAAATTAAGCGGTAATTTATGATCATGGTTGTCTCTTTATTATCTTTAAACGGGGAATTCTTATATACACACACACATTGGAAGCTAGAAAACGGATCTAACGAGAATGAGGAAATTTCATATTTAAATAACTTTTTACGTTTTAATTAAACAGGTATCTTCCCTGGGGGAAAAAACGCTATTTTACAACAACAACAACAAAAAGACCAATTGTTGTGTTTGATATCTCGGAAACGGATCCAACGCTGTCTCGTTTGAGGCAGTAGCAAGACCGAAGTGGCTTTATATGGTATTTGGATGAAATTTCATATTCAGATAATTTTTTACTTCTCAAATTTAAAAAAAATATAGGTGTCATCATTGAAAAAAAAAAAAACGCAATTTAAAACGCACAAAAAATCCCTGAAAAGGAACGAGATTTTACAATATATATATATATATATATATATATATATATATATATATATATATTTATAATGTTCTTTTAGAATCTCATCTAGTAGGAATCTGAAATACCAGTGAGCCTCAAGCAGCTTTATATATTTAGATGATAACCTAAAATGAAAATGGATATAAATCATAATATAGTTTATTATTTAAAATAAAGTATTGAACTATGTGCATTCATGTAATTTATTTAACGACTACAGTTCTTATGAAGGCAGGTATTAAATATATAAAAAAATATGTAAAGCTCTGTGGCAGCTCAGTGGTTAAAGTGCTTGCTCTTTTTTTTTTTTTTTTAAAATCAGTTTCCTGTCCCGGTTTCAAATCCCGGTGAGGGCAGTAATTTTTAAGAAGAATTGTGCAGGATGTCCCGTGGTTTGAATTCAACGTTAAACTGTAGGTCCCAGAGGAAAGAAACTGGCCGTCCTATCTCTGATCCAATGGCTTAGCATGCCCCCTTCTCCAACAGCCTTTCCCAACTTTTTTCAACGGTGAACCATATAGAGCCTAACCACCGACTCCTTAACAATAGTAATAATAACAATTGGAAATTGGCCGTTCTGAAACTGCCATTTGATAGCTCTAACCTGACCTCACATATTGTGGCCAGAGTTCCCGTGTTTTCAAACTTCCATTTATGTTTTCGTAATTATTAGTTTTATTTTGTCCGCGGATCCCTTAGGATAGGTCAGCAGACCACAGCTAGGGAATCCCCGTTCTGGATGACCCAGTCAACCTTCAGGTTGTGGGCTAAGTTAGTTTTTCTTATAATTTATATATGTCTACTCAAGTATATAGGTAAAATTAATTTCTCACAAACGTCTCAAAAGATTTTGCTGGATATTGAATAGAAATTGAAAGACGCCCTGTGAAGCTCGGTCACCCAGGTACTTTAATTTAATATAATTATATGTAAGGTAATTTCCGTGTGGTTCTTTTTTGAAGCACCCTGTATAGTGGAAGACGACCGCCCGGTGCCGCGCCGATAAGTCGCGGCGTCCGTCGGCAGAAAATTCTGCTGCGCGCTGCTCGAGTGGAGGAGGATGCCTCTGACGTCACCGCGCGCCTCGCCACTGCTGCCAACCCCCGCGGCGCATATCGACCGGGCCCGCGGGCGGTCCGTGGTTGGCAGCCCTGCCGGCTGGCTGCCCAATCCGATTTCGCCCCCGGAACGACTTTAAAGCGATCCCGACTCGGAGTAATCGAATTTTTCGCGCGCCAGACCCCTGCGAAATCGATTACGTCTTTTTAAAGGAACCCACCCCCCTCTTCCCCGACACACACAGACAAATGCGGTTGCGCCAGATGGCAGGTACGTCGTTCGGCAGACGGGCCCGTTTGCGGCGACAGAAAAAAAAGGACGCCTACACCGCGAAGTTCCGGGAGACGACAAGACGGGAAAAAATCGTTCCCGTACTACTGACTTCAGATAGGTGTTTTTCCACACGAGGAGACGACAAGGGATGACGCGGATCTGTTCGGAAAGTCTGTAAGTTTTATGCGGAATATTTGAAACACCTCTCACAGAAAAGTAGGTCCCGCAAGGAGTTTGCCGCCGTACGAAAAGACACATTGACTATCTCGTTTTGGATATATATATATATATATATATATATATAAAATTTCAAAAAAAGAGTAGCTACTTTCATTACACGTTTTGCAAAATTGTCTCTATATAAATCGCACAGAAAATTTTCAGTTGAAAAAAATTATACTTTCGGAAAAGCTACGGATGTTAATACACTGAAGAGGCAAAGAAACTGGTACACCTGCCTAATATCGTGTAGGGGCCCCGCGAGCACGTAGAAGTGCCGCAACACGACGTGACATGGACTCGACTAGTGCCTGAAGTAGTGCTGGAGGGAATTGGGGAATTGACCCCATGCATCCTGCAGGGCTGTACATAAATCCGTAAGAGTATGTGGGGGTGGAAATCTCTTCTGAACGGCACGTTGCAAGGCATCCCAGATATGCTCAATAATGTTCATGTCTGGGAAGTTTGGTGCTCAGCGCAGGTGTTTAAACTCAAAGTCTTCCTGGAGCCACTCTGTAGCCATTCTGGACGTGTGGGGTGTCGTATTGTCCTGCTGGAATTGCCCAAGTCCGTCGCAATGCACAATGGACATGAATGATGCAGGTGATCAGCCAGGATGCGTACCGTACGTGTCACCTGTCAGAGTCGTATCTAGACGTAACAGTGGTGCCATGTCACTCCAACTGCACACCCACCACACCATTACAGAGCCTCCACCAGCTTGAACTGTCCCCTGTTGACATGCATGGTCCATGAATTCATGAGGTTGTCTCCAAACCCGTACACGTCCATCCGATCGATACGATTGGAAATGAGACTCATCAGACGAGGCAACATGTTTCCAATCATCAACAGTCCAATGTCGGTGTTGACGGGCCCAGGCGAGGCGTAAAGCTTTGTGTCGCGCACTCAGCAAGGGTACACCAGTGGGCCTTCGGCTCCGAAAGCCCATATCGATAATGTTTCGTTGAATGGTTCGTACGGTGACACTTGTTGATGGTCCAGCATTCAAATACGCAGCAATTTGCGGAAGGGTTGCACTTCTGTCACGTTCAACGATTCTCTTCAGTCGTCGTTGGTCCCGTTCTTGCAAGATCTTTTTCCGGCCGTAGCGATATCGGGAGATTTGATATTTTACCGGATTCCCGATATTCACGGTGCACTCGTGAAATAGTCGTACGGGAAAATTCCCACCTCATCGCTACCTCGGAGATGCTGTGTCCCATCTCTAGTGCGCCGACTATAACACCACGTTCAAACTCACTTAAATCGTGATAAGCTGCCATTGTAGCAGCAGTAACCGATCTAACGCCTGTGCCAGACACCTGTTACATTACATAGGCGTTGCTGACCGCAGCGCCGTACTCTAAGTATTTACACATCTCTGTGTTTGCATACGAATGCTTATACCAGTTTCTTTGGCTCTTCAATGTATGACGTGGATGATTGGAATGGAACTTAATTCTGAATGATCGTTGAATTGTAACTACAAATTCACACCCTGTAAACTGTAAAACAGAAAAAGCTCTCTGTTCAGCAGCCACCATCTTTACTCCTAGCGTCATCTAGCAGAAGATAGAGAAAACACTGCATATGCATGCGTACAGCGAAACTGTTTGATTTGCACTTCATTTGATATATCATTTATGATTTTAAATCAAATAATAAAAATTCTGCAAAGCCTCAAAACCGCATTTCATTATGGAACGCCCTATACATATCTACTAGACTTTTCCTATCTTTCGACAATTTCTTGATTCAGTGATCATCCATTATTCTTTCGTTCCGAATTTACTCTTGAATATGACATAACTGATACAATGTTTTCACAGTTTGCCAAATGTCCAATTCTCCAGGCAAATAGCTACATTTGTTAATCTGATTACTGCACGGAATAATACCGGGCTATTTTCCGCCATAAAGGCGTGAGACAGTAATCACTCCCCTTATTTTTTTTTTTTTATAATCTGCTTTCGGCAACTAGTAAATAGCAATGAAGTTTTCATTTACATCTGATTTTTACACCTATTTGAACGATGTTGTCAAGTTTTTAGAAATTAGCGTTAAATATTCTCAGCAACTAATATGATAAGAGTGCCGTTGAAACATTGGGTTAAGAACCACTGAAAGACAAGAGGGATGGATGGATATTGGTGGAAGTATCAGGTGTTGTATGTTGAAGCGAAGCACGACCACATGCTGGAACTTAATCAAAACAACCAATTTCCTGTGTCTACCCAATGACTCCTGCCAGTGCTACATCGGACAGAGGCAGTATTTTCAGCTCAGTTAATAACAGCGTGGCCCATGCAGGTTACTCCAACACAGGATGTGGACAGCGGTGGAATCTGAGCCGCAGCAAAAACGACGCTACGAATATGCGTGATCAATTGAGGACGGTGCAATACAGTACCAAGCTCGGTGCTACGACTAACTCATCTTCATAAAGAAAACGTCCTAGCGAACACAACGTGTATAAGAATAGAACGAACTGCACTTATTGGATCTGTTTTCCAACAGATGTGAGTGCGTGGTTAAAGACTCGGGGGGAATCTCATGGCGCCATGTTGGCAGCAACTGACATACTTCTAGAAATGCAATGAAAAATGTGAAGATTCATCCTGAGGAGTGTCGAAATTGACATTTGTCAAATCTTTGGCGTACAACCGTGACTGACTGATTTTGGAAAATAACATCATGTAATCTACAGTCCTGACCTGAAATCTGGGGTAATACCTAGCAAAGTTTTCACGAAACAGAAAACTCTTCTATCTTTTTCATATTCAACTATCAAGCGTTATTTTCGATGACGGTGTCTGAAGCTAATTATTATTTGTTTACTTTTAACTATGTTGTTTTTGTTTTTTGTTTTGGTAGTTTCGACGGAAACATCTTACGTCTCTTTTTAAAACCCGCACACCCCCCAAAAACACACTCCTCGTTTTTTCCTCTTTATTATCTGAAAGCAAATGTTTATACTAACTTGCCTTGTTTTTTAACTATTTTACTTCCAAACAATCGTCGATTACGTTTTCATCAATACCCTATCCAGCCATCTCTTCAGCTCTCCCGTCTTCCAAAGGGTTCCTGTCCATAGGTTCCGCGGTTCTTTTATCACACCAGTTACTGAATTTTTTTTTCGGTAATTTCTACAAATGTTTCTAGCTGTCCAACTCGTGTATTTAATAGTAATATTGTGGGTTCAATACTTCCCTGTCATTCTCAAGCAGTTGTGTGATCTACGTTTTGTATCCCAATTCCTTGGCACATCCGCTCATCACCCAATCAGTAAATCAAAGACTTTCAAACCTTCCCTTACTACTTGCCCAATCTTTCACTTGGAAGTGAATTATTGTACCAATGTGTTTACTCCTCACGCTTTGAACCAACAACTCTTCCCCTTATACAGAACCTTAATTTTACTGTGTCCCTAATGAGCTGAAGTTTACGTACGTATCTACATTCAAGTTTACCAGAAACCCTGAATTGCTTTATAATTTTGGCAGCTTCATAAAAGCTGTTGCCGTATTTTTACGCTATCCTGGGCTCAATTTTGACTTCATAATTATACCCTTCCTTCGAATCTAAATCGACCAGTTACTCCTTGACTTCAAAGACGCCCATAAAATGTGCATTCTCAATTAAATAAGTATATTAGTTTACATTTATAATTAAATAACCGCAACAATGACCATAGCTAAGATTATTTCCCAGTTAACTCGATGTGATCTCGACAGGATTTCTGGTGAACATGGGATGAGGGTAAGTACATAAACTTCAGCTCATTAGGGACACAGTAAAATTAAGGTTCTGTATAAGGGAAAGAGTTGTTGGTTCAAAGCGTGAGGAGTAAACACATTGGTATATAAATTCACTTCCAAGTGAAAGATTGGGCAAGTAGGAAGGGAAGGTTAGAAGTCTTGGATTTGATGAGGGTGCTGAGAGGATGTTCCAAGGAATTGGGATACAAAATGTTGACCAAACAACTGTTGAGAATGACAGGGTAGTATGGGGCCCACAATATTGCAATACAGCTAGAAAAATTTGCAGAAATTAACGAAAGAAAAATATCAGTAACTGATGTGATACAAGAAATGGACAGGAAACCCTTGGAATACAGGAAGGCTGAAGAGTGTGCTGGATGTGAATGAGACTTAATTGGTGATGAGGCTTGCATGGGATGTAGTACACGGATTTTTGGTGCTAAAATGGAAACATTTATGTTATGATGAGTAAGGAAATCAGGGACTCAAATTACCAAGGGAATTTGTTGAGGAAGTTTACCTCAAACTTTGAAAGAGTTTAAATTAAAAATTCGTGGACTGCAAAAGCAAGTGGGTTGTAAAATTTCCGCCTGCTCCAGTCGAAAGTCACTCAGGGCTAGGGAGCAGCAGATGCGTTGTGCAGCCAGTCATGGTCGGAATACGCTCAAGGACGACCACGGGAACGACTCGACACGGCTGGGAACCACGAGGCAGCTACCGCACATTACACCACAAAACTAAGTTCCTGACGCACATCTATTAGAAATCACCTCTAGAGCCAGGTGAACGAGAGTAAAGCCACGAAACCGTCGATCAGGCGAGACGTTTCTCTATGGCGGACACGACGAGTACGTACTATACCACTACAGTGGGTTGAGTTGACAGAGGCGGTCAGAGCTGAGTCTACTCATGAACATGACTTTGAGCCTCCAGTCGAGGGCACACAGGGTATACTGTGTCCGGCGTCGGCCTCGGTGATGCTACAGGTAAACAAGAGACGTCAAACTTCACGAAACATTGACCATCCTTCCTTTCTACAGACAAATGTAAGAGTACCCAGATATTTGGCATTTTTTCTTTCTTCTCATTGCCAGTGCGATTAACCGGAGTTCCCAGCCGTGGACGAAGTCGGATATACTTCAGGCAGGGCGGAATTCATATCTACGCACGGGACATCCCCATCCAGTCCAGCCACCACTAGCGCAGGAAAAGATGAAATCATTTATTCTTAGGCAGAGGCGGCCTTAGGGGGTGGCGAACAGGGCAATCGCCCAGGGCCTCGCGCAGCTACCCGAGTTGATCAAAGTTTATGTTAAAAATAATTATTTTATCTTCAGCTGTTAGTGTAACAATAAAGTAAAGTTGTTTAATTGATGATGAAGTATATATTAATTACTAACTAATCAAAATTTCCTCAATTAGATTTATTGACTGTCACATTCGTATAATAGCAGGAGAAACATCTGATATTGATGGACAAGAACTGTATGAAGAAAACGACGGCGGTATCACAGTGTTGACATAAATAATAGAAAAAAAAACATTAACTGAATTACTGAAGAGTACCCCACTATCGAAGTAGTCTTGAGAATTATTGCCGCCACACGTAATACAGTTGCGTCCGCAGAAAGAAGCTTTTCATGGTTAAAAAATATTAAAACATTTGAGGAATTCGATGACACAAGATTAATTTTTAGCTCTTTCTATTCTTTGAATTGAAAATGAAATAGCTCATTCGTTAGATTCTTGTGCTTTTATTAAATATTTTAGTCTCAGGAAAAGGCGCAAACATCATTTTTAAATCCCTGCAACATATCTTCCCAGGCCTTAATGTACTTCAGTTTAATCTTAATGATTTGTCATCTTTATGTTTGTTAACTTTTAATAACTCTCCTAATATAATATTTTAAAACTCAAAGTTTATTTTTATGATGTTTGCATTTTTCGTTAATCATCAGAAATACTTACGATTAATATATTCTGTACAAAGGACAAGGGCCTCGCAAAGATCTGCCGCCCGGGGCCTCGCAATGACTAAGGCCGACGCTGTTCTTACGAAACGTCTATAAACCATGCAGCTCGATTTTGGCCTCCTGCAAAAACCTCTCCCCCCCCCTCCCCCACGTAGCTTTTGCCTCTAACCCCCCCCCTCCCCCACGTAGCATTTTACCCTTTTGATTCCAAAAGAGATTTTTTTACAGTTTTCTCTTCTCAGACCATTGTAAATTACGGCGATAATTAAATGGAGGAAAAGAATTTCACATGCTGTTGTGTGTTCTGTACCTCATTTTAACTGTGAAAAATTATATGTGTGGAAAGCTACGTGGCCTAGCTCGGACCCCCCCCCCCCCTCCCCCACGTAGCACAGCGTAGCTTTCCAGCCAACCCCTTCCGCCCCTAGACCGAGCCACGTAGTTAATACACGCTCCGTTATTCACAGCTGCGTCAGGAGATTATAATCACGGTGAGTTATGATATCTCAGAAAATTTAAGATTTTTTTTTTTCTAATTAAAAGTTTTACATGGCTAGATTGCAGTCAGCGACATTCAACACTGTTGTAATGCAACCTACTGTATCTCACCTGCAACTCATTATCAACAATGCAACAACGAATTTCCTAGAAACAGCTTAATTCAGACAAAAGTTCTGGTGGATGTTCAACCTCGACTTCGCTGTACAGGGAGAGCTAGGAGGAATGGTAAGTACTGAAGGAGATGGTAGTGTGAACAATATTGTGTAAAAAAACTTCATTATCAACACGTGTCCGATTTCCATTTGTTTTGGAGATACAGGTGCTGGAATATTATACATAAAATAAACCTCAGAAAATGATCAAGAGCACACAAATAACTTATTCAAGCATTTTATTCATACAAAAACGCAAGAGATGAATTACTCTATCGCATTGTAAACACTGCTACCCTCGTAAAGGGAAACAAAACGTAACCAGAAGAGGTACACGTACTGTTCCGAGGACAGCTGCAAAGTGTATTGAAGTCGATGGTGATATTTTCGAAACTTTAATTTAAACTTTTGTAAAAAATGCGTGTGGTTTTGCTTGAATAAAGTAGGCCTTTTGTGTACTTTATTTTATGCATAACTTTCCAGCACCTCTATCTCCAAAACGAATCTGGCACATGTTTGTATGAACTTTTTCACTAAATATTGTTGACACTACCACCTCCTTCATTATTTACCATTGCTCCTGAATCACCCTGTATATCGTCCTGGAAACAATACACTTGGTGAAGCGAGCAAACTAAAATCTCAGTAACAAGCTGCCAGAGTCAACAGTTAAAAAACAGCATTGTATAGCTTAGTCAGGAATAATACACCAAGCGTGTCAGGTGAACAGTAAAGTTCTGACCTTCCATTCGGGAGGTCGCACGTTCGGAACCCCCGTCCGACCATCCAGATTTGGGTTTTTCCAAAATCACTTTAGCCGAATGCCTGGACGATTCCTCTAAAAGTCGGAGTCAGATTCCTTTCCGTTCCCTGAGTCCTTCCCGCCTCTAATGATTCTAACCTCTATTAACTGTAAATAAACGCCAAAAATAAAGGGGGATAATTAGAAAGAAAAAGAGTCACATTGTGAAGTGACAACGTCAGAGGAGACTGCGAAGGAATTTTACCCCCCTTCGTACCCCTGTCAGCTTCTGGACCTGTTCAGGATAGCGAGGACACGGATACGCCATGGCCTCATCCAGGTATGAATTCGAAAAGAAAAAGAAAAAAAGAATGGATCTGTTCACTTTACATGGGAATTATTTTGCACTGTTACGGCAGTTCGGATTCTTCTTAATGTGGTGACAAAATGGAGAGAGCTGTTACGGTCGAAGCACCTTTGACCAACACCGCCACCGCACCGGCACTCGGCCGAGTGACGGCTCGCCCTCTTTGCGTCCACACTTGTCCGAAGCTCGTCCTTGCGACGGACGGGTTCCGACTCAATCTTCAGGCTCCTTTGACGTTTTCACGGGATTGCTTCACGGAATCAATGTTTAAAATTTACGTAAAAGTGAATTCGGAGTCACAACTAGGGTTGCCACCTGTAATCTATTATAGAATATTGTAAATTATTTTTCCTAGGCGTTCTTTATACTCTACGAAAGTAATAAAGTACGTTAAAACACTTTTTTCTTCCCGAGTCACCTTATCACCTCACTTTTACGTACGAAAGTAATACGCCAACGCAGTCTTAACAATCCATAATTTGGCACGATTCTCGCGTTTCTAAACAGTCAGAATGACGACCGTTTTATCTATCTATCTATCTATCTATCTATCTATATATATATATATATATATATATATATATATATATATATAAAGATGAATGTATGTATGTATGTTTGTTGGTTTGTTTGTTCTTCATATAAATCCACAGTTTTCATCCGATTTCGATGGAAGTTTGCACACTTATCCTTTGAAACAAGAAGTACATTCGGTTGAAAAATTTTCTGTATAACATGTTGTCTTATAATTTCGAAAAATTACTGAACGGTGATAGACAGTCGCGTAGGATGTGTAGGTCTCTGTACTGTCTTTCCATATAGCGGTCTGGTAGCTCAGTGCTCAAAGCGCTTGCTTACTGCTGTTTGGATCGTGGTCTCCGGTTCAAATCTACGTGCAGGCAAAGATTTTTAAAAATTGTTTTTGATCGTAACAGTCACGCCTGGACTGTTGGTTATTCGGATTGAATGTTAAACTGTAGATATCACAAGTTTAGGGGTTCAATGCGAGGCAAATCGTAGGTAGTCTTGCAATGCTGTAGGTGTACACTTTTTTTACGTTATAATGATCCCTCAGGGGTTGTTCGCAGTCTGTGTGTGTGTGTGTGTGTGTGTGTGTGTGTGTGTGTGTGTGTGTGTGTGTGTGTGTGATCTGCAGTAATAATACTATAAATGCGGAAGTAAGTCTCTGTCTTTTTGTTACGTTTTGACGACTAAATAGCTATATCGATATTGATGGAATCTGACAAGAAAATCTGTAAGAAGGGCACAGGACATTTTTTCCGGTATGATTAACAGTTGTAGTCACGAAATGTTGAGAACTTATCGAATGGTGACAGAAACATGTTTAGAAATTGAATCTCTTCAAGAGACAGGTTCGACGGTAGAGTGATATATTGACAGCTTTCCTGTCATATTATGCCGACTCGGTGTTGTTTGGGACGTTACCAACAACTTTCTGCATTCAATTCTGGCAAAGAAATTCTTAAACCACGCGTACAAAGTCGCAGGTATCAGCTAGTATATATATATATATTATTATTTTTTCTGCCTGGTAAGGACAACACAAGACGGAGACGATACCTAGTTAAAACCACCCATGCCCTAGGCCGAACTCGAACCGGCGACCCCTAAGCTGCCGGGGTAGGCTGTCGTAGACGTTTGCTACCCTCCTGTCGGCTCATGTATGAGGGGGCGACAGTGGCACCCCGAGTTCGATACTGTCGCCTGTTTGATGTCGCGTAAAAACAGTGGCGGCCTTTGATGTGTGCATATTAACAGCGGCAGCGGTCTGAATGGCCCCCCCCCGCCTGTTGGGAGAATACAGCAGTGCCCGAGACCAATCAGCGTTCACATGCGCGGCGGTAATATGCCCTCCACTGCGTCAAATAGGGCTCCCAGAGTTGCACGACGTATACAATAGCACTGCTCCTCGCCCCCCCCCCCCCCCCCCCCCAGTCCAGTCCTGTCCTGCCGCTAATGACGTTGAGGAGTCATATAATTTATAGGTAGCCGTGACTATTAGTTTCAACATTACACTAATTATCGAGAAGATTTTGATGGGTTTGACAGCTTCGGATCTGACTTAAAATTTGACCTATGTATTATGCCATTACGTGACTTGACGTGCTTACGTCCCCCTCCCCCCCCCCCCCGGATCGGTTGTCTTGACTGCGGTTTTTAGACTATTTTCCGCAGCCCCAATCTCCACCTCATAAACTACACATTTCACAAACAAAAAATACACGTATCACACCCTGAACATAGCTACACGTACCACAGAGAGATTAGAATACTTCACTTCCGCCATTAGTGTTTAGTAAGACCTGGCAGTAGATATAAAATGCTTGGCGACAGCAAGGGCGTGTGGCGGTAAAACTATAGCTCCAATGAGTAAAATTCAGCGAAGACAGCCGACTTTAGTGTTGGCATATGGCGGTGAAGAAGAACAAGAATTTCCGATCTTGGCGATATCTTTTCCTTCGTGCTGCAAGTCCGCAAGTAGAAGCCTTCAGCGCGGGCGTGGGAGTAAGTAGTACATCTCGTGGACTTAGTAAAAACAAGACCACACAATCATACGACATGCATACAAGATTCGAGCAGTCTTACTATGGATAATGGCTTGCTTGCCCGCTACTGTAACATGATGAATTTGTCGCATCTGCATCGGAACTGACTGTACACGACAAAACTAACCTCTTAAGACTGAACCTGTAGGTATATTGTTACGGTATCTGCACGCCTGCATACTGCTTGGTACTGCAAGATCGTATTGTGGAATATACACACCTGACTAGTATTGTGCGGAAGCTAACATGAAACAAAGCAGTAACGATAATTCCATCTTGACAGTCATCGTCTTGGATGTACATGGATTCAAGACGAGAAACGGCATTTGTGTAATACAATCAGACAACATCTTTGTATCCTTACCAGTACGTGGAGATAATGTTGGAACAGTGACATATCTGACACATACTTACATGGAGTACTTTGGAACGGTACTGTTATAAACTTATAACCTTCTGAAGGTTATGTACTATTCTATATAAATTTAGAAATCAAGATGATGCCATTATATCTGCGAAAGAACGGGAGAGACTGGATTATTCCAGAAGATTAAAAATGGTCTCCTGTCTAGAATAGTTCCACATATGTCGCGATATTTGCACCCTGAACCTAAACTAAAACTAATATTAATAACAGTTAGTTAAGCAACTCCAAGGTACAATGTGTGCGAAACGCAAATACTAAAAATAATAATAATAAAATTTCACAATGAAGAATATTCAGCTAAACCGAACCAAAAATCAAATAAAACGTAATACATTAAAATAGTTTGTGTTATGGATTATAAGTTTGATAAAAAAAAAAAGAAAAACAAACTAGGTTAAGTATTTCGTACCTAAGCTGTGTTCTCTACAACCTGTGCTAGAACTGTGACCAAAGATATTAACAGTCCTCGGTGGTGATCTCATCGCTGTGCATTGCGCGATTGTAATGCCGCGAGAAGCGGCGAAACGGTCCATCTTCCAACACTGATCTCTTTGGCGCCACCATGACTGACCGTCTTTCATTCCCTGTTCCCAAATAGACGCCATTAATTGAGCGTTACTAGTAGATCGCGTGTCGGGCTACAGAACGTACTGACTGTACCTAGAGCTCTGGATATAACGCACGTTGCGTACCTAAAATGGCACCAATCCTTAAACGAAATACCTTCTTCATCGTTAGGTGAATGCTGGATACCAGCTCCGTTGAATTTTTGGGACATATGACTATCGGTTCTTTTAATCCGTCCATAGATTCAGTGATAATACGTGTGAAGAAAAAGTACAGAACGGCGCAGTAGATTTTTCGCGAAAACGTCGTGATAAAATCGTAACAAGTGTTTTGTATTAATATTTAATTTCATTACCAATCACTTTAATACAGTGGTTGCATAGAGTAGTATAACAGAATAGGTAAATTACAAGTTTATCATAGGACTTTTGGGTTTCTTTTGACACGAGCTTTCTTCCGATTTGCGTTTTCTATAATTCCAAGCATATTTACGACTCATATGAGACAAAATGCTTTTTTTTTGTAATTTTGGATTGAATATTGATCTTTACTTATATTACGACTAATATTTTTTACCTATCTCACTTTGGCTCTATTATTTCGCGAGCTCTTTACAATTATACTTGATTCAACGTCCTTGCCGAACCCGTTTTCACGCTACACTAATTTATAACTTTATACAACGCTAATTCGAAACAATCGGCAACATGCACTCGTCCAAAGACGTCACATGCAAAATAAATGCTGCACGACGAAATTGTGCACCGGTTATGTGCGCTCTACTTTTTTTAACGCATAATTAGTGTCGTAGTTATTAGCGATTCAAATCTGACGGTATTTTGCAACAAAAGAAGGTTCGACCTGCTATCACTATACGAGCGAATAGACATTTTCACGTCAAAATAATTATGAAAATTAACGATCACCTTCAATGATAATAAAATAATTGTCTCAAACAAGTGCAAATCACATCGACGAGAAAAGCGTGCACTGCGTGAAAATATCACTGACTATTCGTTCATCGTTGGCTTTTGCACTAGCTAGTGATTAAATGTTGATCGTTCGATGATTATAGAAAAACTAGAGGTATTTGCATAAGTAAATGTCAGAGCGATTCAACTGTCCACAACAAAAGCGTAGCTGTAGAGGATAACGCATAATTATGCAGCGCGAATATCAGGCATTGTAACACAACGGCATACAAAACGTTAACAGAATGAATGAATACAGAACAGAACGGCAAACCGATCAAAAATCGGTGATATATTACAAAATCTGTCGGGAGCGACATATTCTCGCAGGCTTAGGCGTCTGTAAATGAAACATATATCAAAGTTAGTTAACTAATACCGTATAAATTGTTTGTATTTTTTTAAATTCAAAACAGTAACCAGTTATTTTTCAGTAGGTTTTTTTTCTTAATTTGTATTTCAAACAATACATATAAATCAAAGAAAACAAGATAAAAATTAATCTTAAATTTAAAAAAATGGAATTACATTCAAACCAAATACAGTGGCCAAGTTCTTTGTTGACGAGAGACCTTTAGCAAAGCTGAGGAGCGAAGTCTTTCTCCATATATCGGCAGACTCCTGACCGCACCCATATCGGGAAGTGGACATCAATTCTGCTGTTCCATTGTCTGCACAAAGGCAAGGATAACGCGATTCTCAGGAGCCGGGCGGGAGCTGTTTTTTCGTGCGGAATCAGGAGGAATTAGGCCTTGATCTTTAAAGGAAATATCCCGGCATTCTTCTGGCGGTGATTTCGAGAACCCGTCAAAAGCCGAAATCTTTAAGGTAACGAACCCCCGTCCTTCCAAATCAATGGACGGAACGTTACCACTCACTCACATAGTTCGGGTAGAAACATTTTGACTCTTTCGATTTAAATTGTACGAATATAGATATAGTCAAAATCACTGCCCATTGCCAGTGAATAGTTTCTTCCATGGAACAGTGCAAGATCTTGTGGGTACTGCGATTACTGTACTGAAAGACACACCGCTGAGGGCCGCGAAGTTTAACCTCCTCATCAACAGCGCCCTCAAAGGACAGGTTCCGGTTTAAACAGAAGAGTCACATAACACTCATACTTTTTTTTGCTGATGGTTATACGCCTCTTCGACGTCGATAGGGGCGGAAATGGATTGGGCCTTTCCATGAGGCTCGAAGCCTAGCAATTATAAGCCGGATTTATCGAAAGTTGACAAAAATTTGTAACAACGTCGACAACTCCATTAACGTTAAAATAAATGTTTACTTTTAAATGTGGAGTTTTATTGTACTTTAGGTTAATGCGGCCCATTATGATATAGCCGTAGTGTTTAAGCGGCCCATAAAGAAAAAAGGTTGAGTACCGCTGTATTGGGAGCAAAGACGGGAAGGAATTTGGCCATGCTCTTCAAAGGAAGCATCCCGGTATTCGCTTGGAGTGATTTGGGGAATCCATGGAAAACCGACTTCTGTATGGGAATTCGAACCCATGTGCTTCAGAGTACGAGGCGATAGCGTTACCGCTTACCCACCACTCTCGGACCACTCATAATTGACCACCAGCCGACCAAGTACCAGAAAGCGAACATTTATTTCTTCCGCCACCAGGTTTTCGAACCAAATGATCCCCAAGTCTGGGGCTTGAAAATGCGATTTCTTTTACGGAGCGGATTATCCGAGCATTAACGTTAAGGTATTGTGTACTAATATTCGCATTGAAATTATATTTTTCGTGATGTCAAGAGGTCATGACACAGTGTTTTTCTTTTGGTTGTCATCAGCCTCGCTACTGGTTTGATGCAACACCCCATCCCTTCCTATCTTGCGCTAATCTCTTCTTCTCAACTTGCCCCTTCCAACTCACGTCCTCTGTTCTTATCTCTGTATTCCTCTACCTTCGACTGTTCCTTCCACTATCAAATGAACCATTCCCGATTGTCTTAAAACGTGACCCACCATCTTGTTTCTTATTTCTATAAGATTCTTCCGAAAACTTCTTTCCTCAGCTGTCGTTTAAAAAACACGGTCATTTCGTACTTTCTCTGTCCACTTAATTTTCAGCATGCTTCTATAGCACCACATGCTTCTATTTTCCTTCTTTCTGGTATCTCTAAAGTTCGTGCTTCATTACAATTAAGTGTTGAGCTCCATTGTGTGAGGGATTTTTAATCAATTCGTTCACACTGCTGCAAATTTTCCACGTTATCGCGTGATCTCTTTAATACGATATAATAATTAGTAACCCGCATTTGGCCGGCCTCGGTGGCGTAGGGGCTAGAGTGCTAGCTCCACGTGCCGAAGGTCGCCGGTTCGAATCCGGCCGCGGGCATGGATGTTAAGTGTTGTGTGTCTGTGTGTGTGTCCTGTCCGTCCTGTGGCGTCCGCACTTTGAAGACTATATAAACACTGGATTTAACTGATTCACTGGAAGCTTTAATATAACACAATGAGCTGGCTGTATGGCCTCAGCTGCCAAAAGCCATTAAAAAAAAAAAAAAACGCATTTGGCTGACTCTGCTGGCTGTAATAAAAACAGTATCACACACACGGATTCACTTTATATATGATCAGTTAAAATTCTGTATTAGCGGGTAAGGTAAAGGTAGAGGTCACTGGGATCCTATGGCTCCTGCCACTTCCCATAGGATGGTAGGGATCCACATTCTCATTACAACCACTGGCACAGGGTCAGCGCCACATTCCGACCTGTATTAACGGGTGGGAGCCTATAGGAAAATCGCTCGTTACAAGCCAATGATCACAACACAGTATTTCTTTTCACTGAAGATATTTGATACTTGCGTTAACTCTTACATTCCTTCAACACACAAGGATTTTCCCGTACAACACTTTATACACATTGATAACTGAACATTAGTAGCTTCTACTATATACAGAGTAGGTAAGTGTCCCACGGTAGTGCCAGCCTCTCTTACCCCCTCATTGTAAACAGCGACTCTGGCCCTACACTTCTACCAACTGTTAAAACTAAAAATTACTAACTTTAACACAAATCTTACTAACTATTCCAGATACTAAACCATCTAATAATGGTGTAGGTTCACTTGCCTCTCCTATTGCGTCTGATCGTATGACACAGCGTCTGATCGTATGACACAGCAGTTTTGCCGTAATGATCTACCTTGCCTGAGCTGCTGCCCCGCAGGTATAATTTCACTCCGCCTGCACCCGACACTGTGCGCTCCGAGTTGTGGCACGTGCGAGATGACACGTGTCTATCAGCCCCTCTCAGCTGGCAAGCACGCAGTATGTCAAGAATTATTTACAAACAGCTCAGCGTCGAAAAACTGTTAGACAGCGTCGTCTGATTATAAGTTTCAGACGCAGCCGATAACATAAATGTTGTTATTAATTTTCTTCATTCCGGCGCCCGTATCGTACGTTTCAAGGGTCGCGGTTTCGAGTCAGGCCTTGGACATGAGGGATTCGTCCTGTGTTGTTCTTAACAAGCAGAAAATAATGCTAGTGATAAATGTACACACAGGGTAAACATAAAAACAGTTATACGTTTGTTTGGTTAATTGACATATAACTCGCCAATGTATCTGCATTGGATAGGGGATGTATAAAGGGACCGGGTTCGCATTACAGTAACATAATTCACACATACTCAGTACGTCATAAAATATAGTTTGGCGATAGTAATGCTTGTGTAATTATTCTTTTAACTGTCGTAATGATTGCCTTGACCAAGAGATTACCACGCGTACCTTTTGAAGCATACCCCTAGGGGTACGCGTTCAACTGTTGAGGAATGCTACAGTGGTCCCCAATCTCAACTTCATTAAATCCAGCGATTGTCAAACTTTTACAATCTTTTTATTTCACGATTTGTAGAAGATTTTGACAAAACAACAATATTTAAAATTACTGATTCGAAAATTCGTTCAAAAATTACAGTGCTATGTATATATCCTCCTAAATTTACAAATAAACTACTGTCATCTTCAATTTATGATTTTGACAAATTTTAAATTTCATCAGCCATTTTTATGGACGAAAAGAAAAACATATGTTTCAACTGATGGGGAATTTCAAGAAACTAATAACAAATATGCACTGCTAAACACTTTTTTCAAAAAATAAAATCTAATTTTTCCAAGACACTCAATATTTTTTACAACTGATTTGTGTGTGAGAGTTTGATTTATACAACCTATACATCCAAAAGACAATTTCCCGAAAAGTATAATGCAGTCAACTGGATGATTTTAATAAAAAAAGTATATTTAATACACAATTTGTTAACGGAACTCTCGGCGAACAAGAATAATCGCCCATGACAATGATAGTTCCAAAAACTCATCACCAATTCGTTGCATCTCTCAGTTTCACGATTAAAAAAAAAAATTTTTTTTTGCTCCATGAATATCGTTATTTTCTTGATTTCATGCGATTTTTTTTATCGTTTCCTGTGCTTCTGACGAATCGCCCTCTCTGACTGTCGCTAGATAAAGAACAGAGAGCCTCCTCAGTGTTACCAACGTTGCTCCACAATTAGTTCGAAAGGACGATCACTTGCCAGTTTTTTATCTTAACGACCTGCAATTATCTTATCGCAGACCACCCACGCGAACGACGACTCCTCTTACGCCGCACGTGTGGGCTCTATGTCGGCACTATAACTACCACTCGCAGATCCTGCTCCACGCGAGGTTAACCTCACACCCGATAGTTTATTTACAACGGGATTTGTTAACAGTGAATAAACCAATTACGTATGCTAGTTTATGCAAATTTCACAATGATAACTAACCATAGTGAATAACCGGCCGTGTTTCTACGAGTCTAACTAGAAATTTAAATAGTCGAATTATGGGAACTATGCCATCCATTAGACACTGAAAGTTTTCAGTTATTTATATACTCGACAAGCTGACTTTCTAGAAGTTAACTTTACGACATTGATATCTTTAACAATACTTACTTACTGTGTCCAGAAAAAATGACCTCAAATTCTCCTCTCCCAAAATTCAGCGGCTTTAATCGCCTTGTCATTTGCTTCAATAACGTCTTCCTTCGAGCAGACTGTTCCCAGGATGTCGCATCTGAGCAGGTGTTCATGGTCCTGTACCTCCCCACAGTCACATCCGTCATTGTCCTCATATCCCCATTTCATCGCTAGTTTTACATTTGGACAGCCCAGATGTCAATCGGTACAGTGTCCGCCAGGTGGTGTATTTTAATTTGTGGCCTCATGGTTTGTTCCTCCTTGGGGCGTTTATTCTGATGGTCAAGAGTGTCCCTCCATGCTTGAATTCGGAGGGTTTCGGGCTGGTTCACCAAAGGTGTGGTTCTTTTTAGGAAACTGTTCCTAGCTTTCAGGCGAGGTACATGAATTTCTTGGCCGAGCATCTGGTGTCAGACATTTGTTTTGTTCTTTCTTTCTCTCCTTTTACTCTTCGTCTGATATCTGGAGGAGATATGCCAGCTAGGGGGTAGATCTTTTTTATGTGTGTTGGCCTGAGGCATCTGGTCGCAATCCTCATTTCATTTAGAGCTATGTCTATCTGCCTGGTATGCGCAGATGCTTCCCCAACTGGTGCCGCATATTCTCCTGCCAAGCTGTTCCTGTGAGTTTACAAATGATGTTATTCCTTGCGCTTACCTTCTCTTTCACCTTCTGACACTGCTATTTAAAGGATAGCGATCGGTCCAGCGTTATTCCCAGATAACTTGGGTTTGTGCAGTGTTGTAGTCTCTCCCCTCTCCATGTTATATTAAGCTGTCTTCTTGCTTGCCGATTGCGCATGTGGAAGTCATAGTCTTTGTTTTACCTGGATTTGGCCTCAGGTGGTTTTCTTCGTAATAAGCTTCAAGATTTTCCACTATCGCTGTTATTTTTCTCCTCCCCTATATCTTCAAAAGTTCTGTCCTGTACAGTGATGACCGTATAGTCTGCATAAATAAACCTTTTGCCTTCAGGTTTATTTGGTTGGTCACTCGTGTAGATGTTATAGAGAATAAGAGATAAGACGCTTCCCTGTGGGAGTCGTTCTTCTGGTTTCTCCACCTCCTCTTCTCTCCTTGGAGTGTGACGTAGAATCTCCTATTCTGTAGTATTCCTTTAATGATGTTGGTCAAACTAAAGTATTTTGTGACATCGTATATCTAAGCCAGAAGTCTTCGGTGGTTAACGGTATCGTAGGCAGCGGAAAGATCTATAAACATAGCCCCTATTATTAATTCAGTCTCGAAACCGTTGTCAATATGTTGTGTTGAGCGATCTGATTCGGCATGACCACGAATAATCAAAAGATCACACCAAATCAGATCGCCCAACATCTACTCCTAAACGGCAGAGAATCTTTAACAATAATTATGCTGGGATTTATTTTAACATTTACGTTATCAAATTTCGTTTTCCACGTAGTTTCATGCTTACTCGCCGTAGCGAAGCAGTAGTCTACGTGAGTATGAAGTTGTTATTGAAATTGTCATCAGCTGCTTTTGTGATCGTGTAATGTCGGTATCGTGTCCGTAATGCCGATATAACACGCTAGGCCTTCGTTCGAAGGCTACAAAGGCCGAAGATGTTACTACCAACTTGAGGTTACGCGCGTTATTTAATAACAGCTCTATAACCGAAGCTTCCGCGAAGACACGAATAGCCACAACACCGAAAGAAAAGAATCTACTAAGATTAAATTAACATATCAATTATCAGATTATTTTTCTTTATTTACATTCGGTCGATGTTGATTTTTCCGTAATTTTAGTTATTCGCCCGTGTGGCCGGGACTGGGAATAAAATTATATTACGCATTTTAAGATTTATTTTGCTTTGTTTTCAATGAAACAATATTACTGACGTTGTTATATCAGACACATTTAAGTAGTTACAGCTGTATCGCAACGTAAACTATAATCGAAATATGCGCTGCACTACAAAATTAGGATTATGAGCGTCATTTAATAGCATTCATCAAATGGTAACCTGTCAGTTTCGACTGGCTTACAAGCTAGAATGTTCTCTAATGCACGAGTTCTGTTTTTTTTTTTCTGTTCTTGACTAACAATGACAGTAGTGAAGAGGCTGAACGTTATGATAATTATTCTAATCGAAAAAGTACCTCATTTTTTTATTTCGTTGTTGCATGATATCATTGGAGATCAGTACTGGACGATACAAAGTTTGACGATTACGGAATGATGCGTTGGCTGGAAACATTTTAAAACGACGCCAAAATAGGGTAAATGCATTTATTATTTTTAAATATTAAATCAATTATTTGCGCTCTTATATAACCGCGAAAAATATAATATTGGTGAAAACATTAAAATTTAACATTAAAAAAATATTTAAAAACTTCAATCCAGTTCCGACGATTTAAACGCCGCCAGTTTGGTGCGCTGCACTGTGACGTCATTGTACACGACTACATTGGTCAATTGTATATTGTGATGTGTTATATCTCAAAAGTTTTATGTTTTATAACTAATTTAGATATGGAAGGATGTCGAAAACATGTTATAAATATTGTATTGTACCTATGTGCAAAAATACGATAAGAAATGTAGGTGATAAAATGTATTTTTATGTCCCGCCTGATGCGAATTGAAGAAAAAAGTGGTGTATAGCTATCAGCAGCCGTAAATAATCTTCAAATAGTTATTTACATTGTCGTGAAGATCATTTTAATGTAAGTGCATAATGTTTAATGTTGTGTTAAATTTCTTATAATGCACACCAATTCAAATTCCAATGATAACTTAGTTTACAAAAGTCCGATAGATATATTTTTCAACGTTCTGGCCTCCCATTCGGGAGGACGGCGGTTCGAATCCCCGTCCGGGCATCCAGATTTGGGTTTTCCATGGTTTCCCAAATCGCTCCAAGCAAATGCCGGGATGCTTCCTCCAAAAGGCCATGGCCGAATTCCTTCCCATTCCTTGTCCCCCATCCTTTTCCGTCTCTAAAGACCTCGCTGTTAAGAGAAGTTAAGCAGTTAAAAAAATATATTTTTCAAATCATTTCTTAATCCATAAAATTCTGATAAAACTGCAATAGAACTCTCCTGGCATGAAAAACTGCAGTAGAAACCCTTAGCGAGAATGGTGGTTTGTTGCAAAGGAGCGTCCATGAACTAGGTAGCACGGGGAGAGGGGGGGGAAGGTGGCTGATATGCTATTGTTAATAGTATATCTGTTGCGGTCTGGTGACTCAGTGGTTAATGAATCTGACTGGAGATCGAAAAGCCCCCGGTTACAATTCCTGTCTCGGCTGGGATTACTGTAAGCTCTTACCTAGACCATCACCTCTGTCATAGCTTACTGTGTATTGTGAAGTACGCCAGAATGCTTCCGGGTTCGGATTCCACGTTAAACTGTAATTCCACTCTAGAGCTAAAACCCCAGTTTAACACTAATGTGTTCGCATCCACAGCAATATTCAAACGGAACAAGGGCTTAACGTGGTCATACTAGCTCCAAACTACCATACGTACAACACAATGTGAAATACCGAATTAACGAGTCATCAGAAGGGGATAACGTAACATTCGAATTGGTGCCTCATTTATCGATTTTGGCTACGAATGAGGTTGGAAAAGAGAGTGACACGAAAAATCAAATTCTAGGAATAAAATATAAGATTATACAGTAAACCAATATAAAGAAAAAAAAAAAGCAGTATTATGTAACAAGTGAGATTTTAAACATACGGAGGAGACAACTGAATAGGTCTTTAGCGAGACGGAACAAACGTGGAGGTTCGAACCTTATGAAAAAATTAAGAATCCTTGAACCTCGACTGCATTTCCAGCTCGCCACTGTTGAGAACTGGGGCACCATTTGTATAACATCGCCGCTTTGCCTGCCCTAATTAAACCTGCAATTATGTCTCTGCTACGGAACTCAGAAATCTGTGCTTTACATCCCAAATAATTACCTCCTCTGTAATAAAGTCGCCAAGGTAGCATTTTCCGGATTTTCTTCAGCAACATTAGCGACGGCAGTGGTTATGTTGAAATACAGCCTGGACCAGAATAATTCATAACACCTCACTCTGTTATGTACTGATGGAATCTTGCTGCCTGGACTTACTTTTGAGGAGATAATTAGCAATAGTAGACGTAAAGGTGGGAAAAACAATTTCACGAACTGATCGCCACTAGTAGTCTGAGAATTGTTCAAGTGTTTCGCAGACGTGTTCTGCATAGTTCTTCTATTCGTCAACTTTTTTTTTCTTATTGCTTTACGCCTCGTCAACGTCGAGGTCAATAGAGGTGTGATGGGACTGGGGACAAGGAACGGGAAGGAATTCGGCCATGGTCCTTTTGAAAGATGCATCCCGGCATTCGCCTGGTGTGATTTGAGGAAACCATGGAAAACTCAAATCTGGATACTCTGACGGGGATTCGAACCAGCGTCCTCCCAAATGCGAGGCCAGAACGTTCACCGTTCACCCACCACGATCCATCACAACTCCCTATAGATTGCAATATGCACAAACATTAGCATCAAATAAGGTCTTTTCTTATGTATCTCCGTTGCGAAATATCGCATAGATACGAAATCCTTGCAATAAAGTTACAGAAAATATGTGGACATAAATAAGTAAACAAAAAAAAGAGAAAGTATAAAAGAGTATAAAATTAAAAGTGTTGTGTGGATATGAGATATGGATACTTAAAGAAAGGTTAGTAAGCTTGATATAGGCAAGGAAAATGAATTCTTATAACTAGAGCCGATCAGAAGAGCAAATGACATATTCAAATAGAAACAATTTGATTTAAGTCCAAATTCAAGAACGTAGGAAGATATTAAAGGAACGTTTAGAGAAAATGGTTATAGATGTTACAAGCGGTGGTCAGAAACAAGGCCGATATTCCTGGAGTGTCATTCGTTTCAGACTAAGACATTTGATTGGCAACTGTGCGGAGTTTCAGCCACCCGCCACCTACAGCGCTAGTTGTAGGTAACCAGAAATTGCGACTCGTTTGGAAAACTGGTCTCGCGAAGAAATCCGCTCAGTTATTCGATTTCTGTAGAGGGAAACATGCAACCGCGGCTGAAATTCACCGGCAGCTGGTACAGATTTACGAAGAGATTGTAACGTCTCATGTAGCTAAATTTTGTCAAAGTTTTCGGCCGGTAGAGAAAACGTCACCGACGACGATTATTGACCGCCCATCCTACAGCCCGTACCTCGCTCCAAGCGACTTTCACCTTTCCCTCACTTGAAGGAACACCTAGGAGGCCGAAGATTTGCTTAACACAATGAGGTGAAACACTTTGCGACAACGCGACTAAACACGCAAGAACAGGATTTTTACAAGGAGGGAATATTCAAACTTATCCCACGAAGCGACAAGTGCCTAAACAGATATGAAGACTATGTTGGAAAATAACCTATTACGTATGTACTATCAGTAGGCTGTTTGGTTGTATGAAATAAAACTTACAAGTTTCACCGCAGGCTTTATAACTTTAGTTCCTGACTACCCCTCCAAACAAACTAAACTTGGAGAACAATGAGATGTGGAAAGATGGAGAAACAGTTGTACGAAATGTGTTGGCCAGTGAGTTACAGCTACTGTCGGCAAGTCGAGTGACGCAGCCCTGTGTAATTGGACGCTGTCCACCCCCTCTCCGCAGTCATCCGGCCGGAGTTGTGTTTGGCGGAATCCCTGCTCTGACTCATAGCCAATCACTGAGTCACGCAACCAAAACCTATTTCACATCAAATCTCAGATAACTTTATTGGTCATCTATCAATTGATCCTCTTCATATCTTCATTCAACACACCCCAGCTATCTGCTTGATATAGTCTAATTTTTGTTTTTACGAGGGTGAGTCAAATGAAAACCTTAAATTTGTAATAAAAAATCGAAATATCGTACCGTTATCCTGTATGTTGGTAAGCGTGCTACAAGCAACGTGCAGAATGGCCTGTAGGTGGCAGCATAGTGCAGATGCACAAATACCGTCGCAGTATCAGTATAAAGATTGGCTGCCCCACTTGAGAATTGCACCAGGGAAGAGCAGCGTTCTGTTATTCGGTTTTTGAGTAGTGAAGGTGTAAAACCTATTGAAATTCATCGAAGAATGAAGGTTCAGTACGGTGATGCATGTTTGTCACAGCAGCAAGTCTACGAATGGAGTAGGAAGTTCGAAAATGGTGTGACTTCAGTGGAAGATGCTCCTCGTCCAGGTCAGGCACAACGAGTTGTGACTCCACAGAGCATTGCAGCAGTTGAAGCCATAGTGATGGAAAACCGCCGACTGACACTGAATGACATTGCAGCATGTTTAAAGATTAGTCGTGGTTCAGCACACCACATTGTGCATGATGTGCTCCAGTTTCACAAAATGTCTGCAAGATGGGTGCCACGGCAGCTGATTTCTGAAATGAGAGAACGACGTGTTGATGCTAGTGAAGAACTTCTTCGGCGCTTTGAACGAGAAGGTGATGGCTTCCTTGCAAGAATCATTACTGGCGACGAAACCTGGGATCACTTCCACCACCCGGAAACGAAGAGAGCGAGCAAAAACCAAAGAAGTTTCGAACAGAACCATCAGCAGGGAAGTTTATGCTGACTCTTTTGGGAAGAAAAAGGAGTCATTTTGGAGCATTACATGGCTAGAGGGACCACTGTCACCATTACATCATACACAGATCTCCTAAAAAATCATCTTCGGCCTGCAATCAAATCAAAGCGACGTGGATTGCTGTCATCAGGTGTCCTTTTGCAACATGACAATGCAAGGCCCCACACTGCCCGTACAACAGTTGCAACTATCACAGACCTGCATTTTGAGTGTCTTCCTCATCCACCATACTCACCAGACCTTGCCCCCAAGTGATTTCCAAATGTTTGGACCACTCAAAGAGGCAAGAAGTTCCGTTCTGATGAAGAGGTACGCCACGCGGTGCATGAGTGGTTGCGCGGACTACCAAAAGCATTTTTTTTCTAAAGGAATTTATGCACTTTGTAAGCGCTGGAGGACTTTCATTGAGCGTGGGGGAGATTACGTTGAAAAGTGATACAGCTTTTTACCACTTCTGCTCAATAAATAATATTTAAAAAAATATTTAAGGATTTCATTTGACTCACCCTCGCAATTAAAGTGTTTTTCCAATAACTGGCCCGTCTACATGTCTTAAAATGCGAGCTGCCTTCCAGTTTCTTCCATCTAAAACTTTTTTTTAAATATTACTCATTAAGATAAAGGTTCGTTTTAAGGTAAAGACCTGGTGAAAGATTTTTTTTTTTATTGGTTGCGCATTCCTCCCCTATCGTAGCCGCCTCAACGTAACCCGATAATCCTACCGTGTATAACGTAGAATTCCAACCACGGAATCGTTCTGACGCATTTCGCATTCCACAGGAAGCTGTGACAGAGGTGAAGGTCTGGGTAACACTGTATCCGCGTACTCCGTAGTAAAAAGCGAAGCTAGCTTCTAAATGTGCAGGGGTCGCAGGTTCGAGTACAGTCTCGGGCACGAGTGGTTTTAATTAACTGTTGCGTCCGTCTTGTGCTGTCTGTACTTTGTGGAACAACTTGGTAAGAATCAAAATACTACACAGTTGTTGGCTGAACAGCTATAAGGCCAAGTGACCTCCACAAAACAAAAAAACTTCTAAAAGTGACTAATCCCGATTGATGCAGGGGCAAAGGAACCCGGAACAAACATGCCTCGGAGGCGTAGTGGTTAGCGTGCTGCCCTTACGGTCAGACGTATGACTCCGACTCCACCCCAGGCACGGTTGTTTTAATACAATGCGGCCAAAGAAATGTCCCGCCGCCGCATTTGAATTTGCCCGCCAACAGTAGCGGTCTAGAATATGACAGCTCAAAAACGTCTGCAAAGGTTTCATTGATGGTTCTTACTTTTGATTGTAAGTAAACTGTGTTTTATATCTTTGCTATCTTTGATTATCTATTGTAACTATAGAAAAGCATAATGTTATCCGCAGGCTAACTTAGAATCGAAATTGTGACCTACCTCGAAAATTGGTTGGACAGCCTTGTTTTAAAACAGATTCTTGTAGTCGCCAATCACGCCATTTACACTGTCGCGTACAACAGCGCCGGAAGTTGTAGAACGGAACAAGCATTCAGGTAAAACGATTAAAAAGAAATCAAAATATTACTAAGGTACCACAGCTTAGATAGATAGGTCGCCGCTATCGATGCAAAGTTATCTATGTCCGTTAGATTCTATTCATTCTACCTACATGTTTCCTCATGATGGGTTTTATGCCACTCCTACAGATGGTTTGTGCTTAAGCAGAATGATAATAACTGATTTCTGGAAGTATTGGGAGGGAAATTTTGCTGGTGGCCAGTCTTCGTGGTTGCCGGAGTCAAATTCACGTGTCGCTGAGCGAAATATTTCCCTAGCCGGCCTCGATAGCGTAGGGGCTAGAGTGCTAGCCGAGGGCATGGGTGTTTAGTGTTGTGTCTGTGAATGTCTTGTCCGTGTTGTAGTGTCCTTGTGTCAATACTTGATAGCAACAAATCACATTGAGTTGGCTGTATGGCCCATTTAAAAAAAAAAAAAAAAAAATCCCTACCGCGCAGACGGGGTGGGGAAAGAGCTCTACACGCTATGCCTCAAGTGGTATGTCGAAGAAAGAAGTTAATTTGTACTCACCAAGTGTAGGGAGAGAAAATACATCTCGTAGGAAAACGTGAGAAGCAAGAATAGATGGGCGCAGTCGCTCACCTAGAAACAAAGAAAAATACAGGTAAGAAACGCTACAAACTAACTCATTCCACCAAACCATGGCACCACTACTTTAACCAACGCTGTGGTGGCGTCTGACAGGACATTGTGAGATTCCTTATTTGAATCCCAAAGCTGGGCAGAAACCTTTACTGTCTTCGCATCTGATGGTTCATGGAAGATACTCTCTAAGTCCCAATACCACATTTAACTGTTGCTCACCATTATCCGACAAGTAACTTAGCTAGCCGTGGCAGAAGCGGAGTGCGCTGCGAATTGAAACTATAATTCCGGCGGCTGAACTATCCATAGTTTTACGTCATCAGAGGCGTAAAATGATTGGGGGAAAGGAACTGGAGAGTATTCGGACACGGCCTATCGAAGGAACCAACTCGCCACTGGCATGGAGTGATTTCGGGAAACTAAAATCCGGATGGCAGACACAGATTTGAACCCAAGTCCTTCGGAATGCGTTACTTCTCGGTGAGCTACCACACTTAGTGGTCTGACATTTTTCGCAGCCGAAGTATAGCTAAAACTTTACATGATAATGGATTTAGGACTGCCGTATTTGATGCTGCGCCGACCCATTATCCCGGATTCTTTACTCAACTAACGAAAATTCCAAATAGCTTAAGTCCAGCTTAGGAGATTATATCCAACATCCATCAAATATGCACCAATTATGCAACAAGCCTGAATATTTGACGGCCTCCACCATAGCTGGGAATATCGATTAGGCAAAGTCTAAAGAAAATTGACAACATGTCTCGGGAAACTTATGCAAGTGTGTATGTAGATAGTGCAGGCAAGAAACTTATTCGCGAAATTTCGTGTTTCGTAGTTTACGACTAGCATCACCGCCGAAGCCGAGGATTTATCGAAGATGGTAGTATTCTCTAATACTGCAACAAATGACAGCATTGTACAGAGTCAGGTCGGTGAAGGGCGCGGGTTCGAATCCCCATCCGGCTATTTCCATAGTTTCCCCAAATCAGGCGAATGCCGGGATGATCCCTTCAAAAGCCCATGACCGAATTCCTTCCAGTTCCTCGTCCCAAGTCCTTTCCTGTCTCTTAATGACCTCGACGTCGACGAGACAACCCTAGATCTACCTTCTTCAATAGCCTGATACAAAAATAATAACATAATACTATGTTCGTAGACTGAATGTCACTAAAAATTGCGTTTTAACATCATCGAGAATTATCTTCTTCAAATATGTATTTTTGAGGGTGGTACCCATTCCGCTAGCACTTAATGTATTTATATGATAATCATGTATAGGTTAATGCTGTAATAACTACCGGTATTCTATTATTATTCTTATGAATTTTTATTAATGAAACTTCTTATTAACTTATTGTTATAATTATCCTTATCAGGGGTGGTTTCAGAACTATCTTTGGAAAATTAAATACAATAAAAGTTTATTGTTTGAAGACACTGAATATCAGACAAGAATATTTTATCCTCATATTAACATTAACACCAAGATAACAAAATCACTATGATTATAAAAACAGATAAAATCCCCACAACAGACTACCACAAAAGATAACAAAAAGACATTTAAATAAATCAACACGGAAAACATGATCCCCCAAAGAAATATGTAAATTTTTTTTTCTGTTGATGCGCCGACTAGACTCAATTAGAACAACTCTGTGTAGTGTTAACTATAGGGCCGTTTATGGGTACAAACGGTATGCAGTGCCTACGAAGACATAACACAATGTTCGGAGCATTTAACATATTCTGATGGCTGGGCTTAAACCACAAAACAGCTCCACTCACAAAAACACTGGTACTTTCCCCGGAGTAAAAAAAAAAAAAACAAAAAAAAACAACTTTCACTGTATCTAATAACTTTGATCGCTGGGACCCCTTTGTCCTATTAGCGCCTGGAATTCCAACGGCCAATCCGGTGTCTACCAACCCCACCGTTCAAGTTACAGCATAGAAGAGAAAGCACATCTTAGCATTCCCGTCCATAGTTGGCATGACCTGTCTCTCTCCAGTGACACTTCACATTCACACTTTGGATCTGCCATCTCTATGGGTACAAAAATACTCCATTGTTAAATAACAAAATATGGAGTGACACTGTTCACTACAATGCGTATTCCAGTATTTTATCTGATTATTCATTTGTGGGGCACCACACGAGACTCAGCACTTACACTAACCATACTTGCCCTCCGCCGGATTCGAACCGGCGACCTTCGACACATGGAGCTGATATTCTAGACCCAACACTACCGAGGCCAGCATCTTATCAATGTTATTCGTACAAGCATTATTTCCACCTATTACCTGTTCGATTACGTAGTGCAGCTTTTTTATTATAGAAACGCGAAAATTAACATAAAACCAACAACTGGAGTCATTTTTTGCGCGAAAGACAGTAATAAGAGTGTAAAAGTGAATTTATAAAGAACCCGTGTTTCTCGCTGTGGAGGGAGGCAGGTCGGGTTTTCGGAGCCGTCTTATCCGCTGCCTCTCGTCTCGTCGCGCCTCAGGCGCTGCCGCCTCGCCTCCTGCCGCTCACACATTGACATTCCTGCCGCCAAGTTGGCAGCTCTGCCCGCTCGGGGGGAACCCCCCGGCGCACTACTCTGCGAGGCGCTGGGGATTTGGGGACGGCTAAGCTGGCAGCCCTGACTGACAGGTAGCGAAGTGGAGAGCTGTGTTGTGGCGGGTTAGCGTGCCGGCAGGCGCACTTTCTAACATCTCGCATGCTCAAAAAAAACCACTAGTGGACATCACAGCGATAACAACCAGCCATCCCCAAGATGGCAAATCAAAAGTCTCAGCTCTCGGAGACAACAGATTTAAAATTTCTGTCAGCAAAGCAGCTGAACTGACAAGGAAATGAAATTATCGCAAGAGATTTGGGAGAAGTTGAGTCCGGAGATCATCGCATGTTCACAATTTTTTGATTTTCTGAATAGTGAAACTTTTACTATTATCTGACTGAAATGAATTAAGACAATGTGCAGAAAATAATTCTAACAAAAATTAAATTTCTGATCCGGATTAATAAAATAGACCTTACAAAAAGGAAACTCCAGTTTCATCTGATAAAAACAAATATACAATTAAACATAGCTATAATAGCAACATCTCAAATAAAAAGATGTTTCCGCTACTTTATAGGTACTAAAACTTACTTTCTTTTCATAAAAATCTTTACATTTCTAGAAAAAGAAAGAAAGAAATGGGTTTGCAGTGTAAGATCCTTTTTTTTAATTGTTTACTGTACATATTAATAAGAATTCTCCGATTTTGTAGTTTGTACACAAGACAAACATTACACTCATTGTAAGTACACCAAGACGTGAACTGTCTTCTAGCAATTTTCAACAATGGAGTATCTTCAATAACAGGAATATATGTAACAAACTGTAAACTTTAAATCCAAGCCCATGGACTTTCTCTCCATTCTCAATTTAGCATATAAAATTCATAATTATTTCTCCCTAGGACTTCGGAAACACAAAACATTAGAAGCAACATGGAAAAGTAAGTTAGGTAAGTGCGTGCCATAACCTGTCCTGCGACTACGATCAGGCGTTCTCCCTCCCATCCCCTCCACCCGACTACCCACCCAGCAAAATTTCTTCCGTTAGGGGGCGTCCATAACCTACGTTGCTCGGTCTAGGGTAGTGAGCGTTCGGGTAGAAAGCTACGCTGGACTATAAGAGGAGAAAAGGGGGGGGGGAGGGTCCAAGCCAAGACACGTAGCTTTTAATTCATATTATTTGTCACAGTTAAAATAAGGTACAGAACACACATCAGCATGTTAATATTTGTTTCCGTCATTTCATTATCTCAGTATGTAATTTACGATAGTCTGACATGAGAAAACAGTTCCAAATGTCTTCTGGAATCGATAGAGAAAAAAACTAATGCACGCGGGGAAAAGGGGAGGGGGTGGATACAGCAAAAGTTAAGTTGGGTTATGTAGGGATAGCCAAAATGCAACTACGTAGTTTATGAACGCTCCCTTATAGACCTTGCTGAAGTGTTATTTCAAGTTCTAGGTGTAGTGTGAAGTGGTGCTATACAATAAACTTTACAAGGCTTATTGAAAATGTTTTTCCAACTAGTTTTCACTATCCAATGAATTATAGAAATTTTTTAAGCAGATCGAAGATCGTTTTTCATGTGACAAGTATAGTTTGTTCTATGCTATCAATCAATGAACAATGATAAATGAGAAAGAAGAACATTTTTAATAACACCTCGAGAAGAAATGGATGCTTGACTGTATCAGAAAGATGTTTTCCCAGTAATTGATCATTTGCAGGAGAATATTTACAATTATAAAAAAGTACATAAAGCAAATATTTGTCGCGTTCATTACATACGCGATAATCCTTACGATAGTCTTAAGAAAAAACAGTATAAAATGTGTCTGGAATTAATAGACAAAATAGTTACGTGCCACTCAGAGGAAAGGGTGGGGAGGTGAAAGCAACGTCAGGCTACGTGGGGAGGAGTGAGGGGATAAAAAGAGGCCAAAATGGAGCTACGTAGTTTATTAATTGCGTTTAGTGTTTTTCTGAAATTCTGGAACACCATCCCGTGGTTAGATCCCCTTGCTGACCGAACTGGTATTTTTTTTTTTTTTAGAGACATATATATATATGTGTGTGTGTGTGTGTGTGTATTTCCTGTTTCCTAGGGCGGTTAAACGCCCCCCCCCCCTTTTAAAGTCGGTATCGGCGTCGTTAGTAGACCTTTTATTAGCTCTACTGTTATTCAAGAAATTAAAAATATGACGTGAGATTTCCGTCGAACCCCTCCCCCCTGCTGACATTTCACCAGTGCCCCCCTCCCATTTCACCTCACGTAATTAATGGACGCTCCCTCTGCTTCCCGTAGAGTGAGAATCATTGTTTGTGTTGAGTGTTGCATATAAGAATGACAGAAATGAAAGTCATCGGGCGCTGTCAAACGCTAGTCAGTTTTCAAACGACTTCCGCAGTGTTCACTGCATCTCTGGCATTTGGAAAAATTGAATTTGAGTTCCAGGTTCAATCAAATCGGATTTTCTGCTCGAGGAACGTCAGTTACAACATGGAGCTCGGCAAACGAAACTAATTTCTAGCTCAGCGAACAAATTCTCAGTGAGAGGTGAGGAATTGTAGGATTTATTCGCTGAAGAGCGGTCACTACACTCATTCAGTCACAAAATGGCTGAGTAGTCTCTGCCTGTTCAATCACTCTTACAGCAGTTCGATCGATTTTTGGAGCTCGATTAATTTCGGTAATAAATGATGTCCCATACGTTTCCATCAGACCGCTGGTATTCGATGAATCATAGTAATCGAAGCAGCTACATATGCACAACGAAATAAAACTCAAAAAGAAAAGCAGCAAATTGCGGAAAATATGGAACTTTCCTCCTTCCCGAAGCCTAGTGTGGAATCAAAGGCTGCTGGCCAATAATACTTATCGACCTACAAACTACCAAGAGACCATCAAAAACTGCTGAAACATCGGTTTTGGTCCACTACTCGTCAAATCTGCTACCTTGGTTGGTTCAAGACGAGGATAAGGAGGTATCACGTCCAAATCACTTCGTCCAAGTGTTTTAGTTTGGTGTATACGGCTATCGTTGAGTGCATTTTGTTATTTTTGTTTTTGTATGCGTTAAAACGAAAGAAGAGAGAGCATAAAATTCGGCACCAACCAATTCGGCTCAACGTCATCCCGAGGAGCGCCAGATGCAACGGTTTCTCTCCACATCGACACTATGTATCTTACACGATAGCTCTTTACACGTGTAAAGCCGCAGTCCTCTCCTCCAACAGCCTCCTCATCCGTTCACTAGTGCCTCTCTCCAACAAAGGCCCTCTCGTCTCGCTATGCAGCGCGCAAGCCAGCTTCCGCTTTACCTGTAGTCCCTAACTTGTCCATTCATTGGCTGACATTATGCCCCAGTGTTGAGTATGCTATCATTGGCTCATGAATCGCACTAATTCGCTGAATTCCCTACCTAATAACCCGTGTCGTTGCTCGCTGCCACGAAAAGTAGCTCAACTCCCATCCATATTCCGACAACAGTACAGTGACGGCCAGATATTTAACACTGCAGCCGGGTCTATGCTGCACCTCCCCGCCATATGACGGACGAACCAGTGGTCAGTCTCCTATGCCCTCACTCTACACGCACTGCGAAGATGTTAGCGATTTATCCGAGGATTCTGGCACATAATCTAGTGATTAGGATAGTGGACAAGCACCTCTCCTACCCCACCGCCTAAAACAGAAATTCCACCCCGGTACTCGACCCCGACAACGTCGAATCGAGCATAGTAAGTGTTCCAAAAGCAGCTTTTAAATAGAATCGTGGTAACAAAATCTTCTCGGGTGTCCAGCCGGATGTTGGTGTAAAAACGCGACGTTTCGACAGCTTACTCTGCTGTCATTATCAGGTATCTTGTACTTGTTCTCAGCTGACTGTCGCAGCCTCGACACTCAGCTGAGAACAAGATATCTGATGATGTCAGCAGAGTCAGCTGTCGAAACGTCGTGTTTTTACACCACCATCCGGCTGGACAACCGAGAAGATTTTGTTGCAACGATACGCCGGGAAAGTCTCCCCTCACAGAATCGTGGTAGTTCAAACAGGTACGAATGTAAAGATCGATTGGTATGTATATGCATCACAACCTAGATCAAACGCTTGTTAAACTTCGAAAAGAAATTCTCAAAGCTCGTTACGTGAACATGAGAAATTGAAGTTGACTCTCGCCTCGTAGTTACCGTAGATTCCGGATGTGCAGGTTGTCCTCGGAGCCAGGTAATGGATTCAGGCTATCAGCGCGCCGTGTGTGTATTGGCTAGCCACTGGGCTAATCCCGGCCATCATCTTGTGTAATCCCTCCTAATGCTGCCGCGTAATACTGCCCCGGATGCATATAAACTATGCGTATGCTAATATCAGGCGCGCCGATACGACCGGCCCCGGGCAGATTCCGCTGAAGCGCAGCCGCACGGGACCCTGGGGCTGCGCCAGACCATGTCTTGGGCTTTACGGTTCGTCTATGTCAGTGTCACTGGAATGATGCGATGATACAGGAAAAGAACCGGAAGAATAAGGCCCGCGTCTATAAGAACAACCTGGAGTGATTTCGGGAAAACCTAACTCCTCCCGAATGCGAGCCCACAGCGTTACCAATATCCCACAAGGCTCGGCCTATTTCTGTTTACATTTTTAGAAGGTAAACAATACAAACTCGCCAGTATGTTAGGGCTCCTGCTTAGTGAGAATGCACAAACTACGTGGCTCGGTCCGGGGGGGGGGGGGGGGTTTGGCTGGGCAAAGCTACGCTGGGCTACGGGGGGGAGGGGGTGTTCCGAGCCAGGCCACGTAGCTTCCCTTTCACAACATTTTTCACATGAGGAACAGAGCTCACAACAGCGTGTGAATATTTATTTCCCTCAGTTAATAATCTCCGTATGGGGGCATCCATAAATTATGTGAGGTGAAAATGGGGGGGGGGGAGTCCGGCGAAATCTCACCAGGGGGGGAGGGAGGGTCTACGGAAATCTCACGTGAGATTTTGCGAAAAATTTGGGGACAGTAGAGCCAATTCTACAATTTGCGCCAAAGTCGATTTTAGGAGGGAATTTCGTCAAAAAAGTTAGGGTGTGTCCTAAAAAAAAAAAAAGGTCTACAAAAGTTTCGAGGGCAAATTCTAGGGGGGGGGGGGTTTCTCACGGACCAGATCTCACCAGAGGGGGGGGGTCCGGCTAGATCTCACGAAATTTCACCAGGGGGGAGGGGGGTCCAGAAATCCGGAAAAACACCTCACGTAATTTGTGGATGCCGCCTATGTAATTTACAATAGTCTGATAGGAAAAACAGTACAAAATGCCTTCTGGAATCAAAATGGAAAAAAGCTACGTGCTACGTGAGGGGGAGTGAACTGTACTCATCACTAAGAAGTCTCAGTAGCTATCGATTAAAAATGGCCGACAAATAATAAACAATACGGGACCAAGTCACCTATTCCATTCTGATCTGTGGTACAAAAACGAAGGTGAGATGTTGTTGCTGACTTTATCTTTCCGAGTAGTTATCTCCTCTGTAGTCATTTGACCAAGGATTGAGTGCTGTTCCCGACGCTCAACTTGGTACAATTGTCGTAAGCTCTATCGGGAATCGAACCCCGGTCGCCATAGCCAGACGCCGTACCGCCTTAGCTATCTCGCCTCTGCTCCTATCTTCAACACCTGCAAAATATCGTCTTTTTTATTCTATACGAAATTCTGTTGTACAATTGTTAGTCACCCATCTCTATACTTTAGTTGTCAAATGAATAGTATCATCCCGTGATGAACGTTAACAGGTTCTTACATTATAATGCGGATACATTTGATTTTTATCATATTTACGTCACCATCCGACGGAGCGACGTCCTGTGACAGGGTTCTAAAGCCTCGTCGCTCCATACGCAGATCTCTGGTGCACGATTCGGTGACGAGGAATAGTGCACCGTCGCATCTGTCACCCTGGTGGCAATTCGTTGTTCATGCCATTCAGTAATTTCTGAGTCCTCTCACTCTTTTCTACCACGACAATGATAACAGTAAATGCCAGCACAATGGTTGTTTCTCCTGGAACACTTTGAATGTGGCTTCACAGTTTCAAGGAGAAATAATCAGTAGTCTTGTATTCGCTGATGACATAGCCCTGTCAGAATAACAGTTTGGGATTATGGAGAAATTACTGAACGGCCTGCACAAAATATTCGGTGAAAAATTTATACTAAATACGTATGACACCTAGCAAGACGAAAGTCACGAATTGTAGCCTTATCTTTTAGTTTAAATTGGGAAAAAACTTACTAAAACTTTATATATGGCGCACAGCAGTAAAACATAGACTAACAATATACCAGAAAGAAGGAAATCTACTACTATATGAGGGTGTTAAAAATTTAGCGGGTAGCTAAAGCACGAAATGAGCGTGTTTTGGAACTGATGGGAGAGGAAAGAAGTGATTAAGACACCTGGAAATGGTGAATCTTTTTTTTTTAAAAAAATTCAAACGATCGTATGGCATTGTTGGTTGGGAGATATGGCCAACTAACAGTTTTCGATTCGCCGCACAATGCGCCTCTTGTGGCTACCCAACATAAACCGGTAATCCTACCGGGTATAAGGGGCTTAAGTGAAATCCTAATTACGAAAGGGTTCTAGCGCACTTCATATTACACAACAACCTGCCGGGTTAAGGATTCAGGAAAATCCCCGCCGTGGCAAGGATTCGAACCGGGGACGTTTTGTA
Source organism: Vandiemenella viatica (assembly GCA_031002005.1). Taxonomy (NCBI): domain Eukaryota; kingdom Metazoa; phylum Arthropoda; class Insecta; order Orthoptera; family Morabidae; genus Vandiemenella; species Vandiemenella viatica. The sequence continues at coordinate 35,405,123 of CM061918.1, forward strand.
CTCCAGCCCGACGCGTTAACCACAGAACCACCACAAATAAACAAAAGAAAGTGTGAGTGTATCAGTGCCTACACGCGCAATGAGTTAAACAACTTAGTATTTTTCTGTGTATTTTTTGTCTTTTTCTATGTTTCTTTCGAACTCGAGTCCACGAACGATGATACTATATTGGATTTGTACTTTTATAGTGTATACGTACCTGGTCCAAGGTATACTCGCAAACAAATTAAAATTATTAAAAATTTAAAGCGCGCTTCACTACGTTATAGTGTTTGAATTTAGCCTTAGTCTGTATATCTTGAATAAAATTATCTGATAAGCATTCTTGTAATCAATTTTCGTTAATAAATAGATTTTAAGACCTAAAAAAAACATAAAATAAAGAAGTACTGTTGCATGTACGGTGAAAAATTTCACATTAATACGTTCACTAGGCCTATATACCGATATAAAGGTGATTCCATATTCCTTTCCTTACAATAACAGCGCTCACAGATTAAAATGAAACCATCTACAACAGTGTTTCCCAACCTTTTTTGGGTCATGTCCCACTTTCAATATTTTTTGCCCCCCATACCTAATTTTTAATTAAAAAAAATATTTTGCTAACATCAAACGAAACTATACCTAATAATTATTTACAGCACTGTTTTAAGAATTTGCTTTTTTGCTATATTTTGTATCTATATCTAGCATTGCATTTAAATAAACCGAAGAGAAAGCGGTAAAGTCGTATCAAGTCAATTTCTAAATTGCCCCCCTGAAAAAACCAAATTGCCCCCCTGTGGGGCGTGGGAAACACTGATCTACACAGAACGAATATAAATAAACAATATTGCACGCATAATGTAATGTACTCATTGTATCGATCGCCATATCAACGCGATTTCATATATCTTTTCTTACAATAGCAACAATCAGAGAATATAATGAAACCATCTTCATGGGACGAATATAAATAAAGAAAAAAGCAACTAAAAACTCTGGTGCAGGTGTCTCTATAACAATGGCGACTCCTCTGGATGTAAATATACTGTCTGACGCCGTCGCTTGATTCTCAATTAGTATTAAAGCAATTAAAACTTTAAAATTTTAGTGCGCATTCGCAGAACGTTGCGACGCATGCGCAAATAACGCTAGCAAATTTCTGCCTACCGCGCAAAAAGAAGACACAGATTAGAATGTCTAAAGCAGATAGCTGAGGAGGCATGTTGAGGTTAGGTCAAGGCAGGAAGACTGATTTGGTGAGAGATGAATCTGTCGCAGAAGTTAGCGACCTCGATAAGAGGCGGGATCTCTTACTGTATAGATAGATAGTATTTATTGAGATACGACAGCGTGTAGCAGAGAGAATGTGCGGTTTGTGCTCGGGTAATCTGCTCATCGCCAGACGGGGTTGTTTATTCACGTCTCGTCTGTCGCCGCATCCCCCAGCAAATCCTCCCAGGCGGCTCTGTTGACAAACCCCATCCTCCAGGACCTCTACTCCGCCCGTCTGCGAGGGATGCCAGCTTTGCGGTACGACAAATCCCCGAAATAAAAAGAAAACAACAAAAGGAGTCGGCGGAGGCGGATGAAAGTGGAAAATATCAGCAGTGCCCGCTCTGTGGGGCTAATCGTATTGCGGACTAATCGGATAGAGAGTTTGGTTGGTACCCCTGGCGCCGGCCAGGTGTACCAGGTGCTAGAGTGGGATTATTCGATAATAAATTGCCGCGAGTAACGTTGGCGCTACTGCAAATGTATATATTTCTCTGTGGCTGTGTTTGTGTCGAGCGCCCACGAGGGCTGTTACACAGTGACATAGTGGGACCCACAAATCAAGTGGTGCCAACATCCGAGTGACAAACGCTGTGCCAGAGTCAATATTTTCAAAACTGTAACCTGCACTGTGTCCATCCGAAATGGATGAATCAATTTTGCGGAGCGATTACGGCATATCGGCAGGACGTCGACTGTATCGAAGTGATCGCCGCGTTGAGAGCCACATAAACTTTGCTTCCAGTGGCACCAACATTACTCGCAACTAGTAAAAGTGACTGAACGATGTAACAATAGAATGAGCGTCAATTCTAGGCGCACACATGAAGTAACACGTAAAACTGGTTACAGTATTTGGCTGAATTCCATTAATAACCCAACAATTACTATTAATCAAACGTCGATTGCAAGTCCACACAGGATGTAGGGCCGTGTCCCGGTGTAATAAAACAGAATTAATTACATACGAGTATAAAGGAAATGGCGTATGGATCGCAGAAGATTTAGTATGAAGAATAAACTTATTAAAAGACGCAATAAAGCGAGAACAAGAAGGAAACTATACGATTTAGAAATAAGTATAAATTGATACATGTATTTTGGAATATTTCTAGACAGAGAAAATTTATAAATATCATGAGAAAGTATAGATATATATGTAGCGGTAAGAAGCTACAAAATAGCGGCCATTTGTGAACAGAGTTAAATGACACTCTGACGTCACTATCCGGACTGGCTGGCAACTAAAATCGAACGGTAGGCAGTCAACCTACAAAAACAAAATATGGTTCTGTGTGAGAGAGGAGTAGGCTAATATCTCTGGTTTTTATACACAAAACGCAGAGGAGGTATATCAGAGCCCATACGAACCTGAAAGTAAGGATGGTAGCGTTGTTTACAGTAGTCAATCAACCTACGAAAATAAAATCTGGTCCTGTGAGTGAGAGAGGAGTAGACTAATATCTCCGGTTTTTGTACACGAATGTCCATAACGCAAAGGAGGTATACCAGAGACTGTACGATCCTGAAAGTAAGGATGGTAGCGTTGTTTACAGTAGTCAGTCAACCTACGAAAATAAAATCTGGTCCTGTGTGAGAATGGAGTAGGCTAATATCTCTGGTTTTTGTACACGAATGTCCATAACGCAAAGGAGGTATACCAGAGCCTGTACGATCCTGAAAGTAAGGATGGTAGCGTTGTTTACAGTAGTCAGTCAACCTACGAAAATAAAATCTGGTCCTGTGTGAGAATGGAGTAGGCTAATATCTCTGGTTTTTGTACACGAATGTCCATAACGCAAAGGAGGTATACCAGAGCCTGTACGATCCTGAAAGTAAGGATGGTAGCGTTGTTTACAGTAGTCAGTCAACCTACGAAAATAAAATCTGGTCCTGTGTGAGAATGGAGTAGGCTAATATCTCTGGTTTTTGTACACGAATGTCCATAACGCAAAGGAGGTATACCAGAGCCTGTACGATCCTGAAAGTAAGGATGGTAGCGTTGTTTACAGTAGTCAGTCAATCTACGAAAATAAAATCTGGTCCTGTGTGAGAGAGGAGTAGGCTAATATCTCTGGTTTTTGTACACGAATGTCCATAACGCAAAGGAGGTATACCAGAGCCTGTACGATCCTGAAAGTAAGGATGGTAGCGTTGTTTACAGTAGTCAGTCAACCTACGAAAATAAAATCTGGTCCTGTGTGAGAGAGGAGTAGGCTAATATCTCTGGTTTTTGTACACGAATGTCCATAACGCAAAGGAGGTATACCAGAGCCTGTACGATCCTGAAAGTAAGGATGGTAGCGTTGTTTACAGTAGTCAGTAAACCTACGAAAATAAAATCTGGTCCTGTGTGAGAGAGGAGTAGGCTAATATCTCTGGTTTTTGTACACGAATGTCCATAACGCAAAGGAGGTATACCAGAGCCTGTACGATCCTGAAAGTAAGGATGGTAGCGTTGTTTACAGTAGTCAGTAAACCTACGAAAATAAAATCTGGTCCTGTGTGAGAATGGAGTAGGCTAATATCTCTGGTTTATGTACACGAATGTCCATAACGCAAAGGAGGTATACCAGAGCCTGTACGATCCTGAAAGTAAGGATGGTAGCGTTGTTTACAGTAGTCAGTAAACCTACGAAAATAAAATCTGGTCCTGTGTGAGAGAGGAGTAGGCTAAAATCTCTGGTTTTTGTACACGAATGTCCATAACGCAGAGGAGGTATACCAGACAGAGCCTGTACGATCCTGAAAGTAAGGATGGTAGCGTTGTTTACAGTAGTCAGTCAACCCACGAAAACAAAATCTGGTCCTGTGTGAGAGAGGAGTAGGCTAACATCTCTGATTTTTATACACAAAACGCAGAGGAGGTATACTAGAGCCCGTACAAGCCTGAAAGTAAGGATGGTAGTGTTGTTTACAGCAGTCAGTCAACCTACGAAAATAAAATCTGGTCGTGTGCGAGAGAGGAGTAGGCTAATATCTCTGGTTTTTGTACACGAATGTCCATAACGCAGAGGAGGTATACCAGAACCCGTACGAGCCTGGAGGTAACGATGGTAGCCGTTTTTGGCCTCGCATTCGGGAGGACGGCGGTTCGAATCCCCGTCCGGGCATCCAGATTTGGGTTTTCCATGGTTTCCCCAAATCACTCCAGGTGAATGCCGGGATGCTTCCTTCAAAAGGCCATGGCCGAATTCCTTCCCATTCCTTGCCCCCATCCTTTCCCGTCTCTAAAGACCACGTTGTTAAAAAGGGACGTTAAACTGTTACAAAAAAAAAAAAAAAAAAAAAAAAAAAAAAAAACCGATGGTAGCGCTGTTTACAGTTAGGCCAGCTCTCAGTGTGACAACCAAATTTTGTATATATCTGTGTATTTCAATTCTGTGATCTTCAACAGTATAAAACAGTATCTTTTTAAGAGTGCATCGATGAGTGAATTCCTGAAAGTCTTCGAGGATTCAACCCAGCTACAAATGAAGAAAGCCAAATTCTCTCTCTCTCTCTTCCTGTTTTGCTCACTATAATGAGTTTAATATTCAGGGTAACCAAACACAATTCTATTGAATAAGAATATGTGTCAGTATAAAAGACATAATGAGGCTAAACATACTTGAAAAGTAGTTGTTTTACGAAGATCATGCTAGCAAATTGATCATATTTATGAAGATTCAAACAGTAATGCATTGTAAACCTGGAACTATAAACACAAAAGCTTCCTATGGATAGCTATAACTTGTTAAGGAACAACTTTTATTATTACAAATCTATAAAACATGCTAGTTTTGAATTATTAACTGCATGAGAACCGCCATTTAAACAAACGACTTTGATTAGAACCCCTAAAGTGTAAATAGCTTAGAGCTATACCCTCCTTGACGTAAGCCTCAGTACATGCGGGAGATTGTCAAATTACAAGCAGTCAGACCCTACTTTGAGCTGCATTAATTTATGATAAATATCTTTGAAAGAAGAAAACACGAAGTGAGAACAATGGAGTGCGCTGATGCGGCGTAAGCTGATCATTGCTTGCTGTTCGATTGCTGCTTAGTAGTGATCTATTTTTATTTGTGGATAATCCTAATAAAGGAAGTTTGGAATGAGTACAAGGCTTATTAAGTGATTTATTTTAGTGCGTGAACAGTAATATAACGAGGCTTAGTTACTGCCTATTAGAAACACGCATATCAAGGCGAAATCACCACAGTAAATGTCGTATTTTGACAAGATGGTATAGGAAAACTTTTTTATGTGGATTTACGTCTCGTTGACATTGAGGTCACTAGAGGCGAGAGGACTGGGGGCAATGAACGGCAAGCAATTCGGCCATGGTCTTTTAATAAAACCATCTCTGCGGGAATGATTTCGGAAAACCGAAATCTGGACGGCCGGAGGGGGATTTTCCGCAACCATCTTTAAAAAAAAAAAAAAAAAAAAAAAACGCTCGTGAGATCCCAGGTAAAAAGTTCACCAACAGATTACCCCACGAGAAAAAAATATAAAAATTTGGAACAAAAAATACGATTTTACGTCGCAAATAAAGAACACTTTTTACATGTTATGAACGACACAATAGCGGCGATAAAAAAGTTAAAAAACGTGCTTCCGATTAATGAAAGCAGCCATCACACAAACAGGGCCGGCGTTAGGGGTGGGTAAGCGGCTCAAAAGTACCCGGGCCCGATGGCTGATGGGGGGCCCCGATCACTAACTGTAGGGGACCTCAGGCCATGAAGCCAAGGATCCGCCCATTGTCGCCCGGCCAATTTGTAAAAAAAAAAAAAAAAAAAAAAAAAAAAAAAAAAAAAAAAAAAAAAAAAAAATGTCGCCCATTTTACCCCGGGCCCGAAATTCCTAGCGCCGCACAGTGGTCTGAAATCCCGAAAAGCTGGCCAAAATAGAAATATTTGTTCAATCTTCATGAAAATTTGTATACATGATCCGTCTAGGTCGCTGATAACGAATATCTACGTCAATTATAAAAAATAAATAAAAAATAAACAAAATGTCGGTTCAAAAATGGCAGAAAATATTTGAAATGGCAGATTATCTAAAAATTAGTATAAATATTGGGTGATTTAATATCTGTTATAAAAAATCTGGACATTATTTGTTGAAAAAAACAAAATGGCGCCTTCAAAATGGGGGATGCTAGTACAAAAAATTATGTTGAATGCATAAAATATCCTATAAGTATATTAAATCGGTGATAATGAAAAAAATTAAAACAATATGTCATACGATATTGAATATATCACGACTTTTGTTAATACTGATTAAAATTAGCTCTTATAATATAAAAATGGCAAAGCCATTGTGGTGGACATTTTTGCAAACAGAAAAATAGTATCTTTTTCAAAAAACAAAAAAACAAAAAAAAATATGAAACGGCACTTATGAGGACGTTAATCTATATTTCATTTTTAAAATAAAAAACAAATATTTTATTAAAAATGTCTAAAATTGTATTGTTGAAGAAAAAAGAAAAATAGTTTTATGCCATTTTACTTATAAAACATTTTTTATTTGTACAAAAATTCGATTGCTTAATAAGAAACAAGGTACATTTTATTCGCTATCGGAATCACAACAATCTGTGTCGTTGATTCATCCGTCACAGAATCAGTTACATCAGAGCAATGTGTTGCGATATCTGGCGGATTGAGTAGCTCTAATGCCTCTATTGACAGCGATCGCAACTTTTTTGTGGCAATTTCCTGAGGCTCGTGATAAAGGGGTTTGAGGAAACCAAAAGTCGCAAAAATACATCCTCCATCGTTTTTTGGCGGCTGCGTTTTCGCGAGAAATCTTCCCGAAACCTTTTTATATATTTATTGCACGATTCTTGCGCACTTTTAAACGAGTCTATGCCCTTCTGCATGAGTCACAAAGCGAAACCAACACGTGATATACATCAAAGAAATACCGCTCTATGGAACTAGTAAAGTCAAAGTTCCTAAATAGTAACCTTTTTTTTTTTACTTTTGGCCAGCTTTTCGGGATTTCAGACCACTGTGCGCCGGCCCTGCACACAAATGTTCCGCTAAGAAGAGGTGAATTCAATCTGCCAATACTTCACCGAGAGAATGTTTTCTGCTTTACCTGCGTCGTCCCGATTACAAGGCCAGGTGAGTACAATGAATTCGCCCTTGGCGTAGTCATGAAGAATCGAACTGTTGTTAGTCGAATGGATATTCGCACTCGCGTACTCCAAAAAACCTGCTCCCAGCGTTAAGCACGCGACCGCCAGGCTCTGTAAAAGCGCACCAGAGAGAAAAAAATAAACAGGGAGTCAGAGGGAGAGAGAAGACTGCAGGGGGCAAGTTTTCCGTGTGTCGGGCCTGAATATTGCAGCCAACACTGCGCCATGAAAATTTCATGCCGTGCGCGCAGTTCATTACAGAGGGGTGTACTCGCTCGGAATCTGCTTATTGCCACTCTGAAATGGGAGAAAAAAGTAAAATAAGAACGACGGACCGCGACTCCCAGAGCAAGGAAGGAAGGGAAAAAAGCACGGAAAACTTTGTTGTTAGTGGCTGCACCTGGGAGGTTAAAAAATTGAATAAGCGCCGTCTTATAGCGCCTCAGTGCAGGCAGCCCCGCATCACACTTCTCGAGCTTTGAGCTGCCTGGCGCGGAGAGAGAGGCATTAAACATGCAGCGCGCTATGTATATGCGGACACATTCCACACGAGGTCTACGCCGTAAGATGCACACGTCAAAAGGTGCCGCACACTGAAAATATCTCGGGCCTGATAAAGGGAGACAGTCAGTACTGGTTTGTGCAACCCTGTCATCGACCAAGGGAGGTAGACAGTGTTCTCTAGGGACAACCGTCAACTTGGGTTCCCTACTTATTTGAAAAAAAGAAAGAAAGAATGTTTATCTTTGGAAGAGGAAAATAAAGAGGATATGCGAGGGAAGAAAATACTATTATGGAACTAGCTACTAATTTTTAGTATCTTAAATCTAGATATATTAATGAATGAATAACTCATTTTTAATTGAATTTAAGAACGCTCTATTCCTCTCTTCTCACAATTTTACATTCATTACTGTTTCGGTGAAAGTTGAAATGTCGCCAACAGAAGCAGGTGCGAAACAATTATTTTTATATTTGACAAACTATAACGTGCCTTTTACACCTATATGCGTAGTGTATCGAGGATAAATAGTAATAATAATAACGTACAAAAGCATTCAGTTTCATGAATTTTATATTTTGTATAAAAAAAGTATTTCCGCATAATTTATTGTTAAGATGAGGTATACTGACTAAAAATATAGCATCACACTTTATCTGGCCTCATATTTAGGAGGACGCCGGTTTGAATCCCCGTCCGGGCATCCAGATTTGGGTTTTCCATGGTTTCCCCAAATCACTCCAGGCGAATGCCGGGATGCTTACTTCAAAAGGCCACGGACGAATTCCTTCCCGTTCCTTGCCCCTCAGTCCCAACCTCTCCTCTAATGACCTCGACGAAAAGCCGTAATTAAAATACTTTATTATAAATGGTGGTTGGGGATCCTACAGTCAGTCCAACTGGCGCCGTTTCTGCTCTGCCTTCACAATAACCACAGCTGCATGTTTGTGTCGGCTTACAGATCGTCCCCGATTGTGCTTACTTCGACCGAGCGTGGTATCATGTTCAGTCGGCTTAATACTCAACGCCGTGATGCACTTTGTTCTTATACGCATCATTGGAACAACTTGCAGTGTTCAGTATCATTGTATAACGCTTGACGTGTTCCTGTAGCTCTCTTGCAGTTTGAACCAAAGTTTCATGTTAATGAGTTGCTCGCGATCACGATTCAGGACAAATATTAATTTAAAGTGGCTCACGCTGTTAATAAGCCCGCAGCCGCGCGTCCCATTAAAATTCGCTTATGTGCCAACCGGCTGGCGCAACATTCACCGCTTTATATTTTGACGTGAAAACTTCCTCTGTGGCGTATGGTTTGTAAAGTAGATGATTGTTTATCTGACTTCCTATTGCTTTGTTGGCAATTTAAAGACATTTATCTGTTTATAAGACAAATTACAAAAGAGCGGACAGACGTCACGTTCTTGAAACCGATGCTATTACACCTCATGGTTTCACTAAACAGTGCAAAAAAAATTCAAAATATATTTTACATGCGTTATAATTGTGTTGAGCTTACTACATATGGATTTGTATGTATGAATACAGCTAAGCAAACTCGCGAAAAAACGTATCACCACCACAGAAGACGATATCACAGGAGTTGAGTAACGAGATCTTACTTGTAGCAGGTAAATCTTAGAATGAAAGTTACGCACAAATACAATCGGAGGCGGATGTTCTCACTGCGGAAGACGTGCCACGACACTCATATTGTGACAATATGTCAAATAATATATCTGCAGTAAATCTGGGAAAACGCTTCAATCATTTATAACAGCCCTGGACATTAATAATTCTCCAGACCTCCGTCGAGCCCGAGAGTACTGAATCACTAACGGAAATATCGAGCGAATTAGTTTAATAATTTGTGGAATGGCGACTCTCTCTCCTTCAGGAAGTCGTTGTGGACTGTTATATTATCTCCATATTTTCATAGTATTTTTAGGATCATTTAAAGATGACTCAAATGTCTTAAAAAAATTTAGGGGGCGTCCATTAATTACGTGAAGTGAAATGGGGAGAGGAGGGATTCCGTCGAAACTCGTCAAGGGAGAGGGGGGTTGACGAAAATCTCACGTGAGATTTTGAAGACAGTAGAGCTAAAGAAAGGTCCACAGATGATACGGATGTAGAGTTTAAGGGAGGGGGGTGTAAGGACTATAATCGAGGCGGATACGGACTTTAGGGGGGGAGAGGGGGTCGGCAAATCTCACGTCTTCTTAGGGAGAGGGGGGTGTCGGACCAGATTTCACCAGAGGGGGATGGTCCGAAACTCCGGAAAACACCTCACGTAATTAATGGACGCCCCGTTACGGAAATGATCAACAATTATGTAGTTACTCATCCAACAAAGTGCTTTGACTCAATTAAGAGCTCTCGAGATTTTCTGCGTCACTATGTGCGGGCGAAATCGTTGCATAAACGTCTATCATATAGGATATGGCATGATGGCTGGCCGTAACGCAGTCCCGCAGGAAGACTTGTGAGTCTCCCCAGTAGAACGTTCTGTCGCATTCGTTTACCGATATGGTTCGTCTGCAAAGCCTACTCGACTTTCCATTGCCTCCTGGTATTAAAAACTGTAAACAAAAAGTAGAATCTCATATATAAAAATAGACATGCGTGTCACTGAATTTCACTTTGCAGCCACAACTTCTAAGCGCAGACTACTGGTGATTGTGTGTAGCAGAAGCCTCGAGTTTCCCATCGTGCACTATGGTGGTTGCATGTTGGTAGCTATGGGGATGTGGAGATATGGTGGTTAAAAGTGGTCGATCTAGGGCATTTTGATATTTCGGACAAAGTGTTTTAAAAAATCTTTGATATTTTCGAAAATGAACTTGAATATTCTTGAATGTACTTACATGTTGTAGACTGTTCTTGAATAATATTCCAGAATACGACACATTTTTCAGTTTTTTTTCAGCTATTTAACAAATATAAATAATCTATACGCAACATATTTAGTGTGTGACCCGATTCTGACGGGACTTTCATTGGCGGGTTGCTGATTTGGTAGGCTTCTTCTTATCCTGGAAATATTTAAGGCTCCGTGCATAAATATAAAAATCTTCAAAATTCTCGACAAACACCAACTAAGTCGTGGACAGCGGCTAGTATGTTCTGATTGGCTCGAAACGTCCTGTTCCTCTGCCCTGCACGGAAAGTACTCGGAAAAACTGGTTCCAACTAGGGTTGTAACGGAAGTCATCTCTGCGGGTGCGGGTGCCGATGCGGATGTTCATTGCATGACATCCACGGATGCGGATGTTTTGCGGAAGCGGATGCGGAAAAATAAATTTATAATTATTTAGATTTTAATATTTTATAAAAAAATAAACTTAAAATAAAAGTAAGTATATTTTTATGCCAAATTCTACATCTTTTCATAAGTAACGTCTATTTCTATATAATACTGCCACATTGATTTATTTTTTGCCTCTTCTCTCAACAACAAAAAACATGGTATGATTTCACAAGTGAATTAAATTATTTACATAACTACATACGCATCTTAAAACAATCTTTGTCATATGAACTTTGGAGTTTACGGCTCGACTAATTCAAGCACAAGGCTACATCTCCGTGCCCGCCACCCGCTTTTCCACCACTCTACCGGCTCATTCACAGTCCAACTTGTAGGACCTACGATGATCTGATTTTCGATAAAGGACTTTTGATGGACCGTGAAAGGGGTGACAGGACTGCATGCAGGACATGTTGGATGTTGTTGGACTCCCAAACAACCAACACAGGTCCTAGCTGTCCAACAAGCTATGGCGTTGGATCATGATTGGAGGAAACATCCTGCAGGTGTGCGATAATGACACATGGTGTGCCGCGAGAAAGTACGAGTGGAAAGGATCGATTGGGACATTTTGTTGCACTCCTTTTACTAGCGTGAATGGGTGAGCGCATCCTATGGTACTTTTACACGGATGTCCTCTAAGTTGGACCGTGCATAAGCCGCTTTACTTTAAATGCAAGTTCAAACTTGTAAATCCGTCGTTTAGGTAATAACATCATTTAGTTCATTGTTATTTTATTGCAAGATCGTCAGGAAAAAAAACAACAACCACGTTGTTGTTAGCTAAGCGACGATGGGCAGAATCTCGTACAAAGGGAAAAGGATAATATATATTCCAATGTAAAAAAAAGCATCCGCTTTCGCATCCACAATAAATATTGCGGATGCGAAAGCGGATGTTAGATTTCACGTGAAACTTCCGCACTTGCGCATGCGGAGCTCCGTTACATTCCTAGTTCCAACATCCGGATGTTGTGACGCAACTGGTAGCTTCCTCATGCCGCGACGAGACTTTAATAAAACGATTTATCTTCCCTGTGTTCGGTTTGCCGTAGTCAGCACACGGATGCTTGAATTACGCCCCTTCCAGACAGCATATTTCAACGCTGTTCTCCTCAGGCAGACAAGCTGTCCTCGCGGCCATAGTGGTTTTATGACTTGGCGTTGGCTTGCAAACAAAACGGTCGCGACACCGCAACGCTTCCCTGCGACGTTTCTTGTCGCGCTGACCCCTGGACCAGCATTGACTCTCACTACAAACTGTGTACAACGGTACAATACAGTACAGTTTTTTTTGTCGATTATTAAAATATATAAATGTTTAATCTGTTTGGCGCTAGCGTCCGCTGGGATTTTACAGTTAGTGTGACTAATAGATGGCGTTGCGACAGCGTTAAAAGCTGAACAATTATCAGCTAGTTTTATCCACCATCCACTCAATATCATATATAATGTACCATCTCAACCACAATAATACTACAAGTTTTTATTATTATTATTTAGAATTTTGCAGTTTATAGACCACTGGCTATAACAGACCTTCTTCCTATTCAAAGACCTTCATGCATATGGCAATGGGCTGGGCATTTGCTCATTTGACATCCCTGTCTTTGATTGTGGTTTTGGTTTAAGGACCGAGAATGGTGGAACGTTTATCTGTCTATAAAGCCTTATTTGGTGTAAAAAATGTCTTCCATGATCTCGAATAGTTCCAAATCCTCTCGTTTCTTTTACTCGTCTAAGGTGTTTTTTAATCTAAAAATCGAAATAAAAGTAGAATATTTTCTTGGCCAACCCATGACTACTCACTTTCTGTAAGTGTCCTCAAATATTTATTATTCTTGTTCTTACTGTGACTAAATTTTACCTAGAATCATAAAACTACATATTAAATACTCAGGGTATACAGTACAGTAAGACTAAATAAATCAGCAAATACTTTTCTAACAGAATATATGCTGATGCCAAATTCTCTCGTCTCTTTTCTGTAGATATGTTCATAAAGCTTTCCATAAAGTAACAAATTTTATACAGCGAAATTAGATGCAAAAGGTATATTATGAATTACTAGGGTCGCTAAATACAGGATGAAATCAGAGAGTCAAAACACTTCTATGATGAAAATCTACAGATATCTCGGAAACATTTTCGTAGGCTCGCAGGTAGAGTATGTCGTATATTGTGCCGGCAGTTGGTAGCAGTGGAGTTCTGTATGTCTGGTGTACACAGACGAGATTAAAAAACTTGGCCGGTCGCTCTGTTCCACTGCGGGCTGTATGTCAATTCTTCTCGTAGACTCAATAGCTGCAAACGGCTTCAGTATAATACTCAGCCCATGTAATCACTGGTACACAGACTGCACCAGGCGACCGAATCAGGACGTGGGTGAATCCTCCCTCCTACCTCGCATTCGGGAGGATGGGGATTAAATCCCGTCCGTTCATCCCTACTGTGGTTTTTCGCACAACCTTCAGGAGAATGCCGGTATGGTTACTTTGAAAGGCCACGGCCGACTTCCGTCCCATCCCTTACCTCTAGGCTAGTTAGGCTGAAAAGGGCCTAGTGACCCTCCACCTGGGAGGAATGAAATTTGTAAGGCCCTTCTCACACGACGCTACTCAAAGGAAACGGAACTGAACACACACTGAAATTGCTAACTAGTTACTGACCAATGTTCGCACACGATGCTACTCAAATCTCTGGAATTTCAGTCACTCGTGAGATTTGAGCGAGGCGACGATTTCTTCTGATTCAGATGAGGATGTTATATTATTCAAAGAAGGAATAGGAGATTTAAAAAAAAATATTTTATAAACAAAAGCTTTTGCTTGGAAAGCTACGAAGTGATGAAAATACCAACGATTTCCCGTTCAACTATAGAATGTACATTTGTCATGATGGAAAAATTTCAAGTGTTTTACAGTCACATACGATGTAATGACTAACAAAAAGTGAATAATATACTAAAATCAGCTTGCACAATTGTCAGGAGTGGGAAAGGAGTCCTGTACAGTCCGATTAAATTTGGAAATATAAATGCAACTTACACACTACACATAATTCCGCTGTCACAACTTAAAATTAGTGTTTGTTCATCGGCATATTACACCAAAAATTATTTAGTCAATTACTTTATTACTCCACAAAGAGCACTTCAGTGGCAATGGAAGTTATATTATGAAATTTAATTTAAGAAAAATAAATCTGAAGTGTTTACATAGCTGATAAATTAGCTTTCTGTCTGATAACACTCCATGCTTTTTCTGTGTCAACTTTCCGTGAATATTCACTCAACTTGTAGTTGCATAAACAAGTATGTTTCTCGATTTCAGCAACAAGGTTTAAATTTATTATCTGATCCGCCATTTTTGTTGAGAAACTAGTTGAAAACTAGCAGCGCGGCAACTGGCATGCTGCGTCGCTTCGAACTAATCGCGGACGCGTTGCGGACTGGTTTCCAACCGATCGCCCCGTGTGAGAGCCTCCATACAAATACTAGTGCTGTGACTGGAAACAAACTGACTTGTGATCCTAGTTCGTAACTGGTTTCTTTTCAGTAGCGCCGTGTGAGAAGGGCCTAAAAGAAAAATTCCGGAATGGTTCCTTTCAAAGGCCACGGCAGAATTTCTTCCCATTTCCTACCATTAGCTTACCTACACTGAAAAAGGGTCATCACGACCCTTCAGCATCTCGTCTCGCAGCCTTCTCCTGGGAGGAATAAAATTTGTAAAAATTGTACCATTCACCGAGCTAGTTGGGTGAACAGAATCACTCGAGCCCGGAATTCGGGGTTTCAGATCCTGATTTCGGTTTTCCACGGTTTCCCGTAATCACTCAAGGAGAGTGCTGGAATGATTCCTTCAAAAAGCTATGGCCGAACTTCTCCTACCCGTCCCTTGTCATCTTCGTTTCGGTTGAGTAAAAAGGATCCCTTAGGCCTTACCCTACTGTGTATCCCCCGGAGGTAATGAAATATTTAAAAATGATAATAATAAAAATTACAATTATGACTCGTCCTATGATAGATAAATTAGTGCAGTATCTCTAAAGCCTCACAACTGCTTGATGCATTCTTCCGTCTCTTAGTATCTTGATTTTTCATCTCTCTACAAACTTTTAACCTGGGTACTCCTATCTGCTTTGTATATTCCAACCTTCGTCTTTTTATCTATAGTTTTTCCTATAACTGCTCCATTCACTGATAAATTAACCAGCCGTGCATTTAATAAGAAAACAACTCTCACCCTTTCTCTCCTTACAGTGGAATTCTTCCAAAAATTCTTTCCTCGTCAGCCACGTTTATTTCGCAATTTATACGTCCACTTAATTTTCTGTACCCTTTTAAGGCACCATATTTCGAATGCTACCTTTTCTTTGGTATTCTTAGCTTCACAAACATAGAGCTGTGCCCCATATGTACTTCAGTCTAGTCCTAGTACGCGTAATATTCATCTGTGGAGAACAAAATGAACGAAGTGGAAGTATGTGGCACTAGTGATGATACGATACAAGTAAATACGAGTAAGTACTCCATAATTTGTTTCGACACCGAGTACTTTTCGTATTAGAATTACTTCATTCGATACTTACTGGATATCGGAAGCAAAGTACTTGTAATCGAATCGAAAGTATCGAAACGCACCCGGTGTTAAATTCTGCTGCGCCACACAGTCGCGCTGCGAAATTAATTTCCCGCGACGTCAAGTTGGTAGCATTGAAAACCAAACAAAATCAGTCTTAGAATAGGCAATCTCACCTCTAAGAGGTTGTTTTAGGTTCCTATTTCATTGTAATAAAGTTGCACTTGGCGCGCATTTCACTATACCTGGCCAATGGTAGCTCCCGCACAGCCCCATACAAAAACTAAAATATATGGTTCATAAGCAACTAAGTAGCCCATGTGAATCGGAAGAAGAAGCTGCTTCAGCTAGCGTTTCACAGGAATATCACTTCTGCAAACATCACAAAGAAAAATAAAACGCACCGTAGTGACAAAGTCTCTCTCTCTACTTGTCAAACACTGTAACGTCTCTATTTACACAATGGGAAGAAATGAAACTTATATTTCCTTGTCTGTATAAATACGCACAACAGTATCTTACTGTTGTAGCAACGTCAGTATTGAGTGAATATTTGTTCTCTAAAGCGGGTGAAACAATGACAAACAAAAGAAACAAGCTGTCCCCAAAATATTTGGAACAATTGCTATTTTGGGAAACCTTGCAAAAGCGGACTTTTATTGTTTAAAAGTGTTAAAACTATAATAAATAAATAAAAGAAAAATGTTTGCTGAGTGTTATTTGATTTTATTACACTAGGCAAATAAAATAAATAATTTAGCAACATGTTACGTATATTTTTTATATTTCGACATTAATTAAAAAAAGTATCGATATGAGTCAGTATCGATACTTTTGCAGTACTCGTATGAGTAAGTATCGTAAGACAATTTAAGTGCTACTCATATGAGTAGGTTTAGATACTTTGATGGTATCGGAACATCACTATGTGGCACCAGTGTTCAAGGATAGTGCGACACAATTTGCAAATGAAATTATCCTACCAGCTGATGATAGTGACGATATTGAAAAATTATTGAGTGGGACGAACAAAGTACTAGCAGTGATTAAGAAAGAGAAGACGGGATTGTGGATCATATTTTAAGACATCCGGGAAAGGTTAATCTGTTAGTGGAGGAGTTGGTCGAAAATAACAACGTTCGGAAGGACGCGGGTTCGAATCCCCGTCCAACCATCCAGATTTGGGTTTTTAAGGATTTCTGCACAAAACTCCAGGCGAACGCCGGGATGGTTCCTTCGAAAAGACCATTTTCGAATTCCTTCCCCGCTGTCCTTTCCTATTTCTAACGACCTCGATGTCGACGAAGCGTAACATCTTGTAAGGGATATACCTACATGACTCTGAACAGGAAGCTTAACATGTATGATAGACTAATAATACTACTATGTTGGAGGATCCTTGACAGACAAGGACTAAAGAGAGCCACGACAGCAAAGAGTATTTATAAAACAGAAAAAGATGGGCGGCGCGAGAGATGAGCTGGTAAAATATATTGGGTAAAGCTTGGAGATTCGCGCTGTTAAAATGATGGATGGAAGACAGAGTGCAACGGCTGCGGTCGAGAAAAGTTGTATCGCTGTGAATAAACAAATGTTGAGTGCAGAAAACGTTAGTGTGATTAATATTGAGCAAAAAAGTAAAGAATCTGTTGTGGCAAACGAGAGGGAAATGTATTCTGTCTTACAAGCAAAAAAAAAAGTTCAACTGATAATAGGGTTGCCAACTATACTGTTTTAAACAGTATTATACTGTTTTTCATTAAATTATACTTTTTACTGTTTAACAAAAATAAAGTATACAAAATACTGTTTTCAGCATCAAAATGCAGACACATTATTATGTGTTACACTTAGACGCTCACAAATTGTTTTTATTTAGTCAGAGGGCGCTCACTGCTCAGGGCAGTGCAGCCACAAACAAATCACACTGAGTTTCTGAACGAATCTGTCAGTGGCAAATATTCAAGACTGTTATTCCACTCACTGACAGACGTGCGAGTGTGGTGTGTACGTTACTATTACTACTACGTTACGTTCTCAGAATATAACCGTTTTTTGTGTGGACTTTGTAGTGATAAGCTTAGTGTACAAAAATTGGTAAGTGATACTACTGATACTACTCCTACAACGCCAAGTAAGAAAGCCAAATAGAGCATCTATCAAATTAATAAAAAAACGAGCTCCTCATTTATTTTAATTTCGATATTAATTGTGATGAGGCATATGAAGTTTTTAAAAAAGATTGTAAATTAGTAAGTTGTGCGACAAGCTCTAAAAAATATGTATTTAAAACAATAAATAAATAAAATAATGTTCGTTTTTCTAAAATACTGTTTAATAACCTTCATAGACCTGAATATACTTTATTTCTTGTAAAGAAAGTTGGCAACCCTAACTGATAAAGACATAACGGAAGAGCCTATATTAAACGTAGTTTGCAATATAACAGAGAACGCAAAAATGTACTGTCCCTGCTAGAAGAAACCAGAGGAAGAGATCAAAGATAAGAGTAGACTACATTGTGTTCGTACTGACGCTTATGTGCAATTATCTACTATATAATTTCCTAAGCTCGCTCACTCACCTCAACAACTATTGGCTGTAGAACGGTGTCACGTGTCAGCCTTCGCTCGCAAAATAGAGACCAGAGATACCATTAGAATAAACTCGTGGTTATGTTCACCATTTAATAGCTAAGCAACTGCTACCAAATTAATTGCCATAATACATTCATTAAGTTTGTTTTTCGTAGCGTTTAATACTTAAAAAAATATTGATAAATTTTGCGGCTGAAAAAACGTGGATCTGCTTTTCAGTAACATGTTGCTAATGAAAGCAACATAAAAAAAAATTAAATTAGGCCTACTTATAGTCTCTACTGTAACCACGAATGGCAACTGTCATTCCGGGTTAGGATAAATTTCAATTTAAATAAGACTTTCACTTATGTTATTGGTTGACCAAGTTTATGGATTACGGTTTACTTGCTTTTTAGGTATTTTACTGACCACTTCCGTTAAAGGTCTTTGTTCATGTTCACTGTACGTGAGTTATTAGGTTATTTTAAGTGGACATCAGACCAAATATGTTACCGAATCGACTATTCTGGCAATTCATTTCTTCGGAGTAGCTCAACTGTTTAATAATATGAAATGCGTATTGAGTTCTCTGACCGTCACAGATACTATTACCAATGATTACATTATGAGTGTTTGCCCAGTCTCAATAAAAACAAGGTGATGCTTTCGAAGCAAACGGGAATTTTTTAAATTTTGGACAGTGATCTTTAAGGGTGAAATACAAGTCAATTTTGTATTTAAGAAATTATACGATTGCGCTATCGTCCTTGTTCGTGTTTAATACCTTCCTGTATTAATGCTTCTGAGTTCTTCAAGCTCAAGAGATTTTATTCACCGTGAAACACAGGTCAAGTTTATATTTGGTTAAATCAGGTCAACCTGTCATAATCTTTCATCCTAAAAACTAACTATACGCAAAACACGGTCACGGGCTTACACCAGTACCAAATAAAGCTGATCGTTGTAAACGGTTTTCTGGTAAAGGATTACCGTTATAGTAAAAATTGAGGAAGACAAAGATTAGAATATATGAAGCAGATTACTGAGGATGAAGGTTGAAATAGGTATTTAGAGATGCAAAAGTAAGCTCATGATTTATTTTAGGAATTTATTAAAATTTAAATAATTAATCGTTAATTCGATCGAAGCTTCTTCCAACTGATAGACAGCGCAAAACCATTATTTAAGAAATATCCTTTGTAACTTTATGCCTCTTCATTAGAGACGCGGAAAGGACTGGGGGCAAGGATCTGGAAGGAATTCGACCATGGCCTTTGAAGGAACCATCTCGGTATTCACATCAGGGCCGGCGTTAGGGGGGGGAGGGGGTAAGCAGGTCAAATGTACCCGGGCCCGCCGGCTGATGGGGGCCCCGATCACTGACTATAGGGGCCCTGAGGCCATGAAGCCAAGGATCCGCCCATTGTGGCACGGTTTGTAAAGCTAAAAAAAAAGTCGCCCATTTTACCCCGGGCCCGAAATTCTTAGCGCCGGCCCTGATTCACATGGAGAAATTTCGGGAACTCATGAAAAAACTCGAATCTGGATGGCCAGCCGGGGATTTGAACTCTCGTCATTCCGAATGCGAGGCCAGAGCGTTACCGCTCACCCGCCACGCTCGGTTTTAAAAGACTGAGCCACTTTTACAATTTTACACTGCGTTCCTTGCAGCGATGGTGAATACTCCACACGTATGCCAACACTGCAGCTCTAATGGCAGGACGTACATTAACTTTCATAAAAAGTGTGAGCGCGCGCAGATTTGGGGGGGGGGGGGGGGCGCCCGTATAGCCGACACGTGCCGTCACCCGCACCCCTTGAGGAGAGAGGCACTTCCGCTAATTACCGCCTCCGGAGCCTAAACCAACTCACCCCGTCACCACTTCCTCTCACGCACAGCCCCCCACAAATCCACTGTGCGCAGTTCACGGTCCGGCCGCAGACACAATTTACGGCGCTGCAGTCGCTCTGGCAATAAATAACGACTGTGGCGGTCTGCGAACTACAGGAGCTGGACAGAGAGAAACGCACGTCGACGAGACCAAATACGGGCCGGACCTTCAACTCACAAAACTTCATCCTCACGCATCAGTTCTTGGTCCTCTTCAATTATTAACAAACACATATTTACTACCTTTTTTTTTTTTTTTTTTTTTTTTTTTTTTTTGCATATGGCTTTACGTCTCGTCGATGTCGAAGTCATTAGAGGCGAGAAAGGACTTGAGACAAGAAACGGAAAGGATTTGCGCCATGGGCTTTTGAAGGAAACATCGCAGCATTCGAAGGGAGTGATTTGGGGAAACCACGAAAAATTTAAATCTGGATGCCCGGACGGAGATTCGAACCCACGTCTTCCAGAATGCGAGACCAGAGTGTTACTGTTTACCCACCACGCTCGGTTCGCCTGATGGTAAAATTACTTCCATGAAACCTATTAATGAGTTGACATGCAAGTACTCTCCATTATAAGTACTGTACAAGATTTTGAATGAAACAATACACATTAACAAGTACTGATAAAAACATAATAGCCAGGAAGTTCAAGCAAATATTTTAACTGATATACATGTAACTTCGGTGATAATTCTTCTTGTTCATCACCTTTTCCCCAACGTTTTGAGGTAGACTGCCTTCGATGAGTTCCACTCCTCGTTGCCGTGGTCATATTTGGAGCTTTGGTTTTATGGCTACATGTCTTTGCTGACGCCAACTATATTATACCTACCACTAGATAGTAAAAATTGACGTGTAGCCATGTGTCTGAAATGTGTAACTGTGTTCAGCGTATGATGATTGTATATTCTGTTTGTGAAATGTGTGGTCTACGAGGCGAATATTGGGGGATATGGCTACGGAAAACAGCCTAAAAACCGCCCTAAGGACGGCCGGTACCCGTGATTTAGATATATATAAACGTTTGAACGACTGATACAGCTGGAATTACCTAGTGGACGTCTATTAATTATGTGAGCTTAAAAATGGAGGTGCGACAAAATCTCACCACTTAAGAGGGGGGGGGGGGGGAGGATGTCAATAAAAATCTTACGTCAACTTTTACGAGGCGTATTCCAAAAGTAAGGTCCGTTTGATCATAATAAAAACATCGTTCAGGATACAAGGTTTTTATTAACGTCAGTATGTAACTACATATCTAGTTCACTTTTCCACATAATCGCCGTTCATATCTATACACTTTCTGTAACGCTGTACCAGTTTCTTTAAACCCTCGGCATAAAAGTCTCCCGCCTGGGACGTGAACCAATTGGTAACGCTCGTCTTGAGTTCTTCATCGGTTTGAAATCGTTGTCCACCAAGCCACCGTTTCAAATGCAGGAAGAGAAAATAGTCGCTTGGTGCAAGATCTGGACTGTAAGCAGGGTGGTCTAGGATTTCCCAACGAAACTCTTGAATCTTCTCTTTGGTTTTGGAAGCGGTATGCGGGCGTGCGTTGTCGTGCAGCAGGATGATGCCAGACGACAGTTTCCCGCGGCGTCGATTTTGGATGGCACGTCTCAGTTTGGTGAGCGTTGCACAGTACACGTCAGCTGTAATGGTTGTCCCACGGTCCATGAATTCGATCAAAAGGACGCCCTTTTCGTCCCAAAACACGGAAGCCGTCATTTTGCGATTCGTGTACGGCGATTGCTTACACTTTTTTGGTTTGGGTGAACCGGAATGGCGCCACTGCATTGATTGTTGTTTTGATTCTGCGTTGGTGTACGCTATCCACGTCTCGTCTCCCGTAACAATTTGGGAAAACAAACTGTCTCCATCTTGTCTATAGCGCTCCAAAAATTGTCGTGCGCTATGCATTCGTTGCTCTTTGTGCTGAGCGGTGAGCAGTTTTGGCACCCACCGCGCACAAAGCTTCCGATATCCAAGCTCTTCAGTGACAATCCTGTAAATTGAGGTTCTAGCAACATTTGGGAATTCCATAGCCAGACCACTAATCGTCAAACGCCGATCACTTCGCAGTTTTTGGTTAACTTGCTCGACGATGTCGTCGGTCCGAATACTGGGCCAGCCACTCCGCTGTTGATCGTGCACATCTGTGCGACCACTTTGAAATTCTCGACACCAGTGTCGAACTTGTTTCTCACTCATTATGTTTGGTCCATACACTACACACAATTCGCGATGGATGTCCGCAGCTGACGATCCTTTTGCCAACAAAAATCTAATCACACCGCGCACTTCACAACTGGCGGGAGCTACGATTGTCGCGGCCATTTCGAACTGCTCTCAACAATAGATATACGGCTACTGCGGCACGCCAACAATACTGCATATTTACCAGGAGTTGGTAGATGGCGCTGCAGGTGGGAAACGTCATTCAGGCCTATCATCTGTGACTTCTTGTACCCCGGACCTTACTTTTGGAATACGCCTCGTATATAACTTTTTCCTTTTATTTAAAAAAAAAAAAAATGAAGTAGGTAGAAGACTTCAGTATTAAAGCTTAGATATTAGTGCCATGAAGCAAAATACATTAACATACCAAATAAGTTTAATTATTAAAAATTAAAATTATGAGGTAAATCTGATGGGAGAGGGGGGGGGGAGAAGTCCCACCTAGTGTAGCAAATTGAAAAAAAAATGTTTTTTTTTTCAGCTTTGTGGAAAAAAAACATGAAAAAAAACTTAGCACCTTTGTTTTTTTTTTTTAAAAATTTCAGAAAACATTATATTTGATAAATTATAATTTCATTTACGGAACTTACATTTTACAAGTGTGTTTTAAATCTTACTGAATCATATAATGTTTTATATAATAATTCATAAATGTATCTATATAGGTAACATAATTTTATTCATCCTCTTTCAGTACCACATTCACTATTATCAGCATTACCATCACTAGTTCAGTCGGTGTCGGAATTTTCTGTTTCTTTTTCTGTCTCCTCTATATCCATAACTTCAGAAGAAGTTACATTTTCTTTTACTGGTTGTTCTTGTATTGTACACAAAAGATTTTGAGATTGCAATTTTAAATTGTGAGCAAAGTACACACTGTGCTTAAAGACTGCGCCGATAGTTCTATATTACGGTCTTTTAAGTTTGAATTTAAATCTATTATCATACAAAATAGGAGCTTTATTTCTTTTCAATCGTTGGTTTACGCCAAAAGTTGCAAGGAAACGATTCATAATTACTGACAATTTAATGAGTCAGTATCACTATACGCTGAGAGTTTAACAAGTATACGAATACAAGGAAAGCACAATAACTAATAAAAAGAGGCAAAAAAACGTAGATAAATTTTAAATTCCTAATTTTTTAAAAAAAAGATCTGTAGGTAAATTCGTAGGGCTGGCAGCAATAGTTCAAATAGTGAGTATCAATCCAAACAACGGGGATTCCTTCTCGCGTAACCTAGCCTCTTCGGGAAGTCCCCGTTCATAAAAGAAAATTTCAGTCAATGTTGCCAATATTTTCGTATTTTTTTTTCTACTGAACCAGAAAAATATATTAGATTTAAAAATTAAGAAAAGTACTTAGAATAAACTCTAAAACAGTCATATTAATCAATAAATGCCTTACAAATTTGAGATTTAGTAGTTATGAAAAAAAACTTGTCCCAGAAAAAAAATGTTTTTTTCTAATAGTTTTTTTCTTTTTTTTTTTAGCCAGAAAAAAACAACCGTTTTTTACAACACTAGTCCCACCACATCTTACAAAATATCATGAATGTGGAGTAGAAATTTAAGAAAAAAAAAACATTTCACGTAATTAGTGAACGAGCCCTTACTTACGTCTGAAATAATATGGCGTCAGCAAAAAAAAATGGTAATTCTACAGAAATCTTAATAATTTATTTTGTGCCGCGTACTATTAGTTTTAATCGTGGTCCAGGACCCATAGGTCGCGATCAATGAGCAACTGCTTTTATTCAAATGGAGTAATGATTTCAGTAACAAGGCCCTCACGATAGCAACTTAAATACTTAAAAAACAAAAAGTAAATAACTCTCTGCTATAACGAGAAATGCTAATCATTTTGCTAGAAAATTAAAGCATTAATACATTCACGTGATCCTACATTCCTTAGCTTAAAATAAAAGTGAATATAACCAAAACATCTACGTCGGACGAATATAACTAAACAAAACCCAACTAATAATTAATATGTTGACTTAAACGAAATACCTATTTCTTCTTTCAGTGTTCTGGCAATTCAGTTATTTGTAGTTGTAAATAGAACTGCTATAAGAAATAAGGGGCGTAACCTCCAGTTGGTAGTAACATCTCTGGCCGGGCGTGTGACGTCAGTATTACGGGCACGATGACGAAAATAGCGTTTTATTTGTATTGGTAAATTCGCTGCGTAAAATGTTGCACAAAGTGAAGTAATTACTTGTACCGGCTAACCACTCAACAAATACAAACGCTGGAGAGATTCTTACTTATGGCTTTATGCCTCGTCGACGTAAAGGTCATAAGAGGCGGGATGGGACTGTGGACAAGGAACGGGAAGGAATTCGGGCATGGCCTTTCGAAGGGAGCATCCCGGAATTCGCCTGGAGTGATTTGGGGAAACAATGGAAACACAGATCTGGATACCCGGACGGAGATTCGAACCGGCGTCCTCCCGAATGTGAGACCAGAGCGTTACCACTCACCCATCACGCTCGGTTTAACAGAACTAAGATCGTCATGCGTGAAAAATAAAAATAAACAAATTAAAATTTCACCAGCGTCATATTAATTACCCATAAGGTCTTTTTTATGTGTATTGTGAGAAATAATTTTTCCTGTAATTTCAATTTTCCCCCGATCATCCAGAAACAAGATTAACTACAGTTCAAAACGAAAAAAAAAAAAAAAATGTTATATGTAGCCAGGATGCAAAACAATTGTAAAAACAGAGTATTGACTAAGAGTGAAATATGTAAGATTCTTGAAGGAAAACATGTAACTGTCACCTGGTCCAATTGGCACAAGCCATCGACCATTAAATAAATTTAAAAAAAATGAACGACTTCGGAAATTAAAAGTATGTGTCATGGGTGATATTAATCATGCATTCAAAATGACTATCTTGCAACTAAAGAATATGTCCAAAACATCCAGCTGTTAAGACTAGCACTATTTCTGAATCCGTTCAGAAAAAGTATCACTCCAGAATATCATGTAGCTAGAGTAGAGAGAAGGTTCGTGTGGCCGTAATGACCTGGTGACAGGGTTTCTTGTCGGCTACGCGTTCCGCCACTATCGCAGCCGCCTTAACCTAAACCGGTAATCCTACTGGGTACAGGGGACCTACAGTTTATCGTGGAATCCGAACCACGAAAGCGTCCTAGCGTACTTCACATAACCCAACAAGCTGTGGCGGAGGTTAAGGGTCTATCAAAATCCAAATCGATATCGGGATTTGAACCGAGGACCTTTCAACCTCCAGTCGGACGCCTTAACCACTGAGCCACCAGATAGCTCGTAATAACAATGATAACTGTTTATATTAAGTTTCTAAATGATCTCGGTATGATAATGTCCATCGCGTTGCTGGAAGCTTAGTGTCAAGGTGCGTATACGTACACTAAGCCAACGAACGACAGCGACAACCAACGCTGGTCGCCAATGCATTGCCGTTCTGCGTCTCGTCCTCATAAAACCAAGGGGATGGCGCCAAGGGATCCGGCCATGTGGAATCGCATTTAGCTCTGAAATCTCGTCAAAGTTCCTAGCATTTTATATTATAAATTAATAAGTGATGTTTTAATTACAACTTAACCGGTCGATATTATGAGGGAAGAAGAGAATTTGTCACTTAACTGACGGGCAGCATTTATTTACTGCAAAAAGCTGATCAGAAAAATAAGAAGGAAGGAAAAAAAAAAATTACGACGCTGGTGGATGGCATTTCACAAGATGTCAACAATGGTTCCATTTTCTTCTTCCCATCTTGCACATCAACTTCTAAACGCTCACTCATTTCCCTCCAAGTGTCTAATCTCTTCAATTTATTTTTATATTCACAGTTCTTTGGGACCCCTAAACTTTTCCACCCTCGATAAAAATCGACCAGTTTTAATATATTCTCATTATTCCACTCCGTATTCCGGCGTTTTCAACTTAGTAATAAGAAATTAATAGCCACACGCCCATTTGAGAAGGCAATAACAAAATGATGAACCAATGTTGGACGGGCATCTACACAAGGAGAGGATCCAAAGGTCAACCCAACGCCAACCCTCTGATGTTAGGGAGTGTCCATTAATTACGTGACGTGAAATAAGGGAAAATCTTACGTCATTTTACAGGGGGGGGGGGTCCGACCAAATCACACGAAGTCTTACCAGAGAGGGGGGGGGGCTGTCTGGAATTCCTGAAAAACACCTCACGTAATTAATCTGCCTCCTACATTCAGGGATCATGAAAATTCTACATGCTTAGCACGTCGCCATCCGTAGACCGTGAATTGCTGACAACTGCAAAACTACTAATACGGCTTCACTCGGCGAACCATGTCGAGCCTCTCGTTACCTCTAACAGGTCTATTCCATTAGCTGCCATTTCATTTTTCTCGTGTTCTGCTTCTAATCTCATTACACCAGTCTGATAGATCCGTAGGCCGGAAAATAGCGAGCACAGAGCGCGATAAACGACGATAATAGCTGCCAATTAGCTTCTGTCACTTACTGTCTCCGGCATGAAGAGGAGGTCGGTCGTTCCTGCGTAGTAAAGACCCCATCAGGTCGGAGACCAGACAATCCGACACTTGCCACGCGAACAGACTGCGTCAATTATATCGAACCACATTATTTTCCCCAGACCTTTACTATGGCCAGCAAGGCGTCGATTGTTCCTGAACCACCGTAGGGTCTCACTCGGATTCGGTACATTTTTTTCGTGCCAAAATGAAACCTGTCTGTAAAGTCACCGTTCTGTGTAAAAGCTTGCCGGTAAGATATTGTTTCACGTTGTAACTGAGGTCATCTTTGCGGATTGCGAGATTCTTTGCTACCTTTTCTGTAAATGATAGCCTGCTGAGGTAGATATGGCCTCAAAATATCGTCTTGTACGGATATGTGCTATTTCCTCGCTTTATCAATTTAGTCGTATAGCTTTTTATAAGTAAAAATATTTGTATCTTGTTTCAGAACAATTACTATTTATTCACACCTTAGAAACAACTCAAACAATACACTATTTCCTCACATCCGTAAAATCAAATTTACTATACTGGCGCTCTATACAACCAACACTCTCTCCGCCATTTATTTGTAATAAATTATCCCTATCCGCGCCTTCTTGGCTAGACGGCTAGCACGCTTACAATCTGCCAACTTCAACAAAATGAAATATATAAAGAAAACTTAAATTTACCCCTTTTTCTACACAGACTAGTATACTGTGTGGTCTTCTAAGAGGAAATACATATATACATACATTATTTACAAACTTGCATTATTATTTTCCAATGTGTGGTGAAGTGGGACTTCACAGAATGCGGAGGTTCAGGGCTTGATGCGGGTGTTAGGGGCCATCCCTAAATTACGTGAGGTGTTATTCCGAATTCCCGGACCACCCCCCCCCCTTTTCTGGTGAGACCTTTACACCCCCACTTACCGACGAAATAGCCCCCCTAAAATCGATTTTTGCGTCATTTGTAGACTATTTTTTAAAGCTCTACGGTCCCAAAAAAATTTCCAAAACCTCACGTGAGATTTCCGTTGACCCCCCCCCCTCCCCCTTGGGGACATTTCGCCGGATCCCCTCCCCTATTTCACCTCACGTAATTTATGGACTCCCCTAAGCGAAAGCGGAAGTGGAAGAATAAACTTATAATTATTTAGATTTTTATATTTTATCAGAAATACACTTGAAATCAGACATACACTTGCAATCAAAATATGTATTTTTACAACAAATTGTACATTTTTCATAAGCATTGTCTATTTCTTTATAATACTGCCATACTGATTTACTTTTTGCCTCATCTTTTACGAAAAAAACCTGAGATGATTTCAGAATTATATTATTCACATAACTACGCACGATTCAACAAAACAATCTTTGTCATATGAACTTTTGCGCAGTTGGCAGCTCTACTTTCGAGCGTCAAGTACAAAGCCGCGCCACCGCACATCTCCGTGCCCGCCACCCGCCTTCCCACCGCTCTAGTGGCCCATTCACAGTACAACTTGTAGGACCTACGATGATCAGGTTTTATGATGTAGGACCCTCGTTGGGCCGTGAAAGGCGTTGCAGTGCTACATGTAGGCCGTGGAAGGTGTTGGACCCCCAACCAGTCAACATCATTCCTTAAATGAGCTCCGCAGCCGCAAGTGCGAAGCTTTCGCGTGAAACCTACATCCGCCCTCAGCAATTTTTAATGAGGATGTTTTATTTACATTAAAATATGTAGACTATTATTCTTTTCTCTTTATATGAGATTCGGCCCACCGTTGCTTAGCTAACAACAATGTAGTTTTTTTCTTAACATCTTGCAATAATAGTAACAATGAACTGAATGGTGTTATTACCTAAGCGACGAATTTACAAGTTTGAACTTGCATGTAAAGTAGGGTTACCAGAATTTTGTCTCCGAATCCGGGGACGCTTCAGAACTTTTTCACCAAAATCCGGGGACGCTTTCGGCATTTTTCCTAATGACGCGTGGCACTTTTTAAGTTATAGGATTAAAAGTGGAGTTAACTTAAAAGAATCATATTTATCATTGTTATATATTTTGTATTCTAAATGATATGGTACCTGATTTTACCTCCAACTTGTTGTCATTGATATCTCTCAGAAGAATGAATCTTCTTGAGAAAATCTTGTCTGGATCCAAGCTGACTGAAAATTCATGACACGTCATGAAAAATTTGTTGATACAGTTAACATAACTTGAACTGTTCTGTACTCATCCCATCACTAAGCACACATTTTCTTTTCTTAGATGAAGACATCGTTAAAACACTAAAAACACAGAAACAAAACAAATTGTGCGAACTTAGGCTTCACCTCAACAACAAGCAAAGTTTACAACGCCGGGAAATGTAGTGTCGCCAAATGCAGCAATTAGAATATAGCTTGGCTACAAGACAGGTGCTAAAACTGCCAAAATACCTATAGAGAAATTTATCATTTATGGAGCGGACACCAATAAAATAAAACTTAATACAAAGAGGTAACGCGAAAATCAAACCCTTTTGGCACTACTGAATGAAATGTAACAATAGTTAGTTGTAGCGCAAAACTGCATATTGTCAGTACTCTATTGAACTATCTACCAATTCCAAAGAGGATCACAGACTGACTTGTTGCAAACAGCAAGAAGATATGATTTTCCAAAGATGTTGTGTCCAAAGCACGTACAAGGAAGGAAGTGCGCTTTCTATTTCTTTCTTTAAAAGAATGAATTAGCAAATCAGGGCTTTTAAAAAACTCTCGCTTGATTAAAAAAATCCTGGGGACAACAGCAAAAATCCGGGGACATTGCGGGGACGAAACCTGTCCGGGGACAGAAAGCTGAATACGGGGACTGTCGCCGTGAAACGGGGACGTCTGGTAACCCTAATGTCAAGTAAAGCTGCATATTTACGGTCCAAGTTATAGGACATCCCTTTAGAACTACCGTAGAATGCGCCCACCCATTCACGCTACTAGAAAGGGTCCCACAGAATGTTCTAAGCAATATTTTCCACTCGTACTTTCTCGCCGCACACCAGTGTCCTTGTGTCGGGATGTTACTTCCTCGCATCATGATGTTGCACGGCAAGAACCCGTGCTGGCTGTAAAGGAGGCCAACAACTTCCACATGTCCTACACGTAGTCATGTTACCCCTTTCGCGGACCAACAAGGATCCTTTATAGGAAAATCGGATCATCGTAGGTCCTACAAGTTGTACTGTGAATGGGCCGCTAGAGCGATGGAAAGAACGGTGGAGGGCACGGAGATGTGCGGTGGCGTGGCATTGTGCTTAGCGCTTGAATTAGTCGAGCCACGAACACATGACACAAATGACGGATGTGTAGTTATAAAAATAATTTAATTAACTTGTAAAATCATGACACGTTTTTTGTCGTTGAACGAAATCAGTATGACAGTATTATACGGAAATACACTTCGGTTATTAAAAATGTAGAATTTTGGATAAAAAGTATACTTATTTTGATTTTAAATTTATTTTTGATAAAATATTAAATTATAAATGATTATAAATCTATTTTTCCACATAAAATATAAATATATTTTTCCACATCCGCTTCCGCAAAACAAGCACTTAACATTCACATCTGCTTCCGCAAAGATGACTTCCGTTACAATCCTATTCCTAAGTAACAGAATTCCTTTATTTGTTCTATCGAATCCGATGCTATTTTTATATTTAATCCACTAATACTGCTTTTTTTTTTTTAAACTGCTTTACGTGTCGTAACAGCGAGGTCTTTAGAGAATGGAGCGGATGGGGGGGGGGGGGCAAGGTATGGGAAGGAATTCGGCCATGGCCTTTTAAAGGAAGCATCCCGGCATGTGGCTGGAGTGATTTGGGAAACCATGAAAAACCCAAATCTGGATGCCCGAACGGGGAATCGAACCGCCGTCCTCCCGAATGCGAGGCAAGAACGCTAACCGTTACACTACCACGCTAGATCTAATATTGCTATCGTTTCTGCTATATACCATCACTTTTGTCTCCCAATGGTTTATGTATTATCCAAAATTTCCTTTCAGTATTTTATAAGCCATTCATTAATTTATCTGCATCCAATATGCTCACAATGTTCCGCAAACAGGACAATGCCAAACACAACTGATGTTTTTTAATTTTTTTTTTTAACACTGATGGCACACTACAATTTTTCTCATACTTCCTTCGTTTACTAGCAGGTAATTTCAAATCTGGACTACGTTGGTACACGCGTTATCAGTTCTAACCAGCGGGCCCGACTCAGCCCGGTTGCTGCTGTTTCTCTGGGAGCGGTTTTTCTGAGTGTGTTCGCAGGAGACTGGCTCCATAGTCCCCAGAGTGCGCGACTCGAGCAACAAAATATACGACCGCCGAAAAAGTAGCTCTGCAGCGGACAGGGTTCGCCAGGCAGGTTTCGTTATTACGAAACGCACAGAACACGTCGAAACAGGGGCTACCCTAAGACAGCAGTCTGCGCAAAAATAAAACAAAACGGAACTTTCATGCACAAAAATGGTTGAAGTGAAATAGCTACACTAGCGGAAATTGAAAGTGCAACACCCAGAGAGGAATGGTGGAATTTTAGGAAACTTTGCAGATATATAAAGGGTTATACCCAGAAGAAATTATAACAAACTTAAATGGGTCAGGTTAAGTTTATTACCTTTAGAAACAGTTGTCAGTAGGATGTGCGTCCACTTTTAGCACCTACACATTCGTGGATAAGTGTTCAGATGACTTTTTGGAGTATGTCTTTCTACGCCTGCATTTCCTGTGTAGTCAGTTGTTGCACAGTTTGTAATGGTTAACCACGTGATCTGTATAATCTTGGCATCCCTGGGGACAAATCTGGGGACCATGCGGTCCAAATTGTGATCACAATCCCTTCTGAGGCTTGTGTTGTGATTGCCACAGTATGAGGACGGATTTGAATGGTGGACATGAAGGTTATCACAATAGAGTGCAGCACCCCGTCCACATATCTACTGTTGGACTGTCATTGTGCCTCCAACGACAACCAACTCAGTCCTGCTGTCGAAACTGATTACACCCAAACCATGACACCAGTGGCTGAACCTGTGTGACATTCTGAAATCACAGCAAGGTAAGCCGTTTCTCCACTACGCCTTTGTTCATATTACCGATTATCACTTTGCCGCAGACAGAATCGAGACTCGTCTCTGAACACAAATGTACGCCATTCACGTGACAATTTGCATTTTGTATTACACCAGGTTAGACGATTCTGGGAATAAAATCAGATAAATTGAGCACATTGCATAAAGGTGAGAGTGTAACTTAGCTTCAAGCAATTGGTTTACAATTGTCCGTGTGGTGACTCTCTCTGTAACTACTGCTTGGATCTGGCCTGCAGTCACCCGCCTGCCAGCTAGTCACCCACACTATTTGTCGGTCTTCGCGCGCTGTTGTCCTTCTGTATGGACTTGTGCCTGCTCTAGGAATACTAGAGCCTTCTTTCATCCACTGTGTAGTAAGTCTGTAAACGGAAATTTCAGTGCGGCCAATCCTTAGGGACATTTTAAAATATGATACATCCTAGAGATGGGTCGTTCGCGAGTGAATCAGTTCTTTTAAAAGAGCGAGTCGCCCACTAAAAAGTGAACGGTAGTTCTTCTAGGTGAGTCGGTCAGAAGTCGGCTAATTCCGAAGTTCATGTGGGATTTGTGGACTGTTGAGGTAAAAAAAAATCTACTAATTACATCAAAGTCGATTTAAGGGGGGTATTTTTCATCTAAAAGAGGGGGAGTAACCGGATTCTGAGGAGTGACACCTAAAAAAAAAGTCTCAAATATAACTGAGCAAGTGATCTAGTGAACCGTTCAAAAGAACTAGTTCTTTTCGTAGAGTGATCAAATGAACACCGCTCTTTTTAGTGAATCACTTTGCCCACCTCTAATGCATCCATCTCAAACATACCAACTCTCCGACCTCTCCCACAGTTATGCATTGGGTGTAGAGGGTCTTCACTCTTCGCCTTGGCAAACTTCGTCTCCAAGAACTTGTGGACAGGAAAGTGTCATCTTACACCACACTGTTCACTGTACGCTAAAAACATGGCAATTTTAAATCGTAAATGGCCCCGTAATTCTAATAGTATTACATGTTTAAGACTTTTAATTTTTAATCTTTTAATACTCTTCATATGAGGATACTTGGGACCTAATTTAATTCCGTCTGGTGTTGCACTTTTCATTTCAGCCAGTGTATTAAGATGTCACTTCTCTCTAGTGTCTCTAGCGCCACTATCTCAAACGAGACAGCATTAGATAGATTCAAAGAGAAAATAGAATTACGAGGGTTAATTTTTTATTTAATTTAATGCTAATTTTTTCAAAGAGTAAGAAATCGATACAAAATAAAATTTTACCATACAAAAACTCTTACTCAAAATATTAAAGCTATCGCCATTCGCTGATCTATATCAGAGCTATTCAACCTTGTTTATGCCGAGGACCAGGAAAATGATAAAAAATATTTCTACGACCAATAACTTAAAAAAGTCTAATTTTTTTAACCTCTATATATCAGCCCTACCAATACTTACGGGCACGTATTTGGTAAACTAATAATTATTTTTGTTGGTACCCTATTCCAATCCCAGACTTCCTTACCTACGAAAGAAAATCTTCCTACACCCTTGTGCCAGCTTGTGGTCATGGTCATCTTTTCCCTTCAATGCATTACTTTTAATTCTTACACCAATATTTTTCCAAGCCTCATCAACCATATACGCCTTGTACACTCCTATGACCCTCTTTACCCTCCTCCTGTCTTCCAATGAATCCCATTCCAGCTCTTTTATCATATCGCCTACTGACTCTGTTCTACGGTAATTTCCAGAGACAAGTCTAGCGGTCCTTCTTTGCACCCTCTCCAACTCCTGTATTTGATACCCCAAATGTGGGTCCCATACTACACTACATTTTCAAGCAATGTTCTGATTAAAGTTATGTAATCCAATTCCTTTACTTCTCTTGTACATCTCATCATTCTCTCCAACATGTGCAGGATTTTGAAACCTTTTCCTACTACCTGTTCAATGTGTCCTGCCCAGTTAAGCTTGTTATCAAATGTTACGCCAAGATATTTACATTTCAAGTTTTTAAAAAGAAATTCTTCCTCATCTTTTAATAATAATTAACCTTGCCTTTTATGTCTGTGTATCTAATAAGCTAACTCTTCTTTGTATTTATCTTCATCCCACGTTTACCAACCCAACTAGATATCCCTGCAGCTGTTTACAGTCCTCTAACGTTCCTATTAATTAGCATTATGTCATACGCAAACAATCTAACTTTTGATAGTGAACCATCAACACAATTATTCATCAGAATAATGAATCAAGATCTGTTAATAATGGTTAATCTCAACCCGAAAATCTTTGTCAAAAGAACGGCGGTAGATAGGTATGATTGAAAGTTGCATATTTTGAGAGATACATTGTAATGTCGCTACCATTTCTAAAAATTCGTAATTAGGTTCCTACAGCAAACTTGACAAATGGCCAGTACCATGCAGGGGTCCACATCAACGTACTGACATTAATACTTTCAGTTTCACAATAAGTAGGCCTAGTATATACGTACCAACCGCTGAAGAAGTCACAGCCACAGAAACGGACTCACCTGCAACAAAGAGACAATACAGTTAATATAAACGAAAACTAAAGGGAAAACACTTATTACATTATTAGTTACATTACAAAATAAGAGAGCCACTGAACCGAAACGAACGGAAGTAGTCAAGAATAGATAAAAGTATACATACGCGACACTGGTTAAAACGTATAAACATCGATATTTCAAAATTTATTCCTGTGATTGTACTTGCTAAGCGGTATCTAAAGCGATAATGAGAGATCGTAATATTCGTTAGTATTTTTCAACAACTATTGTTTGTGACACTGATTTTATTTCAATATTTACTTCCTGTCTTCCGTGACCCGTCTACATTCAGTTTCACAAACGATTATTTCGCGGATCGACAGAGAAACTCTCAAAGTTTTACTCATCCTAGTATACCCCTGCACCGTCAGTTGCAGGGAATATCAATAACGATAAATAATCGATGCAAGTCAGATGTCGATAATTGATAATATTGGCCGCGTCAAGCCGATAATATCGACATTTTCCGATATTTGTATATTTTATATTAGAAATTAGAAATAAGTATGTAAATCGAAATCAAGTAATAAATTTGAGATAGTTTATTGAGAAAAATTAGGTCTGCAAATACAGTATTAAGCGGCAACAGATCCTGAAAGCAGTAGTTCGTTTAACCTTTTGCCGTGAAGTTTATTCCTAGTCTTAGTGACAGTGGCTCCTGCTGTAAGAGACGTTCGAAAGGTACCGACGAGGGTACTATGAGTAAATGATTAATAGAAATTTTGAACATATCTTAATCCAACTCGTACACCAAACATGGTTGATTATAATTCGTTTAGCAGCAAAAAAAAAAAAAAAAAAAAAAAAAAAAATCGTAATTTCCAAATAGTCAGTGTTACTTTAGATAAGATGTATGTAATAACAGAAAAATGCTTCACACTTTTCAACTTCTCCTTCACAACTTCTGAATTTTTTTTATATTTTATATAAATCTTTGTTTTGATAGCTCCTCGAGAACGCGGCTAAATGCTTCTTTAAATACTTAAAACAGGGGTGGCCAACCCAAACGATCTTGCGGGCCTCTTTCCAAATGCACCATAACTCCGCGGGCTGCATTTAAATTACAAATTCGCAAGAATATCATTATAAATCAAAGTTAACTTTTTCTCATAATTTCGACAGTTAATATGTGAAGATATGGATGCAAAAGTAATATATTTTTTTAAATAACGTTGGTTTTTACTACTTATAAAATAAATTATTTTGTAAAAGTATGATGAATCTCGCGGACCTGAAAAATGTTCAAGACGGGCAGCATACGAGCCGCGGGTTGGACACCCCTGACTTTTGCCTTCAACTACATTAGAAGGTCTATTATCGACACTGATGAAATAAATAATTGTCTCAGTTAGAATGTCATATTTTTTACCCAGTTCAGAATATTGTAAAACGTGGAGGGAAACAGGAACCAACGAACGCGAGCGTAAAGCAGCAGATTAAACAATTAAACAGTGAACGTAAATGAATGAGGAATGAATAACACGCACGAAACGAAGTGGAGGAAAGGACGTTATCGATTTTGTTATCTAGCTAAATCAGTGTGTAGCATAGTCAAGTTTGATCTCCACCACACATTCATTTATTTGCAGGTTTTTTGTTAGTGCTAAGCAGTTTGTAGTTTTCGATATTTCTCTGTATCATACCGATATCGTATTGACAATGTTAAGATATCGATATTTTGTTGATCCGATATTATCGATTGACCGAAATATCATTGCAACCCTAGTACCGAGGGTGGTGGTGTAACGGCTAGCGTTCTGGCCTCGCATTCGGGAGGACGGCGGTTCGAATCCCCGTCCGGGCATCCAGATTTGGGTTTTACATGGTTTCCCAAATCACTCCAGGCAAATGCCGGGATGCTTCCTTCAAAAGGCCATGGCCGAATTCCTTCCCATTCCTTGCCCCCCATCCTTTCCCGTCTCTAAAGACCTCGCTGTTAGAGAGACGTTAAGCAGATTTAAAAAATAATAAAATAAAAAAAGGCCACCCTAGTCAGGTGTCACTGTTCGCAATATGGCGGCTAACGGTCAGCATTCTGAACTCTCGGATTTCATCAAACTCGATCTGATAGAGTTGCGCAAAGTCAATTTTGGTAAAAGATTTAGCAATCCACGCTCCAACAATCCCACATCACAGTTTGCTTGTGGAAACCGGGTGTTTGTGTAAAGGAATAAGCAGTGGACGTCCTTCCATGACTGAAGAGAACGTGGACCGGTTCAGTCTTGAAAGAAGCGTTTCAACGCGGCGCTAGGATGTCGACTTCACGAGATAGTGGGGAAGCGGCCATACCATAGCGTCCATTAATTACGTAAGGTGAAATAGAGGAGGTCAACGAAAATCTCGTGTGAGGTTTCGTAATTCTTGTTGGACTGTAGCGCTAAAAAAAAAGTTCTACAAATGACGCGAAAGTCGGTTTTAGGGGGGGTATTTCGTCGGAAAGTGCGGGTGTAACCGCCTTTCAAAGCGTGAGACCTAAAAAAAAAACTCACAGAAAGTTGCGAGGCGTTTACTAGGGGGGGGGGAGTCTCATTGACCAGATCTCACTAGAGGGGGGGGGAGGGATCCGGAAAAACAACTCATGTAATTTATGGATGCCCCCTGAGTGTTGCGACAGTGGCTAACAATGACACGTGATGTGTGCGGAGAGGAATGGACTGCCGTGTAATTATACACATTTGTAATAATAAAGAAATCAATAAAAGTCCTTAATAATTCGCTTTGCGAATTGTCTTTCTACTGAGAATTAAGTTTTCATCTTTCCTCCAAACGTAATGTTTTTAGTTAACTATAATTTTTTTTATACTTCTCATTGATTTTATTTGAGTTTTGCGATTACTTTTGTAACAATTTCACATAACACTTATTAGTAATTTTCGAAGTACATGTAAATCATATTGACATCAAAATAATGTTCTGTTTTAAATATACATTTCAAAACAAGCAGTAAGTTTTTAACTGGTTGCGAAAATTACTCCTAAAAATAACCGGGTCACAGGAAAGTAAATTCTGAAAGCACCGACCGCTCTATCGAATTATACGCTTAATTATTGTCGAAAACAATCTACTGAAAAACCAAATTAGTTAAAATTACTAATGTACTTTTTGCTGTTGTAAAAAGCATGAACTCAATAACAATTTTCCTTCTGTCATTATCATTGTTGACTGCACACATGCGGAAAGCATTTTCAGAAATTAAGGGCGTAAAATAGATTTTTTTTTTTTTTTTTGCCAAACACTCGCAGAATTCCTCGATTTTCATACCTACGAAGATAACTTAAAAAATGTTTTCTTCAGGTGCCCCATATTAACCCCCTATAATTTGTTTAGCTTAACAAATTTTACGTTATACTCGACGAGTGATTGCGCTTGATTCCGGGTGAAGTGCCGAGTGTCAGTTGATTGATGATTCCAAGTCGCCCCAGACGTGTTCTGTCGGCGGGGAGAACTCAGAAACAGTGCCTCAATCTTCTGGGAGCGAGATGTTCCGGCGCGGTGACGACTTGGAAGATTTGCGCGCGCGGAGGGTTGGCAATCCCGGGATGACGTCACGGCCTCGCCCCCGCACAATGGCGGCGCGAGTATAAGAGCGACTCGAGTTGGAGAGACGCGAAACTTGGCTGCGCCTCCCGACCACAATGTTTCACTCGCGCACCAACTTCACCGCTCTCACAGCCTCTTGTCATACCTCCACAACCACAAACAAATAAGAAACACTCGTAACTTACAACGACCAAAAAAATAAGTCTACTCTCTACAGAAGTATAGGATAATAGGACACAATCCGTTATGTGATTAATTATCGTGTTAGTTCGACCTACATCAAAGGATACATTCATAGTACCAACAGTAATGTGAGATAAACAGACGGATGAAATGCTGTAACATTACAGGATACGGTGGGTGAACAAAGCACCATTCCGAACATCCTGTCTTCTACGGATAACAGAAATTATTCCAGCTGAATGCTGGCATGGTTCCTTCAAAAAGCTACGGCAGAATTCCCAACACAGTGAGACTCCTCAAGGAACGAGGGTGGTGGTGTAACGGTTAGCGTTCTCGCCTCTCATTCGGGAGGACGCCGGTTCGAATCCCCGTCCGGGCATTCAGATTTGGGTTTTCCATGGTTTCCCAAATCACTCCAGCCAAATGCCGGGATGCTTCCTTCAAAAGGCCATGGCCGAATTCTTTCCCATTCCTTGCCCCCCCCCCCAATCCTTTCCCGTCTCTAAAGACCTCGTTGTTAAGAACTTAAAAAAAAAAACTCTTTAGGAAATAGTTTAAAATTTAGATTGAATAAAATCAAAACCCTCAGTAGCGAAACTAATGATAATAAATGAAAGAGTGGATCTAAAGATAGCGCTAAGAGAAGGGTTAATTCAGCACACATAAAAGAGCAATAAAAGGCAATTTAAGCAAGGACGAAAAAACTATTCTTAAGCATTACTGTAAATTTGGGGCTAAGATTATGGTTCGAATCCGTGGTTTTCCGAAATCTCTAAAGCGAATTACTGAGTGGTTCCTTCAAAAGGTCTAGGCAGATTTCTTTCCGTCCCGTTGCTCCCGAGTCCTTTTCCGCCACTGATGACACTGACGTCTACAAGGTGCAAAGCCATAAGAAAATTGGAGCTATGAAAAAGACTGTTAAATAACGAATTGGGGAAGAATCGTGATGTCGCAGGTTTAGAGATGTGGATTGCGACAGAGTGGAGGAAACAAAGTGGATGGATAAAATGAAAGAAAGAGGAAAGGAGCAGAGCACAGCCCTAAAGAGGATTAATAAGTGGAAAGCTCTAGAAGTGCAATAGAGTTAATGGAGGAGGGAAGCTTTCAGAAGGAACAAATCAGGAGAGGATTAAAGATTTCAATCATTACACAATTACTTCTTGCCGACCATTCTGAAAATGGAGTGGAGTATGTGTCGAAACGATTGTGAGTTTCGTAGCGAGACCGTGCCAATAAGGAACAAAACGATTATAGATGGTGGATTGTTATAAGGGTGGCAGGCATGGAACTACTGTTGTTGGTAGCTCCGATCTGGCTTGGTTCGTTCGCCCGTAGAGCAAGTTTGGTGACTACTAGGCGAAGAAATGGCCAAACGCGGGTGCACTCTCCTTAATCATGTCGTGTCTCCGAGGTGATTCTACAAGACGTTTTATATTATAATTAGGAACTTTAAGGGGTAGTATTTAATTAGAATAAGAATGGCATTAAGGAATTTCAATACGTAGCGAGAGGTAAGGCTGAGAGATTTTATTTGAGATTTTCAGTTGGCTTCAGGCTGACATCATGGCGGCAAAACCGCAGTAAAGCTCAATCAACCCCTTCCCGCCCACTACGGTGGCGCGCAGAGCTGAGCGCTCACACGTGAAAAGGTGTCTCCGAGTTGGGTTGATATCTGTGGAGCCCTGTAGGGGCAGAGAGGTTACACAGGGCAACTTAAAGTTCTAAAGCCAATGTTGGTAGCGCTTCTCCCTGAAGGACGCCTGCCCATGGAAGTACAGTGCTACTTAAAGCCCCAACGAGAGGATAGCTCTCAGTCTTGCCCAGTTCTGGTCAGTTTTTGTTCAGTGGCAGAGTTAAAGTTCGCGGATCCGCTCGGTGCGGTTGCGCTGAAGTAAGACCATTCCATAGTTTTCTCTCTCTGTTTGCCTCTGCCGATCTCACTCGCTACAGGTTTACAGTGAAGAAACTAAGAACATTAGAAGTAAATATATAATTGGCTTACAACTATGATGATTTGAGGACTGAATAGAAAGTCGATTGTGTATCAGTGTACAAATTGAACAGAATACAATTTTAATTTTGTGTCATTCAAAATATCCACTTATTTTATATCTTTGTGACTGCCCCCCTTTTTCACCTGGTGATTAGCTAGTAGCCATAGAGGAAAATAATGCAGTCAATCTTCGGCAAAGAGGTCCGATAATAATCATTAATAAAGTAGCCGAGAATAATTAAAAGGAGGGGTGGGACCGTTACACCAAGTACAACCACAATTGGTCACTCTTGACCAGTTTAGGTAACCGATAAAACAAAACACGTATACAGGCCCAAAAAAATTTTATTTCAGTAAAAACTTTTTGAGGGTTTGTAGTCTCCATTCAAGTTAGGAGAGTCAAGGGAAAAATTTTGTCGGTTCCTTAAAAAATCAATTTCGTCAAATTTCAAAACACAGAAGAGAATTTAAAAAACACACAATTTACGCAATCGATTGCTCAATTTTACACAGGCGAGTCCATACATCCCTTTTTCAAAATTCTCATCAGAACTCTGCATTAATTATACATACCGGAGACAACATTCCGTCTCCTCAGATTTTAATAATTCTAGGACATGTCACAGTAGTTTAAAAGTCCACGGCTAAAAGATGTAATTTATTTAACTGCAGAAAAAAAAATGTAGTAAAGCAGCCTCCTCCACCTCCATTCCCGCGCCTCTCGTCTTCCTTTAATTCACCTCTTTCTTCTTCTTGATTCTGGCCTCCTTTGGAGCTCTGGAAACAACTGATTTACTGGTCGGCTTTTCTTCTCCACTCAGAATTGTTTTTAATTCTCTCACTGAGGTTCCTGGTCTTGGCTTTTGTACATTGTTCTCCTCTCTTCAACCCATTTTGCTGTCACATTTTATTTAGTGATTTAGTTGAAAATTGTTTTTGTAATCCAACTCTCACTTGTTCACATAAGATGTCCATAAAATTTCAAACTTCTCTTGTCTCTGTAATTTTCTCTGCATACCTTCATAGATCTTCATTTTTTTCTCTTCCATCCGGAACCATCTTTTCCCTTTATTAGTCCTACGATTTACCTCTCTTTTTTATCTAACTCCTAAATCTCCATTTTCTTATTGAGTACGAGGCATTCTGAACA
Source organism: Vandiemenella viatica (assembly GCA_031002005.1). Classification (NCBI taxonomy): domain Eukaryota; kingdom Metazoa; phylum Arthropoda; class Insecta; order Orthoptera; family Morabidae; genus Vandiemenella; species Vandiemenella viatica. Next base: position 35,446,682 of record CM061918.1, read on the forward strand.
GAACATTGCCTCTGTCTTGACAACTGTTGCATAATGTCTAATCTTTGCTTTGTAGTAGATGGCTTTATTGTTGTATCTGTTTTGTGTTAGCCTATATGCTAGTTCCAACTTTCTACCTCTTGCTTTATTCAATTGCTTATCTAGCCCATTGGGTTGGATCCATCCACCCAGATATTTAAATGTGCCAGCTCACTTAATTTTTCTGAATGTAGTTCTCAGATGTTTTTTCGTTGTTGTGTTAGTATTCTAAATATTTTTTTCACAGGAGATAATGAGTCCTATTTTTTCAGCAATCTCAAGCAATTTTTCTACTATTTTTTTAAACTTACTTATTTTCTGCTAGTAACGCCAGATCACAAACAAAAGCAAGACATTCTACCTTCAGACTGTGCTTGCTTGAGCCTAAACATATCCCTTCCTTCTTTTATTGAATTTTCCCATTTCTCATTATTTTATCCAAGTAAGACGGGAGACAGCTCCTTACAGCAGGAAGCTTGCTCGAATCAAGAGAAAAATCTGAAATTTCATGTTGTAGATTGTTTTATATATTTTTTGTATCTATTTAGTATCTATTGATGGAGTTGAACATATGTTACGTAAAATCAGGCAGGTGAAATAGGAGAATTAAGAGGGCGGAGTTGCGGCTGTCCGGTGTTTACCAGAGCAGATAAGGGCGTACAACGGCGGCTGAGCCACGGTAAACAGGTAGCGGAGCAGGGGAGCGATAAGACGGGCCGTGCAAACAGCTCAAATCACGGCAGGTAGCAGATAACACCACGACCGGCACCCTCAACAAGTGTATGTCACGAAGCGTGCTACCCAACCTCACGGGGAGACCAAACTGGGGTTATTTCCAGTACGAGAGTGTTACTACTCATGTGGTGAATACGTTCATTGTAGTGTGTCATTTCTGTTGCGGATAAAGACGAAATAAGTGAAAGGGTGAAATCGGTGTTCGCCCATTCATTTTAACTCTTCCCAGACGCATCAGATCGGCTAACTAATTTACTTCACGGAACAATCACAACCATCAGTGAAGTATGCACCAACGGAGTGCGGACGGATTAGAGACTGATACACAATCTGGCCATCACAGATCGTGCAGTAACATCCCTTCAATTCTTCTGGCGAAATAACGAATGAGAAAAAATCTTTAACGATTTGAAGAGACCCCAAACACGGTCTCAGTGTGTCAGACAGCATGGCCGGTGAAGTGTGTCAAACAGATACCAATGGTTACTGAAGATCAAAGTTATTGAGATGTTAGAGGTGATCAAGGGACGGGGAAATATGGGCGGAAAGAAGTGCATCCGAATGCATGCAAAACAATGCGTAGAGAAAGGGTTGCCAACCATACTTTATTACGAAGTTCCATGCTTCATTTCTGATTGGTATACCTTATCCTACCTATAAGTTACATGGAAATACTTTATTTCTGAAAAAATATACATAATTCGGTGACCGAAACGCTCTCGTACATAATTAATTTCCAAACGAAATATTGGTGCATATCCAGTGCTGCCAGCCACTTGGCTTTGAATATCCGTGGATGGCCGCTAAAATTTCCGTAGATTGCGTACAAAAATCTGGAGACACGCTAACTGAAAGAGTGAAACAATAATTATTGAAGAGAGAGTCAAAATTAAGAATAATTTTTATTTCCAAGTCTTTATATTCGAAATACAAAATAATATTCTACATTGACAGAAAGAAATATCTCTGCACATGTTTTATATATCGTCACTTTCACTGCTGTACTTTTGGACCATACATTTTTTTGTTTACACTAAATTTAGCATATCTTCGGTAAAAGGAAATTTTAAATACTGTGAACACTTTGACTCTTGGATATTGGTTAGGCCTTCTTGGAAGGCACTGCTTTGTAAGCCGTGCCAACGAGCGTGTCACCGTGCATAAAGAGTGCGCCGATAGTTCTGTATTACGGTCTTTTAAGATCTATAAAATCTATAATCAAACCAAATATGAGATTTATATCAAACGTTGGTTCACACGAGCAGTTGCAAGGAAACGATTCACAATTATTGACAATTCTGAAACTCATTAACACTATACACTCAAAGTTTAACAAAACATCAATATAAGGAAAAATCAACAAATAGTAAAAAGTAGCAAAAATCCGTAGATATTTTAACAAAATCCGAAAATCCTACCTTTTATAAAAATCCGTAGATCTACGGATAAATCCGTAGAATTGGCAGCACTGTGCATTTCACAAAACGAAACACATCCTCCTGACTAGATTTTTTTCCGAGGAGGGCGGAGAAGTCACTGATTATAAAGGCACGTGACAATTTATAAAATATAGATATAATTGTTTCATACCTGCCCTTGTTTCCTACATTTAAGGTTTCACCCAAATAATAATAAATGCAAAACGGAGGGAAGAATTGATTCATAAACTTACATGGAGGGTCTTAGGACTGAGATTCATGATTGATCACACCATAGTGAACGGAAGAACAAAATCAACGGCACAAGACACGAGGATTTTCAGAGGTAGTGACGTATCTACAAACCACTTTCTTATAGTTAAATTCTTCTAAGTCAATTAGAACTAAGTACAAAATGGACGAAAAAAAAGGTAAATATAATGAAAAGTTTAAACTTGGTCTGTTGCAGGAAGACGGTATTAACGATCTGTACCGAAGAAGACTGACCAAATGTCTATTACAGGAACCAACAGAAGAAGAAATAGACATAAAATGTCATAACATAAATGAATGTGTCACAAAAATAGCACGTAAAAAGTATTGATAATATTAGGAAAAAACCGATAACACTGAATAAACGTGTAGAATGTTAATGTTTAAATCAATAAATAAACTTCTTTACTGATACTAGGGGGGGAGGGGGGGGGGAATCTACTGCAAAAAATAATGAATTAAAAAGAACACAGTTCTGAAGTTATCTAAATGCTTTACTTGTGTGATGTTCACTGTGACCTTAATTTGACCAGCATATAAAATGTTAATAACACAGATAAGTCGCAACCACTGTACTCATTTATTGTACCGATTTTATGTATTAGTAATTAGTGAGATAGAAACCAGAAACGTGGAACTGAAGCAGAGTAATATCGGGTTCATTAAAATTTTATGCTAATATATCTTTTCTCAATTTGATGTCTATGGAAAGGTTACTGATAGCCGCTATGATTAACTTAGTACTTCTCCTTATTCCGCAGTTATGTAATTTAGGAGTTCTGGTAACCAAGTTGATTAATGCATGCAACCGGCGAAACTTTAATTTCTGGAGATATTGATTTCTTAATCTGAAGTATACTAGGACGCACCGTGGTTCGGATTCCACATTTAAATTCCCCATACCCCATTAGGATTACCGGGATAATATTAGACAGCTACTCTGTCACTCAGTCATGAAGACCAGACGAAATCATATTAGCTGTTACCCGCGACTCCGTAGGCGCGGGCTTAGAATTTTATTGCTAGAATTAGATAGACAATGCCGTAAGTTACGTAAAGGAAGTCCAAAAAAGCAAGGAGTTGCGATAATAAGGGATAGCTGTACTTGAAATTTATAAAGAGATCGTACAATAACAGACTGCAAGAAAATCAAAGCCTGAGTGACCGATATAACATTACAGAGACTACACACGCTATCCGTCTGTCTGTCACTGTTAGGTTACTTTTCAAAATTTCAAGACAAAATACGTTATTTACCCAGAAAAATTTATCCTATGTCTTTCCTAATGATACATAGCATTTATTTGTCAAATTTCATCAAGATCGTTATAACCGTTTAGTCATGAAAACGTAACAAACAAACAGACAGAGAGACAGAATCACTCTCGGATCTGTAATTTTAGTGTAAACGTAGATGTGTACATTTTCCGTTAAAGCGACGCTCACGTTCCACCTTATTTACAAAAGAGCTTGGTCGTAAGTTTGCTCGATAATGTATTTGCTTTAGAGCACTCTATAAATGTTGAAATTTATTCATAGATTTCAGCGAGCTTAACTAAAGAATGAAAGTTTACTTTCCTCCTGGCGCATTTTAAAATTTTAAAATGGAAATGAAACCCTCACTCACTGGTGAAAACAAAACTCTACAGTACTTACCGTACTCCTACAGAGATTTAATTTTATACTCAGATACGATTTTATCCTCAAATCACACGATAAGTGGTACATTGGTGATTCTCCTTCTATTCACCCCTTGTTGACCTCAAACTTGATGTCGTTTTGTACCTTAATACTTTAATTGCGCTGCATTATATACCAGAAACGAAGCTTACCAAGCTAAATAATTCCTTAAATTTTACTTCAATCCGCTCTTAACATTGGAAGTTAGTGAGATCAACAATTATCAACTTACTTACATCACTCTCTGGTGAACGTTATAAAACTTCTGGATTACTTCCCATAGACCAAGAAAGAGAAAATGTGGTAGATAGTATGATTCCTAAATCATAAGAAAAGTCGATTATTGATTATTTTTCGTATAATAAGCGTACACCAATCCAAAAATGTAGGTGTTTTTAGCTGATTTTAAAGTAGACTTTCTCAATCAACGCAATATGTGGGCTGGCTGGTAGCTTCATGAACAAGGCAATGGACTACGCGAGATTCACCATGTCGTCCGCTTGGAACTGGGCTTTAACCTTCGAAAGGCTGATGGAGATGTTTCCATTACCAAATGACTTATAAGTGACATAGTTTTTACTTAAAGCTATAATAGGTTAATTCTTCTCTTCTCTTCTATTCATCTGCAAAATTCCGCTCATTAGGCGTCTGTGGATTACGTTCAAAGTTTACGTCATCGAGATAAACGAAACAGCGTTCACCCTGCATCTATGGTCACTGAGCTTTTAATGTTTGCTGCACCTGTCTCCAATGCTAACAGCATCTTAAAAAAAAAATTAAAAAATGGTAGAAACGGTGATTTGTACTGAAAGTTGTCACAGTTTAATCCAATAAAATCTGATGATACCCACTGGCGAAATCCAGTGCTGAAAAAAATCTTGCTTTTCGCAAACAAATCTAGAATTTGATAATGGTTGATATCGGGAAGGTTAATTTACGGAAATAATCATTTTGGTGGTTCATTTATGAGGGACACGCCTCGAAGACTTTGAGGTCATAAGAGGCGAGAAAGAATTGCGGCCAAGGAACCATCTCTGCAATCGCCTGGAGTGATATGTAGGACCATGGAAACCCGCGTAGTCCCGAATGGAGGATAATTTTGCTAGCCGCAGGAATCTTCTTTGTTCGCTAATAATAATATCGGAAAATTCCACCCACTATCAGCCGGCTAGATATTTTAACTTTCCATCGTCTAATCAGTTTCCTATTTTAAAACTGGTTTGAATGCCTGAGAAATTCTGGAACGACTGACATGGATTCTCTCTCTTGACCCTGTATCTTTCATTTAATACCACGAGTTTCTGCGCATATTTTAACGTGTCGGCATGGAGGAATAAATAATGGACTTTTGCCCGTAATCATTTTTTCCAAATAAGCTTTTGGTAATCTTGTACTCTTCATTCTTTTAACATGACAGAACCACTTTAGGTCTAGATGACCTAAATCTCTGTTTAATGGATTCATTCAGGTTTGATCTAATCTTATCATTATTTATATGATCAAGTCTCGTTTCCTGAAGGGCAGTTCTAAGGAACTTCATTTCATAGGCTTGGATCTTGCGAAGGTCCTTTGATATTATTGTGCATGTTTCTAGAGCATATGCAAGAATAGGAATGAAATATGATTTGTACAAGGCGATTTTTGTTCTTCCAGGAACCTTCATGTCCCATAGTAAGCCCCTCACTATTATGTAAAAGTTGGCCCCTTTGTTTACTTTATTTTACCATTACTAGAGTACACTAAATTACTCCTCCTTGTGCGATTTATAAAATTTCTCGATTTATTCAAATAAACGGATCTAGCATCTCATGCGAAAATGAACATGAATGTCTGTGGTAGTTTGGTCGACTAATGAACCCAGGTATTTCAAGTGGAGGCCGGATACTTACTGAGAAATTGTCGTACAAAGTTCTGGTTTGTACGGAGCTATTAGAAGCGACAACCCTCGAATTAATACCTCACACAGCGCGTGTACATGTGTTAGATCTGTCCCTTTCGTTACGCCCACACTGTTTGTGCCGTCTTGAGTGGCGGCGTTTAGTGTCGTCGATATTGCGACCGGATCGCCTTATTGGCCGGCCGGACGCCCCAGTCTGGCCAACTTGGAGCAATAAAACAAACTGCACGTTTCATTCGGGCCAGATGCGGCCCGATCAGGTTCGATCCATTAGACGCGGACGGCGGGCGACATTTGTGGGCGCACTTCCTGCAGACTCCAGCTGGAGCCGACTTTTATGCCAGCTGCTACCGCCAGTAACGCTCCAGCAAACGCTCGCCACAGCTCCAACGAGAACTCTATCTCAAACATGGGACCTTCATAAAACCCATAAAAGCAAAGTGCTTCCCGAAAGTTAGCGAATGTTTTAAATCTTGCAAAGAATCCACTATAGACTTGCTGCATTAAGACTACTGTCAGGAAATGAGACAGTAATTACTTTCTTTAAATTATGCATGTTTTATGAGGCTCTGCGGATGTAGAGTAAGAAAGTGTAACGTTCCCAACCCCACCTTTAATATTTTCCGGCTAATTGTTCATTTATTTGCTACCGGACTTCGTTGCCGGAGACCGACTGCATTCGTTCTATATCAGATCACAATGTGAAAAGGCGAAACAGTTACAAAAGAAATAAAATACGTGGATTCTGAACCACACAAAATTAAGATTGTATTCTGACAACTTGTACACTGATACACAGTAGACTCTCTATACAGACATCTCAATTCAGTCCTCAAATCATCATAGTTATAAGACAATTATATGTTTACTTCTAAGGGGGCGTCCATTAATTACTTGAGGGGGTCCGGAGAAATCTCACAAAACCTCACCAAGGGGGAGGGTCGACGGGAAATCTCACGTGAGGTTTTGAAATTCTTGCAGAATGGTAGAGAGAGAGAGAGAGAGAGAGAGAGAGAGAGAGAGAGAGAGAGAGAGAGAGAGAGAGTCGAATTTACGTGGGGTAGGGGGATATTTTGGTCCAAAAACCGAATTTAGGGGGAGGGGGGGTATAACTGCCATTGGGAGCATGAGACCTCAAAAAAAAAGTCTCAAAAATTTGTGAGGTCGATTGGTTAGGGGGTTGGGGTGTCTGTCAAAATTTCGCGTCATTTTAGAGGGGGAGAGGGCCAACCAAATCTCACGAAGTTCACCACAGAGGGGGGATGGGGGTCCGGAATCATGGAAAAACACCTCAACTCACTAATGTTCTTAGTTTCTTCACTATAAGCCTGTAAAGAGAGTGATTTCGGCAGAGAGACAAAACTGGTCTCACTTCATACTGCCAGGTGGGCGGCGCAGTCATTCACCACTAGCCATCACATCGGAAACTGAGCAACCTGAGAACTGAGCCCAACTCACTGACTTAGTCATAACGCCAGTCTGCAGCTATCTCCTAAATTCTTAGCTGATGAAATCTACTATCTGCCTCATTCTCGCTACCATAATTAAAATTCTTAATTCTATTCCTTATTTTCCATCTAACACTATCACTTAGAGTTTCTGCTAAGGGGGCGTCTTTCAATTAGGTGAGGAGAAATGGGGGGGGGGGGTATCCGGCGAAATCTCACCAAGGGGGAGGGAGAGGTCAACGGAAATCTCACGTGAGGTTTTGAAATTCTTGTAGAATGGTAGAGCTTTTTTAAAAAAAGTGTACAAATGACGCGAAAGTCGATTTTAGGGGGGGGGGGAGTTAAAACCGATTTTAGGGGGTATAACCGCCCTTGGGAGCATGAGACCTAAAAATAAAAAAGTTGCGAGGTCCATTCGTAGAGAGGTAGGGGGGTCTCCGTCATTCAGGGGGGGGGGGGGGGGTTCCGACCAAATCTCACGAAGTCTCACCAGAGAGGGGGGGGGGGTTGAGGTTCCGGAAAAACACCTCATGTAATTAATGGACGCCCATTTACAGTTTTTAATACTTTTATCTCATATGTCTGCCTTGTGGCATCACAAAAGGGCGCCAATTGTCGCCGTAAAATTGTATCAAGTTCGAATTTAAGGAAATACGACGATCGAGAAAACTGTACATAAAACCAGCAGTACTGTCAAGTTTACTCGTCAGTCCTGAACGGGTCCAGGTGTTCTCGTCTGTCGATGGTGAATAGTTGTTGTAGAGCGTGTATTTGCCATAAACGGAAGCGCGTATCTTATTAGTTAAGTAGCTGGTACCCACGACTTCGTTCGTATTTGTAAAGAATTTGTATTGACAGCTACCGACATCTGACAACCATAGTGCACGACAGGAGACTACCACACACAAACACCAATGGTCTATGCTATGTAGTTGTGCCAGAAAAGTGACATATGCGCAGGCACATGTATTTCATCGAAATACGAAAATATCCATGATCGGCCACTTCCAACCACCATATCTCCCACACTACCACAGTTACTGAAATTCGGCCGATGTTGTGATCGAAAGGTGACTTTCTGTTACTACCACGCACAAACGTCAGTGATCTGCGATAGATAGTTTTCGCTGAAAAGTGATACACCATGACACATGCATCTTTGGCAGAAATATGAAATTGCCACAGGTCGGCCACTTTCAACCCCCATATCTCCCACACCCCCATAGCTACCGACATCTAACAACCATAGTGCACGACAAGAGACACGATTCTACTACCACACACAAACACCAATGGTCTATGCTATGTAGTTGTGGCAGGAAAGAGAAGTATAAGGAGACACAAGAATCTATTATGGCGAATACTGTTCCGCGACCGACGAAAAACATTGAATCTTTTAAATGAAACAATTTTTTATGTTTCGTATTTCTTAAAATTAAAATATTTCTATTACTTCCGACGATAAGTACCTTTTTAATTGATTTTTAGATTTTTTCTCACACATAACAAAATATCCTATTGAATATGTTCAAGTAGCCGCTTCTTTTTGACAGTTGCCAGTCGAGTCAGTAGCAGCGATTAATTTGTCACGAAAAGATATTACTCGCTGCTATTCAAGTAGCCCCGTCTGATCGAGGCTTAAGTGGCGATAGAATAGCGTCGATAAACTAGTAGCTTCATTTTGGCTTCCTGTGAGCCCCCTCCCCCCATGTAGCCTGACACCCTTCGCTCCCTCCCCAGTGTGGCACATTGTTTCTTTCCCTATTGATTCCAGAAGACATTTTCTCTTGTCAGACTATCGTAAATTACATACGAAAATAATTAAATGACGGAAATAAATATTCACACGCTGTTTTGTGTTCCGTACATTATTTTAACTGTGACAAATAATACGAATGGAAAGCTACGTGGTCTGGCTCAGAAACTTCCCCCCCCCCTCCCACTAGCCTAGCGTAGCTTTCTATCCAACCCTTCCCCCCCACCTAGACCGAGCTACGTAGTTTATGGACGCCCCCTAATGGCGTAGGATAAGATGGTTGTGCCGTGGAAAAAGGGGTTGGCCTGTGTGAATGGACTGGATGAGTCATTGGTGGCAATAATCCACAGTCCAGTCACATTAATGTGACCACCACCTACTTTCGACGTCAACGTGAAATAACCAATCACAGAAGGCAGGTGGCAGCACATTACAGTGGAGTGTATATAAAGGATGTCCTTGGGCATCGGAAAGCATTTCAATCGTTGGCATAATGCAGAAACGTAGCGATTTATCCGACGTCCAAAAGGGCATGATTATTGGCTTTCGGGCCAAGGGTGGAAGAATTTCGGAAACGGCTAATTTTGTGAACTGTTCACGTGCCGCCGTGGTGAAAGTATACCGTGTATGGTAAAATGACACTATTCAAAATCAGCGGCGTGGAACATCTGGTGCACCACGGGCTATAGATGACAGAGGCGAACGAAGGCTACGGAGATGCCTTCGGACAAATAGACGTGCAACTGTTGAGCAACTGACCGCCCAGATGAACCAAAAGGCTACCAAGAGTGTATCCTCAACAACGGTTCAGCGAACGTTGTTGTGCATGGGCCTCCGCAGCAGACGCCTGGTTAATGCACCTATGCTGACTGCTGTTCGTCGGCGACGAAGGCTGGAATTTGCACGCCAGTACCGCAACTGGACGTCCACAAAGTGGCGACAGGTGGCTTTTTCCGATGAATCACGTTTTATGCTCCATCGGACAGATGGACGTTGGCGCATACGGCGTGAAACGTCTGAAAGCAAACACTCTGCAACAATTGCCGGAAGGATCCAGGGTGGAGGAGGGAGCATTATGGTTTGGGAATGTTTTCCTGGCATTCACTGGGTGAACTCATCATTGTGGAAGGCACGATGGATCAGCACAAGGACGTATCTGTCCTTGCGGACCATGTCCACCCCTACATGCGAATAATTTTTCCTCAGAATGATGGCATCTACCAGCAGGACAATGCGAGGTGTCATACAGCTCGCAGTGTATGTGCGTGGTTCGAAGAGCACCAGGATGAGTTTACCTTACTCCCCTGGCCAGCAAACTCTCCGGATTTAAACCCAATCGAGAATCTGTGGGATCACCTCGATCGGGTTGTTCGCGCGATGGATCCTCAACCGCGTATTCCAGCGCAGCTGGCCACGGCACTGGAGTCGGCATGGCTCAACATGCCAGTGAACACCTTCAGAAACCTAATTGACTCTCTTCCTGCACGCCTCGCAGCGGTCCGCTCTGCCATAGGTGGTTATTCTGGTTTTTGAGAGGTGCTCACATTAATGTGACTGGACTGTGTACCTTTTCACTGGAATTGAGAAACCGATAAAGTGTTAAGTTTGGAGTGAGGGAATTGGGTTACGAAACTTGTCAGACCATTGCTTGAATATGGTGGTGCAGTATGGGACTCAAATTTTAGGTGTTCAAAATACAGGAGTTGTGCAAAGAAGGGCTACTAGATTTGTCTCTGAAAGTGTTCCAGAACACAATCAGTAACCGACAAGATAAAGAAACTGAAACGAGATTAATTGGAAGACAGGAGTAGAGTGAAGAGAGTGGTGGAAGTGTATAGTGATGAGGCGTTGATAGATACTGATGGAAAAATGAGGAGAAGTTCATGTAAGTTAAAAGATGACGATAAGCTGGCACTCACTTTCAGGCTTCAAGCTGTAGGAAAATTTTGTTTTGTATGTAACGGGATCAAGAATAGGGATAAATTACGAATTGAAATGATAAATAATTTACCAAACACGCTGAAAGAATTTAAAATTAAAATTCGTAGAGGCCAAAAGTAAGCGGGTAGAAGAAAGAGGGAAAATGTGTGTGTAACGAAATTGCGATATCGGGGCATGTACTACATCGCAATTAAATAAATTGAATTAAAATTAGATTAATGGTCTTCGGCTAAAGATAATCACACAGAATAATTATTATCCATAAAGAATTAATCCGCTGCAAAAAATTATAAATTATAATTAAGTTTTACTGAGAAATTCGTGTGAAAAATTTACGTCTGGAATTTGGCTAAATGGACAGTACTGTGCTTACAGCTAAAATTCTACATCAAATGAAGACGACATTAACCAAGTGGTAGTAGCTGTTTACAAGCTGCTTGCTCCGATGTCACAAACACAAGAATGAGAAAAAATGTGTCCTCCAGGCACACAGGGAGGAAGGAAGAGGCACCAACCGCTGAGATTTATTTCACTACAACAACGGCCGCAGGATAAGAGACACAAAAAACGGAGGCGAAATAAAAATAAAATATCTCTGGCCAGCCCGCTAACTCCATGTTCTACACGACGTTAAGAGAGAAGTCAAGCGGACACGGAGACAGTGCTGCCAACTGCTGCTGCTGCTCTTTTTTTATGTTTTTCGCTACACTCGCGAGACGGGCCGGAATTTAATATCGCAGGCAGGCAAAATGTTGTTTGGTGGGGTCGTAAAGCGTAGTTTGCATTCAGCGTCTCTGGATACCTGCAGAGGTGGCGGGCGCTGCAACATCTGCTCGGCCCGGCACGTCCACACTCGGCCAGATTTACCGCCAAACTTGGTCTCCATAGCGACCGCGCCGCCGGTTAAGCGTGTTGAATACAAACTAGAACAGCGCTCTCCACTCCTCTCGATCCCACCCCTAGCAGGGCGCCAACTTTCTGAGTAAAAATTTTCACTCCCGCCCTCAACTCTGTTAGCTTGCGTGTAGTTTACTACAGAGGGCCGCGTCGAATACAGGCTTCTTTTCGTTTATGGCTTTATATATCGTCGACGCCGAGGTCATTAGGGGCAGGAAGAGACTGGGGCAAGGAACCACCCCATCATTCGCCTGGAGTGATTTCGATAAACCAAGGAAATCCGAAATCTGGATGGCCGGATGGGGATTCGAACTAGTACCCACCCGAATGCGAGGTCAGAGCGTTACCGCTCACCCATCACGCTCGCTGAATACAACCCCCTTCTCCCGTGAAGTTAATTTTCTGGTCAATGGCATTATTCTTACTTTAAGCTTTTTCAGAAATTTAAGTTACTAGACGACCCGTGCGAAAATTTCGCGAATAAAATACGATGAATAGTGAGGTTGCATATAATGTCACCAAGTTCAGTCATTACTCTTCATATTCCTACTTCATTTATCGATTTTGGTTAGAAATCCAGGGAGATAAATGGCTCGAAACACAAAAAACGTATTTTAGAAATATTGACATTTTGCGCTTTATGGGTCGAATTACGAAAAATTCCTTTCTTAGAATATAATTTTACCACTGCGGAAACCTTAGTCTTTAATACGATATGTCATTCATCTATATCGATTAGATATCAAGGGAAATATAAGGCTCGTGACACAAAAATACGTTGTAGAACAATTTATACTTTTTCCCTTTAATAGTTGAATTCCAAACACTTCTTTCTTAAAATATGATGTCAGCAAGCTGAGACATTATTCCTCACAATCGTACTTGATTTATCGATTTTGGATAGATATCAAGGAAGATAAGTGGCTCGAGACACAAAAAACGCATTTTAGAAAAATTGACTTTTTTGCATTTTATGGGTCGAATTACGAAAAATTCCTTTCTAAAAATATAATGTTACCACGGCGGAGACCTTATTCTTTAATATGATACCTCATTTATCTATATCGGTTAGATATCAAGGGAGATAAATCGCTAGTGACACAAAAATCGGTTACAGAAAAATTTATACTTTTTTCCTTTAACGGCGGAATTCCAAAAACCTTCTTTCTTAAAATATGATTTCACAAAGCTGATACATTACTCCTTATATTCTTACTTCATTTATCGATTTTGGTTCGATATCCAGGGAGATAAATGGCTCGAGATACAAAAAACGCATTTTAGAAAAAGTGACATTTTTGCCCTATACGGGTCGAATTACGAAAAATTCCTTTCTTAAAATATAATGTTACCATAGAGGAGACCTTATTCTTTAATATGATACCACATTTATCTATATCGGTTAGATATTAAGGGAGATAAATCATTCGTGACACAAAAATGCGTTATAGAAAAATTTATACTTTTTCCCTTTAAGGATTAATTCCAAACACATTCTTTCTTAAAATATGATGTCATAAAGCTGAGACATTACTCCTCATAATCCTACCTCATTTATCGATTTTGGTTAGATATCCAGGGAGATAAATGGCTCGAGATACAAAAAACGCATTTTAGAAAAAGTGTCATTTTTGCCCTATAAGGGTCGAATTACGAAAAATTCCTTTCTTAAAACATAATGTTACCATGACGGAGACCTTATTCTTTAATATGATAACTCATTTATCTATATCGGTTAGATATTAAGGGAGACAAATCGCTCGTGACATAAAAACGCATTGCAAAAATATTGATACTTTTGCCCTTTATGGGTCGAATTCCGAAAACTTTCTGGCTTAATAGATGACGTCACTAAAGCGGAGATCTTAATCTTTAAAACGATACTTCATAAATCGGTTTCAGATAGGTATCCAGGGAGATAACTGACTCGTAACACAGAAAACAGCCTTTTAGAAAAATTTACATTTTTGCCCTTTAAGGGTCGAATTCCGAAAACTTTCTTGCTTAAAATACGATTTAACCAAAGCGGAGACCATAAGCTTTAAAATGACACCTCATTCATTGATTTCGGTTAAGTATGAAGGAAGATATAGGCTTGTGACAAAAAAATACCTTATAGAAAATATATATGTGTTACTGAATTTTGGGACATTCTATCGCTGCTGAATAAAATATTAATATTAATACATTATTTTAATTTTTTTGCACAGTGTTAAGAAAAGGGCGTTCTTTAGTTTTCTTAAGTATAATTTTTTAGCTACTGAAGACAGTTACACAAATCTTGACAATTTTTTTTTAATATTTCAAGCGCAGTTATATCAATAATTGTATATGGAGTTTGTAAAACTATTAACACTCTCTTAAAAGATGAAATTAAGTACGGGATATACTTAAATGATTTTGTTGGTATTATTAGACTTATTTATTTTATTATGATAATCGCATGTATTATTTAGTCTTGATGATAGAAGACGAATTAAATCAATAACAAAATAATATGTAAGATCGTGTAAATATTAATCAGAAGTTTAATCAGGCAGGATTTTTTTTTTTTTTTTAGAGTTTTTCGCCCCGTCGTTCAAAGCTGTTTCAAATGCTGAATCAATGCGATGGTATAAACCAGGGATGGCCAACCGCGGCCCGCCTTGAAAATTTTTCCTGCCCGAGAGATTCATCACACTTTTACAAAATATATTTATTTTATAATGGCGAAAGTAGTGAAAACCAATGTATTAAAAATACATTATTAATGCATCCATATATTCAAAAATTAACTTTCGAAATTATGAGTATCATTATTATTATATTATCTTTCTTTACATGTATGAATGACAGTAAACACGACAATAACTCATTATTTTTCAAATTTTCAGACAGAAAAAATGTCTATAGTGGGTCTAAATCTAATACGGGAATATATGATTTTATATGCGGCCCGCGAAATTATGATTCGTTTCCAAAGTCGCTCGCAAGATCATTTGCGTTGGCCACCCCTGGTATAAACAAAGTGCTCGCGCTAAAGTTTAGGCGGCATCAAAGATCTATCATTCAACAAACGATTATACAATTGCGTTCAGAGTATTTATAAATAAGTACATACCCCTCTGAAAAAATTAATATTTCACATACTGTATTGTTTTTTATAGTTGTAATGATATAAGAGCTTTGGTTCGTTTAAGTGCACAACGTTTACTAAACAGTTACGCTTATTATAACGGGAAAAAAAATTACTAACAAACGAGATTTCTCTAGCGACATATGCGTAACACCATACTACTCTTTGCGAAGACTGTTCTTTAGCTATCATCCGTTCTACTCTGTTTCCTACCCTTTCACACATTGTCGCAGACACGGCAGACTGGCGAACTAAATCAGAGACTCAGTTCTTTTTCGCCGTTTTTTATCACTGAACTGCAATCCTCCAAATCTGCTTGCTGGAAAACACGGGGGTGGAGGAGGGGTGGCCTGTGGTCTTAACTCATTTTCGGAGCAGTGGCCGACTCCGCTTTAGCCAATCAGGCGGCAGATAAAGCGATTTCCGTGTCAAGGATCTTTGCCGGCGCGAGAGAAGATAAAACAGCTCCGATCGGAGAGCTAGTACGCGATCAATCGGAGGGGTTGGGGAATAAAAGACAGGGTGGCGAAGGTCCAAACGGACGGCGGACTAGAGGGAATGAGATAAAGATACGACCGAAAGAAAGGATCAGAAACGAACTTTTATTCGGCTCTGCGGCGGAGGCTTTCATCCTAACGGAAAAATACTAACTGCGAGAACCATTTACCAGAGTCCATTTCCACTCAGACCCAGTGCTGACAACTGCAGCCTTGAAAAATCACTGTACTCGTCGAAATATAAAGATGTACTACAGTCTTGGCAGTAAACGCAGAAATTCGTCGGGGCGTTGAAATGCTGGCGTAACTTAATTATTAATGTGTATAACTAATTACTATGTACGACAGTTTCACTTCAGCTGTTAGCTGGACGACAATTATAATTTAGCGTTAACATTAATATGAAATATACGGGGCAATATTGTACTTACATGGGTTTTTTTTTTTTACATTTGTTGGGACAGAATCAACGATTACTCTGCTGTGTTGTTTTTGTTTGGAAGATGTTTCTATTTTTTCCATATTTTATTCAAAATTAATTTAATCAACATTACATCAAATTATTGCTCTAATTCTCACACTATTGCGTAATGCGTAAAAATTTGGTTAATATTTCAATTCCCATGTTCAAACTGCGAGAAACTACACTATTTTACTATTAGCTCGATTTTTTTCGTAAACATGCAGATGTTAGCATTGTTAAGTTCAAATTCTTTGCTAACCGTGTAAATTCTTTCTATAAGAAACTAAAGATTTTGTTGCGTATCAGAGGCTGTTTAGCCATTTATTAATTACTCGCTTCAAAGTCCGTCGAAAATGACTGGTTAAACGCAGTTATGGCAAAGAATTTTTTCGAATTAATTATATCAGTGGCACAGAATATACTGGAAACATCTACATCATGGAGGAAGGAAATATATGGAGGAGAAGTGACGTTAAATCGGTGAAGCAGGCTCTAAACTCTCCCGCATGGCGGCAGCAGCGGTATTGCGCTTCCAAACATTGCGATGTTCCCAGTATATCCCGAAAACTAAGCAAGATATCGAAAAATTTTATTCTTTATTTTCGATTTGTCTCTCGTGTTACATAAGAATCGATCATTAAATTTGACTTTTGCGAAATTTTTCTTCTCCATTTCAACTCAAGAAACCTCACTTTTGATACAGTATATCTCTAGAACTAGGTGAGATATCGAAAAATTTTATTCTTTATTTTTCATTTGTCTCGTCTTTTTAAATAAGAATCCATCATCAAATTTGACTTTAACCAATTTTTTCTTCTGAATTTCAACCAAAACCATTTCACATTTGGGACAGAATATCTCGAAAACTAAGCAGAATATCAAAAAATTTTATTCTTCATTTTTTATTTGTCATATCGAGTTACATAATAATCCATCACCAGATATCGGCGTCACCTTTATCCTAGAGTCCCCTTGAGGTTTTTGTACATATTCCCCGTGTCTGTATGGAAGCGGCCATGCCCCCTCCACTCCGGCCATGACCCCCACTCCTCCTCCGCCCTGCTTCACTTCAATGCGTGGTGAAGGTCTCTTGCGTCGTCTCCATATATTTCCTTCCTCCATGATCTACATCGAATATAAATACCTTGCAAGCTCTTCAAAAATGACGGTTTGAAAGTAGAGTTTTGGCATTTCATTTCCTCGCAATTACTTACCTAATACAATCGTTATTAAATGACGCTCGTAATCTTAAAAATGATGTAATGTAGTACATAGTTTCCAGTTTACTGTAACATTGACATCTCTGGACAGGGAGTAAAAGAAACATCTAAATCGACTGAATATAAACAAACAAAAAGCAACTATTAATTAATACGTTAATTTAAAAGCACTACATACTTTTCTTTCAGTGTTCTAGCAATTCATTTCCTAGTGGTTGTTTAACTAAATAGAATTGTTATTAAATAATTTCAATCACCTCAATTTAGCAGTAACATCTATGCCCGCGATTAGTCTTCCAACGAAGGCCGAGAGTTACGGACACTGTGACCAAAGTAGCCTTTTATAACGGTGAGTTACTAATATTATTTCCGGCGCGAATATCCGTATACTTTCTTTTGCATTAAGCTCCTGTTTATTTTAAATTATTTAATGGTTGATATAAATTGTTCAGCAGCTGGCTCGATGATTTGTATCAGTCCTCGCGTCCTTTCCACACTCTCTAGTATATGGTCGCGGTCCTCTCTGGTTCAAAACACGTTGCTACCCAAAGCAGCCTCACTGCATTGGCAGTTGTCCATACAGGAAGACGCTTGGTTGGTAAACGCCGCCACGGCTAGCTTCCCGACAGGTGCGTCCCAATTGCGTGGGCGATCAACGCGCAGTGACGTCAACACCTTCAAATCGGCATCAACTGTGGACCCATGAGACATGCAGTACTAACGTTGTGAAATGTCTTTCAATGAAACGCTTTTCTAAAAATTCCAACCTCTAGGTCGAAGTTACTAGCACGGACTAACTATTTGGCGCTAATATGCAGGATTCTGCTAGTTCCAGTCATCTGCTGCGTCTATGTAGTGTGTGAGAGGTGGAGTTGCATGATTTCTGTTCACCAGATTATGTATGAATCCTAAACCTCTGTCTGCATAATGCATACTGACCGAGGGCATCCGACGGTGTTGACTTACAATGACAGCACAGTGTATATAGTCCATAACGCCTTTTGTAGCAGACAATCCTCAACAATTTGCCTTATTTCTGACTTACCTATAATCATCATCATTTGACATTTCCGACACAGCTGTAATGCCAGGACGAGTGATACCAAGTAATTGTCAAATTGATAGGAAAAGGTTTCAAAATCCTTCACTTACTGGAAAGGATGAAGGGGGATGTAACAGGGAGGAGAGGGAATTGGTCAGAACTTTGCTCTAAGATGGAGTGTTCTTATTATTATTATTTTACTTATAGCTCTACGTCTCGTCGACGTCGAGGTCATTAGAGGCGGGATGGGTCTGCGGACAAGGAACAGGAAGGAATTGAGCCATGGCCTTTTGAAGGAAGCATCCTGGCATTCGCCTGGAGTGATTTGGGGAAACCACAGAAAACTCAAATCTGGATGCCCGGACGGGACGAGATTCGAACCGGCGATCTTCCGAATGCGAGGCCAGAGCGTTAACCGTGTGATGGGCGACAACGACGACAATGGTGATAAGGTCAGCACAGTTTGAGATCCTGGACGCTATGGGATATCCAGGACGTCTATTTTTTCTTAGTGTTTTACGCCTCGTTGAGATCGTTGGAAGACGCTCCTAGTAAGGACGGGAATGAATTAGGCAATGACTGGTCTATGAATTCTCCGAGCCGGGGCAAAAACTATTGAGATTGCCTCCCGTTCAAACAATATTTTGCCGCCCCAGGCCGCATAAATTTGTCATCGACCGCCCCTTTAAAAAATATGATTTTGTCACCCCCTGTTAAGTTGCCGTTAGAGGCAAGTGCCCCGTTTTGCTTCCCCCACCCCCAGCTCAGGTACTAGAATTCGTCCATGGTCTTTGGAAGGGACAATCCCGGCATTCATGGGGAGTAATTTCGGGAAACCTTGGAAAACCGAAATCTGGATGGCGGGTCGGGGATTCGAAGCCGCGTCCTCCGGAATGCGAGCCCTGCGCGCTCGGTGGTGTGTGTAAGAAGCTGAAGTGCGGGTGGACCGACTTTGCCAGTTGGAGCGGAAGCTGTGCAGACTTGCAAAACCGAACGGCGAGCGGGTGGGTGAGCGTCGATAATTGTTTAAGCAACTTTGTTCGCAGTCTGCAGAGATTAAATTAGAGAACTTGGCCCCAGCACAATCCGATTTCGTTGCTGCCGCAGTTCCTTCGATTCGCCGAGTCGATCATATTTCTCCCGTAAATCCCTCCTATTCGTTTTGGGTGACGAGTGTGTAATCAAACTGTATGATTCATCACAGCTCGGACAGTACATCCGATACTACTGGACCATCGATAACTTACGTCACACGTTAAGGAGGAGGGAGGGGGCAACAAAGTGCGACCGAGCGGGGCGGTGTAACGGTTAGCGTTCTCGCCTCGCATTCGGGAAGACGGCGGTTCGAATCCCCGTCCGGGCATCCAGATTTGGGTTTTCCATGGTTTCCCCAAATCACTCCAGGCAAATGCCGGGATGCTTCCTTCAAAAGGCCTTGGCCGAATTCCTTCCCATTCCTTGCCCCCCCCATCATTTCCCGTCTCTAAAAAGACCTCGATGTTAAAAAGAGACGTAAAGCAAAAAAAAAAAAAAACAAAGTGTGACACCGCGAAACAAAATGGGGGGGGGGGGGGGACGGGTATAATGTTCGTGACGTCACATTTATAGTTTGTATCACTTTTTGGCATGGCGCCCGAGCGAGTTCACGCTGCTGTACCTACGGTGTCGTCCGTCGGTCACCTTTGATATACGCCGAAAGGCTAGTACCATATTCAAAGCTTTGGAAACACATAACTTCCGCATACTTATTTAAACGATCGTGTGGCACATGTGGTCTATATCTTTCATCATACAAAGCCACTAACCAACACAACCATAAAAGAGACAACAAGAGGTTTTGTCCATTACGAAGATTCCTCCTCGAAGAATTGCACCTAGACGCGACAGAGAAGTTATTTGTTTGATAAATGATGACGGTGCTATATGGTTGGATGAAGAAGATGTTGACACATCGAATGTTCCAAACATTATCCAAATCGAGAATAATCGAGTCATTAATAATACAAAGGAACAGGTTCAAAGTTGATCAAATTTTGTATCGTTCACTTGATTTCTTATGTTTTGCCAATTTTTAAAAATATTTTACATGTTACTGACGTTATGAAAAAAAATTAAATACAAATATATAAATAATTTTGGGAATACCGTTTTAATCCAGTAATTTATAAATTGCAAAATATGTGACGTCACACCAGGGTAGAGGGGTCACACAAACGTGTCCACCTGTGACAAGAATGAGAGGGGGAGCTCCAAAAATCATAAAATTTATATGAAGTAATTTATGGATGGGCCCTATTTACTAAGCACAAGATACCTACAGTAATACCCGCCCCTTTCTTTGGAATATTGTTAAATTAATGCTCCATCATACAATCAATCGCTCTACCCGCCAGTGTGGCTCAGTGCTCTGAGTCGCCTCACGCTGGGTCGGAGAGGTACAACGGGACCTGGCACGAGCCCGACCGCCAAGACTGCGGTTTACCCTATCTTTGGATGCAACAGGTCAACATAAGTTTGGATCTCATTTTTTTGAACTGAGTGTTATATAACAATTGACTTTTGACTGCAATCAGCAATCTTTAAATAAAAAAGAAAATTCTAAACTCATTTTAATGGTGTCTGAACAGTTTCTCGCCTAAAACTGAAGGTGTAATTTATCACATCAACGGTGACTAAAGTAGAAAATTAATATCCGATTAAAAGAGCAACAAATAAAATAACTGTGATACTATCTTTATCGGTTCCTAAACAAGACTTAAAACATCATGAGAATTTTTGAGAGTAAATTTGTAACTGGATTCAGCCCTTTTTCTAAAGACATAGCAACTGTCGTAATTAGAGAACTGCAATAAAAAAATATTATTTAAAAAATAGAGATAAATTTGTCGCGGATAAAAGTACCGACAAATGTTTTGCGTTAACCACAACGTAACTCAATCGCTGCTTCTTACATCAATTGATTATGTTTACGTTTGTCGTTCAAAAAATATTATGGTTTCAGTTTTCTGACACCGAGCGTGGTGGGTGAGCGGGTACCGCTCTGGCCACGCATTCGGGAGGACGTCGGTTCGAAGCCCCGTCCGGGCATCCAAATTCTGGTTTTCCATGGTATCCCCAAATCACTCCAAGCGAATACCGAGATGCTTCTTCAAAATACCATGACCGAATTCCTTCCCGTTACTTATCCCCAGTCCCATCCCTCCTTAATGACCTCGTCGATGAGTAAAGCCAATAGTAAAAAAAAAAAAAAAAAACCACTTTTGTGAAGCTAATTTTTTCGAAAATAAGAGGTATATTTACCTTCAATTCCAATACACGTCATATATAAATATACTACTACCAAACATCCTTGTATTTGGTTTCATTTGTGCATTTATGCAGGCGAGAAAACTATAGCAATTGCGTTTATCTTATCTGCACAGTACAGATCTAGCTTAACATCAGCAAATTTTTCGGCACATTTATTATCATGTCGAATGTTTGAGCCACCAGAACGCACGCGGAGGAAGCTTAAAGGTTAAAAATTGGTTTTCGATTTAATTACCAATGGAGTGAGTCGGTTACCATTCATTTTTTTATTTCTCCCAGTTACGCTGCGGTCCTGTGTATCGACCGTGGAGACACTGATGTTAACACGGAGTGTTGAGAAGCGCTTCTGTTGGCAGCAGTGCTTCGGTACTATTTCCCGGACTGCAGCTGTCGCAAGTTGCTGATGAAATTGGAAAAGGGAATAGCGCCGAAAGGAGTGAGAGACGAGAAGGTGGAGAGAAGAGGAGGGGAGGAAGGGATATGGCAAACACAATTAGCACGACGGAACGGGAGCCAGGCGTGCCAACATACGAGATGAGTCGGGTGCAGTAACGCGGTTAAAATAATAAACACGTCGGCTAACAGGCTCGCTCGCCAGCTACGCGGATATTGCGTTACACGCGGCAACAACAGATCTAACCTCCTGCCGACCGTGTTTCAACTTGCCGCGCAGTCCGCCTCTGCAGTTTAACACGGAATACTGACCGAGGCGTCGCAATTTGATGATGGATTCTTATGTATCTCGAAGATGAAGAATAAAATTTTTTGATACCTCGCTTATTTCTGGAGATGTCGACAGTCAAAAATTAGTTATAGGTTTCTTGAGCCTTTGGCGACGTTTAACTTCTGGTACAGGTAGTAGTTCAACGTAACCCTAAACACAACAACTAGGAAGTAAAGAAAACACTCACTGTGCATGTCCAGCGTGTAGTTCCGTGTAGTTTTGTAGATTTTTTTTTTCCCCCCCCCGGTCGCATCTCAACCTAACCACCCTACTTCTGAGATAGTGTATCTCGAGAACCAAGCGAAGTGTATCTCGAGAACCAAGCGATATTTCGTACAAAAATTATTCTTCACTTTCTATTTGTCTCGTCCAGTTATATAAGGATCCATCATCTAATTTGGCTTTGGCGTAAGTTTTCTCCTGGTCCAGGCCATATTTCAACCTAACCATTTCACTTTTGAAACGGTATATCGGTATACGAGAGCTAAGCGAGATAAAAAATCTTTAACTTTCAATTTGACTCGTCGAGTTATATCAGAATACATAATCAAATTGTGGCACTGCGGTTATCGCAGAATCCCCACGAACATCATCAAATTTGCCTGTGGTTCAAGTCAAATTAAGTATATGTAAAAAATTCTAGCCCGAACGGGATTCGAAGCAGGAGCCCTACGTTTTCGGGACAGGTGCGTTAAGTTCGGCGCTGGCAGGCTGTATGCGATGAGCCCAAACGATTAACAAATGTGTAGTAAGCCCGTCCTGCGCATTGAAGTCACACAAAATTAGACTATATCCTCGTAGCACTTCTTATCTGTATGGGGGCGTCCATTAATAACGTGAGGTGAAATAGGGGGGCGGCGAAATCTCACCAAGGGGGAGGGGGGTCAACGGAAATCTCTTATAGAACTAAAAAAAAAAGTCTACAAATGGTGCGAAAGTCGATTTCAGGGGGGTATTTCGTCTCAAAAGTTGCAAGGGCGTTTTTTTAGGGGGGGGAGTCTCCCGGATCAGATATTACCAGATGGGAGGGTGGGGGTCGGACCTGATCTCACGAGGCTCACAAGAGGGGGGGGGGGGGAGGGGGCGGAAATCCGGAAAAACGCCTCACGTAATTAATGGATGGCCCCGTATGAATTGATGGCACGTCTCAGCTGATGCAGGGCCACGTGGCTTTAAAATCGCTCACCACGACTCCTACCCCGTGACAGGACATCAAACGATGATAGTTCACGCGCAGCATTCCACACGATGCCTGATAGAAACAGACAGATTTCGGTCCTATGTTTTTCAGAAAACGCTGCAACACAACGCCGGGATGATTCTTCATAAAAGCCGTGGTCGATTTCCTTCCAGTTTTTTGTACATGATAGTATTCCGGCCAAATGACGTAGCTGTCGACAAGCTGCAAGGCTTGATGAAATAAAAAGCTTTCCGCATTTGCTTGCTTCAATTTTCTATTTAGGGCTTTACGGCTTATTAGCGGTTACGTCATCAGAGCTAGGGAAGCATTGTTGGGATGTAACAGGAACGAAATCGATTTCGCCTTTTGAAGGATACATCCCTGAAATCTCAAGGGAAGAGCGGGGAGATGAATCTGGAATAGAACCCGCATTCTCCACATGCCAGGACAGAGTGCTAACCGGGTTTAGTGTACTAGTTGACAGGTCGTGCGCCATATTACACCTTCCTTCGAAAGTGGAATATTCTGCGAATGTCTTGAAGAGAATACGCAAGAGCACGTGGTCTGGGAATGTGGAATAACAGAGCTAGTGAACAAGCTCGACTGCAAGGGTGGAGAATATTCGGCATACTACGTGACGAAGGTTGGTGGCATTTGCTGGACGAGGCAGCTGATCTAGCCTCAAAATTTTGGAAGCAGAAATTTGTAGAGAGGAAATATTCAGAGAAAAAACCAAAGGCATCAGATAACAGAAGAAAAACACTATTATAACCAGGAAAAGAAATAAAGGCAATTCTGGAACTTATTGTAGAGGGAACAGTGAAGCTGGAAGTCCGATTTTCACAACTCCTGATTGATTCAAGGTAGGGGGGGGGAGGCATCCATTAATTACGTGAGGTGAAATAGGAAGGTCCGGCGAAATCTCAACAAGAGGGGGGGGGGGGTGGGGGGTGGTCGCAGAAATCTCACGTTATTTTTTCGAATTATTGATGGACAGTAGAGCTAAAGAAATAAAAAAAGGTTCAGAAACGACGCCGAACACCGACTCTTTAGGGGGGGGGGGAGGGTATAACCGCCCCTAGAATCAGGAGAGCTTAAAAAATCTTACGTCATCTTAGGGGAGGGGGGTCCGACCAGATCTGATCAGAGAAGGGAGGGGGGGGGGGGGTCCGGAATTCCGGAAAAACACCTTACGCAATTAATGGACGCCCCCTATACGACAACGAGTGACATGAGTCGTCGGAGGAACTTCAGTGAGGCCGTCCTTTCAGCGACCGCTTGGCCCGTTCTTGGTCTTGAGGACGCCATCTCGCCCAGGCGGCTCCTGCCTGCCCGTTACAGGGGACTCTACCTTACGAGCCCAAACAACAAGAAAAATGAACGCTGTTGGAATCCAAGTGAGGTTATGACAATTGGTGGTGGTAATAGTTATATTAGTATGGTAGACCCTACTAGCAACAGCAGCAGTATTAGTAGAAGTAATAGTGGCACTACTTACTCTGTTAATAATAGTAGAAATAAAACAGTCCGATATGGGAACATAAATCAAATTATTTTGCATTCATTGTAATAAAACGAAAATGTTAAGTATATAATATATAAATATATATGCACGTATAATAATGGAAAGAAGGGTCCGGGAAGTAAAATTACTGATGACCGACGCAGGAATGATGTTATAAACAGAATAGCAATAGGAAAAGAGCCTTCACGGAACAGAAAAATTAATGAATTTCAAATATTGATCTCGGACTTATGTACGGAGCGAAGCAAGGACTTAAGGAATACCGGAAAGAAAGAAAAATCGAAGCATTTAAAATGTGGTGCTAAAGAAGGATGCTGAAAATCAGGTGGACAGATACAGTACGAAATGAACGACTTCTGGAAATGATGGGTGAAAAAAGAAGTTAGTTGAAGAGACTTACAGAAAGAAGAGAGAGGACGGTAGGTCATATTATGAGGCATGCGGCATTGGTTAATTTGTTAGTGGAGGGAACAACCGAAGCTAAGAACTGTAGAGGAAGACAGAGATTAAAATATATCAAGTAGATACAATTGATGACTCAGGATGTACGGGGTATGATGAGATGAAGAGGTTAGTGCAAGATAGGAAGGGATGGAGGATTGCATCAAACCAGTCGAAAGACATGGTGACAGAAAAAAAAGTAGATTCTAGGTTGTATATGGGAAAAATAAATAAACTAATATGTGGGAAAGCTCTATCGTTCGTTTAGTCGATGTATTACAGGATTAACCCTGGTTTAGTTCCATCATTTGTCTTGTGATCATAACTTCTCTTACTCCTTGTCGTCACGTTGTACCGACGGTAATAGGAAGAAGCTTATGTATTTGTGTCTATGACCTGCGCTCCGCAAACAAAATAAGCATGAGTTCCCTCAATGACACGAGACCAACTCGTGTAGTACTAACAATAGGTATGAACAGGGGCTGCGATATACACCGCAAACAAAAGCAAATAGATGTGCACATATATATATTTGCCAAAAAATCGTTCACCTAAAGTGTTACGCATTGTTACTTAGAGATTTTTCATATGCCCCGCGGAATGTCACTTGGTCGTCGTATGGAGGTTCCGGCCACAGAGGGCTAGCGGCGAGACTTCTAGCGCCACCGCGACAGCATCCACGGAGGGGTAAACGCCCCTACAATTTCTTTTCATCGAGGGCAGCTTGAAGTGGCAGCCAGCATCAGTTGAAGTTGTAATGGCACCAGGAGTTGTAGTCGCAGTAGGTAGCTGAAAGTCAGTTGGAGTTTCCGCCACCGGTAACGTACGAGATACGCTACAGGACTGCAGGCAATTTATGTACTATGATCCGGTAGTCACATTTGGCTTATGTTGGCACTTGGTTTTTTGCGAAGCAACATGCTGTTTGTGCACACAACAATTTTAGTCGTTACTAATAATCTGATCCGAAAGCGTATTTTGTAACACGGCGGAATAGGTCTTGCAATTATCTTGAACTTTTATCCCACTTTAACCATAGAAAACAAAACAAAAATGGAATGTACAAGATAGTATGACCAGCCCTGATCCATGGAATGGCGTCAAACATCGCATACATCCAACGACTGCAGAGCAAAATTCCAACCCCCTCCATAATGCCACTGTCTTTTACCCATGGTTGAAGAACATACCAATCAAAATGAGGGTAAAAATATACAGTATAAGTAAAGTGGACGCATGGTTAAACAAGCGCGAACCGAAAATGGGTTTCGCATTAAAATCTTCAGCGAAGAACGGAAATTATTAATATACTCGGCGTTAATGCCGATTTTGGAAGAGGAATAGAACGTGAAGGTTAAAAACCGCAAGAGAAAGCGTCACTTATGTGAGACTATATATATATATATATATATATATATATATATATATATATATATATATATATATATATATATATATATATATATATTTCGAGATAGGTAGAAAGGAACTGCTGAATTAGAAAACAACAAATATCACGATTAATATAACAGAGAATCTTGAAGTGTAAACAGATCATCAGAAAGTTCAGAATAAATGGCCCAGCAACAACGTTAAAAGAAATTTGAGTGACCTGGACGTGAGAAATTTATTAAAAGCGGAAGAATTTGGACGAGTGGAAGGATCAAATAAAGAAACAGGTGAACAATATACAGGAAGACAGAAAAGGAACAACGAAAGTGGTAGAGCAGGTGTCGAACCCGCGCCGTCTCTGGTGTTTACGGGTCTGGCCGGCGAGATACTGCAACCACAATAAACCTCTCTGACAGCGCGCACCGCGTTCCGTCTGACTTAACAAACAAACCCCCTAACAAACAGGTGGCTCAACCAGCCAGCCAGCACCCTGCACATAACTGTGGCGTCTCTTAGGGCCTTATTACACTAGGCGACTTGGTGGCGCAACCAGACGCGGCACTGGTGTCTTTGTTGGCGACGCAACCAGGATTCTGGTGGCGCAGCCAGCCAGCCACTCGCGCAACCCAGCAGTCTCTTTGCTGTTATCCTCGCATTGTATGCGAATTGTGTAGTTGAATATGTCCAGTGAACTACAGAATGTCACTGTGGAAATGCGGGAAATGAAAGTGTAGAGAAGACAAAGGGGTAAAGCAAGAAGAATTTCTCATTTTCGTATCTTTCCCGGTAATATCAACCTTTACTAAGTACAATGATTAAAAGAAAGACATTCTTAAGTAATTAAAAAACTTGTTGTCGTCTGAATACAATTCATCAAAAAGAGTATAGATTCCCTTAGCAATGGAATATGATATACATACATCTTTCTCTCCCTTCGCCTTCCCTTTTTCTTTTTAATTATTTTTAATTAATCATTAATTTAATTGCGATGGAGCTAACACTCCGGTAGCAATTTCCCTAGTCATCTAATTTCCCGTTTATGTATATATTTAAATTTTCTTTTATAGCTGGAATGTTAAATTCCTCCCCCATTTACTTTTCCTATTTATAAATTTTAATTTTAAAATCCTTAAGCTCTTTTTTTCCTTTTTTTTTTGTAAATTATTCATCACTACACTCGGTAATTTGTTCCAATTCCTGACGCCCTTAACAACAAATGAAAATTTTTTCCACTCCCTTATGCAAGAAATTGAGCCCAAGCTTGTGGTCATGGTCGCCTTTCTCCTTCCATGCACTATTCCTAATTCTTTTACCAATTTCCATCCAAGTCCCATCACCAACATATGCCTTGCACATTTCCAGCACTCTCCTCCTTTCCTCCAATGAGTCCCAATCCAGCTCCTGTATCATATCAGTTACTGACTGGGTCCTGCGATAATTTCCACAAACAAATCTAGCTGCTCTTCTTTGCACACCTTCCAACTCCTGTATTTGATCTCCAAAATGTGGTCCCAAACTACACCACCATATTCAACCAGTGATCTGACCAAAGTTTTGTAACTCAAGTCCCTAACTTCTCTGTTACATCCTCTCATCACCCTCTTCAGCAAATGAAGGATTTTGTAACCTTTTTCTACCACCTGCCCAATTGAGTTTATCAAACGTTATGCAAAGAATTTACACTTCATCAAGCAAATCTGTCCCCACTCTGTAATCATAATTAACCTTTAGATATATTTATCTGTGTATCTCATAAGCCGACTCTTCTTGGCATTTATCTTTATTCCAGGCTGACCTACCCATTTAGATATTCTATCCAGATCATCCTGCAACTGTTCAGTCTTCACCTGTTTTTATCCTATTGTATACCATTGTATCATTTGCAAAATACCTAGATTCTGACCGTAACACAGTTATTCATTAGAATAATGAACAGCAACTCCTATATTTACTTCCACTTCTCTTGATAATGTATTTCCTACTCTAACCATTTGCTTTCTGACTTTTAAGAATTCCTGTGACCAGCAAGTAACTTTCTCATCCAATTCAATACATTTCAGTTTATTTAAAACCATTTTATCGCTCACTCTGTCAAATACATTAAAAAGATCTAGTGCCACACTATCAACTTGGTCTCCCATTTCCAATTCATTTTAAATATCTTGCATATAGCCCACTATCTGAGATTCAAATGAATATCCTTGCCTAAAGCCATGTTGTCGATCTGAAAACTAGTTTCTATCTTCACAGACATTTCTGATATAGTTGCATATCAATCTCTCCATCATTCTGCCTATCACTGATGACAAACTAATTGGCCAGGAATTTTCACCATATTTTTAACCCTTCCTTTATGAACTGGTACTACTATCGGTCTTTTCCAATCCTCTGGTAAGCAGCAAGTCTCCAAACTCATTTTAAACAAAATTTTAAGGTAAGGTACAATATCGTATCCCACAATCTTTAATAAATCTGTAGTAATATTGCCTACACCACTTTTAGCTTTCTGAGTTACTTCGCAATTTGCTGAGAATTTATTTCAAATTTTGTAGGTTCGTCATTTATACTCTCCTCTGATTCATTCCCTCCCATCAGAGGATGACGTCCCTAGTTGTCTCACCAAACCTGTCACTCAGTATCTCTGCAATTTTATAATTGTAAAGTAGGAAGGGGCACATGAATAGCAGACTGAACGCGTGGTGGCGAGTCTGGCGGCGCCGCCTGGTGTCCTAGTGTAATAAGCTAGGTAAGATACAATGCCCCGCCACGACTCTGCGCCACCAGTGGTTGCCGGTCTGGTGGCCGGACCCGGCAGCCAGCCGGCCGCCAGTTTCTGGCGGCGCCACTGGCTGCCCTAGTGTAATAAGCTCCATAAGACCCTGTGCCCAGCGACGAGCAGGCCACCAGTTGCCCGGCTGGTTGCGCCGCCAAGTCGCCTAGTGTAATAAGGCCCTTAGTGCAACATCCTTCCGTCTATCTAGCCAACAATGCGACCCAAAATTCTATACCATTCCCCGCAATTCTTCGATTGCGTTTATCAAATATTCTCAGCTTCTTAACATGTAATTCACCCAGCCATCCTGTTCACAACGTCCTCCCAGCGTAGTCAAATTTTCTTTTATCGTGTCCTGCATTATCCCATAACAATTAGATACAATCCAGTTGTACAACGAGCACAGTTTCTTTGGGTCAGCGGTTCGAACCTAACGCATGAAGCGGCGTTCGCCAATGGGTCGAAGGAAACTATCAACAATGCTCGTGTTAAGACTCCAAGAGTTTACTCGTAGAATACAGTAGTTTGGGGGGGGAAAAACAATACAAGAAAGCAAAAACAAAAGGCTAGGTTTGGAGAGAGAAGTCGAATACACAAGTCAGATCCAGCAGCTAAGGCTGCCACGGCAGTACTGGACACTGTGTGACAACAGTCCCCAGTTCGACGCCTTGTGGACTCCTCTATCAGCTCACTCGTATTCCGTTTCTGATCACGAGTCGAGAGGACTGAACTGAACGCAGCACCCACTTAATATGTTATAGAAAACGAATGACACACACGTGCACACTCTACCAAGCAACTTGTAACCTATAAAATCCAAACGTCTGTTCAATAGACTGCGTCTTTCAGGTTTGTAACCTGTTCGGTTGCACAGACGAAATGGAAAGTTACTAATATCGGAGGATGTTACAAGGAAGTCTATTACTCTACCCCCCCCCCCCCCCGCACAATGTTGTATCTTCCGTACTATTTTTATCCAAGTATTCACCTAGGCGACTTATATTCGTCTTTTTTCGGTAGTTTCGGCTGCATATTTCAGTATCATTCTCACGGCACTTATAATTTCAATGCAAACTCATAACCAGATGTTATTATCCCAATATTCTATATGCATTTTGATTTGACAGTTTATTTCGTCTTAACAAACGTTTTGCCTTCGGAAGACTGTCTACGATGCTCTGTACTCTGCGTGGCTTTCACCAGGGTTGGAAGTTTCTGAGGGGAGGATATTAAGTAGAGGAGGAAACTTGTGCACTGCGAGCCAAGAATTCTCCAAGTCTAGCGCGCGGAAGCTGGTGACTTCTAGAAGCGTCTGGCGGATAAATTATCAGGGGCCTGTGTTCTTACTGACAGCGACATCAAATTTTTCCTTCCTCCCTGATCGTCATTCCCTCCTATTCTGTCACCGAGCGTTGGAATACTGAAAACTAGCGTTTGGAAGATTTTAACTGAAAATTTGCAAATGGTTCGCGTGTGTGCAAAATTCATTCCGAAATTGGTAACGGTGAAGCAGAAAAACCTTGAAATCGCTCAGTAAAATTTGGAATTGTCAATAATGATGAAAAATCTGCTTAAAAAGATTATAACTGGTGATGAATCGGAGGTTTATGGATATGATCCCGAAACAAAACGGCAGTCTTCGCAGTGGAAGCTGTCGTCGAAGCCACGACCGAAAAAAGCGCGCCAAACTTGGAGCAATGTCGAGTCGTTGCTGATTGTTTTTTTGTTATTATTATGAGGGTGCGCCTTATGCCCCGTTTACACGGTGCGAGTTGACTGGAACGAGTGTACTGTCTTGCTGCGCGCGCAGCACTGGATAGTCCACTCTCCTCGTGTCAACAGATACAAGACAGACAGTTGACTGAGGATAGTGGACTCTGTTCACGACCAACTTTTGGCGTGCGAGTTCAGCAAACAAGATGGCGACCACTAACAAGTCGCGTAAGCGGAGTGAAGCAGAGGCATTAAAATCTTGAGAACTGCATGAAATTGAGGAAATTCTGTGAAATTTTAAGAATAAAAATTATAAGAACAAGGATTTTAGAGACTCTTCTATCATAAAATTGCTTCATAGTAATGACATTTTTTTATGTATCGGAAAAAAATATTTCACAATAGCTTTTCAAATTGAGTCTTAAATGATGTAACTCTATATTTTCACTTGCAACTTTATTTGTCTTAAAAGGCGCCGAGGCATTTAAAGCATTCTTTTTAATATCCATCTTTTAACGTTTTTCTACGTTTTATTATATATTCTTCATGTCATTCAACATTATAATCAACAAATTAGCTACGATGTTAATTCCTGTCTGTAATATGGACATACTATTTTCAACAAGATCACAATGTAGGAGTAGAGAACTGTCCTCACAGTGGACAGTGCGCTGTCTTCTAATTATTACTAGCATGCTAGTCCACACTCTTACCCCCACCACCGACGGTCCGGCCAACTGTCGTTCCAGTCAACTCGCATCGTGTAATAACGCGGCCTCAAGGTCAGACGATTAACAAAGAATATTATCTTGAAGTTATGAAAGAATGCGTGACGCCATTAGAAAAAAAAAAGGGCATCTGCGTTGGTCAAGGAGTGATTGGCTTCTTCATCTCGATAAAGCGCCAGCGCATGCATCGAACCTCGTGCAGCAAAGTTTGACAAAGCACAAAGTCGAACAGCTCCGTCAGTCTCCGTGCAGTCCTGACGTAGCTCCCTGCGACTTTTGGCTGGTCCCAACATTACAAATGCCACTCAAAAGACACCGATCCGACGACAAAGAAACACTCCAAACTAATACGACGAACGCACTAAAGGCGATACCAAAAAAATGAGTTCCAGGACTGTTTCCAAAAGTGGTAAAGCCGTTGGGAGCGTATTCTTCAAATAAATGGGGACTACTTCGAAGGATTCTTCCAGCTCAATGATGCAGAATAACACCAGCAGGGAAATACGAAGAAGGTCGGGTACTTTTGGTACAGACCTCGTAAAATTAGTACGATAGTTGAGGTTATGCAACATGTATTCGCCCCGTGCACGTCACAGGGCGTGTCGGCAACTTGTCGATGCTGAATCAAACAACAGTCCATCTGCCGTCTGAAGTGCTGCCAACCGAGGCAGCTGGCCATATCGACCCAGTTGGCACGGAACAGCGCTAGCTCGTCGACCAGCACGACCACCGCGCTCGACTGGACAGCTACAGCGGATCACGACCGGCCGTCCTGGCTGCGGTTTCTCGCAATCACCTAGCGCAGTGATTCTCATCCTGTCCTCCGCGGGCAGAATAATACAGATAACTAGAAGATATCATCATCATCATCATCAGTTTTCTGTCCTAAGGCAGGTTTTCACATGACTGCTCTCCATGTTCTTTTGACTTCTGCCTTTCTCTTCATGTCAATGTAGTTGCCGTTTTCTCTGATGTTGTCTGTAATTTTGCACCCCCATCCTCTCTCTCCTCCCACAAACTAGTCCTTCCAAGGCGTCTTTTAGCAAGCGCTACCCTCTCAGCAAGTGTCCCATTCAGCCCTTCTTTATTTCTTTTATGACTGAGTAGTTTTCTACGTTCACCAATCCTATGCAGCACTTCAAAATTACTTACTTTATCCATCTACTCTTCTCCACATTCACATCTCAAAACTTTCTAACAGTTTTTCATCTTCTCGCCTCAGTGTCCACGTCTCTGCCCCATAAAGAGACATACTACATACAAAATATTAGCCAAGTCTTTGTCTACTCGCCTCTTCCTATTAAACGCTTCCTTCGCTACGGCAATGCGAGTTTTTACCTCTTGGTGGCATCTCAAGTCTTCAGTGATTGTACTTCCAAGATATCTGAATGATCTTACTTGGCTGATCTCAGCTAGTCCTATCTTAATATTTATTAGTTTCCTTCCTTTTTTAATCACCATACTCTTAGTTTTTGCTGTATTGATTTTCATTCCAAACTCTTCACAAGCTTCATCTAGATCTTTTTAGAATTTGTTCGCTTTCTGCAAACAAGACCATATCATCAGCATATCGTATATATATATACACAGACGGAAAAAAAAATCCCAACACCAAGAAAAAATTATTGTAGAGTAATGAAATTTGGACAATGCATTTGTCAAGTTAACATGTTTAATTGATTAAATTTTCAAGATCACAGGTTAATTTAAGCTCAAGAAAATGCATTTCAAATCTGAAATACTGTTAAATTAATAGCCGGTGTAACCTCCAGAATTTTGAATGCAAGCCTGCAAACGTGAATGCATTGTGTCATACAGGTTTCGAATGTCACTTTGTGGTATGGAGTTCCATGCTTGTTGTACTTGTGCTGTCAATACTGGGACGGTCAGTGCTGGCTGTGGATGATGCTGGAGTTGTCGTCCAATGATATCCCATACGTGTTCAATTGGAGACAGATCTGGTGATCTCGCAGGCCAAGGTAACATGTCGACACTCTGTAGAGCACGTTGCGAGACAACAGCGGTATGAGGGCGAGCGTTATCCTGTTGAAAAACTCCCCCTTGAATGCTGTTCATGAATGGCAGCACTACAGGTTGAATTACCAGACTGACGTACAAATTTGCAGTCAGTGTGTTTGGTATAACCACAAGAGTGCTCCTGCTGTCATAGGAAATTGCTCCCCAGACCATGACTCCAGGTGTAGGTCCAGTGTGTCTAGGCCGCAGACAGTTTGGTTGCAGGCGTTCCCCTGGCCTCCTTCTGACCAACACTCGGCCATCACTGGCACCAAGGCAGAACCTGCTTTCATCAGAAAACACAACAGATCTCCACTCCGTCCTCCAATGAGCTCTGGCTTGACACCACTGGAGTCGCAAACGGCGATGGCTTGTAGTCAGTGGAATACACGCTACAGGGCGCCTGGCTCGGAGCTGTCCTTGAAGTAACCGATTTCTAACAGTTCGTTGTGTCACTGTGGTACCAACTGCAGCTCGAATTTCTGCCGCAGACGCAGTACGATGCGCCACAGCTGTACGCCGAATACGGCGGTCTTCCCTCTCAGTAGTGCCACGTGGCCTCCCGGAACCCGGTCTTCTTGAGGCAGTACCATCCCTTGACCACTGCACCCAACAATCATGCACAGTGGATACATTCCGGCCAAGTCTTTCTGCAATATCGCGAAAAGAAAATCCACCTTCTCGTAGCCCTATTACACGACCTCGTTCAAACTCGGTGAGCTGTTGATAATGGCTTCTTCGTCTTCTTAAAGGCATTCTTGGCTAACATCAACTCACTATGTCAAATCTCAGCGGTAAATAACGTTCACAAACTTTACAGCGCGTATTTAAAGCAAACCTGATTTGCAAGCTCTGAGTAGCGCTACTAGCGCCACACTTATGCGCGAAGCGCGAAATTTGAATCGATGTCATCTTTCAGATGTATAAACACGCCTACCAAATTTCGTTTATCTAACACAAGTCTTTCTTGGTGTTGGGATTTTTTTTCCGTCTGTGTATATATAAAATAAAATTGTAAAATGGACACCGTACTTGTAACATCATCACAATCTTTATTAATATTGTTACAATTATGATTATGCTATTATTTTATTTTTATTAATTATAGGCATATATTAAATATTTGTATAAATGCTGTAACATGTTGTGCGTAATTACCGGGTATCCACAGATAGTAGTTTGTTTTGTATTCGGGGCAGCTTTAGTTTATAGTCTTTAAGAATTTGTATTGTAGTATCAATGGCCCGCAACAGCCGGGCTCATTCGGGAGCGTCTAGAAACTACACCGCTCGGTCTAGGTGGGAGGGGTTGGCTGGAAATCTACGCTGGGCTACGTGAGAGGGGGTTCAGAGCCAAACCACGTAGCTTTTAATTCCTATCTTTGTAACAGTTAAAATAAGGTACAGAACACGTAACAGCACGTGAATATTTATTTCTGTCATTTAATTATATACGTACGCAATTTAAGAGTCTGACAAGACGAAACAGTACAAAATGTCTTCAGGAATCAAAAGCGAAAAAAGCTATGTGTTACGCGGGAGTGGGGGGGGGGGGAGGTTGGGGTAAAAGCCACGTCGGGCTACATGGGGGGGAGGGGGGGGGGCTGACGGCTCGTACGTTTTGAGTGATGACAAAGTGGGCCTATGTCATCCAAAAAACACGCCGTCATCACCGATTAGTGCCAAAACTAACAATCAACGTAGCCTACTCGGACGCCTGTGACTTGGAAATTTCAGGCATTTAAAAAGAATGTTGGGTAGATATTAAAGTAAACAAATGACACAGTGATACAGAATAGCATGTGCCAAACACACTGCAGTTAACAGACTGTTACTTGTATGAAATTGCTCTCGGGTGACTAGCCGAGTCAAGAATGCGTTGTCACACGATATTTCGGCAACTAAATCCACTGTCGCCATCTTCTGATGAAAATATCGTGTGACAAAGCATTCTTGACTCGGCTAGTCAACCGAGAGCATTTCATACATTCTCAACGCCGAGAAAGACTTCGTTCTTATATAGACTGATACTTTTTTCTTTTGGACGCAGTTAAATAAACCTCTACAAAAACTTTCACTCTTACTCAAAGCACTGGCGGGATACTTCGAAACACATCATTTCTTCCGATATCTGCATGGTCAACTATATGCTGCGGCACAATCCAAGCGAAATAATGTGGGGTCCGACTGAGGTACCCTGGTCTGGTTTGGTTACTTTGCTCCGGCAGGCTGTGGAGTATTTTCGGTGGCGACCCTGCGGTGTCGATAGCGCTCGGGGTGGAGTGAGACGGGCGTTTAATGAGCGGTGACGTAAGCGCCGGCATGCTAAAGAGGAAGACGCGGATTAAGGCGCACTGCCCCATGTGGAGACGAGAGGACGCAACTAGCACAACAGCACCGGAAGCACTGCAACCAAAAAAACAACACAGCACGGGCTGGCGAGCTGCAAGGGTCGCCAGGTCGACTCCGGGCTAGGGGTGCGTCCATAAACTACGTGGATACGCCTAGGAGGGGGGGGGGGTGGCTGGAAAGCTACGCTGAGCAACGGTGAGGGGGGGGGGGTTTAAGCCAAACCACGTAGCTTCTTATTCATATTATTTGTCACAGTTGAAATGAGCTACAGAACACACAACAGCTTTAACTATCTCCGTATAAAATTCACGATAGTCTGATAAGAGAAAACAGTATAAAATATCTAATGGAATCAATAGGGAAAAAGCTACGTGCTACGTGGGGGAGGGGTGATTCACAGGAGACCAAAAAGGAGCTACATGGTTTATGGACGCTCGCTAGGTCATGGGCGGTTTTGTTTGACTTGTGTTTTTTTCTTTGATGGTGTTTGCCTCGTGTCGTCCTTTCCGATCCAAAAGGATACACTGCTCTAATACAAAATGCTGATAGAATTAAAAATTTTGGTATTTCCTTTCCTACGAATGCGACTATTTTACTATCGTCTAACGACGAAAACTTTTACAGGAACTTAACTACCCATTTTAAAGATGGAGATATATATTTATCTGAGTTTTCTTGAATATATTGTAAAACTGATCCCTTTAAACAGCTTGAACGCATTTAATGAATGTGTATCACTTTGCACGACATAAAAACTGTCAAATCTATTTTGAATCGGTTTGTAACGTAACATAAGTAACATCTTCACAATTGAATATCACAAACCCGGATTTATTTTCCTGAACTGCTCGGGAATATTGAATCCAAATTTTCCTTCAGATGTCTGAGAGATTGCAGTATCTGTCATATCCATGTCATTCAATATCTCGTATACATAATTATTACCGTACGGGGGCATCCATAAACTACGTGAGGTGTTTTTCCGTATTTCCGGACACCCCCCCCCCTTTCTGGTGAGATTTGGTCCGACCCCCCCTTCCCCCTCTGGTGAGATGTGGTCCGGGAGACACCCCCCCCCCCCCTCGAACTCGCCCTCGCAACTTTTTGAGACTTTTCTTTTTAAGGTCTCACCCTTCCAAAGCCGGTTACACCCCCACTTATCGACGAAATACGCCCCTAACTTTTCCGACTTTCGCGTCATTTGTAGACCTTTTATTATATATAGATTGTAGTTTCGCATCCCGAGATCGTGGACGGGGAAAATCTCTGTCATTTCGTGGTTATTAATATACGTAGTTTATCGAGTTCAATACGTCTATTTGCGGGGATTAAAGATTGAATACCATAAATTTAAGGAAACAAACCACTATATGCCTTAGTATTTTGACGAAGTGTGGAGTATACAACATACAACGATTGGTGTTTCTCTCGATACGTTCGGAATTTCATGTAACGTAGAAATATAAGACATACCGAACAATTCAAGTCTGATTTTAACCTATAAAACTGTGAAAACCCTATCGCAATCTGCTCAGTAAGCTTTTGAGTTTTTATGGAACAGATATATACGGTTTTCGTTTTATAGCTGTAGGTGAATGTACTACTCTGGACTGATATTGATAAAATAAATACGAACAGATAATGGTAAAGTAGCTCTTGATTTCAGGTATAAGACGGTGCGAAAATATTGATTTGCACGCAATTGGAATAAAATATCCAGAGGGTACTCAACAATTTACCTGAAAGAATTTAAAGCAGTAATTTCGCGTATGAGTGTAGGGAAATAAGCTTAAGGTCGATCGCACTAGGTTATTAATAATAAACCACCTTCAAGATCATAATCATCAGTGTTCTGCCGTAAGGCAGGTTTTAACGGGGCTGCTCTCTATTCTCCCCTGTCTCCTGCGCTTCTCTTCATGCCCATGCAGTATCCGTTTCCTTTGATGTTATCTATGATCTTGTACCTCCTGCTTCCTCTTACTCTTCTCCCATTTAACTAGTCCTTCCAAGTCGTCTCTTAACAAGCACTTCCCTCTCAACGAGCCTTTCTTTGAGTTTCATCCTCTCACCATCCGTTTCCAACACTTCTACATACTCACTCTTCCCACCCAGCTTACCCTCTCCATGCTCATCCACATTCACATCTCAAACTCTTCTCTCAGTTTATCATCCTTTCTTCTCAGTGCTCGCGTCTCTGCATCAGAAAGTGTCACACTTCACGCCAAACATTTGCAAAGTCTTTTCCTCAGCGTAATTTCTACTTTGGGGGCGTCCATAAATTACGTGAGGTGAAATAGAGGAGGGGGGTCCGGCGATATCTCACCAAATGGGAGGGGGGAGGGGTCAACGGAAATATCACGTGAGGTTTTTGAAATTTTTGTTGGACTGTACACAATTGACGCGAAATTCGATTTTAGGTGGTTATTTCGTCGAAA
The DNA here is from genome assembly GCA_031002005.1 of Vandiemenella viatica. Lineage (NCBI taxonomy): Eukaryota > Metazoa > Arthropoda > Insecta > Orthoptera > Morabidae > Vandiemenella > Vandiemenella viatica. Next base: position 35,485,669 of record CM061918.1, read on the forward strand.
AGGGGGGGGGGTGTAACCGGCTTTGGAGGAAGGGGGGGTATCTCGGACCAGATCTCACCAGAAGGAGGGGGGGGGGGCTCCGGACCAGATCTCACGAAATCTCACCAGAGGGGGGGGACGGGAGTCCGTAAATCCGGAAAAACACCTCAGGTAATTTATAGATACCCCCTTCACCAGTTAATAATCTCATCATATATATTATTTCTATAAGGTATTTTTTTGTCACAAGCCTATATCTTCCTTCATACTTAGCCGAAATCAATGAATGAGGTGTCATTTTAAAGCTTATGGTCTTCACTTTGGTTAAATCGTATTTTAAGCAAGAAAGTTTTCGGAATTCGACCCTTAAAGGGCAAAAATGTAAATTTTCCTAAAATGCTGTTTTTTGTGTTACGAGTAAGTTATCTCCCTGGATACCTATCTGAAACCGTTTTATGAAGTATCGTTTTAAAGATTAAGATCTCCGCTTTAGTGACGTCATATATTAAGCCAGAAAGTTTTCAGAATTCAACCCTTAAAGGGAAAAAGTATAAATTTTTCTATAACGCATTTTTGTGTCACGAGCGATTTATCTCCCTTAATATCTAACCGATATAGATAAATGAGGTATCATATTAAAGAATAAGGTCTCCGCCATGGTAACATTATATTTTAAGAAAGGAATTTTTCGTAATTCGACCCTTATAGGGCAAAAATGTCACTTTTTCTAAAATGCGTTTTTTGTATCTCGAGCCATTTATCTCCCTGGATATCTAACCAAAATCGATAAATGAGGTAGGATTATGAGGAGTAATGTCTCAGCTTTGTGAAATCATATTTTAAGAAATAATGTTTTTGGAATTTAACCCTTAAAGGAAAAAAGTATAAATTTTTCTATTACCGATTTTTGTGTCACGGGCGATTTATCTCCCTTGATATCTAGCCGATATAGATAAATGAGGTATCATATTAAAGAATAAGGTTTCCGCCGTGGTAACATTATATTTTAAGAAAGGAATTTTTCGTAATTCGACCCATAAAAGGCAAAAAAGTCATTTTTCTAAAATGCGTTTTTTGTGTCTCGAGCCACTTATCTCCCTTGATATCTATCCAAAATCGATAAATCAAGTACGATTGTGAGGAATAATGTCTCAGCTTTGCTGACATCATATTTTAAGAATGAAGTGTTTGGAAATCAACTATTAAAGGGAAAAAGTATAAATTGTTATATTTCCCTTGATATCTAATCGATATAGATAAATGACATATTGTATTAAAGACTAAGGTTTCCGCCGTGGTAACATTATATTCTAAGAAAGGAATTTTTCGTAATTCGACCCATAAAGCGCAAAAATGTCAATATTTCTAAAATACGTTTTTTGTTTTTCGAGCCATTTATCTCCCTGGATTTCTAACCAAAATCGATAAATGAAGTATGAGTATGAAGAGTAATGATTGAACTTGGTGACATTATATTCAACCTCACTATTCATCGCATTTTATTCGCGAAATTTTCGCATGGGTCGTCTAGTCTCACTATAAAACACTTTCTTCGCTACAGCAACACGAGTTCCAACTCGCACTGACCTCATGAAGAAAATGACAAAGGTACAGTAATGTGCCCTGCGAGTACTTTAATTAGTTGTTTAATGCAGGATTACATCGTATGGCTGGCTGCCCTCTGGCGATACTCCAGCACGCGTCCTCCTCCAGAGGATGACCTCATATTCGTCCGCGTTGCAGCCTGTTTACAGGGACTATTTCTAGCGGCCCGACTTTGAAGACGCCTCTATTCTGACGTGAGGGCCTAATTTATACCGCAAACAGTGCAGTACCGCAACCAGCGGCTAAACTTAACTTCCGGCTGCTGCAATATGTACCCGCCACACCAGTCAGAGCGGCATTAAGCGGTAAAGAAACGAGAGAAAGGGATTGCTTTTTGTAGACCTGAAATTTAAATACCTTGACATTTATTTCGTATGGCAGAAGAAATACAAAAACAGTAACTACATTAACTTACAATAAATATAATTAATACTATAGACTGATGTCTAACGATTGCAGCCATTCAATTGCTTCTGTTGTTGCTTCGTGAATCTGATTCATTGTACCACTGAATCTCCTGAGAGGGCATTCCATGGTGATGTGGTGAATGGTTTGCTCATAGTTACCGCAGTCACAAGAAGGATTCTCTGTCATTCCCCACTTGTACAACCAGTAAGTTTTTTTTTTTTTTTTTTTTTTTTTTTTTTTTAAAAAATGGCATTCGGCTACTAGGGCATACAGCCAGCTCAATGTGATTTGTTGCTATCAAGTATTGACACAAGGAAACTACAATACGGACAAGACATTCACAGACACCCATGCCCTCGGCCGGACTCGAACCGGCGACCTTCGGTACGTGGAGCTAGCACTCTAGCCCCTACGCTACCGAGGCCGGCCAACCAGTAGTTGCATCTACCGTGGCCTGTTCTCACTCGGTTCAGTGCCGTCCAGGTTTTCCTAGGAAGGTTGAATGCAGGAGGTTGTCGTGTAGGGTCTTGGATTAGCGCCTGTTTGTCGGGGTTGAAATTTGTCCACTCAGCGCACCTTGACATAACATTTGATAACTAACTGAACTGGGCCGGTCGCATTCGACAGGTGAAGAGTATAGGTTTCAAAATTCTTCATTCACTGGAGAGGGTGGTAAGAGGATGTACCAGAGAAGAGAGGGAATTGGGTTATCACTCTTCAGTCAGATCATTGCTTGAATATAGTTGTGTAGTAAAGGAGCTACATTTGAATATCAAATAAAGGAGTCGGAAGGGGTGCAAAGTTTTGTCTATGGAAATTACTGCAGAACATAGCCGGTAACTGCTACGATAAAACAGCTGGAATGAGATTCAGTCGAAGAGAGGAGGAGGGTTAAGAGAGTGGTGGAAATGTACAAGGCTTATATTGGTGAAAAAAATTAGGAAAGGTGCATGTAAGGGAAGAGATGACCATAACCACAAGCTGGCACTCGATTTCAGCCATAATGATATGAGAAAATTTTGTTTCGTAGATAAGAGGATCAGGGATTGAAATAAATAACGAAAAGAAATGATTGATATTTTACCGAAAACGCTAAAACAATTTATAATTAATATTTTTAGAGGGAAACGTAGGCGGGTAGAGAAAAGGGGAAAAATGGATATTATGGAAATTTCCATTTGGGCGTCCGCTTTATCGTTTTAAAAATTAAATAAAAATAGGATAAAAATGAAGGAGGTAATTGGAAAGAGCAACCACTGATAGGAGTAAGTGAACGTAGGAGAATAATAACCAAGACAAGGAGATAAATATGAGATGGATTAAGCACAGCATGAGGAGTGATATAAGATATGGTTAAGGGAAAAACAGAGATATAATGGTTTTAAATGCTGAATAACGTTAACAAGAAGTTGTGTGCAGGGGGTAACTAAAAAAAAAAAAAAACGGACGAATGAAAAATAAAGGTTGTACCATCAACTATCTAGGCAAGTAACAGAGAAACGAAACATGATAGCAAATCTAACGTTTTTCTTGTCTGAGCTAATGATAATTTACTGTAGTCTTAGGGGCTTGTCGGTAATTCATTGTAAGTTGTCGTAACCGCCTATCTTAAAGCCACTACTGCCGAGGCAATTTTGGTGGTATAATAATTATTATTCCGTGTGGTCGTAATGACCTGGTGACAGAGTTTTAATGGGCTGTGCATTCCGCCCCTATTATAGCCGCCTTAACATAACCCGACAATCCTGATGGGTACAGGGGACCTACAGTTTAACGTGGAATACGAAACACGGAAGCGTTCTGGTGTACTTCACTTTACACAGCAAGCTGTGCCAGAGGTGCAGGTCGGGTTAAGCGCCTTTGAAAATCCCCGCCCAGACAAGGATTCGAACCGGGGACCTTTCGGTCTCCAGTCAGACACCTTAACCACTGAGCCACCAGAACGCATCATTTTGGTGGTAATCTGCAGGATCAATCCGACAAATCGGGTGCTACTCCCGATATCGGGAGAATGGGCACACACAGTTTGTCGGATTGACCCTGCAGAATGCGATTGAAACCGGGTTGTCAGTAATGGCTTAAAATATGTGACAATCAAGGCGGTCACATTGTAAGTTGAAATTGGGACCGAAATCGTGATGCGAGGAGAGAAGCGCCTAAGCTTCTCACACTGGCCCTGTAGATTGGCATAGAAAGTGTCCGCCGTATCGCGGTTGAATCGAGGTTGAATGAGCTGACGTTCAGAACGCTTTACGGCTTTTCTTAATAACCACAGTATGTAGTCGCCAAACACGACGCGAATTTCGTATTGTGGTGATTTTGAGTTAACCTAAACGCGTGCTCGCTATTTTGATAAGTGTCATATCGCGAATAACGTATTATGGATATTTTAAAGCGATCGCAACGCCAGCCACTTGGCTGTGCATAACCGTAGTTGGCCGATAAAATTTCCGTAGATTTGGTACAAAAATCCGGAGATTCGCTAACTGAAACAATTATTGAAGAGAGCGTCAAAATTAAGAATACTTTTTATTTCCGGATCTTTAAAATTACAAAAATAATATTCTACATTGAAAGTAAGAAATATCTTTGAACATTACACTGTCACTTTCATCATTGCTGCTGCTATGCCTAATAGTTTTTTTTATTTTTCCGTAGTGACATACATACATTTTCTTTGTTGACATTAAATTTAGCATATCTTCTGTAACAGGAAATGCTAAATACTGCGACCCCTTTGATTCTCGGATGTTGGTTAGGCCTTCTCGGAAGCCGTGCCAAGGACCGTGTCACCGTGTATGGCATAAAGAGTGCGCCCATAATTTTGTATTACGGTCATTTCAGATCTATAAAATCTGTAACCAAGCCAAATGTGAGCTTTATTTCAATCGTTGGTTCACACGAGCGGTTCCAAGGAAACGATTCACAGTTATTGACAATTTTGTAATGCATTAACACTATAGGTTCAAAGTTTGACAAAACACCAATATAAAGTAAAATAAAAAGTATAAAAAATCCGTAGATATTTTAACAAAATCCGAAAATCCTAACTTTTCATAAAAATCCGTAGACCTACGGATAAATCCGTAGAAATGGCAGCACTACACACTGCGGTGGTGGATTTTTTGCCCCTAAATCAGCGTTTTCATTCTTTGGACCTAACAAACATAATTCAAAATGCATCATAGAGTTATAAGAAACCTACAATAAATTTAATTGTAACCAAAGAATAGAATTAGGAGCTCGGTCAGCCTAGGAGACGCTGCCTAACCTGACTGTGCCAGCCATTTACTCTTGTCCTACACGACAGCTGCTAGACACACCATACACAAGATATGTGTAGGTTATACGAGGCGCCTCCAGAAAGTAAGTTCCGTTTCAATTTATCTCCGCTGCAGCGCTGCGATTGCAGTTCCGCACATGTGCTGTAGACGATGTGTATCAAGGGGAAGAACGTGCACCATTTGGAGATCGCTGTCAGTTACGTACGCTTTGTTGTGCTTGTTTGAAATGTCGGCGTTGATTGAAAATCCCGCCGCCTGTGAAATCGGGTCTGTGATTCGGTTTCTGAATGTGAGGAAAGTGAAACCAAGTGAAATTTATCGGCAAATTTGCGATGTTTACGGACCAAATGCGATGAGTGATTCGATGGTGAGAAGATGGGTCCGACAGTTCAATGGCGGGCGTAGTGATGTGCACGATGAAGAACGAAGTGGGCGTCCACCTTTGGTTACAAAAGAACTGGCAAGACTTTCATTTGTTCTTACATCTCAAGTCTTTCCTTGGCGGTCATCACTTCACCAATGACGACGAGCTGAAAGAAACTGTTTCCAACTGGTTGAAGACACAGGCGGCAGATTTCTATGAAGCAGGTATACAAAACCTGGTGCCACGCTATGACAAATGCCTGCAAAATTTCGGCAGTTATGTGGAAAAGTAGTTTAAAGAGTTGTAGAATTTTGTGCAATAAAAATTTCTTCTGTATCTGTGTACAATTTCATTTTATTACCAAACGGAACTTACTTTCTGGACGCGCCTCGTATGTCATTAGAGTCAAGCTAAGCGCAGTCTTCAACCAGAAGGTAGTTGGACTCTGTTGGAGGACGCATTCTATGCCTCAGATTGCAAGTGCAAGGCCAGTTCCTTTCTTCCTCACCTAACCTTACCCGATAATCCTACCGCACATAGGCAGCTTACAGTTTAAAGTGGTGTCCTAACCAAGGAAGTGTCCTGGCATGCTTCACATTATTCAGCAAGTTGAGCCGGAGGTGAAAGTCGGATTAAGGGTCTCCACCGAGACCGGGATTCGAAGCGGGGACATTTCGGTCTCCCATCGCCTTAACCACTGACCGGTCTGTCAGTAGACTCGCACTTGGCCTTACTAATAGATGTTCACGGGCGGTCAACAAGAAGGTTACTATTTATAACCCAGGTAGAACTGAGGAGGAATCGAGCGTGGTGGTTGGGCGGTAACGCTTCGGCGTCACATTCGGGAGGACGCAGGTTCGATTACCAGTCCAAGCATCCAGATATCGGCATTTAATGGTTTTCTGGCATCACTCCAGGTAAAAGCCGGGATGGTTACTTCAGACTGCCATGGCCGAATTACATCTCGTTTCTTGCCTTAAAACTCGACGTCGAAGAGTATAGCCATTCAAAAAAAAAAAAAAAAAAAAAAAAAAAAAACTGGTACATGTATCGGCAAGTATGCACGCAAGAAGTTCTATGTATTTTTTGTGTTTCTTTCACATGCATCTAGCCTTAGACTGTGTTTAGTATTTTGAGCACATCTTGGATAAAATTATCGGATAACCGTTCTTAAAATGAATTTTTGTTAATGACTAGCTTTTAAGCCACACAACACTGACAGACTGAACGCAAATTTCTGGCTCATTCTCTTCGCTGTAAAGATGAATGCTAATTTTTTTGCATCAAAATTAAGGGTTTACCGCTCGTGCATTAGTACGTTCACTGCATCGCGATGTAAACGTGATTCCAAATTTCCTTTTCTTACTATAACAGCGATCAGAAAGTATAGTGAAACCATCTACATCAGCGGTCGGCAACGCGCGGTCCGCGGGCCGCATGCGGCCCGTGACCTCTTTATTTGCGGCCCGTGTCTTTTATAAAAATCATATCGAAAGCCCATATTATAAAATAACAAAATATAAACGCATAAAAGAGTGAACGCGATCTAACAGCGCAGCGAATGAACTACGCGAACAGAGCAGGACAAGTGCGAGTGGGAACGATTCCCCCACTCTCTCCTATGATTGAAACAATAGGTCAGCGTTGACAATAATCTTCTATTGCTCGCCCGCCGTCCGTCCGCGCTGGCTGTGTCATTGAGTGAAACAAGTTATTTCATGTGTGCACGCCGCCACCGCGGCCCTGTACCTACGATTTAGTTATTGTTCTGTGACCCACGAGTACCTACTATTTTGTTTACAGTTCGATAAGTGTGAGATATTGATAGTTCATACAATTACATAGCGAAATTAAGTGAGATGTTTTCAACACGGCTTTTATTCTTACAGTGTGTATTTGGCATTGTTGGTTATAAGTTTTACTGATGGCTACAAAAAAGAGGAAGTTAATTGAAGAAAATAGTGTTTAACGATGCATGGAGAGATTTATACTTTTTTATTAATTACAATGGAAAGCCGCTGTGCTTAATATGCCAAAAAACCCTTGCTTTGTAAAAAGAATATAACGTCAAACGTCACTATGATACCGAGCATAAAGCAAAAGTTGCGTGCCTAGTTGGTGATTCCCGGAAAAACAAAATCTTCATTCAAGAACCAACAAAGTGTTTGTAAGGTGCAAATTCAAAGTAACGAGTCAAATATCCGTGCGAGTTTAAGGGTGGCGGAAACACTTGCAAAGTCTGGGCGACCGTTTACCGACAGCGAATTAATAAATCAATGTGCCTTAGCTATGGCTGAAGAGGTATGCCCAGATCAAAAAAAGGAATTTGAAAATATAATTTTATCTGACAGAACTTGTACCCGGCGCACTGAAGATTTGGGTGCTAATTTATGTGAAAAACTAGGACAAAAATTTGAATGGTTCTCCTTAGCTGCCGATGAAAGTAATGATGTGTCAGATATTGCCCAGCTTCTAATAGTTGTTCGTTGAATTGATAAGTAGGCCTACTTCAACGTGTGTGAAGAACTTTTACAGTTATGTAGTTTGAAGGAAACAACTACGAGGGAAGATTTGTTTTGTCACCTAGAACAGCCAATGACATCAATGTAATTAGCGTGGGAAAAATTGGTAAGTCTAACAACTGACGGAGGTAGAAAACATGAGTGAGCAAAACAAGGGCCTGGTGGGTAGAATTAAAACAAAATTGGCAGAGATAGGATGTGTAATGCCGTTTTTTTTTTCATTGCATTATCCACCAAGAAGCGTTATGTTCCAAAGTCGTTTCATGTAGAAAAGTAATGGAGATCGTGATATCTACTGTGAACTATATCAGAAATAATGGGTTGACACATCGTCAATTCCGAGAGTTTCTAACCGAAATGGAAGCAGATCATCAAGATGTCCTTTATTATTCAGAAGTAAGATGGTTAAGTAGAGGTGCAGTACTGAAAAGATTTTTCGATCTCAGAAAAGAAATCGGCACTTTTATGAATCAGAAGGTAAATCTGTTCCAGAGCAAACAGATCCTCAGTAGTTAATAGATCTTGGATTTTTGACAGATTTATCTCATGAATTAAATACGCTGAATGTCAAGCTTCTAGGGAAAAACAAACTAATATCTGATATACATACAGACGTAAATACGTTCCAAACTAAAAGCCGGCTCTTCATAGAACATATTGACGAAAAAAAATTAGATCACTTGCCGAATTGTCTAATGGCTGTCGAGGAAGCTGGCATTGATTTTATTTGGGATAGTGAGAAAATGAAAGACATTTTTACGGAGTTACAAGGTAATTCAGTGACAGATTTGGTGATTTCGAAAATGTTTAGAACAAACTGAAGATTTTTTCTAACCCTTTTTATGCGATGTTGAGGATGTACCCAGTAATTTTGAAATGAATGTGATTGAACTTCAATCCAATGAGAGTCTAAAAAAACGCCTTTTACGCGATGAATGATTTGATCAAATTTTATGGTAGCTTGCCGTCTGATTTGTCGAATTGAAAAGGTTTGCTCAGCAGTTTATCTCAATTTTTGGAAGCACTTATTTATGCGAGCAAACATTTTCAATCATCAATTATCGAAAAAATAAATACGCTTCTCGTTCCACAGATGAGCATTTGAGAGATATATTACGTATTTCAACTTCTAACATGAAAGCTGACGTACAAAAAATAGCCAGTCAAATACAAACTCAAACGTCACACTGAATTTAGTATGTAAGATCAATTTTGTAACTTTTCTTCATTTGTATTGATAAAATTTGAAACTAAGTTTTCGCATGTTTACTGTGTATGTGCGGCCCCGCCTTTACTTTGTTTTGCCAACTTGTGGCCCTTGCCTGCTAAAAGGTTGCCGACCGTTGATCTACATCGTACGAATGTAAATAAACAACATGGCGCGAGTAGTAATACATTGATTACATCGCGATATAGAGGTGACTCAATATTTCTTTTGTTACTACCGGAGATCAGAAAATATAATACAGCCCTCTACATAGAACGAATACAAATAATCAAAAAGTAACTAATAAAAAAAACTAAAAATACTTACGTATATATCAGTGTGTAATAATGCGATTCCTCCGGATATAAATATACCGCCCGACGTTGTAACATGATTTTCCGCGGTTATCAAGACAATTAAGACTTTAAGCTTTGAATTGCGCATGCGCAGAACGTTTAATGCGCATGCGCAGAAAATTGCGGCGCTTGTTCACTTACGCTTAACGCTAGGAAATTTATCCCTACCGCGTCCAAAGAAGTTTCACTTAATAACGATTTGCGGGACAAGGAATGAAAACTAATGGTCTTTGCTAAGCCGCCGAATGGGTATGCGAAACGTAGGGCGTTCGTTGACCGGGCCGTGCGGGGGTGTGAATTTAGCACTGATTATGCCGGAGCCTGCCGCCGTTAATCAGGCCTGCGAGAAGACGGAGCCGACGATCGACGAGAGGGTTTTAATTAATTGGGGGGCGGGGCGTAACGGAGACAGACTCTAATTAACGCCGCTGACAGAATTCTCTGCTCCGCGGGCGCACCAGGGAACTCAGTCCTCCAACACTCCAACTAGAACGGCTCTATGAGTTCCCATCACATCAGTCGCTTCAGGCTAATACTCTTCCAACCTGTATCCAACCCCATGGGCAAGATGGTGCCATGGGGCAATATTCGCTTCCTTTACCTCGTTTCAATCGTTCTGGCTACTTCACCTCCTAAACAGATTACCGAGTGAGGGGGGTGAACGGTAACGCTGTGGCCTCGCATTCGGGAGGACGTGGTATCGAATATCCGTCCGGGCATCCAGATTTGAATTTTCCATGGTTTCCTTACAATTCCTTCTGTGACGCCACAAGACAATTTAAAATTATAATTAGGAACTTTAAGTAGCATTTAATTAGAATAAGAATGACATTAAGTAATTTCAATTGCGTAGCGAGAGTGAGATTTTATTTTAAGATTTTCAGGTGGGCTACAGACTGCTGTCATGGCGGCAGGCCACGTTTAAGGGGTCGAGCACCCAGTTCCCGCCCACAGTCTCGGCGCGGAGCTGGATGGTACCATGGAGGAAGGAGACGACGCAAGGGACCTTCTCCACACACTGGAGTGAAACCGGGTGGAGACAAGTGGGGAGGGGAGGCCGCCATATTGCTTGACCAGAGAAACACGGATATATGCACAAAAACCTCAAGGGAATCATAAGACACCCGTGGCACCGCAATTTGATGATGGATTATTATGTAACTCGACGAGACACATTAAAAATGAAGAATAAAATTTTTTGATATCGTGCTTAGTTCTCGAGATATACTGTCTCAAAAGTGAGATTGTTAGGTTATGAGGGGATTCAACGATAACCGTGGCGCCGCAATTTGATGACGAATTCTTATGTAACTCGATGAGGGAAACTGAAAGTAAAGAATAAAATTTTTTGATATCTCGCTTAGTTCTCGAGATATTGTACCTTAAAATTGACGTGGTTAGGTTGAAATACGACCTGGGCCAGAAAAAAACTATCGCCATATCCATATTTGATGATGAATTCGGACGTAACTTAATGAGCAGGTAATTCTTTTTAACTTGAATAACAAACTGTTTATTTCTACAGTCCTTAAATTTTAGTTGATGTTCAAATAGGTTCTATTTTTACACCGAGCGTGGTGGTGTAACGGATAGCGTTCTGGCCTCGCATTCGGGAGGACGGCGGTTCGAATCCCCGTTCGGGCATCCAGATTTGGGTTTTCCATGGTTTCCCCAAATCACTCCAGGCGAATGCCGGGATGCTTCCTTCAAAAGGCCATGGCCGAATTCCTTCCCATTCCTTGCCCCCATCCTTTCCCGTCTCTAAAGACCACGTTGTTAAAAAGGGACGTTAAACTGTTTAAAAAAAAAAAAAAAATCTATTTTTACATTCTATTTCAGTAATTGACAGGAAGATTTCAAAATCTACAAATATACTTGTAGACATATTTACAAACAGGAACAAGTCATATCCGAAATTTAAAAAAAAAGCACAAGTCAATGTTTAGAGCTTTAAAAAAAATTAATACTTCATAAAACATCATAGTTTCTGAGCTTACTTAGAAGATATTGTACTGGTAGTGGCCTATATAATTTTGCTAGAAAAAATCAGTACATTAAAAAATCAGAAGCTAATAATAAATAAATTGTTTGTTCTCTTCTGGTATACACCGCATTTCAACCAGCCAACATTTCCATTAATATTGCCGCTACAAAACCAAACTATGTAGACACATCTAAACACAAGAAATGCATCGCGAACTACATTTCCGTCAACAAAATTTATTTCATCACGTTTAGTAGTTCGCACAGCACAAATTATCACGATTAATTTCATCGTGCAATTTCAGTGTAAACTTAAACGTGAGTAATGCATGCAGAATACCATATTCACTGTGTCTTGATGTAAATATGACCCATTTAAATTAAATTTCCAACATTTGTGTACAATAAGGCTAACTTTTCAGGTGCAAAATAGTAACATATGCTAATTGTCTACACTACACCAACAAAAATTTGAGAATAATATGATCCTTTTGAGAGCAATTAATAAATTTATAGCGAATGGCACTAATGTTGCGGTTGCCTGTCAGATACTTCAAGAACGATAATTACAATGTGACTTACTTATGAAACACTATTCCAGGTTTTTTCCTATCTCGTCTGTTTGTGCAACCATATGCATCACAACTTGGCATTATAGAAAGCTTTAGAATATTAGAAAATGAAATATTCTCAGCAGCTGACACAGTGCAAACAGCCCAATGTTTTGGTACTCCTACGATATCCGCCGCGCAGGCACAGTTTTTTCACGAGGTTTCACGGATTTCGCGTTATCTCGTCTCCATATATTCCTTCCTCCATGGATGGTACAGTAGCCACCCCACGAACACTAAAAGTCACCCCTGGGATGCGGTAGTATCGGTGGAACTCTGTGGTTCTTCCCATTTGGCAGAGATGGTCCTCCCGCCAACGGGGAAGCAAGAATCCAATGTTGGTAGTACTCCCTCCAGAAGAAGATCAGCCAACCCGAATGCCGTTAGGCGGGTATTATATAAGGCCCCACAACGAGACCATAGGTCCTCAGTCTTGCTCAGTTTCACCCAGTGTTGTGCAGTAGAAGTTCGCGAGTTCGCTCCGTGCGCTGATGTAAGTCCATTCCATAGTTTTTCTCTCTCTCTGTACTGAAGGCTCACTCTCGCTACGGTGTAGGAAACAGAACATTTAACGGAAAGTGTATGATTGCCATGTGTCCAATATCATGAGAACTGTATGGACTTGCCTAATCGTGTTCCTACTTTCAATGATTGACCTATGTATGAATGTGAATGATCAGAATACAATGTTATTTTGTGTGGTTCAAAGTCCACGTATTTCGTTTCTTTTGAAGTAGTTCCGCCCCTTTTACCTTGATTAATGATGGAATGAATGCATTCAATCTCCGGCAACGAAGTCCGGTAGCCAAATAATTAATTATAATAACTAGCCGGAAAAAAGTAAGAAGGTGGGGGTGGAAACATTACACTTCCCATTCCTTGCCCAGTAGTTTCCCGCCTCTAATGACCTCGACGTCGACGAGGCGTAAAGCCATAGTAAAAAAAAATCCAATCAGATTCCAAACTCAAGGTCAATACGGGGCCATTGGTCAGTACTCGTTTCCCGTGACTCTTCAATTGTTCTCCAAATTCCCATCACGTTAATGGTTTTAGGCTAATCCTCCTCCTAATAAGTATCCAACCACAAGGGCAAGATGGTGCCATGGGATACTGCTCGCTTCGCCTGCCTCTTGAACCGTTCTTAGAGTACCAAATACGTCAATCGTCGGCAGTTCGAATCCCCGTCCGGGTATCCAGATTTGGGTTTTCCATGGTTTCCCCAAATCACTCCAGCCAAATGCCGGGATGCTTCCTTCAAAAAAAGGCATGTCCGAATTCCTACCCGTTCCTTGTCCCCAGTCCCATCCCACCTCTAATGACCTCGACGTCGACGAGGCGTAAAGTCGTAAGTAAAAAAAGTTTCTGCTAACCCAACTTCCAAACCTAAGAGCAAGATGGTTCCATGGGACACTTCTCGCTTCCCCTACCTCTTTAATTGTTCCCCGGGTTCCCATGAAGTCAATCGTTTGATGTTGAGAAATTTGAGATAAAATTGCCCAAAAATTCTTCGTTGGTCGCGACTCCCGCTACAGCTAGAGGCCGGATCTATGTACATACGTCACGCAGACAAAATATTTATTGTGGTTTCAGCGAACGAGTGACATCTTATTACCTTCCTTGCTTCTCATCCTGCCCACCTCTAGTGACATCAACGTCAGCGAGGCGTGCCTGAATAATAAAAAAATCTATGGTTTCCGAAACCTCTTCAGAGAAATAGCGAAATGGTTGACCTAGGAGACACTAGTAACCCAGCTCTGATAGTCTCAATGGCTTTTTTTGCTGTCGTCAGTCTTTCGACTGGTTTGATGCAATCCTCCATCCCTTCCTATCCTGTGCTAACCTCTTCATTTCTACATACCCCTTACAACCCACGTCCTCAATTATCTGCTTCATATATTCTAATCTCTGTCTTCCTCTACAGTTCTTACCTTCCACTGTTCCCTCCACTAACAAATTAACCAATCCAGCATGTCTCAAAATATGACCTACCAGCCTGTCTCTTCTTTCTGTAAGCATCTTCCACAAACTTCTTTTCTCACCCATCATTTCCAAAACTCGTTCATTCCTTACTTTGTCTGTCCACTTAATTTTCAGCATTCTTCTGTAGCACCACATAAGCCGTTAAGTTAATAATAATTAAAAAAATATAGATCAGTGGAGAATTGGTCAGCAAAGTTCCATCAGTATCAAGTAAGACAAATGTTAATAGAGCAACGAGGGTGGTGGCTGAGCGCAAACGTTCTGACTCGCATCCGGGAGGACGGGGTTCGAATCCCCGCCCAGCCATCCAGATTTAGAATTTCCATGGTATCCCCAAATCACTACAGGGGAATTCCCGATATGGTTCCTCCAAAAGGGTATGACGGACTTCTTTCCCGTTCCATGCCCGCAGTACTTTACCGTCTCTACGCCTTGTCGATGTGACATCACTAAAGTAATACCAAAAAAATTAATGGTAGCTATCCGAGAGTGCAGCTTGGTTGGCTATCCCGAGCGGTCCTGGTTGGTATCCTGGACGGGATCTGTCGCTGAGTCACGGCGACGACAAGTGTGTGAGGGCGGATTACTAGGGACGGTCGGAGTGGAGAGCGCCTCTCGACACTTTGCTCTCATTGTGTCTTCCCCGTCTGAGTCAGCACGCACTGGCAGGGGTCGCTACAGCTATGTCGCCCTCACTCACATTAAACGGCATCGCTACAGTTCGCGAGAACAGCTGCTAACTCTATTACCAACACACCCGACAGTCGTACCGCAACATTAATTGCCGCGTAGTCGGCATCGGTAGCGTAGGGGATATACTACTGGCCCCGCGTGCCAAAGGTCGCCGGTTGGAGTCAGTCCGCGGGCATTTATGTTTAAGGGTTGTATGTGTTAATGTCGTGTCCGACCTGTATTGCCTATACTTAGTGAAAACCATGTAATTTACGAACTCATCACGCAGAGCTTGTGATGATCATATGGTTATATTATGGACTATTATATAGTATGCAAGTATATTAATATGCATACTCCTTGAGATTGGGTTACATTCATGTTCCTTTTATTTTGAGATGATGTTGGTTGCCAGGAGCAACATGTTTAAAGCCTATATGGTAGAGGCGTTATATTAGGTTCACAAGTTGAATATGCAGATAGAGAAATGTTAATATGAGAAGTCAGATTTAAAGATTAACGGTCGTATTTACAACTGGTGTTGGTGGAAGTTGTTAAACCATTAACTGAATAAATAAATAACAACAATAAATAACTTACGCATCTGTTCATATGTAGATGCTAGCAATATAAAAATATAAGGTAAAGGTGAAAAGTGGTAACTACAGACATAAGTAACCAAGAATAATTCACCAGAAGCTGGCTGTAGGGCCTAAGTAGCCGAATACCAAAATATGTATATATACAGGCCTAGTCAAAATGATTGCAGCGATATCACGATTTTTCTTTTGGCTGTCCTATTATAGGTACGATGATGGGGTTTGCTGTTATAAATCAAGTGGCTCTCCAAGTTTCGATTGCACTAAATGCAAGCTTCCCGCGGTGGCCGCTAGAGCGCTAGAGAGCAAGATGGCTGAAAGTGAGAAAGCGTTCGTTGTTCCTGAATTTCATTCAACTCAGTCTGTGGTAACTGTTCAGCGACACTTTAGAACAAAGTTCGGCAAGGATTCCCCGCATGCTAACACCATTCGGTTTTGGTATCAACAGTTTAAAACCATGGGATGCCTTTTTTAAGGTAAAACAACGGGTCGCCCTCCTGTGTCTGAAGAAACCGTTGAACGTGTGCGCGCCAGTTACGTTCGTAGCCCACAGAGTCAGAGAAGTCTACTCCTCGAGCGAGCAGCGGAATCAGGTATTCCACAGAAGACCGTTTGGAGAATCCTACGGAATCGACTGTGTAATGAGGCCTTAGTGGTTAAACTTGCTACAAGCACTGTCGCACAACGATGAAGTGCGTCGCTTTTCAATTCTGTGCCCAATGTCTAGAACAAGACGAAACATTCGCAGAAAAGAGTTTAGTGATGAGGACCACTTTTCATGTGAGTGGAAAAGTGAACAGGCACAATGTGCGCATTTGGTGGACCGAAAACCCCCATGCTTATGTGCAGCACGTCCATAACTCTCCCAAAGTGACCGTGTTTTGCGCGATCTCACGGAAGAAACTTTATGGGCCTTTTTTCTTTAATGAGGTGACGATCACAGGGTAAATCTATCTGCAAATGTTGCAGAATTGGCTCATGCCACTTCTGGAAGCTGACAGTGAAGATTTCATTTTCCAGCAGGACGGTGCTAAACCCCATTTTTCTCTATTTGTCCGTAATTTCCTAAAGGCCAGGATTCCAAACTGTTCGTGCTGGGAATGCTGATCGTCAGCTGATGTCATGGCCTCCTCGTTCTCCTGACCTAACCCCTGCGACTTCTTTATTTGGAGTTTCGTAAAAGACACAGTGTTCGTGCCACCAGTACCAGTTGATCTGCCAGACTTGCTCTCATTGACAGAGAAGAATTTTTGTCAGCTATACGCCGGGAAAAAACTTAATTTTCACATTCTACTGTACAGTTTGCAGTAAGTTAGATTCCAAGCAACGATATTCGGACGGAAATCTGTCGTGCTGGGCGCTACTAAACATTTGTTTTCTAAGCAGTCGAATCCACGGGCATCACCTACAAACACAATAAAACATTTTACTGTATAATTTCCAGTAATCTGATTGGTAGGATGGTTAATTTAAACATTCCCCGGCCGCGCTGGGTTCCAAGCGACGACCTTCGTACGGAAAGCCGTAGTGCTGGCCACTATTAACCATTAATAGTGTCTTCTAAGCAGCACCAGCCAATCCACTGTGTAGTTTGCAGTAAGGTTTATTTTAGCAGAGTAGCGGGAGCCATGGCGGGTGAGACAGGCCCAATTAGGGAGAGGCGTGGAGGGTGCTCAGGTGGCCTACACCCCCACCGCCACCGCGACAAGAAACCTGCGCGGCAAGGCAGCACAGACACTGCTCACGACGTGCCACCAAACACTTGTTTAAAACAACAAATACGGTGATACGGCGGATGTCAAAAGTTCTGGGATAAGAAGAGGTTAAAAACGCCCCCCCCCCCCCCCCAATAGGAGACAATTACGTTAGCTCAAAAAACAAGGTGTCTCTTAGCTTTCATTAAAGTTTACTTTTCGTTTTCATATTATTTCATTTTGAATTAAACACGTCAATTTAGTTTAAAAGCTGAAAAACGTGGAATACAATTGTAATTTAAGCTTCAATGGTGCCCTTCCCGCTACTCCGCTATCTTTAGGTATTTACACAGGGCTACAGACCATGATGTTAAGGCTATTAATAGTAAAAAAAAGGTGGGCGATTTTTTTAATTACGTTATATTTGTTTGTTTTTTTTTAGTTGTGTGCGTGTTCATTGTAGCTGGATCATTAAGTTACTACACGTATTTCCTCATTTCTCTTTTTGTGCGGTTCTTTATTGTGATTTTTACTTATTTATCAACCTAATAGAATTCTTGATGATTAATTGAACTTCGGGGTTTGCCGCGTTGTTTTTCAGCTTTCTCCTGCCATCCTACAGCCTTCGTCAGAGATACTGTTTATGTTGACATAGAAACGAGCGCCAAGCATCGCAGGATAAAAGGCCGCTATCTTGGTTGATGTTGTCCCTATTCTTTAAAATGTCTGCTTCCTTATTCACTGGCTTTCTCTCCGCAGCAGCCTCGTGTCTTCATGAACAAAGACGGCCGCGAAAGCCATATGGATCAATAGAATTGTTCGTAATATTATTTTCAATCGTGGTCCCGGCAGCTTGTTGGATGAGCGGTAACGCTCTGTCCTCGCATTCGGGAAGACGCCGGATCGAATCCTCGTTCGGCCATCCAGATTTGCGTTATGTGTGGTTTACCCAAATACTTCTATGCGTATGCCACGATGATTCCTTCAAAAATGCCACAACCGAATTCCTTCGCGTTCCTTCCCCCTCCCCCCCTCACATGCATATACAGTTCATCTTCGCCTCAAATAACCTCGACGTAAACAAGGTTTAAAACAAAAATAAAGCGTATATTGCCATAAATGGGAAACATTCTAGGCTCGTGACCAAACTTGCAAAACACGGTCATTGGATTACATCTAGCTTGAAATAAAAAGTCACGCACATAAATTACAAGTATGTCGGGAAAATGCAACAGTTCGGATTTATTGCAAACTCTGAAATTAGTGCACTTAGTCGGGAGATAAGATCAGCCCGATAAAATTCTAACCAATTTTTCTCTTTATGCAGTTTAGAAAACTGAATGATGTATTAGCTGCTATACATCTGATTTTCATGCAGCGAATATGTTGATTAAAAAATTCACTTTACAGAAATGCCGCAGTACTACCTCACTGAATTGACTTTTACTTCATTATTATTCATTTTTTTTGACTTATCACTAGCAATCAATATGAATTCTTATCAGTCGATGATAGCTTGAGGAAAACACACGCTTTTTGATTAAAGGAAACTACAATAAACTCGTCATTTCGGGTTACCAGAAGGTCATTCCGTTCTATTAACTTCAGTGACTTGCAAAACTGAAATGTGAGGGACATATGTTGTAATGGAAAATGTGTAGCCGAAAGCTCTGTACAGAGGTGTTAGAAAGTCAGCAGGCAAAGATAAAAAACGAACATAGTAAGGTGACGTTCCGTTCAGGCGCCGCATTCGTGACTATGTCCACAGTTGCAGAATCTCTGGCCCGAGAGGTGACCACAACACAGCGGCCACTCGAGCCTGCGGTCAGCCGCTTCCCCGGCCCGAGGTCTCTCTGAGGGTGAGAATGCGCTACAAACATTTCCCAACTGCCCCCTCCCACCACCCAAGTCGAGCAGTACTCTCTCGACGTCTGCACTACAAACCAGGCCACCGCCGGGTCCATTTGAGAGCTCTCACACATACAGCAGTGCCTCAACTGCCTCAGCTTTGGGCACGGCGATTCCGCTGTCACGCAGGTCGCAAGCACAGTGACGAGTTTGCTGTCGCATCTTGAGGATGTTATCGGAAGACCACTCTTACTCGTTAACCTGTGGGCTACCAGATTTTGCTATCCGAGGACCGTTAGAATAACGAACGACGCCAGGGAGGAAAGAATACAAATTGTCCATAAAGTGGTGCTACAGTACCTCCTAAGCTATATCAAATAAGACTTTTTTGCAGCATGTTCCATATTTTCTTTACATTCGTTGCAGATAAATTGCAACTAGCGCAAGCTTTGGAGGTAAATAACCGTTCCTGCGCGTGCTAGCTTTCATGCTTGTCTCAATAGGTAGCTGCATAGGGTGAGGATCTCTATTCACTTTCTGGACAGGTTAACTGTCATAACGTTCGGATATGAGGTTTTCAAAATCCACACATCACACGCGAACATGTTTGGCATGTTTACTGAGCTGTTATGCACGAAAGAGTAATCGTCCCATTTTTAGTTGTTGAGAAGACGATTACTGGGGCAAGTTATTGAGACATGATTCATGAGTACCCGATCTCTCAGTTATTGGACCTGCAGCCAACTACTGTAATGTTCCAACAGACGGCGCACCTGCTCATTGGTTTGGTGATTTTAGATAGACACTACCCTGGCAGACGGGTTGGCCGTGATGAGTCGGGCCACCGCGCTCCCCTGATATCACACCAAGGATTTTTTTCTCGTGGGAGTACGTCAAGTATCGTGTCTACGAAACTCCCTTCCAGATCTTGCCATACCTCGTATGGCGGATAGCAGCGACAGGGTAGCTGCAGGGTGTGTGGATTGAGCTGTAATCATCGTCTCGATATCCTGAGGGCAACTAGAGGTGACATGCGAAAAGAGGAGATAATGTATTAAAAAAAAACCTGTAGAGATATAGAGCGGATGTCTCTATCTCATATACTCGTAGTTATGGTATGTACATTTCATTGTAAAGGTAGTAGAACTTGGTGGACACCCTGAACAAGTCTACAGTAAGGCACCTGCTTCATGTATTTTATGCATCCTATAATTGTAACAGAGATGTGTTGAATAAAATAATTTATACACATTAATGAAACAGATCCAGTGAAATTACACTGCTTGTGATACTTTTGTAATGGCTGTAGCTTGCAGTCAGAAAACAGATTAGTTCTTCGCCAAAAGAAATCAGCATCAACAGGTATTTGGTCAAGCTAATTAAACCACCGCCATCATGGATAAGGGGAGGTACTAACAACCCGGTTTCTAGGCCTGGGTGTACTAGCCGGTCTATCTACGACTTATAGGCTGTTTTCCGTAAGCATAGGGAAATCATGGACAGTTCTCACTTCTGGCTCAAAAACTACAAATTTTACCCCAAAGAAAAAAAAATCTGAAATGACGCCACACATGCTCCTCCCTCCTTAGTATAACAATCTCCAATCCATAATAGACTTTAGGTTTGGTGATTAGGCGGCATATTCTCTAATTAAGAAGATTCTTGTGTTGGCTCATGAGCGAACTGACATTATAAGGGATCATGCATGACGAGTTGTCCTTGCTCTGTGCATTTGAGGAAGCTTACTATTCACCCCGACATTGGTGTCTGGTCTTGGAGGCAGGGTGGCGAGTTCCCCTACTCCTTTCCAAACCAAACCCGGTAATCCTACCGGGTATAGAGGACCTATAGTTTAATGGGGAATCCGAAACGCGGAAGTTTATTGGCGTACTTCGCATAGACAGCAAACTGTGCCAGAGGTAAGGATCGGGCTAAGGATTTGAGGAAAGGTCTCTCTGGAAATTGTATAGAAAAGCTCCGTTGGCTTACTCAAATAGATTCATTCTGAGGAAGGCCTGTCGAGAATGGAACATAATTTCATTGCTGGGGGTTTGCTCTGACGTCATTTTGGTTCGTGGAACAGACAGAATTCGTATGGAAGCTTATAGGATGAACAGGAGCAGTGCCGCGTGGTGCGTAGCTGGACCCTACCTGCGGCTGGGACGCACGCAGCGTGTCCGCGGGCGAAGCACTCAGGCTGATTGGCGCTCGCACTCAGCTCTCACCTGGAACAACGAGACACCACGGAATTACAACTCCGCCGCCATCAAGCAAATCACCAGAATGGCTCCAATCGCGTCGCCACGTACAAACTGCGTTACCTGCGGCATCAAACACATCTCCGCTGTACTAATTTATAGTCATCACCAAATGGATTGGTTCTTAAACATCTAGGTGGTAAATGATTATGTTCAATATACGTGGTCTCAACAAACACTTTAGTGATGCAAGAAAGGAAGCTACGAAAAGTAGCATCGAAAGATTATGAAATCATAGAGGGAGAGTGTTCTGGTTTCGCTGGGGACGTCTATTAATTACGTAAGGTGTTTTTCTTAAAACTGGGACCTCCTCCTAGCGTGAGATTATGTTTGAAGAGGGGGTACCTTTTCTTTTTGCTCCACGGCCCAAAAAGGGAGCGCGGCAATCTGAAATAAAAAGTAGACGTGATATTTTTATAGATCCCCCCTCCCCCTTTCCCGTTAATGAGATTTTGCCGGACCCTCCTCCCCCCTATTTTGAGGTCAAGCCTCCTTATTTTGTTGTTTACAGTCAAACGTTAGGTTGTTTGAAGATGACATAAGGGGACATCCATAAATTACGTGAGGTGTTTTTCCGGATTTTGGAACCCCCCCCCCTCGCCTATCTAGTGAGACGTGGTGAGATCTGGGTCCCGTGAGACCCACACTTTTCAACGAAATACCCCCCTAAAATCGACTTTCCCGTCATTGGGATCCGTTTCGTAAGGGGTTGATTGAGAGTACAGAGAAGAGCCGCTCGATTCGTGGCCGCTTGCTACAGTCCTTATGAAAGCGTCACAGAACTGATTAGTAGACTAGGCTGGGAGTCTCTGGTAGATAGACGACTCACGTTTCGTTTAAACTTATTGGAAAACATGCGTACTCCCACTTTCACTTTGAGTGTAGTGAAATACCTCGTCCAGCAACCTATTTGGGTCGGAATGACAGGAAAGATAAAATTAGAGAAATAAGGTGCCGCACTGATTCTTATATGAATTCTTTTTTCCCTCGTACCATGAGGGATTGGAATGCACAACAAAGAGATTAGGTTTGGTGCTGAGTACCCTCTGCCACCCACAGTTTTGTAAATTGCAGAGTATATATGTAGATGTAGATTTGTAGACTTTTTTTTAGCTTTACAGTCTAGAAAAAATTTCAAAATCTCACGTGATATTTCAGTTGACCCCCTCTTCTCCCTCCTTGGTGGGATTTCACTGGTCCCCCCCCCCCCTATTTACCTCACGTAATTTATGGACGCCCCCTAATACTACAGAACACAAAAGAAGAGGATTCTGAATTTAAAAAAAAATACTACACAGGATATATTGTTGAGTAAATAAACATGTAATAAACATAAGTACGAAAAATAGGCACACACAAATAAAAAAATAAAATGAATTCAGAAATATCTTTTTGAAGAAACCATTCGGACATTCGCGTGATTTGCGGAAACCATGGAAAACCCAAACCTGGATGGCCGCAGGGGGGTTCGAACCTGCGTCATCCCAAATGCGAGGCCAGAGGAGAGTGTAGGAACGTTGCCAGCGAAGCGTATGTGCTCCTTCCCATTCAGATTAAAATTAAAGAATTTTCTAGACCGTAACTTGAGAGGCCACTGACTATTGTGACTGGAAGAACACAAGTAAACATTTAGGTTTTTTTGTTTTTTTTCCTTCTTCTTCTAACGTGGAGTCCTATTTGTTTATTGGCTGTAACTTAGGTGATCAAATGCTGGGATGCGTCCTTCAAAAGGCCATGGCCGAATTCCTTCCCGTTCTTTGTACCCAGTCCTATCCCGCCTCTAATGACCTCGACGTCGACGAGACACACAAGAGAGTTGGGTCGTGTAGCACAGTTAGTAGGGTGCAGGCTGGAGCCCTCGAAGGCGTGCTGAACGAGTGTTGCATTAGCGAGGCCCCTCGATCACGTTTTGAGTCCGATAAATCGCGCAGGCCAGCGAGCGCCCCGCGTGGAGACTTGGCTGTTTGCTGAAGCGCTGATCGGCTCAGCAGGACGGGGCGTGGAGATTAGCAGCCCCGGCGGTTCCACGTTCCAATACCTACGCACTCACACTGCTCTAAGCGCATTATCGCCTCACCTAAAAACAACCCTATTATTGAGTTAGCTCTTTTAAAGGTCTTTACCACCTGTATTTAAACCGGAACAAGATTAAGGAGCAGTAATTCGACTCTGGGAACCATGGAAAAAAAATCAGGATGGCCGAATGGGGATTAGAACCCCCGTCCTCCCTAACCCGAGGGCGGACCGTTACCGCTCACCCCATCAGATTTGGTTGCAATCACCTGGTGCGGTATATTCAGTGTATTATGGTTATGCATTAATGCCGCAAGTAATGAAGTGATAAGTACGTTCTTTCATTGGTAACTACTCTCTACACTTCTTATAGTTATGTATTCCATGCACCCAATGTTTTTCGTCACCAATCTTACAAGTATTTTAATAGCTATCAAAAATTTCGAAGTATAAATTTTCAGGACAATTTAAAAGACGTTAGAAATCTGTATGTCGTTTTATCTTCATAAAGATTAGAGAAATTGTTTTATACTTTTTACTCCATTATAAAAACAAGTACATTAAAAAGTTTTTTATTTTATTATTATTTTCTGCTTTTTAGGTTTATGTGAGTGAAAATTTGTAACTGATTTTAAATACTTTGATGACATAATCACAGAGACATGCTACAAATTCCAGTTTTATTTAACAGAAAACATTTAATCGAGTTATTTACATCCCGAGGAAATAATGATCAAAAGAAAAAAGAATTATGCATATCCGTTATTTGAATCATAAGTTATGGTCTGGAATTCGAACAAAAACCCAATAGAAAAAAAGCACTTCAGTTCTGCCAGAAATCCTCAGGCTGCATTTCCAATTTTTTATTCCCTAAAAACATTATTCAGACTACTGCAAACATTTTTAAAAAATTAGCCTAATCGGTCCCTAGAAAATGTACTTTCAGTTGTTACTGAATTTTCCTATTTTCGGGCAACTTTTCCAATTTTATTTCTCCGAAAACTTTATTCAGACTATTAAAGACATTTAAAAAATAGCTAAATTGGTCCATAGCAAAAAGAACCTTCAGGTTTTCCCACATTTTCCAGGCAACTTTTCCAATTTTTCTTTCTTTAAAAACCTTAGTCAGACTTTTATGAACATTTAAAAAAATTAGAAAAATCGATACACAGAAAAAAAAGACTTTCAGTTTGTTCCAAATGTTCCAATTTTCCGGTCAACTTTTCCAATTTTTCACTAACTATAAACATTATTCGGACTATTACGAACATTAAAAAAACTAGCCAAATCGGTAAATAAAAAAAGACTTTCAGTTTTCCTATTTTTCAAACAACTTTTCCAATTTTTCATTAACTAAGAACCTTATTCAGACTATTACGAACATTTAAAAAAAATTAGAATAGAAAAGAGTACTTTCGGTTTTTCCTGAATTTTTAAATTTTCCAGACAACTTTTCCCATTTCCACCCGGACAGACAAAGCCCAAAAGCGAGTTAATAAAACACGGTTAACGCTCTGGCCTCGCATTCGGGAGGACGCAGGTTCGAATCCCCGTCCGGGCATCCAGATTTGGGTTTTCCATGGTTTCCCCAAATCACTCCAGGCGAATGTCGGAATGCTTCCTTCAAAAAGGCCATGACCGAATTCCTTCCCGTTCCTTGTCCCCAGTCCCATCCTGCCTCTAATGACCTTAGCCATAGACGTGGCGTAAAGCAATAAGAAGAAAAACAGACACACATACACATCTTAAAATACTTTATTCCCTGTCATCCCAAAAGACAAAAGTCTTACTTTATTGTACTGGGGCAGAAAGACTTTATACTTATATAGAAAAACTCAAAAAGTTTTGCAGCCGTATTACAAATTTCTGCCACTTGAGGGCAGACGTGAGCAGTCAAGATGGCGATGGATTGATCGTGGTGGGGATGATAATCAACATTTTCTATCATGGCCTCCACGCTATCGCAACCTAACACCATGCGATTTTGTGTGTGTGTGTGTGTGTGTGTGTGTGTGTGTGTGGTTATGAGAAAAGCTCTCTGTTTAAGCCTCATCTACGAACAAACCTAACAGAACTGGGAGCTGGCATCAACACTGCTTTAGAACAGATTTTATAGGGAAATGCTAACCGAGTGTGGTGAGAACGTAATATCTGCAGAATCAATAGGGGAACACGTATAGAGCGCTTGTAATAATTTATATCAAAAATCTTTTTCAGTTTCTCCTATATGACTGTGAAATTTTGTAACAATATGTCAAATAATACATTTGTGGATTCGCTTCAATCATTTATAATAATCCTGCAGTTAATTAGTTAAAGGATGACTCAGTTAGTTAATGATAAGTGCTCTGTAATGACTACACTGTCTGCTGTTGTTTGATTCTTTAAATTTAATTGCGATGGAGAACACGCTTTGTTGGCAATTCCACAGATGCACGATTTTCCCCTTTCCTTTTCCAACCTACTTTTGTCGTCAACTAATTTCAACTTTAAATTCTTTTCGTGTTCGTGATAAATTATTCATAATTTCTCTTGGTAATTTATTCCAATCCCTGGCCCCATTCCCTGCGAAAATCTTCCGACACCCTTGTGCCTTAAATCGAGTGCCAGCTTGTGGTCATATTTTTCCTATTGCATGCATTACTTTTCATTCTTACACCAATATCTTTGCATGATCAATATACGACTTGTACACTCCCATGACTCTCTTCACCCTGCTCCTGTCTTTCAATGAATCCCATACCAGCTCCTTTTTCATATCAGTAACTGATTGTGTTCTGCTGTAATTTGTTAGAACAGAAAAGTGGAGATAAATGAGAATAAAGGTTATTGCTTTGCCGTATTGTCGTCGCATATCGTTACCATGTTCGGTAATTTGGCGGCTGACATCCAGTGACAGCCAATACACATTACGCAACAATTATTGACACGAATTAATGCTCAGATTTTCGTGTAACGATGCAAAGCGACTCTGGTCTTACAGTGCGAGAAGGGGCCTCTTCGTTGGTGTGGGTGATCCCGCATCCAATATTGCAGGACCCCAATAGCGCGCCCGGGTCCCGTGGTTAATATCGGTCCCCCGAGCTCAACATAATAGCGGAGTTAAAACCCCTTTTAAATACCGCAGAAATATGGAACGCTGACGCGGAAGATGAAGAAGAAAAAAACGTCGGATAAAATTGCGCAGGAAGTATTACTTCAAGACAAATAGCGCTATAAAAAGCGGGCTTCGCGGCGCCAAATTGGTTAAGACGTTCTATCAAGATTTACACTGGCGCGCCAAAGGGGTTGCTACCACCCCCTTTCTTAAAAAGAGGGGACAGCGGGGGACTCTTTTAAGAGGCTTAGGTTGGCACCTCTGTTTATTTGGCTTTACGGTAGAAGCAATTGAGAACAGGATCGTCGGCAAAACAACAGACTGGCGCAAAATAACAACTGAAGAGGACCAATCTCATCCCTAAATCTACACGAGAAACAAACTGTATTGAACTGCGTTCAGAATTTATAATTAATTACAAGTTGGCACCTTACCTACAACAGAAATGTAAAACACAATATTAGTTTCGCTTACTCTATGATTTAAAAAAAAAGACATGTGTATTTGAAATAAATTACTCCGTCGTCTAAGACAAACCAATGGAGAACGAATCCATTTGTACGAGGTGTGTACAAAAAGAAACCGAACTTCTGCTGTAATTGCTTTATTGCTCGTCATACTAACTTTTACACACTGTCCCCTTCAAAGAACTGTCCTTCACTATCAATACACCGTTGCCATCGTTTTTTCAACTTTTGGAACGCCTCCTGGAATGCAATTTCTCCGATGGCGCGCAGTTCTCTCGTCGCATTGTATTGAATTTCTTCTATGGCCTGGAAACGACGCCCTTTCAAAGTGTTTTTTCAGTTTTGGGAAGAGAAAAAAGTCTGGCGGAGCCAAGTCTGGAGAATAGGGTGGCTGAGGCACAACGGGAGTGCGATGTTTTGCCAGATAATTCGTGACAAACAACGATGCGTGAGCGGGTGCGTTGTCATGGTGCAACTTCCACGACTGATTCTCCCACAGTTCAGGCCTTTTCCTACGCACAGCATCTCTCAATCGTGTCAGAATTTTCTGGTAGACTTCCTTGTTTACCGCTTGACCACGTGGTACAAATTCATGTTGCACAACTCCTTTGCAATCAAAAAACACGACCATCATCACCTTGATGTTCGACCGACTCATCCGCGCTTTCTTTGGTCGAGGAGATTCTTTCCCCACCCATTCTGAAGACTGCCTCTTCGTTTCCACATCGCACCCATAAATCCATGTTTCATCGCCTGTAATGATGTTCTTGAGGAAGTTTTCGTCCTCATTTGCTTTTTCAAGCAACTCCTTAGAGATCCTAGCTCGATTCTCCTTCTGCTCGTCCGTCAACAAGCGCGGCACCAGTTTTGCGCTGACACGATGCATTCCAAGTTTTTCTCTCAGGATGTGATTGCAAGAGCCTACACTTATGCCAACTTCTTCAGCAACCTCACGGACAGTCAAACGGCGATTTTCACGAATCACAGTGCGGACCCTCTCAACATGGCGGTCGTCTGTTGATGTGGAGGGTCGACCAGATTTTGGATCGTCGGTAACCGAAATCCTGCCCTCCTTAAAGCGCTTAAACCATTCATAGCACTGTGTTCGGCTCATGCAGTCATCCCCGTATGCTTGTTTAAGCATTTGAAGTGTCTCGGTAAAAGTTTTCCCAAGTTTAAAACAAAATTTCACAAAGACGCGTTGCTCCTCCAATTCCTTCATTCTCACAAATCCGACGAGCACTCTGCGCACGACCTCACTCAACCGTCTGTCACTCGTAAACTAATACAGCGACCGTAGTGCGACAAGAGGCAATCTCTTGCCTTGCCGAGAGATGTCACTAGTGTGCACGGAAGTCAGAGAATATCTGCAGCCGTTGGCGCGCTATTTAATTATTTCGGTTTCTTTTTTGTACACACCTCGTAAAGAATTGTTAATACATCGGTCCCAAACAAACGCTGTAAATCTGCCCTGTAAATGAGGTTCGAACGGACTGGAAACAACTGTTCGTCTATATAGTAGCCAAACACTGACTGGGGGGGGGGGGGGGGGGAATGGTTGTGGCTATTAAAAGTATTTTAATTTAGCGAAAAATATCTAGAACTGAATAAATGCAAGTGATCGAACAATCAAGTGTTAAGGTTGAAATATTTCCTCTGAAGGCTGTAAGTTATTTCTTTTCTGGTTTCTTCAATGTTCGTTATTACTAAGTTGTAACTACTTTTTCGCTGGGTTCTTTACCGCTAGTTAACGTGTGACGAGCGTGGGCAACGTATTGCGCGGAGTGATTCAGGGAAACCATCGAAAATATAAATCCGTTGGCTGAACCCGAGTCATAACTTGATAGAAATTCCAGTATCGCAATTCTCCGAAGAGATGACTGCAGTTGGACGCGCTTCTAGGAATGTTTACTAGTACTTAATCTGTCCTCCAGTGCTGCCATTTCTACGGATTTTTATAAAAAGTTAGAATTTTCGGATTTTGTTAAAAAATCAACGAATTTTTGCTGTTGTTTACTATTTGTTGATTTTTCCTTATATTGGTGTTTTGTTTAACTTTGAGCGTATAGTGTTAATGCATTACAGAATTGTTAATCGTTTCCTTGCAACCGCTCTGTGAACCAACGATTGAAATAAAACTCATATTTTGTTTGATTATAGTTTTTATAGGTCTCAAAAGACCGTAACACAAAACTATCGGCGCACTCTTTATGCACGGTGACACGCTCGTTGTCACGGCTTACAAAGCAGTGCCTTCCAAGAAGGCCTAACCAATATCCAAGAGTCAAAGTGTTCACAGTATTTAAAATTTCCTTTTACCGAAGATATGCTAAATTTAATGTCAACAAAGAAAATAGATAATATATAGTCTCCCCTCCCCCAAAAATAAAAAAAGAGTAGGCACAGCAGCTGCAGCAGCGATGAAAGTGGCGACGAATAAAACATGTTCAGAGATATTTCTTACTTTCAATGTAGAATATTTTTTTGTATTTCGAATTTTAAAGGCCTTGAAATAAAAAGTATTCTTAATTTTGACCCTCTCTTCAATAATTATTGTTTCACTCTTTTAGTTAGCGAGTATGCGGATTTTTGTACCAAATTGTAGCGGCCATCTACGGATATTCAAAGCCAAGAAGCTGGCAGCACTGGTTCAGCCTTTGCTTATTTCGTGCAACGAACGCTAGGATGCTACGTGGTTTAGATTGCAGGTTAAACTGTGTGTCCTCTTTAAAGGATTTGTTCGAAATATAATGCGTAAAGAGTGAAAGCCTGCGTCTGTGTCGAGATTTTCTTTTTAGTATCACCCACCGGATAGCTCGTTTTTATTCTACATTCGACGATCCTCCTCGGTGGTCTTGTTCCCGGAAGAAAGGATGCGCTCTCTCTCTCACATACACGCTCTCTTGTTTTACCGTCACACTACGCAGCTTCCAGCACAGTCAAACACAGGACAACTCTGTTGCTTTCCGTAAAGAGCCAAATACCTTTTACCCGCCGTACGTTAATTATATATATAACATTAGGGCGTCGATAATTGGAACGTCAATTATCGGAAAAACTTTTTTTTCTTTCAAATTGTGCACTATTTTACAAAAGCATCAACTTTGTTTCTATTTACAGATTTCCAATCCAGTACGCTTTCCACTTCCTTTGTTCGATAATTCACTAAGAACTAAGTACAATGAGTTTAATCCTTTACACCTCGCGTTTGTTATTGTATTATCGCCGCAATATCCTCGTGACAAACCGCACACCGGTTTTGATGCTGCATGTTTGTTGTAATCGATAAGGCGATAACAGTTCTTTTGTGTGCTGATAGTTTTTAGTCTATTTTAGAAATCGGGAACCCACCGTGTTCGTCCTGCGCATTACTTGATGGGTTGTGTTGACTTTAGTATCTCGCACCAACATTATACGGGTATTATAGCATCTTGTTCATCTTCTAAAAGGAAGCATTAGTGGTTCCAAAATGAAACAGGAAAAAATAAGAAACTCCTTTGTAAGGGATATCAAAAATTATAAAGTACTTTTAAAGGCAAAACAAATCGAAAATCCGAACCACCCTCGATTCCAATTACTTCCGATTATCGACGCTTATATATATATATATATAAGACAAAACAAGCAGTCGAAAAAATTAGTAGCTCTTGGAAGAATTTTGAAAATTTTCGAATAAAATGTATTTTACGACATATTTACTATCAAATTCTAGAAAATCTTTACCAAATAATACATATTATTTTCCTTGTAAAAAAATTCAGCTGATAAAGATCGCTACAGTTATCCTGTAATTCTTACGGGGCGCCGATTAATCACGTGAGGTGTTTTTTCCGGAATTTCGGACCCCTCCCCTTCTGGCGAGACTTCGTGAGATCTGGTCCGACCCCCCCCCCCCCTCTAAAATGACGCGAGATTTTGAACAAAACTTCCCCCTGCTAATCGATCTCGTATTTTTTTCTTTTTTAGCTCTCATGCTTGCAAGGGTTGTTATACCTCCTCCCCAACCCTCTAAATTCGACTTTCGCGTCATTTGTAGACTTTTTTTTAGCTCTACCATTCTTCAAGAACCTCACGTGAGATTTCCGTTGATCCCCTCTCTCCCTTGGTGAGGTTTCGTGATATTTCGCCGGACGCCCCCCCCCCCCTCTCTATCTCACCTCACGTAATTAACGGACGCCCCCATACCAGTGCAAATCATGAATAATTTTAGGGTCAGTAGTTTCGGGAATAAATGGAAATTTGCTTTTAAATTGTTTTTGGCCAACAATCGACGGGTTGCAGCTTGTAATGTCTACTGATAAGGACTTTTAAACGCTTCATTACATCAATTATTTGATTATTTATCATATATCAGTTGTTACATATTAATTACGATTTATTGCTGCATTAAAAATGGGAGCTTTCTCAATAAAAAGACTAAAATTTAATTAATACTTAGAAACTCATGAATCTCAGTTATTGTTCAGCACAATAAAGGTGAGACAATATTATTTGACTCAGCGGTCCACTCGGAGGGGTAGGCGACGGAAGTTCGGAATGAGGTGAGGCGAGGGGCAAGGGGGACATGACCTTGAATCGCCAATCGAGAGTGAACAGGGTATTTCAACCCCCCTCCCCCCTGCTTATACGCCGACACGAAAGACATTAACAATCATTACAAACTATGGCGTTAAAAATTGCTTTCTTATTGGTTTTCCATAACTAGGACTGCAGAGTCATTCTGCTTTGCACAGCGTGTCCAAAATCCCTAGACACACTCCCACTCTCCGTATTGAGTGATATTTACACCAGATTCACTTTGTCCAACTTGCCGCGGGCGGGTTAAGTTATTCCCCCGGCCAGGGCTGTTTTTGCATATACCGGAGCCCACCGTACGCTTGCTTCCGCATGAATAGGTTGTGCAAAATTTCAGCGATGGGCAGATTGTTCTCTCACTGGCGAGCCCGCACGCCCAAATAAAATACATGTCTACAACAACATATACATACGGAAAAAGTTTTTCCTTAACCCCCATAATTTACACTATTTTCGAATCTTACATTGCCATCGTGTGTGTGGTAGTAGACTGGCAGAAACTAAAAGTGCAACACCAGACGGAGTAGTGATAAATGAATGAAAGCTGGCCCCAATTATCGCCAAATGAACAGTATTACATGATTAAAAATTGAAAGTTTTACATGTAATAATATGAGAATTACGGGGATATTTACTATTCAAAATTGCTATGGTATTTTAGCGTGTAAGTAGTGAACAGTGTTGTATAACATGACAGGTTTGCAGGTATGCAAAGGCGTAGACCTCTACATCAAAATGTCTAAAGGTGGGCTTCCTATGCAGCGTCAGCCGCTAATGACTGCTACAATGGAAAGCAACGGAAGCGGTCCGAGACCAGTGTAGATTCAGCCGCTATGTCACACGGAAAGCTGTTATTTACTGTGGGGGAAGATGAAAAATTGGTGAACTTAGAGTGCATATACAGGGTGTTACAAAAAGGTACGGCCAAACTTTCAGGAAACATTCCTCACACACAAACAAAGAAAATATGTTATGTGGACATGTGTCCGGAAACGATTACTTTCCATGTTAGAGCTCATTTTAGTTTCGTTAGTCTTCGTGCTCGTATTGTGGACGGCTGTGATACAATACGCCATTCTCCATGGCTGCATCAGCGCATCAGGGATTCCATGCGACGGATGGTGGATGCATGTATCCTCGCTAACGGAGGACATTTTGAACATTTCCTGTAACAAAGTGTTTGAAGTCACGCTGGTACGTTCTGTTGCTATGTGTTTCCATTGCATGTTTAATCTGATTTGAAGAGAAATAATAAAATGAGCTCTAACATGGAAAGTAAGCGTTTCCGGACATATGTCCACATAACATATTTTCTTTGTTTGTATGTGAGGAATGTTTCTTGAAAGTTTGGCCGTACCTTTTTGTAATACCCTGTATAATGTTTCTTCACCACTGTACAAGACCAGTCTCTGAAAGACAATGCTTGGAAAAATAATAGCGGAAGTCCCTGAAAGATGGGGTAATAAAAATACAATATAATCTAACAACTTTATATTAATATTGTTTATTGCCTTCGCGTTATTTGTTGTTATATCATATATTATTTCTACAAGGTGTTCATTTGTCACAAGCCATTACCTCCCTTCGTATCTAACCTAAATCGATAAATATGGTATCATTCTAAAAATTAATGTATCCGATTTGATCATATCATATTTTAAGAAAGTAGTTTTTTTTTTAATTTAACCTTAAAGGGAAAAAATATTAAAATTTCAAAAATGCTGTTTTTGTGTTACGAGCCGCTTATCTCGCTAGATACCTAACTGAGATCGTTAAATGAAATATCATTTTAAAGATTAAGATCTTCGCTCTGCTGACATCATGTATTAAGACAAAAAAAAATCGGAATTCGACCCTTAAAGGGCAAAAGTATCAATATTTCCACAACGAGTTTTTGTATCA
>CM061918.1:35520092-35631007 GCA_031002005.1 Vandiemenella viatica
GTCCTGGAACTCATTTTTTTGGTATCGCCTTTAGTGCGTTCGTTCGTATTAGTTTGGAGTGTTTCTTTGTCGTCGGATCGGTGTCTTTTGAGTGGCATTTGTAATGTTGGGAACAGCCAAAAGTCGCAGGGAGCTACGTTAGGACTGCACGGAGGCTGACGGAGCTGTACGACTTTGTGCTTTGTCAAACTCTGCTGCACGAGGTTCGATGCATGCGCTGGCGCTTTATCGAGATGAAGAAGCCAATCACTCCTTGACTAACGCAGATGCCGTTTTTTTTTTTTTTTTCTAATTGCGTCACGCAATTTTTTCGTAACTTCAAGATAATATTCTTCGTTAATCGTCTGACCTTGAATCCGCGTTTACGCGATGCGACTTGACTGGAACGACAGTTGGCCGGATCGTCGGTGGTGGGGGTAAGAGAGTGGACTAGCATGCTAGTAATAATTAGAAGACAGCGCACTGTCCACTGTGAGGACAGTTGTCTACTCCTACATTGTGATCTTGTTGAAAATAGTATGTCCATATTACAGACAGGAATTAACATCGTAGCTAATTTGTTGATTATAATGTTGAATGACATGAAGAGTAATATAATAAAACGTAGAAAAACGTTTAAAGATTGGATATTAAAAAGGAATGCTTTAAATGCCTCGGCGCCTTTTAAACAAATAAAGTTGCAAGTGAAAATATAGAGTTACATCATTTAAGACTCAATTTGAAAAGCTATTGTGAAATATTTTTTCCGATACATAAAAAATGTCATTACTATGAAGCAATTTTATGATAGAAGAGTCTCTAAAATCCTTGTTCTTATAATTTTTATTCTTAAAATTTCACAGAATTTCCTCACTTTCATGCAGTTCTCAATATTTTAATGCCTCTGCTTCACTCCGCTTACGCGACTTGTTAGTGGTCGCCATCTTGTTGAACTCGCACGCCTAAAGTTGGTCGTGAACCGAGTCCACTATCCTCAGTCAACTGTCTGTCTTGTACCTGTTCACACGAGGAGAGTGGACTATCCAGTGCTGCGCGCGCAGCAAGACAGTACAGTCGTTCCAGTCAACTCGCATCGTGTAAACGGGGCATAAGGCGCATATTCGTGGTGCACAACACCCTCATAATAATAACAAAAAAAACAATTAGCAACGACTCGACATTGCTCCAAGTTTGGCGCGCTTTTTTTCGGTCGTGGCTTCGACGACAGCTTCCACTGCGAAGACTGCCGTTTTGTTTCGAGATCATATCCATAAACCTACGATTCATCACCAGTTATAATCTTTTTTAATCAGATTTTTCATCATTATTGACAATTCCAAATTTTACTGAGCGATTTCAAGGCGAAGGGTTTTCTGGTCCACCGTTACCAATTTCGGAATGAATTTTGCACACACGTGAACCATTTGCAAATTTTCAATTAAAATCTTCCAAACGCTAGTTTTCAGTATTCCAACGCTCGGTGACAGAATAGGAGGGATTGACGATCAGGGAGGAAAGAAAAATTTGATGTCGCTGTCAGTAAGAATACAGGCCCCTGATAATTTATCCGCCAGACGCTTCTAGAAGTCACCAGCTTCCGCGCGCTACCGACTTGGAGAATTCTTGGCTCTCAGTGCACAAGTTTCCTCCTCTACTTAGGGGGCATCCATAAATTACGTGAGGTGAAATGGGGGGGGGGGTGATCCGGCGAAATCTCACCAGGGGGGAGGGGGGGGTCTACAAAAATCTCACGTGAGATTTTGCGAAAAATTTGGGGACAGTAGAGCCAAAAAAAGGCCTACAATTTGCGCCAAAGTCGATTTTAGGAGGGTATTTCGTCAAAAAAGTTAGGGTGTGACCTAAAAAAAGAGGTCTACAAAAGTTCGCGGGCGATTTCTAGGGGGGGGGGGGTTCTCACGGACCTGATCTCACCAGAAGGGGGGGGGGTCCAGAAATCCGGAAAAACACCTCACGTAATTTGTGGATGCCCCCTTAATATCCTCCCCTTAGAAACTTCCACCCCTAGTGGAAGCCACGCAGAGTACAGAGCATCGTAGACAGTCTTCCGAAGGCAAGACGTTTGTTAAGACGAAATAAACTGTCAACTTAAAATGCATATAGAATATTGGGATAATAACATATTGAAATTATAAGTGCCGTGAGAATGATACTGAAATATGCAGCAGAAACTACCGAAAAAAGACGAATATAAGTCGCCTAGATGAATACTTGGATAAAAATAATACGGAAGATACAACATTGTGCGGGGTGGGGGGGGGGGGGGGGAGTAATAGACTTCCTGTAACATCCTCCGATATTAGTAACGTTCCATTTCGTCTGTGCAACCGAACAGGTTATAAACCTGAAAGACAAAGTCTATTGAACAGATGTTTGGATTTTATAGGTTACAAGTTGCTTGGTAGGGTGTGCACGTGTGTGTCATTCGTTTTCTATAAAAATATTAAGTGCGTACTCCGTCCAGTTCAGTCCTCTCGACTCGTTATCAGATACGGAATACGAATGAGCCGAGAGCGGAGTACACGAGGCTTCGAACTGGGGACTGTTGTCACACAGAGTCCAGTACTGCCGTGGCAGCCTTAGCTACTGGATCCGACTTGTGTAGTCGACTTCTCTCTCCAAACCTAGCCTTTTGTTTTATGCTTTCTTGTACTATTTCCCCCCCCCCCCAAACTACTGTATTCTACGAATAAACTCTTGGAGTCTTAACACGAGCATTGTCGGTAGTTTTCTTCGGTCCATTGGCGACAGCCGCTTCATTCGTTAGGTTCGAACCGCTGACCCCCAAGAACCTGTGCTCGTTGTACAACTGGATTGGATATAATTGTTATAGGATAATGCAGGACACGATAAAAGAAAATTTGACTACGCTGGCAGAACGTTGTTAACAGGATGGCTGGGTGAATTACATGTTAAGAAACTGAGATAATTTGATAAACGTAATCGAAGAATTGCGGGGAATGGTGTAGAATTTTGGGTCGCATTGTTGGCTAGATAGACGGAAGGATGTTGCACTAAGAGACGCCGCAGTTATGTGCAGGGTGCTGGCTGGTTGGGCCACCTGTTTGTTAGCGGGTTTGTTTGTTAAGTCAGACAGGACGCGGTGCGCGCCGTCAGAGAGGTTTATTGTGGTTGCAGTATCTCGCCGGCCAGACCCGTAAACACCAGAGACGGCGCGGGTTCGACACCTGCTCTACCACTTCCATTGTTCCTTTTCTGTCTTCCTGTATATTGTTCACCTGTTTCTTTATTTGATCCTTCCACTCGTCCAAATTTTTCCGCTTTTAATAAATTTCTTACGTCCAGGTTGCTCAAATGTCTTCTAACTAGTTTGCTGGGGCCATTTCTTCTGAACTTTCTGATGATCTGTTAACACTTCAAGATTCTCTGTTATATTAATCTTGGTATTTGTTATTTTCTAATTCAGCAGTTCCTTTCTACCTAAATATATTATTTTGTCTCACATGAGTGACGCTTTCTCTTGCGCTTTTTAACCTTCACGTTCTATTCCTCTTCCAAAATCGGCTTTAACGCCGAGTATATTAATAATTTCCGTTCTTCGGTGAAGATTTTAATTCAAACCAATTTTCGGTTCGCGCTTGTCTAACCATGTATCCACTTTACTTATATATTTTCTCCTCTTTTTGTTTGGTATGTTCTAATAATAAGGAATCGATTTATTTACCATGGGTAAAAGACAGTGGCAGTATGGAGTGGGTTGGAATTTTGCTCTTCAGATTACGTATGTATGCGATGTTTGACGCCATTCCATGGATCAGGGCTGGTCATACTGTCTTGTACATTCCATTTTTTGTTTTCTATGGTTAAAGTGGGATAAAAGTTCAAGACATATTCCGCCGTGTTACAAAATACGCTTTCGGAACAGATTATTAGTTGTTGTGTGCACAAACAGCATGTTGCTTCGCAGAAAACCAAGTGCCACCAACTCAGTTTCCAACATAAGCCAAATGTGACTACTGGATCATAGTACATAAATACCCTGCAGTCCTGTAGCGTAGCTCGTACGTTACCGATGGCGGAAACTCCAACTGACTTTCAGCTGCCTACTGCGACTACAACTCTTGGTGCCAATACAACTTCAACTGATGCTGGCTGCCACTTCTAGCCGCCCTCGATGAAAAGAAATTGTAGGGGCGTTTACCACTCCGTGGATGCTGTCGCGGTGGCGCTAGTAGTCTCGCCGCTAGCCCTCTGTGGCCGAAACCTCCATACGACGACCAAGTGACATTCCGCGGGGCATATGAAAAATCTCTAAGTAACAATGCGTAACACTTTAGGTGAGCGATTTTTTGTCAAATATATATATGTGCACATCTGTTAGCTTTTGTTTGCGTTGTATATCGTAGCCCTTGTTCATTCCATTTGTTAGTACTACAGAGTCGGTCACGTGTCATTGAGGAAACTCGTGCCTGTTTTGTTTGCGGAGTGCAGGTCATCGACACAAATACAAAAGCTTCTTCCTATTATTGTCGGTACAACGTGAGGACAAGGAGTAAGAGAAGTTATGATCACAAGACAAATGATGGAACTAGTCAAGGATGAATCCTGTAATACATCGACTAAACGAACGATAGTGCTTTCCCACATATTAGTTTATGTATTTTTCCCATATACAACCTACAATCTACTCTTTTTTTCTGTCTTTCGACTGGTTTGATCCAATCCTCCATCCCTTCCTATCTTGCGCTAACCTCTTCATCTCATCACACCCCGTACATCATACGTCATCATCTTCATCATATATTCTAATCTCTGTCTTCCTCTACAGTTCTTAGCTTCGGCTGTTCCCTCCACTAACAAATTAACCAATCCTACATGTCTGAAAATATGACCTACCATCCTCTCTCTTCTTTCTGCAAGTCTCTTCCACTAACTTCTTTTTTCACCCATCATTTCCAGAAGTCGTTCATTTCATACTTTATCTGTCCACCTTATTTTCAGCATCCTTCTTTAGCACCACATTTTAAATGCTTCAATTTTTCTTTCTTTCCGGTATTCCTTAAGTCCTTGCTTCGCTCCATACATGAGTCCGAGATCAATATTTTAAATTCATTAATTCTTCTATTCCGTGAAGGCTGTATCTCCTATTGCTATTCTGCTTATAACATCATTCCTGCGTCGGCCACCAGTTGTAATTTTACTTCCCGGACCCTTATTTCCATTATTTTACGTGCATTTATATTTATATATTATGTATTTAACATTTTTGTTTTATTACAATGAAGGCAAAATAATTTGATTTATGTTCCAATATCGGACTGTTTTATTTCTATTATTATTAACAGAGTAATTAGTGGCACTATTACTTCTACTAATACCGCTGCTGTTACTACTACTAATAGTACTATTGCCACCACCAATTGTCATAACCTCTCTTCGATTCCAACAGCGTTAATTTTTTCTTGTTGTGTGCGCTCGGAAGGTAGAGATCCCTGTAATGGCCGGTCTACACGTATCGTCTTGACTGACGTTTTACTTGATCAGGCATGACGTCAGGTAAAACTGATCAAAAACTCGCGTCCACGCACTTCCGTTTTTGACTTCCGTCTTTAGCTCAGTTCTATTAAAATCATGGGGAAAGCATTTCTTTTAGTGGTTATTTCTCTATGTTTGATGAGATTAAAAAGTAATAATGGTCTAGAAAATGGTTGCTAAACAGGAAAAGTTCTTTCATCTAATTTTCTTCGGAAATTTGCCTCATGAACATGAAGACTGGCGTAATTATTTACGAGTGGTTACGGACCCTTATTTGAAATAATCTAAGAAACAAAAACAAGACACTGCTGTGAGAAGGAGATTCTCATCCGTTGAGAGACTGACTGCTATTCTAGGATTTCTAGTAACAAGTAGAACCTACGAAAATCTAGAGCTCACAACTGTAATGTCGCCTTGTACCAGAAACTTGTCAAGTTATATACAAAATGGTGAAACCAGGAAATATACACAACATTCAGTTACGAAGACGTGGACTTGTTCTGGAAGATGCGGAAAGTGTAAGGAATACATTCAAGATGTACTTTAATAACCAAGGATCATGACATTGGCAGGACAACGCCGTAACTCTTTTCGGAGAGTTTGATAAAATAAAATAATTTTGTCGACAATAATTATTTATTTCGTTTATATTTAGCACTACCACTGTCTAGCTATTAAATAAATCTATTTTTTTATATGTACATTTTTATGTACAGTTCCGTTAATTTGCAGTGGTTAACAGTTTCTGAATCATCCTCTGTATTGATAATTGTTTCTCTTGGGGTATCTTTATACTCTAAAAGAAAGTCGAAATTCCACAGACAAGGTTTGTAAATACCATCGGCACCAGCACGAACACGTATCGACTGCTTAATTTTTAGCAACCTTTAAAGAAACATTGAACTAAAAAAATTGATTATTTCTTCCATATCTGCTTCCTTTGTATCTCCAAGATACACTTGCTTATATTTATCAATCAAAGCAAATGCTCAATTTTCTTGTCTTGGTCGCTGTAGTCATTTGACTTTAACTTGCCGTATGCAAGGATAACTAGGCCGGTCCTGGCAGTGTAGGGGGCTAGCGCGCTGGCCTCTCATTGCAAGGGCCGACGGTTCGAGTCCGGCCTCGGTCATGGGTGGTTTTAATTAAGTGTTGTGTTCGTCTTGTGCTGTCCTCATTGTAGTGTCAACAATATCATAACGAAACCCTGCTACAGTAGTTGGAACATAAACAAATTGTAGCTGGCTAAAATGGTCGCAACGACCGAAGGCCATATATATAAAAAAAAGGATAACTAGGATATAACTCAATTAATTCCGTAAACAAATCACTGCCCTAGATTCTAAAAGACCACAGCGTAAAATGTTTTTGAAGAGAGAAACAAAATAATAGTTATTTTAGCTCCGCACAAGCTGAGAGAGGATTAAGGGAAAACATCAGTCAAGACGGAAAACAATGCTCCCGCCGATCCGTTTTCTGTAAGTCGTCCGTCTTCATTCAGTTCAGGTAAAACGTCCGTTTTGCTGTCCACATACAATGTTTGGTCTGATACGTTTTGCCTGATCAAGTAAAACGTCAGTCAAGACGTTACGTGTAGACCGGCTTTAACAGGCAGGCAGTATTCTAATATAACTCGACGAGTCAAATTGATTTTTAATTTTTTATCTCGCGTAGCTCTCGAGATATAATGTTTCAACAGTGAAGTGGTTAGGTTGAAATGCGGCCTGGACCAAAATAAAACTTACATCAAAACCAAATTAGATGATGGATTCTTGTATAACTCGACGAGATAAATAGAAAGTGAAGAATAATTTTTGTACGAAGTATCTCTTAGATCTCGAGATACACTATCTCAGAAGTAAGGTGGATAGGTTGAGATGCGGCCGCAACAAAAAAAACAAAAATCAGCATCGTCATACGAGACTACTCGCTGGACATGCACAATGAGTGTTTGGTTTTCTTCCTAGTGGTTGTGTTTAGGGTTACGTTGAACTGCTACCTGTACCAGAAGTTAAACGTCGCCAAAGACTCAAGAAACCTATAACTAATTTTTGACTGTCGACTCTAGAACTAGGCGAGGTATCAAAAAATTTTATTCTTCAACTTCGAGATACATAAGAATCCATCACCGAATTGCGACGCCTCGGGTAGTATTCTGTGTTAAACTGCAGAGGCGGACTGCGCGGCAAGTTGAAACACGGTCGGCAGGAGGTTAGATCTGTTGTTGCCGTGTGTAACGCAATATCCGCGTAGCTGGCGAGCGAGCCTGTTAGCCGACGTGTTTATTATTTTAACCGCGTTACTGCACCCGACTCATCTCGTATGTTGGCACGCCTGGCTCCCGTTCCGTCGTGCTAATTGTGTTTGCCATATCCCTTCCTCCCCTCCTCTTCTCTCCACCTTCTCGTCTCTCACTCCTTTCGGCGCCATTCCCTTTTCCAATTTCATCAGCAACTTGCGACAGCTGCAGTCCGGGAAATAGTACCGAAGCACTGCTGCCAACAGAAGCGCTTCCCAACACTCCGTGTTAACATCAGTGTCTCCACGGTCGATACACAGGACCGCAGCGTAACTGGGAGAAATAAAAAAATGAATGGTAACCGACTCACTCCATTGGTAATTAAATCGAAAACCAATTTTTAACCTTTAAGCTTCCTCCGCGTGCGTTCTGGTGGCTCAAACATTCGACATGATTATAAATGTGCCGAAAAATTTGCTGATGTTAAGCTAGGTCTGTACTGTGCAGATAAGATAAACGCAATTGCTATAGTTTTCTCGCCTGCATAAATGCACAAATGAAACCAAATACAAGGATGTTTGGTAGTAGTATATTTATATATGACGTGTATGGGAATTGAAGGTAAATATACCTCTTATTTTCAAAAAAATTATCTTCACAAAAGTTTTTTTTTTTTTTTTTTTTTTTTTTTTTTTTTTTTTTAATACGCATCGACGAGGTCATTAATGGGACTGGGGATAAGTAACGGGAAGGAATTCGGTCATGGTTTTTTGAAGGAGCATCTCGGTATTCGCTTGGAGTGATTTGGGGATACCATGGAAAACCCGAATTTGGATGCCCGGACGGGGCTTCGAACCGGCGTCCTCCCGAATGCGTGGCCAGAGCGATACCCGCTCACCCACGACGCTCGGTGTCAGAAAACTGAAACTATAATATTTTTTGAACGACAAACGTAAACATAATCAATTGATGTAAGAAGCAGCGATTGAGTTACGTTGTGGTTAACGCAAAACACTTGTCGGTACTTTTATCCGCGACAAATTTATCTCTATTTTTTAAATAATATTTTTTTATTGCAGTTCTCTAATTACGACAGTTGCTATGTCTTTAGAAAAAGGGCTGAATCCAGTTACAAATTTACTCTCAAAAATTCTCATGATGTTTTAAGTCTTGTTTAGGAACCGATAAAGATAGTATCACAGTTATTTTATTTGTTGCTCTTTTAATCGGATATTAATTTTCTACTTTAGTCACCGTTGATGTGATAAATTACACCTTCAGTTTTAGGCGAGAAACTGTTCAGACACCATTAAAATGAGTTTAGAATTTTCTTTTTTTATTTAAAGATTGCTGATTGCAGTCAAAAGTCAATTGTTATATAACACTCAGTTCAAAAAAATGAGATCCAAACTTATGTTGACCTGTTGCATCCAAAGATAGGGTAAACCGCAGTCTTGGCGGTCGGGCTCGTGCCAGGTCCCGTTGTACCTCTCCGACCCAGCGTGAGGCGACTCAGAGCACTGAGCCACACTGGCGGGTAGAGCGATTGATTGTATGATGGAGCATTAATTTAAAAATATTCCAAAGAAAGGGACGGGTATTACTGTAGGTATCTTGTGCTTAGTAAATAGGGCCCATCCATAAATTACTTCATATAAATTTTATGATTTTTGGAGCTCCCCCTCTCATTCTTGTCACAGGTGGACACGTTTGTGTGACCCCTCTACCCTGGTGTGACGTCACATATTTTGCAATTTATAAATTACTGGATTAAAACGGTATTCCCAAAATTATTTATATATTTGTATTTAATTTTTTTTCATAACGTCAGTAACATGTAAAATATTTTTAAAAATTGGCAAAACATAAGAAATCAAGTGAACGATACAAAATTTGATCAACTTTGAACCTGTTCCTTTGTATTATTAATGACTCGATTATTCTCGATTTGGATAATGTTTGGAACATTCGATGTGTCAACATCTTCTTCATCCAACCATATAGCATCGTCATCATTTATCAAACAAATAACTTCTCTGTCGCGTCTAGGTGCAATTCTTCGAGGAGGAATCTTCGTAATGGACAAAACCTCTTGTTGTCTCTTTTATGGTTGTGTTGGTTAGTGGCTTTGTATGATGAAAGATATAGACCACATGTGCCACACGATCGTTTAAATAAGTATGCGGAAGTTATGTGTTTCCAAAGCTTTGAATATGGTACTAGCCTTTCGGCGTATTTCAAAGGTGACCGACGGACGACACCGTAGGTACAGCAGCGTGAACTCGCTCGGGCGCCATGCCAAAAAGTGATACAAACTATAAATGTGACGTCACGAACCTTATACCCGTCCCCCCCCCCCATTTTGTTTCGCGGTGTCACACTTTGTTGTTTTTTTTTATTTGCTTTACGTCTCTTTTTAACATCGAGGTCTTTTTAGAGACGGGAAATGATGGGGGGGCAAGGAATGGGAAGGAATTCGGCCAAGGCCTTTTGAAGGAAGCATCCCGGCATTTGCCTGGAGTGATTTGGGGAAACCATGGAAAACCCAAATCTGGATGCCCGGACGGGGATTCGAACCGCCGTCCTCCCGAATGCGAGGCGAGAACGCTAACCGTTACACCGCCCCGCTCGGTCGCACTTTGTTGCCCCCTC
The DNA here is from genome assembly GCA_031002005.1 of Vandiemenella viatica. Classification (NCBI taxonomy): domain Eukaryota; kingdom Metazoa; phylum Arthropoda; class Insecta; order Orthoptera; family Morabidae; genus Vandiemenella; species Vandiemenella viatica. The sequence continues at coordinate 35,530,477 of CM061918.1, forward strand.
CCTCCTCCTTAACGTGTGACGTAAGTTATCGATGGTCCAGTAGTATCGGATGTACTGTCCGAGCTGTGATGAATCATACAGTTTGATTACACACTCGTCACCCAAAACGAATAGGAGGGATTAACGGGAGAAATATGGTCGACTCGGCGAATCGAAGGAACTGCGGCAGCAACGAAATCGGATTGTGCTGGGGCCAAGTTCTCTAATTTAATCTCTGCAGACTGCGAACAAAGTTGGTTAAACAATTATCGACGCTCACCCACCCGCTCGCCGGTCGGTTTTGCAAGTCTGCACAGCTTCCGCTCCAACTGGCAAAGTCGGTCCACCCGCACTTCAGCTTCTTACACACACCACCGAGCGCGCTGGAGGACGCCGCTTCGAATCCCCGACCGGCCATCCAGATTTCGGTTTTCCAAGGTTTCCCGAAATTACTCCCCATGAATGCCGGGATTGTTGCTTCCAAAGACCATGGACGAATTCTAGTACCTGAGCTGGGGGGGGGGGGAGCAAAACGGGGCACTTGCCTCTAACGGCAACATAACAGGGGGCGATAAAATCATGTTTTTTAAAGGGGCGGTAGATGACAGATTTATGCGGCCTGGGGCGGCAAAAATATTGTTTGAACGGGAGGCAATCTCAAAAGTTTTTGCCCCGGCTCGAATTCATAGACCAGTCATTGCCCAATTCCTTCCCGTCCTTACTCGCAGCATCTTCCAACGATCTCAACGAGGCGTAAAACACTAAGAAAAAATAGACGTCCTGGATATCCCATAGCGCCCAGGATCTCAAACTGTGCTGACCTTATCACCATTGTGGTCGTTGTCGCCCATCACACGGTTAACGCTCTGGCCTCGCATTCGGGAGGACGCGGGTTCGAATCTCCGTCCGGGCATCCAGATTTGGGTTTTCTATGGTTACCCCAAATCACTCCAGACGAATGCCAGGCCAGGATGCTTCCTTCAAAAGGCCATGGCTCAATTCCTTCCCGTTCCTTGTCTGCAGACCCATCCCGCCTCTAATGACATCGACGTCGACGAGACGTAAAGCTATAAGTAAAATATTAATAATAATAATAATAACAAGAAGAAGAACACTCAATCTTCGAGCAAAGTTCTGACCAATTCCTTCTCCTCCCTAGTACATCCCCCTTCATCCTTTCCAGTAAGTGAAGGATTTTGAAACCTTTTCCTATCAATTTGACAATTACTTGGTATCACTCGTCCTGGCATTACAGCTGTGTCGGAAATGTCAAATGATGATGATTATAGGTAAGTCAGAAATAAGGCAAATTGTTGAGGATTGTCTGCTACAAAAGGCGTTATGGACTATATACACTGTGCTGTCATTGTAAGTCAACACCGTCGGATGCCCTCGGTGCAGACAGAGGTTTAGGATTCATACATAATCTGGTGAATAGAAATCATGTAACACCACCTCTTACACACTACATACATCAGCAGATGACTGGAACTAGCAGAATCCTGCATATTAGCGCCAAATAGTTAGTCCATGCTAGTAACTTCGACCTAGAGGTTGGAATTTTTAGAAAAGCGTTTTACTGAAACTCATGTCACAACGTTAGTACTGCATGTCTCATGGGTCCACAGTTGACGCCGATTTGAAGGTGTTGACGTCACTGCGCGTTGATCGCCCACGCAATTGGGACGCACCTGTCGGGAAGCTAGCCGTGGCGGAGTTTACCAACCAAGCGTCTTCCTGTATGGACAACTGCCAATGCAGTGAGGCTGCTTTGGGTAGCAACGTGTTTTGAACCAGAGAGGACCGCGACCATATACTATAGAGTGTGGAAAGGACGCGAGGACTGATACAAATCATCGAGCCAGCTGCTAAACAATTTATATCAACCATCAAATAATTTAAAGTAAACAGGAGCTTAATGCTAAAGAAAGTATATGGATATTCGCGCCGGAAATAATATTAGTAACTTACCGTTATAAAAGGCTACTTTGGTCATAGTGTCCGTAATTCTCGGCCTTCGTTGGAAGACTAATTGCGGGCATAGATATTACTGCAAAATTGAGGTGATGGAAATTATTTAATAACAATTCTATTTAGTTAAACAATCACGAGGAAATGAATTGCAAGAACACTGAAAGAAAAGTATGTAGTGCTTTTAAAATAACGTATTAATTAATAGTTGCTTTTTGTTTCTTTATATTCAGTCTATTTAGATGTTTCTTTTACTCCCTGTCCAGAAATGTCAATGTTACAGTAAACTGGAAACTATGTACTACATTACATCATTTTTAAGATTACGAGCGTCATTTAATAACGATTGTATTTAGGTAAGTAATTGCGAGGAAATGAAATGCCAAAACTCTGCTTTCAAACCGTCATTTTTGAAGAGCTTGCAAGGTATTTATATTCGATGTTTCCGGTATATTATGTGTCACTGATATAATAAATTCGAAAAAATTCTTTGCCATAACTGCGTTTAACCAGTCATTTTCGACGGACTTTGAAGCGAGTAATTAATAAATGGCTAAACAACCTCTGATACGCAAATGACACAGTCATCTTGACTGACAACAAAATCTTTAGTTTCTTATAGAAAGAATTTACACGGTTAGCAAAGAATTTGAACTTAACAATGCTAACACCTGCATGTTTACGAAAAAAATCGAGCTAATAATAAAATAGTGTAGTTTCTCGCAGTTTGAACATGGAACTGGAAATATTAACAAAATGTACACGCATTACACAATAGTGTGAGAATTAGAGCAATAATATGATGTAACGTTGTTTAAATTAATTTTGAATAAACTATGGAAAAAATAGAAACATCTTCCAAACAAAAACAACACGGCAGAGTAATTGCTGATTCTGTCCCAACAAATGTAAAAATAATAAAAACATGTAAGTACAATATTGTCCCCGTATATTTCATATTAATGTTAACGCTAAATTATAATTGTCGTCCAGCTAAGAGCTGAAGTGAAACTGTCGTACATAGTAATTAGTCATAAACATTAATAATTAAGTTACGCCAATAGCAGCATTTCAACGCCCCGACGAATTACTGCGTTTACTGCCAAGACTGTAGTACATCTTTATATTTCGACGAGTACAGTGATTTTTCAAGGCTGCAGTTGTCAGCACTGGGTCTGAGTGGAAATGGACTCTGGTAAATGGTTCTCGCAGTTAGTATTTTTCCTTTAGGATGAAAGCCTCCGCCGCAGAGCCGAATAAAAGTTCGTTTCTGATCCTTTCTTTCGGTCGTATCTTTATCTCATTCCCTCTAGTCCGCCGTCCGTTTGGACCTTCGCCACCCTGTCTTTTATTCCCCAACCCCTCCGATTGATCGCGTACTAGCTCTCCGATCGGAGCTGTTTTATCTTCTCTCGCGCCGGCAAAGATCCTTGACACGGAAATCGCTTTATCTGCCGCCTGATTGGCTAAAGCGGAGTCGGCCACTGCTCCGAAAATGAGTTAAGACCACAGGCAACCCCTCCTCCACCCCCGTGTTTTCCAGCAAGCAGATTTGGAGGATTGCAGTTCAGTGATAAAAAACGGCGGAAAAGAACTGAGTCTCTGATTTAGTTCGCCAGTCTGCCGTGTCTGCGACAGTGTGTGAAAGGGTAGGAAACAGAGTAGAACGGATGATAGCTAAAGAACAGTCTTCGCAAAGAGTAGCATGGTGTTACGCATATGTCGCTAGAAAAATCTCGTTTGTTAGTAAATTTTTTTCCCCTTATAATAAGCGTAACTGTTTAGTAAACGTTGTGCACTTAAACGAACCAAAGCTCTTATGTCATTACAACTATAAAAAAACAATACAGTATGTGAAATATTAATTTTTTCAGAGGGATATGTACTTATTTATAAATATTCAGAACTCATTTGTATAATCGTTTGTTGAATGATAGATCTTTGATGCCGCGTAAACTTTGGCGCGAGCACTTTGTTTATACCAGGGGTGGCCAACCCAAATGATCTTCCGGGCCACTTTGGAAACGAATCATAATTTCGCGGGCCGCATATAAAATCATATATTCCCGTATTAGATTTAGACCCACTACAGCTTTGAACTACGGAGCGAAAAAGTCTAAAATAATCCTGCCTGGTTAAAGCACTGATTAATATTTACATGATCTTACGTATTATATTGTTATTATCATTAACACTAAAAAAATTATTTGAATACAAGCGATTATCATAATAAAATAAATAAGTCTAATAATATCAACAAAATCATTTAAGTATATCCCGTACTTAATTTCATCTTTTAAGAGAGTGTTTATAGTGAAATATTAAAAAAATAGTCAAGATTTGTGTAACTGTCTTCAGTAGCTAAAAAATTATACTTAAGAAAACTAAAGAACGCCATTTTCTTAACACTGTGCAAAAAAATTAAAATAATGTATTAATATTAATATTTTATTCAGCAGCTATAGAATGTCCCAAAATTCAGTATAACTTAAATTTCTGAAAAAGCTTAAAGTAAGAATAATGCCATTGACCAGAAAATTAACTTCACGGGGAGAGGGGTTGTATTCAGCGAGCGTGATGGGTGAGCGGTAACGCTCTGACCTCGCATTCGGGAGGGTACTAGTTCGACTCCCCGTCCGGCCATCCAAATTTCGGATTTCCTTGGTTTATCGAAATCACTCCAGGTGAATGATGGGATGGTTCCTTGCCCCAGTCTCTTCCTGCCCCTAATGACCTCAACGTCGACGATTTATAAAGCCATAAACGAAAAGAAGCCTGTATTCGACGCAGGCCCTCTGTAGTAAACTACACGCAAGCTAACAGAGTTGAGGGCGGGAGTGAAAATTTTTATTCAGAAAGTTGGCGCCATGCTAGGGGTGGGATCGAGAGGAGTGGAGAGCGCTGTTCTAGTTTGTATTCAACACGCTCAACCGGCGGCGCGGTCGCTATGGAGACCAAGTTTGGCGGTAAATCTGGCCGAGTGTGGACGTGCCGGGCCGAGCAGATGTTGCCGCGCCCGCCACCTCTGCAGGTATCCAGAGACGCTGAATGCAAACTACGCTTTACGACCCCACCAAACAACATTTTGCCTGCGATATTAAATTCCGGCCCGTCTCGCGAGTGTAGCGAAAAACATAAAAAAAAGAGCAGCAGCAGTTGGCAGCACTGTCTCCGTGTCCGCTTGACTTCTCTCTTAACGTCGTGTAGAACATGGAGTTAGCGGGCTGGCCAGAGATATTTTATTTTTATTTCGCCCCCGTTTTTTGTGTCTCTTATCCTGCGGCCGTTGTTGTAGTGAAATAAATCTCAGCGGTTGGTGCCTCTTCCTTCCTCCCTGTGTGCCTGGAGGACACATTTTTTCTCATTCTTGTGTTTGTGACATCGGAGCAAGCAGCTTGTAAACAGCTACTACCACTTGGTTAATGTCGTCTTCATTTGATGTAGAATTTTAGCTGTAAGCACAGTACTGTCCATTTAGCCAAATTCCAGACGTAAATTTTTCACACGAATTTCTCAGTAAAACTTAATTATAATTTATAATTTTTTGCAGCGGATTAATTCTTTATGGATAATAATTATTCTGTGTGATTATCTTTAGCCGAAGACCATTAATCTAATTTTAATTCAATTTATTTAATTGCGATGTAGTACATGCCCCGATATCGCAATTTCGTTACACACACATTTTCCCTCTTTCTTCTACCCGCTTACTTTTGGCCTCTACGAATTTTAATTTTAAATTCTTTCAGCGTGTTTGGTAAATTATTTATCATTTCAATTCGTAATTTATCCCAATTCTTGATCCCGTTACATACAAAACAAAATTTTCCTACAGCTTGAAGCCTGAAAGTGAGTGCCAGCTTATCGTCATCTTTTAACTTACATGAACTTCTCCTCATTCTTCCATCAGTATCTATCAACGCCTCATCACTATACACTTCCACCAATCTCTTCACTCTACTCCTGTCTTCCAATTAATCTCGTTTCAGTTTCTTTATCTTGTCGGTTACTGATTGTGTTCTGGAACACTTTCAGAGACAAATCTAGTAGCCCTTCTTTGCACAACTCCTGTATTTTGAACACCTAAAATTTGAGTCCCATACTGCACCACCATATTCAAGCAATGGTCTGACAAGTTTCGTAACCCAATTCCCTCACTCCAAACTTAACACTTTATCGGTTTCTCAATTCCAGTGAAAAGGTACACAGTCCAGTCACATTAATGTGAGCACCTCTCAAAAACCAGAATAACCACCTATGGCAGAGCGGACCGCTGCGAGGCGTGCAGGAAGAGAGTCAATTAGGTTTCTGAAGGTGTTCACTGGCATGTTGAGCCATGCCGACTCCAGTGCCGTGGCCAGCTGCGCTGGAATACGCGGTTGAGGATCCATCGCGCGAACAACCTGATCGAGGTGATCCCACAGATTCTCGATTGGGTTTAAATCCGGAGAGTTTGCTGGCCAGGGGAGTAAGGTAAACTCATCCTGGTGCTCTTCGAACCACGCACATACACTGCGAGCTGTATGACACCTCGCATTGTCCTGCTGGTAGATGCCATCATTCTGAGGAAAAATTATTCGCATGTAGGGGTGGACATGGTCCGCAAGGACAGATACGTACTTGTGCTGATCCATCGTGCCTTCCACAATGATGAGTTCACCCAGTGAATGCCAGGAAAACATTCCCAAACCAAAATGCTCCCTCCTCCACCCTGGATCCTTCCGGCAATTGTTGCAGAGTGTTTGCTTTCAGACGTTTCACGCCGTATGCGCCAACGTCCATCTGTCCGATGGAGCATAAAACGTGATTCATCCGAAAAAGCCACCTGTCGCCACTTTGTGGACGTCCAGTTGCGGTACTGGCGTGCAAATTCCAGCCTTCGTCGCCGATGAACAGCAGTCAGCATAGGTGCATTAACCAGGCGTCTGCTGCGGAGGCCCATGCACAACAACGTTCGCTGAACCGTTGTTGAGGATACACTCTTGGTAGCCTTTTGGTTCATCTGGGCGGTCAGTTGCTCAACAGTTGCACGTCTATTTGTCCGAAGGCATCTCCGTAGCCTTCGTTCGCCTCTGTCATCTATAGCCCGTGGTGCACCAGATGTTCCACGCCGCTGATTTTGAATAGTGTCATTTTACCATACACGGTATACTTTCACCACGGCGGCACGTGAACAGTTCACAAAATTAGCTGTTTCCGAAATTCTTCCACCCTTGGCCCGAAAGCCAATAATCATGCCCTTTTGGACGTCGGATAAATCGCTACGTTTCTGCATTATGCCAACGATTGAAATGCTTTCCGATGCCCAAGGACATCCTTTATATACACTCCACTGTAATGTGCTGCCACCTGCCTTCTGTGATTGGTTATTTCACGTTGACGTCGAAAGTAGGTGGTGGTCACATTAATGTGACTGGACTGTGGATTATTGCCACCAATGACTCTCATCCAGTCCATTCACACAGGCCAACCCCTTTTTCCACGGCACAACCATCTTATCCTACGCCATTAGGGGGCGTCCATAAACTACGTAGCTCGGTCTAGGTGGGGGGGAAGGGTTGGATAGAAAGCTACGCTAGGCTAGTGGGAGGGGGGGGGGGGAAGTTTCTGAGCCAGACCACGTAGCTTTCCATTCGTATTATTTGTCACAGTTAAAATAATGTACGGAACACAAAACAGCGTGTGAATATTTATTTCCGTCATTTAATTATTTTCGTATGTAATTTACGATAGTCTGACAAGAGAAAATGTCTTCTGGAATCAATAGGGAAAGAAACAATGTGCCACACTGGGGAGGGAGCGAAGGGTGTCAGGCTACATGGGGGGAGGGGGCTCACAGGAAGCCAAAATGAAGCTACTAGTTTATCGACGCTATTCTATCGCCACTTAAGCCTCGATCAGACGGGGCTACTTGAATAGCAGCGAGTAATATCTTTTCGTGACAAATTAATCGCTGCTACTGACTCGACTGGCAACTGTCAAAAAGAAGCGGCTACTTGAACATATTCAATAGGATATTTTGTTATGTGTGAGAAAAAATCTAAAAATCAATTAAAAAGGTACTTATCGTCGGAAGTAATAGAAATATTTTAATTTTAAGAAATACGAATCATAAAAAATTGTTTCAATTAAAAGATTCAATGTTTTTCGTCGGTCGCGGAAGAGTATTCGCCATAATAGATTCTTGTGTCTTCTTATACTTCTCTTTCCTTCCACAACTACATAGCATAGACCGACCATTGGTGTTTGTGTGTGGTAGTAGAATCGTGTCTCCTGTCGTGCACTATGGTTGGTAGCTATGGGGGTGTGGGAGATATGGGGGTTGAAAGTGGTCGACCTGCGGCAATTTCATATTTCTGGCAAAGACGCATGTGTCATGGTGTATCACTTTTCAGCGAAAACTATCTATCGCAGATCACTGGCGTTTGTGTGTGGTAGTAACAGAAAGTCACCTTTCGATCACAACATCGGCCGAATTTCAGTAACTGTGGTAGTGCGGGAGATATGGTGGTTGAAAGTGGCCGGTCAAGGATATTTTCGTATTTCGATGAAAGACATGAGCCTGCGCATATGTCACTTTTCTGCCACAACTACATAGCATAGACCATTGGTGTTTGTGTGTGGTAGTAGAATCGTGTCTCTTGTCGTGCACTGTGGTTGTCAGATGTCGGTAGCTGTCAATACAAATTCTTTACAAACACGAACGAAGTCGTGGGTACCAGCTAGTTAACTAATAAGATACGCGCTTCCGTTTATGGCAAATGCATGCTCTACAAAAACTATTCACCATCGACAGACGAGAACACGTGGACCCGTTCAGGACTGACGACTAAACTTGACAGTACTGCTGGGTTTATGTACAGTTTTCTCGAGCATCGTATTTCCTTAAATTCGAACTTGAAACAATTTTACGGCGACAATAGGCGCCCTTTTGTGATGCCACAAGGCAGACATATGAGATAAAAGTATTAAAAACTGTAAATGGGCGTCCATTAATTACATGAGATGTTTTTCCGGAAACCCCCCCCCCCCTCTAGTGAGACTTCGTGAGGTTTGGTCGGACCCCCCCTGAATGACGGAGACCCCCCCCCTCCCCCTCTACGCATGAACCTCGCAACATTTTTATTTTTAGGCCTCATGCTCCCAAGGGCGGTTATACCCCCTAAAATCGGTTTTAACCCCCCCCCCCCTAAAATCGACTTTAGCGTCATTTGTACACTTTTTAAAAAAGCTCTACCATTCTACAAGAATTTCAAAACCTCACGTGAGATTTCCGTGACGTCCCCCCCCCCCCCTCTCCCTTGGTGAGATTTCGCCGGATACCCCCCCCCCCTTTCACCTCGCGTAATTGAAGGACGCCCCCTTAGCAGAAAGTCTTAAGTGATAGTGTTAGATGGAAAATAAGGAATAGAATTAATAATTTTAATTATGGTAGCGAGAATGAGGCAGATAGTAGATTTCATCAGCTAAGAATTTTAGGAGATAGCTGCAGACTGGCGTTATGACTAGGTCAGTGAGTTGGGCTCAGTTCTCAGGTTGCTCAGTTGGCTAGTGGTGAATGACTGCGCCGCCCACCTGCCAGTATGAAGTGAGACCATTTATGTCTCTCTGCCGAAATCACTCTCCTTACAGGCTTATAGTGAAGGAACTAAGAACATTAGGGAGCGTTCATCAATGACTTGAGGTGTTTTTCCGTGATTCCGGACCCCCATCCCCCCCTCTGTGGTGAGACTTCGTGAGATTTGGTTGGCCCTCTCCCCCTCTAAAATGACGCGAGATTTTGACAGACACCCCAACCCCCTAACCAATCGACCTCGCAAATTTTTGAGACTTTTTTTTTTTTTTTTAGAGGTCTTAATCTCCCAAGGGCAGTTATACCCCTCTAAATTCGGTTTTTGGACCAAAATATCCCCCTACCACACCTAACTTTGACTCCCTCTCTCTCTCTCTCTCTACCATTCTGCAAGAATTTCAAAACCTCACGTGAGATTTCCCGTCGACCCTCCCCCTTGGTGAGGTTTCGTGAGATTTCTCCGGACCCCCTCACGTAAATAATGGACGCCCTCTTATAGCTATGATGATTTGCGGACTGAATTGAGATGTCTGTATAGAGAGTCTACTGTGTATCAGTGTACAAGTTATCAGAATACAATCTTAATTTTGTGTGGTTCAGAATCCACGTATTTTAATTCTTTTGTAACTGTTTCGCCTTTTCACCTTGTGATCTGATATAGAACGAATGCAGTCGGTCTCCGGCAACGAAGTCCGGTAGCAAATAAATGAACAACTAGCTGGAAAATATTAAAGGTGGGGGTGGGAACGTTACACTTTCTTACTCTACATCCGCTAGAGCCTCATAAAACATGCATAATTTAAAGAAAGTAATTACTGTCTCATTTCCTGACAGTAGTCTTAATGCAGCAAGTCTATAGTGGATTCTTTGCAAGATTTAAAACATTCGCTAACTTTCGGGAAGCACTTTGCTTTTATGGGTTTTATGAAGGTCCCATGTTTGAGATAGAGTTCTCGTTGGAGCTGTGGCGAGCGTTTGCTGGAGCGTTACTGGCGGTAGCAGCTGGCATAAAAGTCGGCTCCAGCTGGAGTCTGCAGGAAGTGCGCCCACAAATGTCGCCCGCCGTCCGCGTCTAATGGATCGAACCTGATCGGGCCGCATCTGGCCCGAATGAAACGTGCAGTTTGTTTTATTGCTCCAAGTTGGCCAGACTGGGGCGTCCGGCCGGCCAATAAGGCGATCCGGTCGCAATATCGACGACACTAAACGCCGCCACTCAAGACGGCACAAACAGTGTGGGCGTAACGAAAGGGAGAGATCTAACACATGTACACGCGCTGTGTGAGGTATTAATTCGAGGCTTGTCGCTTCTAATAGCTCCGTACAAACCAGAACTTTGTACGACAATTTCTCAGTAAGTATCCGGCCTCCACTTGAAATACCTGGGTTCATTAGTCGACCAAACTACCACAGACATTCATGTTCATTTTCGCATGAGATGCTAGATTCGTTTATTTGAATAAATCGAGAAATTTTATAAATCGCACGAGGAGGAGTAATTTAGTGTACACACTCTAATTACTCTAGAAATGGTAAAATAAAGTAAACAAAGGGGCCAACTTTTACGTAATAGTGAGGGGCTTACTATGTGACATGAAGGTTCCTGGAAGAACAAAAATCGCCTTGTACAAATCATATTTCATTCCTATTCTTGCATATGCTCTAGAAACATGCACAATAATATCAAAGGACCTTAGCAAGATCCAAGCCTATGAAATGAAGTTCCTTAGAACTGCCCTTCAGGAAACGAGACTTGATCATATAAATAATGATAAGATTAGATCAAACCTAAAGGAATCCATTAAACAGAGATTTAGGTCATCTAGACCTAAAGTGGTTCTGTCATGTTAAAAGAATGAAGAAGACTACAAGATTACCAAAAGCTTATTTGGAAAAAATGATAACGGGCAAAAGTCCATTATTTATTCCTCCATGCGACACGTTAAAATATGCGCAGAAACTCGTGGTATTAAATGAAAGATACAGGGTCAAGAGAGAGAATCCATGTCAGTCGTTCCAGAATTACTCAGGCATTCAAACCAGTTTTAAAATAGGAAACTGATTAGACGATCGAAAGTTAAAATATCTAGCCGGCTGATAGTGGGTGGAATTTTCCGATATTATTATTAGCGAACAAAGAAGATTCCTGCGGTTAACAAAATTATCCTCCATTCGGGACTACGCGGGTTTCCATGGTCCTACAAATCACTCCAGGCGATTGCAGAGATGGTTCCAGGAAAATGTCATGGCCGAAGTCCTTCCCGTTCCTTGGCCGCAATTCTTTCTCGCCTCTTATGACCTCAAAGACTTCGAGGCGTGTCCCCCATAAATGAACCACCAAAATGATTATTTCCGTAAATTAACCTTCCCGATATCAACCATTATCAAATTCTAGATTTGTTTGCGAAAAGCAAGATTTTTTTCAGCACTGGATTTCGCCAGTGGGTATCATCAGATTTTATTGGATTAAACTGTGACAACTTTCAGTACAAATCACCGTTTCTACCATTTTTTTAATTTTTTTTAAGATGCTGTTAGCATTGGAGACAGGTGCAGCAAACATTAAAAGCTCAGTGACCATAGATGCAGGGTGAACGCTGTTTCGTTTATCTCGATGACCTAAACTTCGAACGTAATCCACAGACGCCTAATGAGCGGAATTTTGCAGATGAATAGAAGAGAAGAGAAGAATTAACCTAGGATAGCTTTAAGTAAAAACTATGTCACTTATAAGTCATTTGGGACTGGAAACATCTCCATCAGGCTTTCGAAGGTTAAAAGCCCAGTTCCCAGCGGACGACATGGTGAATCTCGCGTAGTCCGTTGCCTTGTTCATGAAGCTACCAGCCAGCCCACATATTGCGTTGAATTGAGAAAGTCTACTTTAAAATCAGTTAAAAACACCTACATTTTTGGATTGGCGTACGCTTATTATACGAAAAATAAACAATAATCGACTTTTCTTATGATCTAGGAATCATACTATCTACCACATTTTCTCTTTCTTGGTCTATGGGAAGTAATCCAGAAGTTTTATAACGTTCATCAGAGAGTAATGTAAGTAAGTTGATAATTGTTGATCTCACTAACTTCCAATGTTAAGAGCGGATTGAAGTAAAATTTAAGGAATTATTTAGCTTGGTAAGCTTCGTTTCTGGTTTCCACTGTGGCATATAATGCAGCGCAATTAAAGTATTAAGGTACAAAACGACATCAAGTTTGAGGTCTACAAGGGGTGAATAGAAGGAGAATCACCAATGTACCACTTATTTTGTGATTTCAGAATAAAATCGTATCTGAGTATAAAATTAAATCTCCGTAGGAGTACGGTAAGTACTGTAGAGTTTTGTTTTCACCAGTGAGTGAGGGTTTCATTTCCATTTTAATAATTTTAAAATGCGCCAGGAGGAAAGTAAACTTTCATTCTTTAGTTAAGCTCGCTGAAATCTATGAATAAATTTCAACATTTATAGAGTGCTCTAAAGCAAATACATTATCGAGCAAACTTACGACCAAGCTCTTTTGTAAATAAGGTGGAACGTGAGCGTCGCTTTAACGGAAAATGTACACATCTACGTTTACACTAAAATTACAGATCCGAGAGTGATTCTGTCTCTCTGTCTGTTTGTTTGTTACGTTTTCATGACTAAACGGTTATAACGATCTTGATGAAATTTGACAAATAAATGCTATGTATCATTAGGAAAGACATAGGATAAATTTTTCTGGGTAAATAACGTATTTTGTCTTGAAATTTTGAAAAGTAACCTAACAGTGACAGACAGACGGATAGCGTGTGTAGTCTCTGTAATGTTATATCGGTCACTCAGGCTTTGATTTTCTTGCAGTCTGTTATTGTATGATCTCTTTATAAATTTCAAGTACAGCTATCCCTTATTATCGCAACTCCTTGCTTTTTTGGACTTCCTTTACGTAACTTACGGCATTGTCTATCTAATTCTAGCAATAAAATTCTAAGCCCGCGCCTACGGAGTCGCGGGTAACAGCTAATATGATTTCGTCTGGTCTTCATGACTGAGTGACAGAGTAGCTGTCTAATATTATCCCGGTAATCCTAATGGGGTATGGGGAATTTAAATGTGGAATCCGAACCACGGTGCGTCCTAGTATACTTCAGATTAAGAAATCAATATCTCCAGAAATTAAAGTTTCGCCGGTTGCATGCATTAATCAACTTGGTTACCAGAACTCCTAAATTACATAACTGCGGAATAAGGAGAAGTACTAAGTTAATCATAGCGGCTATCAGTAACCTTTCCATAGACATCAAATTGAGAAAAGATATATTAGCATAAAATTTTAATGAACCCGATATTACTCTGCTTCAGTTCCACGTTTCTGGTTTCTATCTCACTAATTACTAATACATAAAATCGGTACAATAAATGAGTACAGTGGTTGCGACTTATCTGTGTTATTAACATTTTATATGCTGGTCAAATTAAGGTCACAGTGAACATCACACAAGTAAAGCATTTAGATAACTTCAGAACTGTGTTCTTTTTAATTCATTATTTTTTGCAGTAGATTCCCCCCCCCTCCCCCCTAGTATCAGTAAAGAAGTTTATTTATTGATTTAAACATTAACATTCTACACGTTTATTTAGTGTTATCAGTTTTTTCCTAATATTATCAATACTTTTTACGTGCTATTTTTGTGACACATTCATTTATGTTATGACATTTTATGTCTATTTCTTCTTCTGTTGGTTCCTGTAATAGACATTTGGTCAGTCTTCTTCGGTACAGATCGTTAATACCGTCTTCCTGCAACAGACCAAGTTTAAACTTTTCATTATATTTACCTTTTTTTTCGTCCATTTTGTACTTAGTTCTAATTGACTTAGAAGAATTTAACTATAAGAAAGTGGTTTGTAGATACGTCACTACCTCTGAAAATCCTCGTGTCTTGTGCCGTTGATTTTGTTCTTCCGTTCACTATGGTGTAATCAATCATGAATCTCAGTCCTAAGACCCTCCATGTAAGTTTATGAATCAATTCTTCCCTCCGTTTTGCATTTATTATTATTTGGGTGAAACCTTAAATGTAGGAAACAAGGGCAGGTATGAAACAATTATATCTATATTTTATAAATTGTCACGTGCCTTTATAATCAGTGACTTCTCCGCCCTCCTCGGAAAAAAATCTAGTCAGGAGGATGTGTTTCGTTTTGTGAAATGCACAGTGCTGCCAATTCTACGGATTTATCCGTAGATCTACGGATTTTTATAAAAAGGTAGGATTTTCGGATTTTGTTAAAATATCTACGGATTTTTGCTACTTTTTACTATTTGTTGATTTTTCCTTATATTGATGTTTTGTTAAACTTTGAGTGTATAGTGTTAATGAGTTTCAGAATTGTCAATAATTGTGAATCGTTTCCTTGCAACTGCTCGTGTGAACCAACGTTTGATATAAATCTCATATTTGGTTTGATTATAGATTTTATAGATCTTAAAAGACCGTAATACAGAACTATCGGCGCACTCTTTATGCACGATGACACGCTCGTTGGCACGGCTTACAAAGCAGTGCCTTCCAAGAAGGCCTAACCAATATCCAAGAGTCAAAGTGTTCACAGTATTTAAAATTTCCTTTTACCGAAGATATGCTAAATTTAGTGTAAACAAAAAAATGTATGGTCCAAAAGTACAGCAGTGAAAGTGACGATATATAAAACATGTGCAGAGATATTTCTGTCAATGTAGAATATTATTTTGTATTTCGAATATAAAAGACTTGGAAATAAAAATTATTCTTAATTTTGACTCTCTCTTCAATAATTATTGTTTCACTCTTTCAGTTAGCGTGTCTCCAGATTTTTGTACGCAATCTACGGAAATTTTAGCGGCCATCCACGGATATTCAAAGCCAAGTGGCTGGCAGCACTGGATATGCACCAATATTTCGTTTGGAAATTAATTATGTACGAGAGCGTTTCGGTCACCGAATTATGTATATTTTTTCAGAAATAAAGTATTTCCATGTAACTTATAGGTAGGATAAGGTATACCAATCAGAAATGAAGCATGGAACTTCGTAATAAAGTATGGTTGGCAACCCTTTCTCTACGCATTGTTTTGCATGCATTCGGATGCACTTCTTTCCGCCCATATTTCCCCGTCCCTTGATCACCTCTAACATCTCAATAACTTTGATCTTCAGTAACCATTGGTATCTGTTTGACACACTTCACCGGCCATGCTGTCTGACACACTGAGACCGTGTTTGGGGTCTCTTCAAATCGTTAAAGATTTTTTCTCATTCGTTATTTCGCCAGAAGAATTGAAGGGATGTTACTGCACGATCTGTGATGGCCAGATTGTGTATCAGTCTCTAATCCGTCCGCACTCCGTTGGTGCATACTTCACTGGTGGTTGTGGTTCTTCCGTGAAGTAAATTAGTTAGCTGATCTGATGCCTCTGGGAAGAGTTAAGATGAATGGGCGAACGCCGATTTCACCCTTTTACTTATTTCGTCTTTATCCGCTACAGAAATGACACACTACAATGAACGTATTCACCATATGTGTATTAACCCTCTCGCACTGGAAATAACCCCAGTTTGGTCTCGCCGTGAGGTTGGGTAACACGCTTCGTGACATACACTTGTTGAGGGTGCCGGTCGTGGTGTTATCTGCTACCTGCCGTGATTTGAGCTGTTTGCACGGCCCGTCTTATCGCTCCCCTGCTCCGCTACCTGTTTGCCGTGGCTCAGCCGCCGTTGTACGCCCTTATCTGCTCTGGCAAACACCGGCCAGCCGCAACTCCGCCCTCTTAATTCTCCTATTACACCTGCCTGATTTTACGTAACATATGGTCAACTCCATCAATAGATACTAAATAGATACAAAAATATATAAAACAAATCTACAACATGAAAGAGCTAAAATTTCTTGGGGAAATTTCAGATTTTTTCTTGATTCGAACAAGCTTCCTGCTGTAAGGAGCTGTCTCCCGTCTTACTTGGATAAAATAATGAGTAATGGGAAAATTCAATAAAAGAAGGAAGGGATATGTTTAGTAGGGTGGAGTGATCATATAAGTAAAAAATAAAAAAATAAAAATTTTCAATGGCATAGCGATATAAAGTTGCCTTTGAATAAGAAAATCGAACATACGAAATCTTGTTAATCTATTCCAATGTTTTGAGGTGCCCCAACACAATTGAAAATCAGTAAATATGACTACTTTTTACATTTCGTTATCTTACTATCAGATTGTTCAATTAATGTATTTTCCTGAATTTCAGGGCTATCATAACTGTATATATTTATAATTACTTGAAAATACCATAACTAAAAGAGCCGTAAGTTATTTCGGACAAATTATTTATTAAAAGAAACAAGATAAAAATGTGTAATTTTAGTTATACATGAAATTGCTTTTTTGTATCGAAATGTGGGATTTGCTGATGTGAAAGCAGTCTTGCCCTAATGAAACCGTCTCGCTTATGTTCTCCGCAAAACAGCACTTGAAGCTTCTGTCACTAATTTGATGCAGCGCTCTAAAGCTTGTTTGTGGCATGGATAATATTATATATTTTGAATTGTACCCAAACCACTCTTGATAATCGATTTCAAGACTTCATCCGTTAAATTGGAAGTCAGCGGTGGTTCAGTTATTTCAAAGTCTTGCCACGTAATAATTTTCGTATAATCTTCGGCGTCGAAATTTAAAGCAGGCACTTTAAACGTTCGAAGTCCTGGAGCATTTTCTGATCTTGCTTTGGAGATATGTTGATATGCTAGCTCACGTATGCTTTCTATGTCATCTCCAAGCATGGCGACAAGAACATTCTCTGGATGACCGAAATATCCATTACGTTGGATTACGTTGTCAACTATCTTCTTCAAATCCGGGTTCAAATAGCGACTCAGTCTAATAGTTTGCCACAGGTGCTTAGCTCCATTTATACATGAGATATTACATTTTATTGTGAACCACATTGGACCATAAACCTTCATCACATACGTTGCTAACATCACCAATTTTTCTTCAGGATCTGTCTTAGTAGCATATAATCTTAAAATTCGATTTGCTGTCGTAAGCCATCTAGAATGGTTGAGAGGCCCAGGTTTTATATTGGCTAAATCGGAAGAAAAATCACCAGCGCTTATAGCCGTCATTATGTCGTATAGATATTTTTGATCAGTACTCAAATCATTACTAGTAATTACAGGTAATGTTGTCGGAATGGCAGTGAATTCTACTATTGGAATAGTTTCACATTTTTGTAATTCGGATCCAATAGGACCTGAAAAGCACTTAGGCCCTGTAGTTTTTCCATCCAAATGCAATAACAGGTGTCGCAGTGGTAATTCATTCGAATGTAACTGACAGACAAACCACTGTAATGGTTTTTTAAGTTCTTCTTCCATCAAGCGAATCACACCACCTTTAAAGCCTGTGTTAACTACAGTTCCATCGCAACCAACAACAGATATTTCGCTGAGTTTCAGCGATTTAGATTTTAAGTAAGTTATAATAGTACTTTTAATACCTTCGGCAGTGCCTGACTCACACATGACATGCTCGAAGTAGTCATTTCCTGGCTCCGATAAAATCACATAATGGTCTTCTGTACCTCTTTTTCTATAAAATTTACCTTCCTTCTGAATACTAACCAAAGTTTTGTCCTTTATACCATAAAAATAAATACCATGTATCATTTTATCGCTATCTGCATTCTGTAAAGCTGATCTGACTTTAGTTCTCTCAGGGCGCAACTTATATCGATCAATGATACCACTGGTATCGTTTGAAGAAATTATTCCCATATCTTTTAACACAGAAGAAGCTATAATAGCAGCGGCTCTGTCAGAAACTCCAGTGTGATCACACACGAGAGCTAACGATGGTAAATTTAACCTCTTCTTTTTGTTGGTGGCGCAAATGGAATTTTATCTGGACTAGAAGCTTCGCTATTGCTGGAACTGGCACTGGTACTTCCGATGGCCAATGTCACATCATTAGATAAGGAACGAGAACAACACGGTATCTCGGAATCTATAATCTCTCTGTTACGCAATGAACTTTTTTGTTTTCTTTCTTGTTTTTTCTTATTTTTTATAGTTTATAGTTTTATAGTTGCTGCTAAATCTACACCACCTATCATTTTTCTTGTTTTCCTTATTTCTTCTTTGGGAACACGATTGTCTTTCGAACAAGAACACTTTGAGATAAGTTTGCATTTGCAAGTGCAAATATCAAATAATCTATGAGACTCAGCTGTAAATGTATTCATTTTTTGTTGATAGTTTATGTTGGTTTGACGGCCATGATAAGGTTTCATTAAACTTCTATATTTGTCGTGGTAGGCACGAATTAGTTGTAGTACTCTCTTAGGGCTTACTGTTGGCAGCGAAGCTTTTTGCCAAATATTTAATACTTCTTGAGCCAATATTTCGGATTTGTCATGGACCGTCGGCTCCTTTGTTGTTTTGTCTGTCTTTAATTCATACTTAATGAATAGATAATATTTCATAACCTCATTATAAGTAGGCAGTTGAGATACAGGTAACTTCTCTGGCAAACCAACCACGGGACAAGACGTCGTTTGTCGAGTTTTGACTTGAGACATTTTACTGTAAAGAATAAAAATAATAGGTATAAATTCAAATCGATAGTAATTTATTTCTAACTAGCTTACATTAACTGTCAACATTAAATTATAAATACTACTTACATGAGTTGTATTTCTTGATCTCAGCCGTTAAAACCGAAGCGTCTCACAAATAATCCGCGCGCGTGTGTTCGCTAAATGGCGTCCAAACAACGTTTGATGAGACTAGTGAAATAACCTCCCCGCGTACCCCGCATCGACAAACACGGCTCAAGGTTAAATTTGTGTACCATAAATGAACAGGGCAACGTTTAGAATATAATTTAGCGGAAATAAGAACGAATGCATGTTTTTACCAATTTTCGCGAATTTCTCTAATATTAATGAAGTTGGGGGCACCTCTAAATATATTAAATGTTAAATAAAATTTTGTGTGTATATTCGTGAGATAGAAGAGCAAGTTTTTACCGGTATTCCAAAATGATTACAAAAAAAAAAAAAAAAAAAAAAAAAAAAAAAAAAAAATCGCTCCACCCTAATGTTTAGGCTCAAGCAAGCACAGTCTGAAGGTAGAATGTCTTGCTGAAAGTAAGTAAGTTTAAAAAAATAGTAGAAAAATTGCTTGAGATTGCTGAAAAAACAGGACTCATTATCTCGTGTAAAAAAAAAATGTTTAGAATACTAACACAACAACGAAAAAACATCTGAAAACTACATTCAGAAAAATTAAGTGAGCTGGCACATTTAAATACCTGGGTGGATGGATCCAACCCAATGGGCTAGATAAGCAATTGAATAAACCAAGAGGTAGAAAGTTGGAACTAGCATATAGGCTAACACAAAACAGATACAACAATAAAGCCATCTACTACAAAGCAAAGATTAGACATTATGCAACAGTTGTCAAGACAGAGGCAATATTCTGTTCAGAATGCCTCGTACTGAATAAGAAAATGGAGATTAAGGAGTTAGAGAAAAAAAGAGAGGTAAATCCTAGACCAATAAAGGGAAAAGATGGTTCCGGATGGAAAAGAAAAAAATGAAGATCTATAAAGGTATGCAGAGAAAATTACAGAGACAAGAGAAGTTTGAAATTTTATGGACATCTTATGTGAACAAGTGAGAGTTGGATTACAAAAACAATTTTCAACTACATCACTAAATAAAAGGTGACAGCAAAATGGGTTGAAGAGAGGAGAAAAGATATGGAAAAAGTTGGGATCCATCCAGATGGGATAGAGGATCGAACAGTGTTTCAGACTACAATTAAAGGGGTTCCAGGAACAATGTACAAAGGTCAAGACCAGGAACCTCAGTGAGAGAGTTAAAAAAAAATCTCAGTGGAGAAGAAAAGGCGACCAGTAAATCAGTTGTTTCCAGTGGTCCAAAGGAGGCCAGAATCGAAGAAGAAAGAAGAGTGAATTAAAGGAAGACGGGAGGCTCGTGAATAGAGGGGGAGACTGCTGCTTTACTACATTTTTTTCTGCAGTTAATAAAATTATATCTTTTAACCTTGGACTTTTAAACTGCTCTGACATGTCCTCGAATTATTCAAATCTGAGGGGACCGAATGTTGTCTCCGGTAAGTATCATTAATGCAGAGTTCAAATGAGAATTTTGCAAAAAAGGATGTATCGACTCGCCTCTGTAAAATTGAGCAATCGATTGCGTAAATTGTGTTTTTTTTTTTTTTTGTAGCCTCTCCTGTGTTTTGAAATTTGCGAAATTGATTTTTTTAAGGAAGCGACAAAATTTTCCCTTGACTGTCATAACTTGAGTGGAGACTGTAAATCCTCAAAAAAGTTTTTACTGAAATAAATTTATTTCGGGCCTGTATATGTGTTTGTTTTATCTCTTACCTAAACTGGTCAAGAGTGACCAATTGTGGTTGTACTCGGCGTAACGCTCCCACCCCTCCTTTTAATTATTCTCGGCTACTTTATTAATGATTTATTATCGGACCTCTTTGACTGCATTCTTTTCCTCTATGCCTACTAGCTACTCACCAGTTGAAAAAAAAGGGGGTGGGTCACAAAGAAATAAAATAAGTGGATATTTTGAATCGCACAAAATTAAAATTGTATTCTGTTCAATTTTTACACTCATACACAATAGACTTTCTCCTCAGTCCTCAAATCATCATAGTTATAAGCCAATTATATGTTGTTAGTTTCTTCACTATAAACGTGTAACGAGAGTGGGATCGGCAGAGGCACCGAGACAGAGAAAACTATGGAATGGACTTACATCAGCGCAACCGCACCGAGCGGATCCGCGAAATTTAACTCCGCCACTGAGCAAAAACTGACCAGAACTGCACAAGACTGAGAGCGCTATCCTCTCGTTGGGGCTTTAAGTGGTACTGTACTTCCTTGGGCAGGCGTCCTTCAAGGAGAAGTGCTACCAACATTGGCTTTAGAACTTTAAGTTGCCCTGTGTAACCTCTCTGCCCCTACAGCGCTCCACTGATATCACCCCACCGCGGAGACACCTTTTCACGTCGGAGGGGTGGTACCACAGCGGTCATCTCTGTGGGCGGGAAGGGGTTGATTGAGCTTTACTGCGATTTTGCCGCCATGACAGCAGTCTGCAACCAACTGAAAATCTCAAATAAAATCTCCCTGCCTCACTCTCGCTACCATAATTAAAATTCCTTAATGTTATTCTTATTCTAATTAAATACTACCCCTTAAAGTTCCTAATTATAATTTAAAACGTGTTGTAGCAACACATCGGAGACCGACATTATTAAGGAGAGTGCACCCACGTTTGGCCATTTCTTCGCCTAGTAGTCACCAAACTTGCTCTGTGGGCGAACGAACCAAGCCAGATTTGAGCTACCAACAGCAGTAGTTCATATTCCATGCCTGCCACCCTTATAACAATCCACCATCTATAATCGTTTTGTTCCTTATTAGCACGGTCTCGCTACGAAATTCACAATCGTTTCGACACATACTCCACTCCATTTTCAGAATGGTCGGCAAGAAGTAATTGAGTAATGATTGAAATCTTTAATCCTCTCCTGATATTTAGTTCCCTGACACCATTTGTTCATCTGAAAGCTTCTCTCCTCCATTAACTCTATTGTACCTCTAGAGCTTTCCACTTAATTAATCCTCTTTAGGTCTGTGATTTGCTCCTTTCCTATTTCTTCCAGTTTATCCATCCACTTTGTTTCCTCCACTTTGTCCGAATCCACATCTCTAAACCTGCGACATCACGATTCTTCTTCAATTCGTTATTTTACAGTCTTTTTCTTAGCTCATTTTTTTTAAATGGCATTGCACCTTGTCTACGTCAGTGTCATCAGTGGCGGGAAAGGAATGGGAGCAACGGAACGGAAAGAAATCTGCCTAGACCTTTTGGAGGAACCACTCAGTAATTCGCTTGAGAGATTTCGGAAAACCGCGTATTCGAACCATAATCTTAGCCCCAAATTTATAGTAATGCTTAAGAATAGTTTTTTCGTCCTTGCTTAAATTACCTTTTATTGCTCTTTTATGTGTGCTGAATTAACCCTTCTCTTACCGCTATCTTTAGATCCACTCTTTCATTTATTATCATTAGTTTCGCTTCTGAGGGTTTTGATTTTATTCAGTCTAAATTTTCAACTATTTCCTTATTAGTTTTTTTTAAACGTCTCTTAACAGCGAGGTCTTTAGAGACGGGAAAGGATTGGGGGGGGGGGGGCAAGGAATGGGAAAAAATCCGGCCATGGCCTTTTAAAGGAAGCATCTCGGCATTTTCCTGGAGTGATTTGGGGAACCATGGAAAACCCAAATCTGGATGCCCGGAAGGGTATACGAACCGGCGTCCTCCCGAATGCGAGGCGAGAACGCTAACCGTTACACCACCACGCTCGGTCCCTTTGGAGTCTCACTGTGTTGGGAATTCTGACGTGGATTTTTGAAGGAACCATCCCAGCTTTCAGCTGGAATAATTTCTGTTATCCTTAGAAGACAGGATGTTCGGAATTGCGCTTTGTTCACCCACCGAATCCTGTAATGTTATAGCATTCATCTGTCTGTTTATCTCACATTACTGTTGGTACTATGAATCTATCCTTCGATGTAGGTGGAACTAACACGATAATTAATCACATTGCTGATTGTGTCCTGTACTTCTGTAGAGAGTAGACTTATTTTTTTGTCACTCCTATTTGTTTGTGGTTGTGGAGGTATGACAAGAGGCTGTGAGAGCGCTGAAGTTGGTGCGCGAGTGAAACATTGTGGTCGGGAGGCGCAGCCAAGTTTCGCGTCTCTCCAACTCGAGTCGCTCTTATACTCGCGCCGCCATTGTGCGGGGGCGAGGCCGTGACGTCATCCCGGGATTGCCAACCCTCCGCGCGCGCAAATCTTCCAAGTCGTCACTGCGCCGGAACATCTCGCTCCCAGAAGATTGAGGCACTGTTTCTGAGTTCTCCCCGCCGACAGAACACGTCTGGGGCGACTTGGAATCATCAGTCAACTGACACTCGGTACATCACCCGGAATCAAGCGCAATCACTCGTCGAGTATAACGTAAAATTTGTTAAGCTAAACAAATTATAGGGGGTTAATATGGGGCAACTGAAGAAAACTTTTTTAAGTTATCTTTCGTAGGTATGAAAATCGAGGAATTCTGCGAGTGTTTGGCAAAAAAAAAAAAAAAAAAAATCTATTTTACGCCCTTAATTTCTGAAAATGCTTTCCGCATGTGTGCAGTCAGCAATGATAATGACAGGAGGAAAATTGTTGTTGAGTTCACGGTTTTTACAACAACAAAAAGTACATCAGTAATTTTAACTAATTTGGTTTTTCAGTAGATTGTTTTCGACAATAATTAAGCGTATAATTCGATAGAGCGGTCGGTGCTCTCAGAATTTACTTTCCTGTGACCCGGTTATTTTTAGGAGTAATTTTCGCAACCAGTTAAAAACTTATTGCATGTTTTGACATATATAATTAAAACAGAACATTATTTGGCTGTCAACATGATTTTCATGTACTTCGAAAATTACTAATAAGTGTTATGTGAAATTGTTACAAAAGTAAACGCAAAACTCAAATAAAATCAATGAGAACTATAAAAAACTGTATTGTTAGCTAAAAACATTACGTTTGGAGGAAAAGATGATAACTTAATTCTCAGTAGAAAGACAATTCGCAAAGCGAATTATTAAAGGCTTAAACATCACTTATTATTGGTTTCTTTATTACAAATGCGTATAATTACACGGCCGTCCATTCCTCTCTGCACACATCACGTGTCATTGTTAGGCACTGACGCAACACTTCAGGGGGCATCCATAACTTACGTGAGGTGTTTTTCCGGATTCCTCCTCCCCCCCCACCCCTCTAGTGAGATCTGGTGAATGAGCCCCCCCCCCCCTAGTAAACGCCCTCGCAACTTTTTGAGATTTTTTATTTAGGTCTCACGCTTTGAAAGGCGGTTACATCCGCACTTTCCGACGAAATACCCCCCCCCTAAAATCGACTTTCGCATATTTTACCTTTTTTTTTTTAGCGATACAGTCCAACAAGAATTACGAAACCTCACACGAGATTTTCGTTGACCTCCTCTGCCCTTTGGTGAGATTTCGTGAAATTTCGCCCCCCCCACCCCCACTATTTAACCTTACGTAATTAATGGACGCTCTTTACTAACTATGGAATGGCCGCTTCCCCACTAGCTTGTGAAGTTCACATCCTAGCGCCGCGTTGAAACGCTTCTTTCAAGACTGAACCGGTCCACGTTCGCTTCACTCATGGAAGGACGTCCACTGCTTATTCCTTTACACAAACACCCGGTTTCCACAAGCAAACTGTGATGTGGGATTGTTGGAGCGTGGATTGCTAAATCTTTTACCAAAATTGACTTTGCGCAACTCTATCAGATCGAGTTTGATGAAATCCGAGAGTTCAGAATGCTGACCGTTAGCCGCCATATTGCGAACAATGACACCTGACTAGGTTGGCCTTTTGTTACTTTTAAATCTGCTTAACGTCTCTCTAACAGCGAGGTCTTTAGAGACGGGAAAGGATGGGATGCAAGGAATGGGAAGGAATTCGGCCATGGCCTTTTGAAGGAAGCATCCCGGCATTTGCCTGGAGTGATTTGGGAAACCATGAAAAACCCAAATCTGGATGCTCGGACGGGGATTCGAACCGCCGTCCTCCCGAATGCGAAGCCAGAACGCTAACCGTTACACCCCCAACCTCGGTACTAGGGTTGCAATGATATTTCGGTCAATCGATAATATCGGATCAGCAAAATATCGATATTTTAACATTGTCGATACGATATCGGTATGATACAGAGAAATATCGAAAACTACAAACTGCTTAGCACTAAAAAAAACCTGCAAATAAATGCATGTGTGCTGGGGATCAACTTGACTATGCTACACACTGATTTAGGTCGATAACAAAATCGATAAAGTCCTTTCCTCCACTCCGTTTCGCGCGTGCTATTCATTCCTCATTCATTTACGTTCACTGTTTAATTGTTTAATCTGCTGCTTTACGCTCGCGTTCGTTGGTTCCTGTTTCCCTCCACGTTTTACAATATTCTAAACTGGGTAAAAAATATGACAGTCTAACTGAGACAATTACTTATTTCATCAGTGTCGATAATAGACCTTCTAATGTAGTTGAAGGCAAAGGTTTTAAGTCAGGGGTGTCCAACCCGCGGCTCGTATGCTGCCCGTCTTGAACATTTTTCAGGTCCGCGAGATTCATCATACTTTTACAAAATAATTTATTTTGTAAGTAGTAAAAACCAACGTTATTTAAAAAAATATATTACTTTTGCATCCATATCTTCACATATTAACTGTCGAAATTATGAGAAAAAGTTAACTTTGATTTATAATGATATTCTTGCGAATTTATAATTTAAATGCAGCCCACGGAGTTACGGTGCATTTGCAAAGCGGCCCGCAAGATCGTTTGAGTTGGCCACCCCTGTTTTAAGTATTTAAAGAAGCATTTAGCAGCGTTCTCGAGGAGCTATCAAAACAAAGATTTATATAAAATATAAAAAAAATTCGGAAGTTGTGAAGGAGAAGTTGAAAAGTGTGAAGCATTTTCCTGTTATTACATACATCTTATCTAGAGTAACACTGGATATTTGGAAATTACGATTTTTTTATTTTTTTTTTGCTGCAAAACGAATTAAAATCAATCATGTTTAGTGTACGAGATGGATTAAGATATGTTCAAAATTACTATTAATCATTTAGCCTCGTCGGTACCTTTCGAACGTCTCTTACAGCAGGAACCACTGTCACTCAAACTAGGAATGGACTTCACGGCAAAAGGTTAAACGAACTACTGCTTTCAGGATCTGTTGACGCTTGATATTTGCAGAACAATTTTTTTCAATAAACTCTCTCAAATTTATTACTTGATTTCGATTTACATACTTATTTCTAATATAAAATATACAAATATCGGAAAATGTCGATATTATCGGCTTGACGCGGCCAATATTATCAATTATCGACATCTGACTTGCATCGATTATTTATCGTTATTGATATTAATTTGCATTCCCTGCAACTGTCGGTGGAGGGGTATACTAGAATGAGCAAAACTTTGAGAGTTTCTCTGTCCATCCGCGAAATAATCGTTTGTAAAACTGAATGTAGACGGGTCACGGAAGACAGGAAGTAAATATTGAAATAAAATCAGTGTCATAAACAACAGTTGTTGAAAAATACTAACGAATATTACGATCTCTCATTATCGCTTTAGATACCGCTTAGCAAGTACAATCACAGGAATAAATTTTTAAATATCGATGTTAATATTTTTTAACCAGTGTCGCGTATGTATACTTTTATCTATTCTTGACTACTTCGGTTCGTTTAGGTTCAGTGGCTCTTATTTTGTAACGTAACTAATAATGTAATAAGTGTTTTTCCTGTAGGTTTCGTTTATATTAACTGTATTGTCTCTTTGTTGCAGGTGAGTCCGTTTCTGTGGCTGTGACTTCTTCAGCGCTTGGTACGTACTGCTCATTGTGAAACTGAAAGCATTAATGTCAGTACGTTGATGTGGACCCCTGTATGGAACTGGACTATTCTCGGCCATTTGTCAAGTTGGCTATAGGAACCTAATTACGAAGTCTGAGAAATGGTAGCGACATTGCAATGTATCTCTCAAAATATACAAATTTCAATCATACCTATCTACCGCCGTTCTTTTGACAAAGATTTTCGGGTTGAGATTAACCATTATTAACAGATCTTGATTCATTATTCTAATATTCAGAAGTTAGATTGTTTGTGTATGACATAATGCTAATTAATAGGAACAAAACGTTAGAGGACTGTAAACAGCTGCAGAGTGATCTGGACAGGATATCTAGTTGGGTTGGTAAACGTGGGATGAACGTAAATGCAAAGAAGAGTCAGCTTATTAGGTACACAGACATAAAAGGCAAGGTTAATTATTATTATAAGATGGGGAAGACTTTCTTTTTAAAAACTTGAAATGTAAATATCTTGGCGTAACATTTGATAACAAGCTTAACTGGGCAGGACACATTGAACAGGTAGTAGGAAAAGGTTTAAACATCCTGCACATGTTGGAGAGAATGATGAGGGGATGTACGGGAGAAGTAAAGGAATTGGATTACAAAACTTTGGTCAGAACATTGCTTGAAAATGTAGTGTAGTATGGGACCTACATTTGGGGTATCAAATACAGGAGTTGGAGAGGGTGCAAAGAAGGGCTGCTAGATTTGTCTCTGGAAATTACCGTAGAACACAGGCAGTAGGCGATATGATAAAAGAGCTGGAATGGGATTCACTGGAAGACAGGAGGAGGGTAAAGAGAGTCATAGGAGTGTACAAGGCGTATATTGTTGATGAGGCTTGGAAAAATATTGGTGTAAGAATTAAAAGTAATGCATTGAAGGGAAAGATGACCATGACCACAAGCTGGCACAAGGGTGTAGGAAGATTTTCTTTCGTAGGTAAGGAAGTCTAGGATTGGAATAGGGTACCAAGAAAAATGATCAATAATTTACCTAATACGTGCCCATAAGTATTGGTAGGGCTGATATGCAGAGGTTAAAAATGTTAGTGGGCGTAGAAATATTTTTTATCATTTTCCTGGTCCTAGGCATAAACAAGGTTGAATAGCTCTGATATAGATCAGCGAATGGTGATAGCTTTAATATTTTGCAGCGAATGGTGATAGCTTTCATATTTTGAATAAGAGTTTTTGTATGGTGAACTTTTATTTTGTATCGATTTCTTACTGTTTAAAAAATTTGCATTAAATTAAATAAAAAATTAACACTCATAATTCTATCCTCTCTTTCAATGTATCTAATGCTGTCTCGTTTGAGATAGTGGCGCTAGAGACACTAGAGAGAAGTGACATCTTAATACACTGGCGGAAATGAAAAGTGCAACACCAGACGGAGTTGTAAATAATGAATGAAATTAGGTCCCAAGTATCCTCATATGAAGAGTATTAAAAGATTAAAAATTAAAAGTCTTAAACATGTAATACTATGAGAATTACGGGGCCATTTACTATTTAAAATTGCCATGTTTTTAGCGTACAGTGAACAGTGTGGTGTAAGATGACACTTTCCTGTCCACAAGTTCTTGGTGACGAAGTTTGCCAAGGCGAAGAGTGAAGACCCTCTACACCCAGATGCATAACGGTGGGAGAGGTCGGAGAGTTGGTATGTTTGAGATGGATGCATTAGAGGTGGGCAAAGTGATTCACTAAAAAGAGCGGTGTTCATTTGATCACTCTACGAAAAGAACTAGTTCTTTTGAACGGTTCACTAGATCACTTGCTCAGTTATATTTGAGACTTTTTTTTTTTAGGTGTCACTCCTCAGAATCCGGTTACTCCCCCTCTTTTAGATGAAAAATACCCCCCTTAAATCGACTTTGATGTAATTAGTAGATTTTTTTTTTTTTTTTTTTTTTTACCTCAACAGTCCACAAATCCCACATGAACTTCGGAATTAGCCGACTTCTGACCGACTCACCTAGAAGAACTACCGTTCACTTTTAGTGGGCGACTGCTCACTCGCTCTTTTAAAAGAACTGATTCACTCGCGAACGACCCATCTCTAGGATGTATCATATTTTGAAATGTCCCTAAGGATTGGCCGCACTGAAATTTCCGTTTACAGACTTACTACACAGTGGATGAAAGAAGGCTCTAGTATTCCTAGAGCAGGCACAGGTCCATACAGAAGGACAACAGCACGCGAAGACCGACAAATTGTGTGGGTGACTAGCTGGCAGGCGGGTGACTGCAGGCCAGATCCAAGCAGTAGTTACAGAGAGAGTCACCACACGGACAATTGTAAACCAATTGCTTGAAGCTAAGTTACACTCTCACCTTTATGCAATGTGCTCAATTTATCTGATTTTATTGCCAGAATCGTCTAACCTGGTGTAATACAAAATGCAAATTGTCACGTGAATGGCGTACATTTGTGTTCAGAGACGAGTCTCGATTCTGTCTGCGCCAAAGTGATAATCGGTAATATGAACAAAGGCGTAGTGGAGAAACGGCTTACCTTGCTGTGATTTCAGAATGTCACACAGGTTCAGCCACTGGTGTCATGGTTTGGGTGTAATCAGTTTCGACAGCAGGACTGAGTTGGTTGTCGTTGGAGGCACAATGACAGTCCAACAGTAGATATGTGGACGGGGTGCTGCACTCTATTGTGATAACCTTCATGTCCACCATTCAAATCCGTCCTCATACTGTGGCAATCACAACACAAGCCTCAGAAGGGATTGTGATCACAATTTGGACCGCATGGTCCCCAGATTTGTCCCCAGGGATGCCAAGATTATACAGATCACGTGGTTAACCATTACAAACTGTGCAACAACTGACTACACAGGAAATGCAGGCGTAGAAAGACATACTCCAAAAAGTCATCTGAACACTTATCCACGAATGTGTAGGTGGTAAAAGTGGACGCACATCCTACTGACAACTGTTTCTAAAGGTAATAAACTTAACCTGACCCATTTAAGTTTGTTATAATTTCTTCTGGGTATAACCCTTTATATATCTGCAAAGTTTCCTAAAATTCCACCATTCCTCTCTGGGTGTTGCACTTTCAATTTCCGCTAGTGTAGCTATTTCACTTCAACCATTTTTGTGCATGAAAGTTCCGTTTTGTTTTATTTTTGCGCAGACTGCTGTCTTAGGGTAGCCCCTGTTTCGACGTGTTCTGTGCGTTTCGTAATAACGAAACCTGCCTGGCGAACCCTGTCCGCTGCAGAGCTACTTTTTCGGCGGTCGTATATTTTGTTGCTCGAGTCGCGCACTCTGGGGACTATGGAGCCAGTCTCCTGCGAACACACTCAGAAAAACCGCTCCCAGAGAAACAGCAGCAACCGGGCTGAGTCGGGCCCGCTGGTTAGAACTGATAACGCGTGTACCAACGTAGTCCAGATTTGAAATTACCTGCTAGTAAACGAAGGAAGTATGAGAAAAATTGTAGCGTGCCATCAGTGTTAAAAAAAATAAAAAACATCCCATTTGTTGATGGCATTGTCCTGTTTGCGGAACATTGCGAGCATATTGGATGCAGATAAATTAATGAATGGCTTATAAAATACTGAAAGGAAATTTTGGATAATACATAAACCATTGGGAGACAAAAGTGATGGTATATAGCAGAAACGATAGCAATATTAGATCTAGCGTGGTAGTGTAACGGTTAGCGTTCTTGCCTCGCATTCGGGAGGACGGCGGTTCGATTCCCCGTTCGGGCATCCAGATTTGGGTTTTTCATGGTTTCCCAAATCACTCCAGCCACATGCCGGGATGCTTCCTTTAAAAGGCCATGGCCGAATTCCTTCCCATACCTTGCCCCCCCCCCATCCGTTCCATTCTCTAAAGACCTCGCTGTTACGACACGTAAAGCAGTTTAAAAAAAAAGCAGTATTAGTGGATTAAATATAAAAATAGCATCGGATTCGATAGAACAAATAAAGGAATTCTGTTACTTAGGAATAGGATTGTAACGGAAGTCATCTTTGCGGAAGCAGATGTGAATGTTAAGTGCTTGTTTTGCGGAAGCGGATGTGGAAAAATATATTTATATTTTATGTGGAAAAATAGATTTATAATCATTTATAATTTAATATTTTATCAAAAATAAATTTAAAATCAAAATAAGTATACTTTTTATCCAAAATTCTACATTTTTAATAACCGAAGTGTATTTCCGTATAATACTGTCATACTGATTTCGTTCAACGACAAAAAACGTGTCATGATTTTACAAGTTAATTAAATTATTTTTATAACTACACATCCGTCATTTGTGTCATGTGTTCGTGGCTCGACTAATTCAAGCGCTAAGCACAATGCCACGCCACCGCACATCTCCGTGCCCTCCACCGTTCTTTCCATCGCTCTAGCGGCCCATTCACAGTACAACTTGTAGGACCTACGATGATCCGATTTTCCTATAAAGGATCCTTGTTGGTCCGCGAAAGGGGTAACATGACTACGTGTAGGACATGTGGAAGTTGCGGGACTCCTTTACAGCCAGCACGGGTTCTTGCCGTGCAACATCATGATGCGAGGAAGTAACATCCCGACACAAGGACACTGGTGTGCGGCGAGAAAGTACGAGTGGAAAATATTGCTTAGAACATTCTGTGGGACCCTTTCTAGTAGCGTGAATGGGTGGGCGCATTCTACGGTAGTTCTAAAGGGATGTCCTATAACTTGGACCGTAAATATGCCGCTTTACTTGACATTAGGGTTACCAGACGTCCCCGTTTCACGGCGACAGTCCCCGTATTCAGCTTTCTGTCCCCGGACAGGTTTCGTCCCCGCAATGTCCCCGGATTTTTGCTGTTGTCCCCAGGATTTTTTTTAATCAAGCGAGAGTTTTTTAATAGCCCTGATTTGCTAATTCATTCTTTTAAAGAAAGAAATAGAAAGCGCACTTCCTTCCTTGTACGTGCTTTGGACACAACATCTTTGGAAAATCATATCTTCTTGCAGTTTGCAACAAGTCAGTCTGTGATCCTCTTTGGAATTGGTAGATAGTTCAATAGAGTACTGACAATATGCAGTTTTGCGCTACAACTAACTATTGTTACATTTCATTCAGTAGTGCCAAAAGGGTTTGATTTTCGCGTTACCTCTTTGTATTAAGTTTTATTTTATTGGTGTCCGCTCCATAAATGATAAATTTCTCTATAGGTATTTTGGCAGTTTTAGCACCTGTCTTGTAGCCAAGCTATATTCTAATTGCTGCATTTGGCGACACTACATTTCCCGGCGTTGTAAACTTTGCTTGTTGTTGAGGTGAAGCCTAAGTTCGCACAATTTGTTTTGTTTCTGTGTTTTTAGTGTTTTAACGATGTCTTCATCTAAGAAAAGAAAATGTGTGCTTAGTGATGGGATGAGTACAGAACAGTTCAAGTTATGTTAACTGTATCAACAAATTTTTCATGACGTGTCATGAATTTTCAGTCAGCTTGGATCCAGACAAGATTTTCTCAAGAAGATTCATTCTTCTGAGAGATATCAATGACAACAAGTTGGAGGTAAAATCAGGTACCATATCATTTAGAATACAAAATATATAACAATGATAAATATGATTCTTTTAAGTTAACTCCACTTTTAATCCTATAACTTAAAAAGTGCCACGCGTCATTAGGAAAAATGCCGAAAGCGTCCCCGGATTTTGGTGAAAAAGTTCTGAAGCGTCCCCGGATTCGGAGACAAAATTCTGGTAACCCTACTTTACATGCAAGTTCAAACTTGTAAATTCGTCGCTTAGGTAATAACACCATTCAGTTCATTGTTACTATTATTGCAAGATGTTAAGAAAAAAACTACATTGTTGTTAGCTAAGCAACGGTGGGCCGAATCTCATATAAAGAGAAAAGAATAAGGGCCTTATTACACTAGGCGACTTGGCGGCGCCACCAGCCGGGCCACTGGTGGCTCTGCTCGTCGCTGGGCACAGGGTCTTATGGAGCTTATTACACTAGGGCAGCCAGTGGCGCCGCCAGAAACTGGCGGCCGGCTGGCTGCCCTGCCCGGCGACCAGGCGGGCAACCACTGGTGGCCGAGAGTCGTGGCGGGGCAGTGTATCTTACGAAGCTTATTACACTAGGCCACCTGGCGGCGCCGCCAGACTCGCCACCACGCGTTCAGTCTACTGTTCATATGCCCCTTCCTACTTTACAATTTTAAAATTGCAGAGATACTGAGTGTCAGGTTTGGTGAGACAACTGGGGACAGTCATCCTGTGATGGGAGGGAATAAATGACGAACCTACAAAATTTGAAATAATTTTCAGGAAATTGCGAAGTAACTCAGAAAGCTAAAACTGGTGTAACTGGTGTATGTAATATTACTACAGATTTATTAAAGATTGTGAGATAGGATATTGTACCTTACCTTAAAATTTTGTTTAAAATGAGTTTGGAGACTTGCTGCTTACCAAAGGATTGGAAAAGACCGATAGTAGTACCAGTTCATAAAGGAAGGGTTAAAAATGTGGTGAAAATTCCTGGCCAATTAGTTTGTCATCAGTGATGGGCAGAATGATTGAGAGATTGATATGCAACTATATCAGAAATGTCTGT
Source organism: Vandiemenella viatica (assembly GCA_031002005.1). Lineage (NCBI taxonomy): Eukaryota > Metazoa > Arthropoda > Insecta > Orthoptera > Morabidae > Vandiemenella > Vandiemenella viatica. The sequence continues at coordinate 35,564,191 of CM061918.1, forward strand.
GATGAACGAAACTAGTTTTCAGATCGACAACATAGCTTTAGGCAAGGATACTCATTTGAATCTCAGATAGTGGGCTATATGCAAGATATTTCAAATGAATTTGAAATGGGAGGCCAAGTTGATAGTGTGGCACTAGATCTTTCTAAGGCATTTGACAGAGTGAGCCATAAAATGGTTTTAAATAAACTGAAATGTATTGAATTGAATGAAAAAGTTACTTGCTGGGCACAGGAATTCTTAAAAGTCAGAAAGCAAAGGGTTAGAGTAGGAAATACATTATCAAGAGAAGTGGAAGTAAATATGGGAGTTGCTGTTCATTATTCTAATGAATGACTGTGTTACGGTCAGAATCTAGGTATTTTTCAAATGATACAATGGTATACAATAGGATAAAAACAGGTGAAGACTGAACAGTTGCAGGATGATCTGGATAGAATATCTAAATGGGTAGGTCAGCATGGAATGAAGATAAATGCCAAGAAGAGTCGGCTTATAAGATACAAAGATCTAAAGGTTAATTATGATTACAGAGTGGGGTCAGATTTGCTTGATGAAGTGTAAATTCTTTGCATAACGTTTGATAAACTCAATTGGGCAGGTGGTAGATAAAGGTTACAAAATCCTTCATTTGCTGAAGAGGGTGATGAGAGGATGTAACAGAGAAGTTAGGGAGTTGGGTTACAAAACTTTGGTCAGATCATTTGTTGAATATGGTGGCGTAGTTTGGGACCACATTTTGGAGATCAAATACAGGAGTTGGAAGGTGTGCAAAGAAGAGCAGCTAGATTTGTTAGTGGAAATTATCGCAGGACCCAGTCAGTAACTGATATGATACAGGAGCTGGATTGGGACTCATTGGAGGAAAGGAGGAGGGTGAAGAGAGTGCTGTAAATGTGCAAATTGCTACCGGAGTGTTAGCTCCATCGCAATTAAACTGTATTCAGACGACAACAAGTTTTTTAATTACTTAAGGATGTCTAAATCGTCTTTCTTTTAATCATTGTACTTAGTAAACGTTGATATTATCGGGAAAGATACGAAAATGAGAAATTCTTCTTGCTTTACCCCTTTGTCTTCTCTACACTTTCACTTCCACTCATTTCCACAGTGACATTCTGTAGTTCACTGGACATATTCAACTACACAATTCGCATACAATGTGAGGATAACAGCAAAGTGACTGCTCGGTTGTGCGAGTGGCTGGCTGGCGGCGCCACCAGAATCCTGGTTGCGTCGCCAACAGAGACACCAGTGCCGCGGCTGGTTGCGCCGCCAAGTCGCCTAGTGTAATAAGGCCCTAATAGTCTACATATTTTAATGTAAATAAAACATCCTCATTAAAAATTGCTGAGGGCGGATGTAGGTTTCACGCGAAAGTTTCGCACTTGCGGCTGCGCAGCTCATTTCAGGAATGATGTTGACTGGTTGCGGGTCCAACACCTTCCACGGCCTACATGTAGCACTGCAACGCCTTTCACGGCCCAACGAGGGTCCTACATCAGAAAACCGGATCTCGTAGGTCCTACAAGTTGTACTGCGAATGGGCCACTAGAGCGGTGGGAAGGCGGGTGGCGGGCACGGAGATGTGCGGCGGCGTGGCTTTGTACTTGACGCTCGAAAGCAGAGCTGCGAACTGCGCAAAAGTTCATATGACAAAGATTGTTTTGTTGAATCGTGCGTAGTTATGTGAATAATATAATTCTGAAATCATCTCAGGTTTTTTTCGTAAAAGATGAGGCAAAAAGTAAATCAATATGGCAGTATTATAAAGAAATAGACAATGCTTATGAGAAATGTACAATTTGTTGTAAAAATACTTATTTTGATTTCAAGTGTGTGTCTGATTTCAAGTGTATTTCTGTAAAATATAAAAATCCAAATAATTATAAGTTTATTCTTCCGCTTCCGCTAAGGGGGGCGTCCATAAATTACGCGAGGGGATCCGGCAAAATGTCACCAAGGGGGAGGGGGGGGGGTCAACGGAAATCTCACGTGAGGTTTTGGAAATTTTTTTGGGACCGTAGCGTTTTAAAAAAATACAAAAATAGTCTACAAATGACGCGAAAATCGATTTTAGGGCGGCTATTTCGTCGGTAAGTGGGGGTGTAAAGGTCTCACCAGAAAGGGGGGGGTCCGGGAATCCGGAATAACACCTCACGTAATTTAGGGATGGCCCCTAACACCCGCATCAAGCCCTGAACCTCCGCATTCTGTGAGGTCCCACTTCACCACACATTGGAAAATAATAATGCAAGTTTATAATAATATATGTATATATGTATTTCCTCTTAGAAGACCACGCAGTATACTAGTCTGTGTAGAAAAAGGGGTAAATTTAAGTTTTCTTTATATATTTCATTTTGTTGAAGTTGGTACATTGTAAGCGTGCTAGCAGTCTAGCCAAGAAGAGGGATAATTTATTATAAATAAATGGCGGAGAGAGTGTTGGTTGTATATAGCGCCAGTATAGTAAATTTGATTTTATGGATGTGAGAAAATAGTGTATTGTTTGAGTTGTTTTTATGGTGTGAATAAATAGTAATTGTTCTGAAACAAGATACAAATATTTTGACTTATAAAAAGCTATACGACTAAATTGATAAAGCGAGGTAATAGCACCGGTGACTTTACAGACAGGCTTCATTTTGGAAGGAAAAAAATGTCCCGAATCCGAGTGAGACTATACGGTGGTTCAGGAACAATCGACACCTTGTTGGCCAAAGTAACGGTCCAGAGAAAATAATGTGGTTCGATATAATTGACACAGTCTGTTCGCGTGGCTAGTGTCGGATTGTCTGGTCTCCGACCTGATGGGGTCTTTGCCACGCAGGAACGACCGACCTCCTCTTCACGCCGGAGACAGTAAGTGACACAAGCTAATTGGCAGCTATTATCGTCGTTTATGGCGCTCTGTGCTCGCTGTTTTCCGGCCTACGGATCTATCAAACTGGTGTAATGAGATTAGAAGCAGAACACGAGAAAAATGAAATCGCAGCTAATGGAATAGACCTGTTAGAGGTAACGAGAGGCTCGACATGGTTCGCCGAGTGAAGCCGTATTAGTAGTTTTGCAGTTGTCAGCAATTCACGGTCTACGGATGGCGACGTGCTAAGCATGTAGAATTTTCGTGATCCCTGAATGTAGGAGGCAGAGGGCCTATCCACTTGCTGCCTCGCCTCTTGTCTTTGGACTACTGGCGGTAAGGGTTCGTTCATTAATTACGTGAGAAGTTTTTCAGGAATTCCAGACCGCCCCCCCCCCTCTCTGGTAAGACTTCGTGTGATTTGGTCGGACCCAAATGACGTAAGATTTTCCCTTATTTCACGTCACGTAATTAATGGACACTCCCTAACATGAGAGGGTTGGCGTTGGGTTGGCCTTTGGACCCTCTCCTTGTGTAGAGGCCCGTCCAACATTGGTTCATCATTTTGTTATTGCCTTGTCAAATGGGCGTGTGGCTATTAATTTCTTATTACTAAGTTGAAAACGCCGGAATACGGAGTGGAATAATGAGACTATATTAAAACTGATCGGTTTTTATCGAGGGTGGAAAAGTTTAGGGGTCCCTTTTTTTTAATTGCTTTACGTCTCTCAACAGTGAGGTCTTTAGAGACGGGAAAGGATGGGGGGCAAGGAATAGGAAGAAATTCGGCCATGGCCTTTTGAAGGAAGCATCCCGGCATTTTCCTGGAGTGATTTGGGAAACCATGGAAAACCCAAATCTGAATGCCCGGACGGGGATTCGAACCGCCGTCCTCCCGAATGCGAGGCCAGAACGCCATCCGTTACACCGCCACGCTCGGTGTTAGTGGTCCCAAAGAACTGTGAATATAAAAATAAATTGAAGAGATTAGACACTTGGAGTGAAATGATTGAGCGTGTAAATAAATGCTGCCCGTCAGTTAACTGACAAATTCTCTTCTTCCCTCATAATATCGACCGGTTAAGTTGTAATTAAAACATCACTTATTAATTTATAATATAAAATGCTAGGAACTTTGACGAGATTTCAAGAGCTAAATGCGATTCCACATGGCCGGATCTCCTTGGTTTTATGAGGACGAGACGCAGAACGGCAATGCATTGGCGACCAGCGTTGGTTGTCGCTGTCGTTCGTTGGCCTAGTATTCGTATACGCACCTTGACACTAAGCTTCCAGCAACGCGGAGGACATTATCATACCGAGATCATTTAGAAACTTAATATAAACAGTTATCATTGTTATTACGAGCTATCTGGTGGCTCAGTGGTTAAGGCGTCCGACTAGAGGTTGAAAGGTCCTCGGTTCAAATCCCGATATCGATTTGGATTTTGATAGATCCTTAACCTCCGCCACAGCTTGTTCGGTTATGCGAAGTACGTGAGGACGCTTTCGTGGTTTGGATTCCACGATAAACTGTAGGTCCCCTGTACCCAGTAGGATTACTGGTTTAGGTTAAGGCGGCTGCGACAGTGGCGGAACGCGTAGCCGACAAGAAACCCTGTCACCAGGTCATTACGGCCACACGAACCTTCTCTCTACTCTAGCTACATGATATTCTGGAGTGATACTTTTTCTGAACGGATTCAGAAATAGTGCTAGTCTTAACAGCTGGATGTTTTGGACATATTCTTTAGTTGCAAAATAGTCATTTTGAATGCAGGATTAATATGATCCATGACACATACATTAATTTTCTTCTGATCGGATTCAGAAATAGTGCTAGTCTTAACAGCTGGATGTTTTGGACCATTTCTTTAGTTGCAAGATAGTCATTTTGAATGCATGATTAATATCACCCATGACACATACTTTTAATTTCCGAAGTCGTTCATTTTTGCGTTTAGAACTGTAGTTAATCTTGTTTCTGGATGATCGGGGAAAAATTGAAATTACAATAAAAATTATTTCTCACAATACACATAAAAAAGACCTTATGGGTAATTAATATGATGCTGGTGAAATTTTAATTTGTTTATTTTTATTTTTCACGCATGATGCTCCACCTCACCCTCTTCAGCGCATTCGGGAGGACGCCGGTTCGAATCCCCGTCCTGGCATCCAGATTTGGGTTTCCATTGTTTCCCTAAATCACTCCAGGCGAATGCCGGGATGCTCCCTTCGAAAGGCCATTTCCGAATTCCTTCCCGTTCCTTGTCCCCAGTCCCATCCCGCCTCTTATGACTTCGACGTCGACGAGGCGTAAAGCCATAAGTAAGAATCTCTCCAGCGTTTGTATTTGTTGAGTGGTTAGCCTGTACAAGTAATTACTTCACTTTGTGCGACATTTTACGCAGCGAATTTACCGATACAAATAAAACGCTATTTTTGTCATCGTGCCCGTAACACTGACGTCACACGCCCGGCCAGAGATGTTACTACCAACTGGAGGTTACGCCCCTTATTTCTTATAGCAGTTCTATTTACAACTACAAAGAACTGAATTGCCAGAACACTGAAAGAAGAAATGGGTATTTCGTTTAAGTCAACATATTAATTATTAGTTGGTTTTTGTTTAGTTATGTTCTTCCGACGTAGGTGTTTTGGTTATATTCTCTGATCACTTTTATTTTAAGCCAAGGAATGTAGGATCACGTGAATGTATTAATGCTTTAATTTGCGAGCAAAATTATTAGCATTTCTCGTTATAGCAGAGAGTTATTTACTTTTTGTTTTTTAAGTATTTAAGTTGCTATCGTGAGGGCCTTATTACTGAAATCATTACTCCATTTGAATAAAAGCAGTTGCTCATTGATCGCGACCTATGGGTCCTGGACCACGATTAAAACTAATAGTACGCGGCACAAAATAAATTATTAAGATTTCTTTAGAATTAAATTTTTTTTTTTTTTTTTTTTTTTTTTTTTTTTTTTTTTTTTTTTTTTTGCTGACGCCATATTATTTCAGACGTAAGTAAGGGCACGTTCACTAATTACGTGAAATGTTTTTTTTTTTTTTTTCTCTTAGATTTCTAGTCCACATTCATGATATTTTGTAAGATGTGGTGGGACTTCTCCCCCCCCCCCCCTCTCCCGTCTGATTTACCTCATAATTTTAATTTTTTAATAATTAAACTTATTTGGTATGTTAATATATTTTGCTTCATGGCACTAATACCTTAGCTTTAATACTGAAGTCTTCTACCTACTTCATTTTTTTTTTTAAAATAAAAGGAAAAAGTTATATAAAAGTTGACGTAAGATTTTAATTGACATCTTCCCCCCCCCCCCCCCTCTTAAGTGGTGAGATTTTGTCGCACACCCATTTTTAAGCTCACATAATTAATAGACGTCCACTAGTACTTCCAACTGTATCAGCCATTCAAACATATATATATAAATCACCGGTACCGGTGTACCGGCCGTCCTGAGGGCGGTTTTTAGGCAGCTTTCCGTAGCCTTAGCCATATCCCCCAATATTCGCCTCGTAGACCACACATTTCACGAACAGAATATACAATCATCATACGCTGAACACAGTTACACGTTTCAGACACATGGCTACACGTCAGTTTTTACTATCTAGTGGTAGGTATAATGTAGTTGGCGTAAGCAAAGACATGTGGCCATAAAACCAAAGCTCCAAATATGACCACGGCAACGAGGAGTGGAACTCATCGAAGGCAGTCTACCTCAAAACGTTGGGGAAAAGGTGATGAACAAGAAGAATTATCACCGAAGTTACATGTATATCAGTTAAATTATTTGCTTGAATTCCTGGCTATTATGTTTTTATCAGTACTTGTTAATGTGTATTGTTTCATTCAAAATCTTGTACAGTACTTATAATGGAGAGTACTTGCATGTCGACTGATTAATAGGTTTCATATAAGTAATTTTACCATCAGGCGAACCGAGCGTGGAGGGTGAACAGTAGCACTCTGGTCTCGCATTCTGGAAGACGTTGGTTCGAATCTCCTTCCGGGCATCCAGATTTAAATTTTTCGTGATTTCCCCAAATCAGTCCCTGTGAATGCTGCGATGTTTCCTTCAAAAGCCCATGGCGCAAATCCTTTCCGTTTCTTGTTCTAAGTCCTTTCTCGCCTCTAATAACTTCAACAACGACGAGACGTAAAGCCATATGAAGAAAAAAAAAACCGCCGGAAAGTTACTAGTTTTTCTGCCATAATGGTAGTAAATATGTGTTTATTAATAATTGAAGAGGACCCAGAACTGATGCGTGAGGATGAAGTTTTGTGAGTTGAAGGTCCGGCCCGTATTTGGTCTCGTCGAGGTGCGTTTCTCTCTGTCCAGCTCCTGTAGTTCGCAGACCGCCACAGTCGTTATTTATTGCCAGAGCGACTGCAGCGCCGTAAATTGTGTCTGCGGCCGGACCGTGAACTGCGCACAGTGGATTTGTGGGGGGCTGTGCGTGAGAGGAAGGGTGACGGGGTGAGTTGGTTTAGGCTCCGGAGGCGGTAATTAGCGGAAGTGCCTCTCTCCTCAAGGGGTGCGGGCGACGGCACGTGTCGGCTATACGGGCGCCCCCAAATCTGCGCGCGCTCACACTTTTTATGAAAGTTAATGTACGTCCTGCCATTAAAGCTGCAGTTTTAGTCTCCGTGTGGAGTATTCACCATCGCTGCAAGGAATGCAGTGCAAAATTGTAAAAGTGTCTCAGTCTTGGACCTTGCCTAATTAGATTTTAAGCAGAGCCTGGAGAATGAGCGGTAATGATCCGGCCTCGCATTCGGAATGACGAGATTTCAAATCCCCGGCTGGCCATCCAGATTTGAGTTTTTTCATGAGTTCCCGAAATTTCTCCATGTGAACACCGAGATGGTTCCTTCAAAAGGCCATGGTCGAATTCCTTCCCGATCCTTGCCCCCAGTCCTTTCCGCGTCTCTAATGAAGAGGCATAAAGTCACAAAGGATATTTCTTAAATAATGGTTTTGCGTTGTCTATCAGTTGGAAGAAGCTTCTATCGAATTAACGATTAATTATTGAAATATTAATAAATTCTTAAAATAAATCAAGAGCTTACTTTTGCATCTCAAAATACCTGTTGCAACCTACATCCTCAGTTATCTGCTTCATATATTGTAATCTTTGTCTTCCTCTACTTTTACTATAACGATAATCCTTTACCAGAAAACCGTTTACAACGATCAGCTTTATTTACTACTTGTGTAAGACCGTGACCGTTTTTTGCGTATCGTCGCGGGTATAGAATAGTTAATAGTATTTAGGATGAAAGATTATGACAGGTTGACCTGATTTAACCAAATATAAACTTGACCTGTGTTTCACGGTGAATAAAATCTGTTGAGCTTGAAGAACTCAGAAGCATTAATAGAGGTAGGTATTAAACACGGACAGGGACGATAGCGCAATCGTATAATTTCTTAAATACAAATTTGACTTGTATTTCATCCTTAAAGATCACTGTCCAAAATTTAAAAAATTCCCGTTTGCTTCGAAAGCATCACGTTGTTTTTTTCATTGAAACTTGGCAAACACTCAGAATGTAATCATTGGTAATAGTATCTGTAACGGTCAGAGAATTCAATACGCATTTCATATTATTAAACAGTCGAGCAACTTCGAAGAAATGAATTGCCAGAATAATTGATTCGGTAACATATTTGGTCTGATGTCCACTTACAGTAACCTAATAACTCACATACAGCGAACATGAACAAAGACCTTTAACGGAAGTGGTCAGTAAAAATACCTAAAAAGCAAGTAAACCGTAATGCAGAAACTTTGTCAACCAATAACATAAGTGAAAGTCTTATTTAAATTGAAATTTATCCTAACCCGGAATGACAGTTGGCAGTAGAGACTATAAGTAGGCCTAATTTAATTTTTTATGTTGCTTTCATTAGCAACATGTTACTGAAAAGCAGATCCACGTTTTTTCAGCCGCAAAATTTATCAATATTTTTTTAAGTATGAAACGCTACGAAAAACAAATTTAATGAATGTACTATGGCAATTAATTTGGAAGCAGTTGCTTAGCTATTAAATAGTGGACATAACCACGAATTTATTCTAATGGTATCTCTGGTCGCTATTTTGCGAGCGAAGGCTGACACGTGACACCGTTCTCCAGCCAATAGTTGTTGAGGTGAGTGAGTGAGCTTAGGAAATTATATAGTAGATAATTGCACATAATCGTCAGTACGAACACTGTATAGTCTACTCTTATCTTTGATCTCTTCCTCTGGTTTCTTCTAGCAGGGACAGTACATTTTTGCGTTCTCTGTTTTATTGCAAACTACGTTTAATATAGGCTCTTCCGTTATGTCTTTATCAGTTGAACTTTTTTTTTTGCTTGTAAGACAGAATACATTTCCCTCTCGTTTGCCACAACAGATTCTTTACTTTTTTGCTCAATATTAATCACACTAACGTTTTCTGCACTCAATATTTGTTTATTCACAGCAATACAACTTTTCTCGACCGCAGCCGTTGCACTCTTTCTTCCATCCATCATTTTAACAGTGCAAATCTCCAAGCTTTACCCAATATACTTTACCAGCTCATCTCTCGCGCCGCCCATCTTTTTCTGTTTTATAAATACTCTTTGCTGTCGTGGCTCTCTTTAGTCCTTGTCTACCAAGGATCCTCCAGCGTAGTAGTACTATTAGTGTATCATACATATTAAACTTCCTGTTCAGCGTCACGTAGGTATGTCCCTTACAAGATGTTACGCATATGTCTTTACGTTTCGTCGACGTCGAGGTCGTTAGAAATGGGAAAGGACAGCGGGGAAGGAATTCGAATATGGCCTTTTTGAAGGAACCATCCCGGCATTCGCCTGGAGTTTTGTGGAGAAATCATTAAAAACGCAAATCTGGATGGTTGGACGGGGATTCGAACCCGCGTCCTTCCGAATGTTGTTACTTTCGACTAACTCCTCCAGTAACAGATTAACCTTTCCCGGATGTCTTAAAAGATGATCCACAATCCCGTTTTCTCTTTCTTAATCACAGCTAGTACTTTGTTCGTCCCACTCAATAATTTTTCAATATCGTCACTATCATCAGCTGGTAGGATAATTTCATTTGCAAATTGTGTCGCGCCATCCTTGAACACTGGTGCCACATAGTGATGTTCCGATACCATCAGAGTATCGATACCTACTCATATGAGTAGCACTTAAATTGTCTTACGATACTTACTCATACGAGTACTGCAAAACTATCGATACTGACTCATATCGATACTGACTCATATCGATACTTTTTTTAATTAATGTCGAAATATAAAAAATATACGTCACATGTTGCTAAATTATTTATTTTATTTGCCTAGTGTAATAAAATCAAATAACACTCAGTAAACTTTTATTTATTTATTAAAATTATAATAAAGCTTACATTGTAAGCAAACTTTGAAGGTTTTGTTTTTAAATATTTATTTATTATAGTTTTAACACTTTTAATCAATAAAAGTCCGCTTTTGCAAGGTTTCCCAAAAAAAGCAATTGTTCCAAATATTTTGGGGACAGCTTGTTTCTTTTGTTTGTCATTGTTTCATCCGCTTTAGAGAACAAATATTCACTCAATACTGACGTTGCTACAACGGTAACATACTGTTGTGCGTATTTATACAGACAAGGAAATATAAGTTTCATTTCTTCCCATTGTGTAAATAGAGACGTTACAGTGTTTGACAAGTAGAGAGAGACTTTGTCACTAGCGTGCGTTTTATTTTTCTTTGTGATGTTTGCAGAAGTGATATTCCTGTGAAACGCTAGCTGAAGCAGCTTCTTCTTCCGATTCACATGGGCTACTTAGTTGCTTATGAACCATATATTTTAGTTTTTGTGTGGGGCTGTGCGGGAGCGACCATTGGCCAGGTATAGCGAAATGCGCGCCAAGTACAACTTTATTACAATGTTTTAGGTCCCTATTTCAAACTCTTAGAGCTGAGATTGCCTATTCTAAGACTGATTTTGTTTGGTTTTCAATGCTACCAACTTGACGTCGCGGGAAATTAATTTCGCAGCGCGACTGTGTGGCGCAGCAGAATTTAACACCGGGTGCGTTTCGATACTTTCGATTCGATTACAAGTACTTTGCTTCCGATACCCAGTAAGTATCGAATGAAGTAATTCTAATACGAAAAGTACTCGGTGTCGAAACAAATTATGGAGTACTTACTCGTATTTACTTGTATCGTATCATCACTAGTGCCACATACTTCCACTTCGTTCATTTTGTTCTCCACAGATGAATATTACGCGTACTAGGACTAGACTGAAGTACATATGGGGCACAGCTCTATGTTTGTGAAGCTAAGAATACCAAAGAAAAGGTAGCATTCGAAATATGGTGCCTTAAAAGGGTACAGAAAATTAAGTGGACGTATAAATTGCGAAATAAACGTGGCTGACGAGGAAAGAATTTTTGGAAGAATTCCACTGTAAGGAGAGAAAGGGTGAGAGTTGTTTTCTTATTAAATGCACGGCTGGTTAATTTATCAGTGAAGGGAGCAGTTATAGGAAAAACTATAGATAAAAGACGAAGGTTGGAATATACAAAGCAGATAGGAGTACCCAGGTTAAAGGTTTGTAGAGAGATGAAAAATCAAGATACTAAGAGACGGAAGAATGCATCAAGCAGTTGTGAGGCTTTAGAGATACTGCACTAATTTATCTATCATAGGACGAGTCATAATTGTAATTTTTATTATTATCATTTTTAAATATTTCATTACCTCCGGGGGATACACAGTAGGGTAAGGCCTAAGGGATCCTTTTTACTCAACCGAAACGAAGATGACAAGGGACTGGTAGGTGAAGTTCGGCCATAGCTTTTTGAAGGAATCATTCCAGCACTCTCCTTGAGTGATTACGGGAAACCGTGGAAAACCGAAATCAGGATCTGAAACCCCGAATTCCGGGCTCGAGTGATTCTGTTCACCCAACTAGCTCGGTGAATGGTACAATTTTTACAAATTTTATTCCTCCCAGGAGAAGGCTGCGAGGCGAGATGCTGAAGGGTCTTGATGACCCTTTTTCAGTGTAGGTAAACTAATGGTAGGAAACGGGAAGAAATTCGGCCGTGGCCTTTGAAAGGAACAATTCCGAAATTTTTCTTTTACAAATTTCATTCCTCTCAGGTGGAGGCGGGCTGCTGGGAGTCACTAGGCCCTTTTCAGCCTAACTAACCTAGAGGTAATGTATGGGAAGGAAGTCGGCCGTGGCCTTTCAAAGGAACCAACCCGGCATTCTCCTGAAGGTTCTGCGAAAAACCACAGTAGGGATGAACGGACGGGATTTAATCCCCATCCTCCTGAATGCGAGGTAGGATGGAGGATTCACCCACCTCCTGACTCGGTCGCCTGGTGCAGTCTGTGTACCAGTGATTACATGGGCTGAGTATTATACTGAAGCCGTTTGTAGCTATTGAGTCTACGAGAAGAATTGACATACATACCGCCCGCAGTGGAACAGAGCGACCGGCCAAGTTTTTTAATCTCGTCTGTGTACACCAGACATACAGAACTCCGCTGTCAAACACCACTGCTACCAACTGCCGGCACAATATACGACGTACTCTACCTGCGAGCCTACGGAAATGTTTCCTATATATCTGTAGATTTTCATCATAGAAGTGTTTTGACTCTGATTTTATCCTGTATTTAACGACCCTAGTAATTCACAATATACTTGTTATATGTAATTTCGCTGTATAAAATTTATTACTTTGCGGAAAGGTTTATGAACATGTCTACAGAAAAGAGACGAGAGATTGTGGCATCAGCATATATTCTGTTAGGAAAGTATTTGCTGATTTATTTAGTCTTACTGTATAACCTGAGTATGTACTATGCAGTTTTATGATTCTAGGCAAAATTTAGTCACAGTAAGAACAAGAATAAGGTAAGTAAATAATTATTCTGCAACACAGTTACTTTTAATAAATAAACAATTTACGAAACATAAAGTCCATTTATCAAGGATAAAATAATAAAAAAAAGAACAAGAATATTAAAGGTTTGTGGACACTTATAGAAAGTGAGTAGTCATGGGCAGGCCAAGAAAATATTCGACTCCATTTTTAGATTAAAAAACACCGTAGACGAAGAAAAGAAACGAGAGGATTGGGAACTATTCGAGATCATGGAAGACATTCTTTTACACCAAATAAGAGTTTATAGACCGATAAACGTTCCACCATTCCCGGTCCTTAAACCAAAACCACAATCAAAGACAGGGATGTCGAATGAACAAATGCCCAGCCCATCCCCATATGCATGAAGGTCTTTGAACAGTAAGAAGAAGGGCTGTACTATAGTCGTATATTGCCGGCTGTGTATAAACTGCAAAATTCTAAATAATAATAATAAAAACTTGTATTATTATTGTGGTTGAGATGGTACATTATATATGATATTGAGTGGATGGGTGGATAAAACTAGCTGATAATTGTTCAGCTTTTAACGCTGTCGCAACGCCATCTATTAGTCACACTAACTGTAAAATCCCAGCGGACGCTAGCGCCAAACAGATTAAACATTTATATATTTTAATAATCAACAACATAAAAAAACTGTATTGTACCGTTGTACACAGTTTGTAGTGAGAGTCACTGCTGGTCCAGGGGTCAGCGCGACAAAACATGTCGCAGGGAAGCGCTGCGGTGTCGCGACAGTTTTGTTTGCAAGCCAACGCCAAGTCATAAAACCACTAAGGCGGCGAGGACAGCTTGTCCGCCTGAGGAGAACAGCGTCGAAATATGCTGTCCGGAAGGGGCGTAACCGTGTGCTGACTACGGCAAACCGAATACAGGGAAGATAAATCGTTTTATTAAAGTCTCGTCGCGGCATGAGAAAGCTACCAGTTGCGTCACAACCTCCGGATGTTGGAACTAGGAATGTAACGGAGCTCCGCATGCGCAAGTGCGGAAGTTTCACGTGAAATCTAACATCCGCTTTCGCATCCGCAATATTTATTGCGGATGCGAAAGCGGATGCTTTTTTTTACATTGGAATATATATTATCCTTTTCCCTTTGTACGAGATTCTGCCCATCGTCGCTTAGCTAACAGCAACGTGGTTGTTGTTTTTTTTCCTGACGATCTTGCAATAAAATAACAATGAACTAAATGATGTTATTACCTAAACGACGGATTTACAAGTTTGAACTTGCATTTAAAGTAAAGCGGCTTATGCACGGTCCAACTTAGAGGACATCCGTGTAAAAGTACCATAGGATGCGCTCACCCATTCACGCTATAGTCGGCGTCATGAAATTAGGCCTGCCAAGGTCACGTAGTCTCCACTGCCTCCCCTGCCCGCACCAACCCTCTGTCCCTTGGTTGGGCCGGCGACATTGCCACATTAGCTTTTTCCGGTCGTCCATGCGTATCTTTACACGCGGTCGCTTTATTTCCTTAGTTTAAGGCCTATTCGAGTAATGTTAATGGTGGTGATGTTCAGGAACATAATCATGCAATTAGTGTATTAGCAGACAGAAGTAATATTCGCGAACCTGCAGGCTGCCTGGACATTGGAAACCTTATTAAAATCATTGTAGCAGATATTTTAAAGTATTTTTAAGGAATGTTACCAATAACTAATACGCAAAAATAAAAAATACTTCGCTAAATTACAAACACTGACATGGAGGTATTTGTGGCAGTCATTTCTATGTATCCCTTACATTTTATAAATTAATTTTCGTTTTGTCTTTGCTTTTGAAGATTTCTCGCGAAATTTGTCATATATGGGCCATTGTGTACAATGACAATAATAATTCTTACAGAAGCTGAAAATATCTTTTCTGTGGAGGACAGGAAATATGTTTCTCAGTCGTAAACGAACCGACCGACCAGCCGGCACTGCGGCATGCGCTGCGCGCAATCATTCGCGCAAATATAAACTGTGAAACAATCCAAAAGGTGTTGTCTGAAGAGGCTTTGCCTGCTACCAGAATTAATTTCAGTATTTTCTTAGAAACTTTCTCGCTGGAAGTTTTTACGTAAACAAATAAAACGTAAGTTAGTCAGCGACAACATTTTACATTACACAGCCGAAACAACTAAGCGCTTCGTGTAACATTTTATTTTTTTTATTCACATGCTTCCCTATTTAATGAATAGAATGTATTCTGTATGAGTCTGTTAACTTTCAGGAAGGCGCATAATTTTTTTTTGAGTTATTACATATTATTTTTATTGCTTTTTCTGTCGGTTGAAGTGAAAAAGTATTTTGATTTCTAATTTTCATGGAAACACATTACTATTTTTTTTTAAAACAGTCACACAAATATTTGGAATTATAAAGCACATCACCTTGTCCCGCATGTTAAGTATTATGTTTTAGAAATTTTTCGCACTCATTACTGAAAGTTGATTTTTTTGCTGATTTGCAACACTGTTCGGATACTCCGTGACCTTCACAGGACTAATTTCGTAATAGTAAAAGGAGTGCAACAAAATGTCCCAATCGATCCTTTCCACTCGTACTTTCTCGCGGCACACCATGTGTCCTTATCGCACACCTGCAGGATGTTTCCTCCAATCATGATCCAACGCCATAGCTTGTTGGACAGCTAGGACCTGTGTTGGTTGTTTGGGAGTCCAACAACATCCAACACGTCCTGCATGCAGTCCTGTCACCCCTTTCACGGTCCATCAAAAGTCCTTTATCGAAAATCAGATCATCGTAGGTCCTACAAGTTGGACTGTGAATGAGCCGGTAGAGTGGTGGAAAAGCGGGTGGCGGGCACGGAGATGTAGCCTTGTGCTTGAATTAGTCGAGCCGAAAACTCCACAAAGTTCATATGACAAAGATTGTTTTAAGATGCGTATGTAATTATGTAAATAATTTAATTCACTTGTGAAATCATACCATGTTTTTTGTTGTTGAGAGAAGAGGCAAAAAATAAATCAATGTGGCAGTATTATATAGAAATAGACGTTACTTATGAAAAGATGTAGAATTTGGCATAAAAATATACTTACTTTTATTTTAAGTTTATTTTTTTATAAAATATTAAAATCTAAATAATTATAAATTTATTTTTCCGCATCCGCTTCCACAAAACATCCGCATCCGTGGATGTCATGCAATGAACATCCGCATCGGCACCCGCACCCGCAAAGATGACTTCCGTTACAACGCTAGTTGGAACCAGTTTTTCCAAGTACTTTCCGTGCAGGGCAGAGGAACAGGACGTTTCGAGCCAATCAGAACATACTAGCCGCTGTCCACGACTTAGTTGGTGTTTGTCGAGAATTTTGAAGGTTTTTATGTTTATGCACGGAACCTTAAATATTTCCAGGATAAAAAGTATCCTACCAAATCAGCAACCCGCCAATGAAAGTCCCGTCAGAATCGGTTCACACACTAAATATGTTGCATATAAATTATTTATATTTGTTAATAGCTGAAAAACACTGAAAAATGTGTCGTATTCTGGAATATTATCCAAGAACAGTCTACAACATGTAAGTACATTAAGAATATTCAAGTTCGTTTTAGAAGATATCAGAATTTTTTTTAAAACACTTTGGTCGAAATATGAAAATGCCCTAGATCGACCACTTTCAACCACCGTATCTCCCACATAGCTACAAACGTGCAACCACCATAGTGCACGATGGGAAACTGGAGGCTACTACTACACACAAACACCAGTTGTCTGCGCTAGGTAGTTGTGACGGCAAAGTGAAATATAGTGACACACATGTCTATTTTTATATATGAGATTCTACTTTTTGTTTACAGTTTTTAATACCAGGAGGCAATGGAAAGTCGAGTAGGCTTTGCGGACGAACCATATTGGTTAACAAATGCGACAGAACGTTCTACTAGGGAGACTCACATGTCTTCCTGCGGGACTGCGTTACTGGCAGCCATCTTGCCATATCCTATATGAGAAACGTTTATGCAACGATTTCGCCCGCACATAGTGACCCAGAAAATCTCGAGAGCTCTTAATTGAGTCAAAGCACTTTGTTGGATGAGTAACTGCATAATTGTTAATCATTTCGCTAAGGGGATGTCTATTAATTACGTGAGGTGTTTTTCCGGAGTTCCAGGCCACTCTGGTGAGATCTGGTCTGATCCCCCCCCCCTCGCTAAGATGACGTGTGATTTGCCGACCCCCCCCCCTAAAGTCCATATCTGCCACGGTTATAGTCCTTACCCCCCCCCCCCCTAAACTAGACATCCGTGTCATCTGCGGACCGTTTTTTTTTTTTAGCTCTACTGTCTTCAAAATCTCACGTGAGATTTTCGTCAACCCCCGAGATTTCGCCGGAAATCCCCCCCCCCCCCATTTCCCCTCACATAATTAATGGACGCCCCCTAAATGTTTTAAAGCCATTTGAGTCATCTTTAAATTATTCGAAAAATACTATGAAAATGTGGAGATATAGTAACAGTCCACAGTGACTTCGTTAAGGAGAGAGAGTCGTCATTCCACAAATTATTAAACTAATACGGTCGATATTTCCATAAGTGATTCAGTACTCTAGAGCACCGCGGAGGTCTTGGAGAATTATGAATATCCAGGGCTGTTATAAATGATTGAAGCGTTACCTCAGATTTACTGTGGATATATTATTTGAGATATTGTCACAATATGAGTGTCGTGGCACGTCTTCCGTAGTGAGAACATCCTCCTTTTTCTTTCTTGGAATGCTCCGATTGTATTTGTGCGTAACTTTCTTTCTAAGACTTACCTGCCACAAGTAAGATCTCGTTACTCAACTCCTGTGATATCGTCTGTGGTGGTGATACGTTTTTTCGCGAGTTTGCTTGGCTGTATTCATACATACAAATCCATATGTAGTAAGCTCAACACAATTACGAGGCGTATTCCAAAAGTAAGGTCCGTTTGATCATAATAAAAACATCGTTCAGGATACAAGGTTTTTATTAACGTCAGTATGTAACTACATATCTAGTTCACTTTTCCACATAATCGCCGTTCATATCTATACACTTTCTGTAAGGCTGTACCAGTTTCTTTAACCCCTCGGCATAAAAGTCTGCCGCCTGGGACCTGAACCAATTGGTAACGCTCGTCTTGAGTTCTTCATCGGTTTGAAATCGTTGTCCACCAAGCCACCGTTTCAAATGCAGGAAGAGAAAATAGTCGCTTGGTGCAAGATCTGGACTGTAAGCAGGGTGGTCTAGGATTTCCCAACGAAACTCTTGAATCTTCTTTTGGTTTTGGAAGCGGTATGCGGGCGTGCGTTGTCGTGCAGGAGGATGATGCCAGACGACAGTTTCCCGCGGCGTCGATTTTGGATGGCACGTCTCAGTTTGGTGAGCGTTGCACAGTACACGTCAGCTGTAATGGTTGTCCCACGGTCCATGAATTCGATCAAAAGGACGCCCTTTTCGTCCCAAAACACGGAAGCCATCATTTTGCGATTCGTGTACGGCGATTGCTTACACTTTATTGGTTTGGGTGAACCGGAATGGCGCCACTGCGTTGATTGTTGTTTTGATTCTGCGTTGGTGTACGCTATCCACGTCTCGTCTCCCGTAACAATTTGGGAAAACAAACTGTCTCCATCTTGTCTATAGCGCTCCAAAAATTGTCGTGCGCTATGCATTCGTTGCTCTTTGTGCTGAGCGGTGAGCAGTTTTGGCACCCACCGCGCACAAAGCTTCCGATATCCAAGCTCTTCAGTGACAATCCTGTAAATTGAGGTTCTAGCAACATTTGGGAATTCCATAGCCAGACCACTAATCGTCAAACGCCGATCACTTCGCAGTTTTTGGTTAACTTGCTCGACGATGTCGTCGGTCCGAATACTGGGCCTGCCACTCAGCTGTTGATCGTGCACATCTGTGCGACCACTTTGAAATTCTCGACACCAGTGTCGAACTTGTTTTCTCACTCATTATGTTTGGTCCATACACTACACACAATTCGCGATGGATGTCCGCAGCTGACGATCCTTTTGCCAACAAAAATCTAATCACACCGCGCACTTCACAACTGGCGGGAGCTACGATTGTCGCGGCCATTTCGAACTGCTCTCAACAATAGATATACGGCTACTGCGGCACGCCAACAATACTGCATATTTCCCAGGAGTTGGTAGATGGCGCTGCAGGTGGGAAACGTCATTCAGGCCTATCATCTGTGACATCTTGTACCCCGGACCTTACTTTTGGAATACGCCTCGTATAACGCATGTAAAATATATTTTTTTTTTTTTTTTTTTTTTTTTTTTTTTTTTTTTTTTTTTTTTTTTTTTTCCTCACTGTTTAGTGAAACGATGAGGTGTAATAGCATCGGTTTCAAGAACGTGACGTCTGTCCGCTCTTTTGTAATTTGTCTTATAAACAGATAAATGTCTTTAAATTGCCAACAAAGCAATAGGAAATCAGATAAACAATCATCTACTTTACAAACTATACGCCACAGATGAAGTTTTCACGTCAAAATATAAAGTGGTGAATGTTGCGCCAGCCGGTTGGCACAAAAGCGAATTTTAATGGGACGCGCGGCTGCGGGCTTATTAACAGCGTGAGCCACTTTAAATTAATATTTGTCCAGAATCGTGATCGCGAGCAACTCATTAACATGGAACTTTGGTTCAAACTGCAAGAGAGCTACAGGAACACGTCAAGCGTTCAATAATGACACTGAACACTGCAAGTAGTTCCAACGATGCGTATAAGAACAGTGTTTCCCGGCGTAGAGTATTAAGCCGACTGAACATGATACCACGCTCGGTCGAAGTAAGCACAATCGGGGACGATCTGTAAGCCGACACAAACATGCAGCTGTGGTTATTGTGAAGGCAGAGCAGAAACAGCGCCAGTTGGACTGACAGTAGGATCCCCAACCACCATTTATAATAAAGTATTTTAATTACGGCTTTTCGTCGAGGTCATTAGAGGAGAGGTTAGGACTGAGGGGCAAGGAACGGGAAGGAATTCGGCCGTGGCCTTTTGAAGGAAGCATCCCGGCATTCGCCTGGAGTGTTTTGGGGAAATCATGGATAACCCAAATCTGGATGCCCGGACGGGGATTCGAACCGGCGTCCTCCTAAATATCAGGCCAGATAAAGTGTGATGCTGTATTTTTAGTCAGTATACCTCATCTTAACAATACATTATGCGGAAATACTTCCTTTTTTTATAAAATATAAAATTCATGAAACTGAATGCTTTTGTACGTTATTATGATTACTATTTATTCTCGATACACTACGCATATAGGTCTAAAAGGCACGTTATATTTTGTCAAATATAAAAATAATTGTTTCCCACCTGCTTCTGTTGGCGACATTTCAACTTTCACCGAAACAGTAATGAATGTAAAATTGTGGGAAGAGAGGAATAGAGCGTTCTTAAATTCAATTAAAAATGACTTGTTCATTCATTAATAAATCTAGATTTAAGATACTAAAAATTAGTAGCTAGTTCCATAATAGTATTTTCTTCCCTCGCATATTCTTTTTATTTTCCTCTTCCAAAGATAAACATTCTTTCTTTCTTTTTTTCAAATAAGTAGGGAACCCAAGTTGACGGTTGTCCCTAGAGAACACTGTCTATCCCTCATGGTCGATGACAGGGTTGCACAAACCAGTGCTGACTGTCTCCCTTTATCAGGCCCGAGATATTCTCAGAGTGCGGCACCTTTTGACGTGTGCATCTTACGGCGTAGACCTCGTGTGGAATGTGTCCGCATATACATAGCGCGCTGCATGTTTTATGCCTCTCTCTCCGCGCCAGGCAGCTCAAAGCTCGAGAAGTGTGATGCGGGGCTGCCTGCACTGAGGCGCTATAAGACGGCGCTTATTCAATTTTTTAACCTCCCAGGTGCAGCCACTAACAACAAAGTTTTCCGTGCTTTTCCCTTCTCTTCCTTGCTCTGGGAGTCGCGGTCCGTCGTTCTTATTTTACTTTTTTCTCCCATTTCAGAGTGGCAATAAGCAGATTCCGAGCGAGTACACCCCTCTGTAATGAACTGCGCGCACGGCATGAAATTTTCATGGCGCAGTGTTGGCTGCAATATTCAGGCCCGACACACGGAAAACTTGCCCCCTGCAGTCTTCTCTCTCCCTCTGACTCCCTGTTTATTTTTTCTCTCTCTGGTGCGCTTTTACAGAGCCTGGCGGTCGCGTGCTTAACGCTGGGAGCAGGTTTTTTGGAGTACGCGAGTGCGAATATCCATTCGACTAACAACAGTTCGATTCTTCATGACTACGCCAAGGGCGAATTCACTGTACTCACCTGGCCTTGTAATCGGGACGACGCAGGTAAAGCAGCAAACATTCTCTCGGTGAAGTATTGGCAGATTGAATTCACCTCTTCTTAGCGGAACATTTGTGTGCAGGGCCGGCGCACAGTGGTCTGAAATCCCGAAAAGCTGGCCAAAAGTAAAAAAAAAAAAGTTACTATTTAGGAACTTTGACTTTACTAGTTCCATAGAGCGGTATTTCTTTGATGTATATCACGTGTTGGTTTCGCTTTGTGACTCATGCAGAAGGGCATAGACTCGTTTAAAAGTGCGCAAGAATCGTGCAATAAATATATAAAAAGGTTTCGGGAAGATTTCTCGCGAAAATGCAGCCGCCAAAAAACGATGGAGGATGTATTTTTGCGACTTTTGGTTTCCTCAAACCCCTTTATCACGAGCCTCAGGAAATTGCCACAAAAAAGTTGCGATCGCTGTCAATAGAGGCATTAGAGCTACTCAATCCGCCAGATATCGCAACACATTGCTCTGATGTAACTGATTCTGTGACGGATGAATCAACGACACAGATTGTTGTGATTCCGATAGCGAATAAAATGTACCTTGTTTCTTATTAAGCAATCGAATTTTTTGTACAAATAAAAAATGTTTTATAAGTAAAATGGCATAAAACTATTTTTCTTTTTTCTTCAACAATACAATTTTAGACATTTTTAATAAAATATTTGTTTTTTATTTTAAAAATGAAATATAGATTAACGTCCTCATAAGTGCCGTTTCATATTTTTTTGTTTTTTGAAAAGATACTATTTTTCTGTTTGCAAAAATGTCCACCACAATGGCTTTGCCATTTTTATATTATAAGAGCTAATTTTAATCAGTATTAACAAAAGTCGTGATATATTCAATATCGTATGACATATTGTTTTAATTTTTTTCATTATTACCGATTTAATATACTTATAGGATATTTTATGCATTCAACATAATTTTTTGTACTAGCATCCCCCATTTTGAAGGCGCCATTTTGTTTTTTTCAACAAATAATGTCCAGATTTTTTATAACAGATATTAAATCACCCAATATTTATACTAATTTTTAGATAATCTGCCATTTCAAATATTTTCTGCCATTTTTGAACCGACATTTTGTTTATTTTTTATTTATTTTTTATAATTGACGTAGATATTCGTTATCAGCGACCTAGACGGATCATGTATACAAATTTTCATGAAGATTGAACAAGTATTTCTATTTTGGCCAGCTTTTCGGGATTTCAGACCACTGTGCGGCGCTAGGAATTTCGGGCCCGGGGTAAAATGGGCGACATATTTTTTTTTTTTTTTTTTTTTTTTTTTTTTTTTTTTTTTTTTTTTTTTACAAATTGGCCGGGCGACAATGGGCGGATTCTTGGCTTCATGGCCTGAGGGCCCCTACAGTTAGTGATCGGGGCCCCCCATCAGCCATCGGGCCCGGGTACTTTTGAGCCGCTTACCCACCCCTAACGCCGGCCCTGTTTGTGTGATGGCTGCTTTCATTAATCGGAAGCACGTTTTTTAACTTTTTTTATCGCCGCTATTGTGTCGTTCATAACATGTAAAAAGTGTTCTTTATTTGCGACGTAAAATCGTATTTTTTGTTCCAAATTTTTATATTTTTTTCTCGTGGGGTAATCTGTTGGTGAACTTTTTACCTGGGATCTCACGAGCGTTTTTTTTTTTTTTTTTAAAGATGGTTGCGGAAAATCCCCCTCCGGCCGTCCAGATTTCGGTTTTCCGAAATCATTCCCGCAGAGATGGTTTTATTGAAAGACCATGGCCGAATTCCTTGCCGTTCATTGCCCCCAGTCCTCTCGCCTCTAGTGACCTCAATGTCAACGAGACGTAAATCCACATAAAAAAGTTTTCCTATACCATCTTGTCAAAATACGACATTTACTGTGGTGATTTCGCCTTGATATGCGTGTTTCTAATAGGCAGTAACTAAGCCTCGTTATATTACTGTTCACGCACTAAAATAAATCACTTAATAAGCCTTGTACTCATTCCAAACTGCCTTTATTAGGATTATCCACAAATAAAAATAGATCACTACTAAGCAGCAATCGAACAGCAAGCAATGATCAGCTTACGCCGCATCAGCGCACTCCACTGTTCTCACTTCGTTTTTTCTTCTTTCAAAGATATTTATAATAAACTAGCTAACCCGGCAATGCTTCACTATTGCTGGACTTGAGTAGGCATATAGATTAAATGAAAAAAATATTTACATATAAATTTTAAACTGCTGTTTCATTCATTTTCAGTTGGAAAGGGTGAGAGGGGGATGCGCTTTGGAAAACATATGCAGGCAGTATTTTTCTGTTTGTTTCAAAGTGTAAGTGTGCAAATTCCCATTGAAATCTGATGAGATATGTGGTTTTGTCTAAATTATGGGGAGGAGGGGTGGGTTTTTAATTTTTTTTGACAGTAACCTTCTCCGTCATCCCGCCGACAACTCACCAAAGCTTCACCGTAATCGGACGAACGGTTTGCGGGTTTGTTTAAATTATGGGGTGTTAAGGTGGTGGAAAGAGAGGAGGGGGATTGGGTTTTTGTGAAATTAATGTGTGCAGTATTTCTCTCTATTTTTTTAAAGTGTAAGTGTACAAATTCTTATCTAAATCGGATAAAAAATGTGGTTTGCCTAAATTATGGGGTGAAAACGTAATGGGGTTGGAAAGGGGGAGAGGGGATGAATATTCGGAAACCATACGTAGGCAGTATTTTTCTCTTTGTTTTAAAGTATAAGTGTACAAATTCTTATCTAAATCGGATAAAAAATGTGGTTTGCCTAAATTATGGGGTAAAAACGTAATGGGGGTGGAAAGGGGGAGAGGGGATGAATATTCGGAAACCATATGTTGGCAGTATTTTTCTGTTTGTTTTAAAGTATAAGTGTACAAATTCCTATCTAAATCGAATAAAAAATGTGGTATTGCCTAAATTATGGGGGTGGAAAGGGGGCGAGGGGATTAATATTCGGAAACCGTATGTAGGCAGTATTTTTATGTTTGTTTTAAAGTATAAGTGTACAAATTCCTATCTAAATCGGATAAAAAATGTGGTTTTGCCTAAATTATGGGGTGTTATGGGCAATAGGGGGTGACTTTTTTGAAATTTTTTTTCACAGTAACCTTCGCAGACGCACACTCGAAAACTCTCCAAAGTTTCATTGCAATCTGATAAATGGTATAGGAATGCATAGAAGACGAACAAACCCCAAACCCACAAACAAACATTGATTTTTATATATAAGATTAATGCAGCTCAAAGTAGGGTCAGACTGCTTGTAATTTGACAATCTCCCGCATGTACTGAGGCTTACGTCAAAGAGGGTATAGCTCTGAGCTATTTACACTTTAGGGGTTCTAATTAAAGTCCTTTGTTTAGATGACGGTTCTCATGCAGTTAATAATTTAAAACTAGCGTGTTTTATAGATTTGTAATAATAAAAGTTGTTACTTAACAAGTTATAGCTATCCATAGGAAGCTTTTGTGAAGGTAGAGCTCTGTGCTTCCTTCTATAACTTAGGCGCTAGACTCGATTTTATGTTTATAGTTCCAGGTTTACAATGCATTACTGTTTGAATCTTCATAAATATGATCAATTTGCTAGCATGATCTTCGTAAAACAAGGTACTACTTTTCAAGAATGTTTAGCCTCATTATGTCTTTTATACTGACATATATTCTTATTCAATAGAATTGTGTTTGGTTACCCTGAACATTAAACTCATTATAGTGAGCAAAACATTACGAGAGAAAGAGAATTTGGCTTTCTTCATTTGTAGCTGGGTTGAATCCTCGAAGACTTTCAGGAATTCACTCATCGATGCACTCTTAAAAAGATACTGTTGAAGCTCACAGAATTAAAAAACACAGATATATACAAAATTTGGTTGTCACACTGAGAGCTGGCCTAACTGTAAACAGCGCTACCATCCTTACCTCCAGGCTCGTACGGGTTCTGGTATACCTCCTCTGCGTTTTGTGTACAAAAACCAGAGATATTAGTCTACTCCTCTCTCTCACACAGGACCATATTTTATTTTCGTAGGTTGACTGACTGCTGTAAACAACGCTACCATCCTTACTTTCAGGCTTGTACGGGCTCTGGTATACCTCCTCTGCGTTTTGTGTACAAAAACCAGAGATGTTAGCCTACTCCTCTCTCTCACATGACCAGATTTTGTTTTCGTAGGTTGACTGACTGCTGTAAACAGCGCTACCATCCTTACTTTCAGGCTCGTATGGGCTCTGATATACCTCCTCTGCGTTTTGTGTATAAAAACCAGAGATATTAGCCTACTCCTCTCTCACACAGAACCATATTTTGTTTTGGTAGGTTGACTGCCTACCGTTCGATTTTAGTTGCCAGCCAGCCAGCCAGTCAGTGGCGTAGTAGCTAGGTCAACAAGGGCCCCGGTGCAAAAATTTATTTTGGGCCCTCAGGACAGACGGGCGACCTTTTTTTTTGCTTTGTGTGCTGGTAGGGGCCCCCTGAACTGAGGATGAGGGCCCTTGAATTATTCTTTAGGGGCCCCTGAGCAGTGGTTGGGGCCCCTCTGAGCACAGCGAGGGAGTGAGGGGCTCCTGTGTTCTCAGTCTCAGGGGCCCCTTAGACGACGGTAGAGCTAAAAAAAAAAAAAAGGTCGCCAGTTTGGCGTGAAGGCTCGGGGGCCTTCTAAACTGCGCTTGAGGGCCCCTAGAGGTATGCTTGGGGGCCCCCTGAGCGTGAGGGCCCCGGTGCACTGCAGCCAGTCCGGATAGTGACGTCAGAGTGTCATTTAACTCTGTTCACAAATGGCGGCTATTATGTAGCTTCTTACCGCGACATATATATCTATACTTTCTCATGATATTTATAAATTTGCTCTGTCTAGAAATATTCCAAAATACATGTATCAATTTATACTTATTTCTAAATCGTATAGTTTCCTTCTTGTTCTCGCTTCATTGCGTCTTTTAATAAGTTTATACTTCATACTAAATCTTCTGCGATCCATACGCCATTTCCTTTATACTCGTATGTAATTCTGTTTTATTACACCGGGACACGGCCCTACATCCTGTGTGGACTTGAATCGACGTGTGATTAATAGTAATTGTTGGGTTATTAATGGAATTCAGCCAAATACTGTAACCAGTTTTACGTGTTACTTCATGTCTGCGCCTAGAATTGACGCTCATTCTATCGTTACCTCGTTCAGTCACTTTTACTAGTTGCGAGTAATGTTGGTGCCACTGGAAGCAAAGTTTATGTGGCTCTTAACGCGGCGATCACTTCGATACAGTCGACGTCCTGCCGATATGCCGTAATCGCTCCGCAAAATTGATTCATCCATTTCGGATGGACACAGTGCAGGTTACAGTTTTGAAAATATTGACTCTGGCACAGCGTTTGTCACTCGGATGTTGGCACCACTTGATTTGTGGGTCCCACTATGTCACTGTGTAACAGCCCTCGTGGGCGCTCGACACAAACACAGCCACAGAGAAATATATACATTTGCAGTAGCGCCAACGTTACTCGCGGCAATTTATTATCGAATAATCCCACTCTAGCACCTGGTACACCTGGCCGGTGCCAGGGGTACCAACCAAACTCTCTATCCGATTAGTCCGCAATACGATTAGCCCCACAGAGCAGGCACTGCTGATATTTTCCACTTTCATCCGCCTCCGCCGACTCCTTTTGTTGTTTTCTTTTTATTTCGGGGATTTGTCGTACCGCAAAGCTGGCATCCCTCGCAGACAAGCGGAGTAGAGGTCCTGGAGGATGGGGTTTGTCAACAGAGCCGCCTGGGAGGATTTGCTGGGGGATGCGGCTACAGACGAGACGTGAATAAACAACCCCGTCTGGCGATGAGCAGATTACCCGAGCACAAACCGCACATTCTCTCTGTATCTATCTATACAGCAAGAGATCCCGCCTCTTATCGAGGTCGCTAACTTCTCCGACAGTTTCATCTCCCTCCAAATCAGTCTTCCTGCCTTGACCTAACCTCAACATGCCACCTCAGCTATCTGCTTTAGACATTCTAATCTTTGTCTTCTTTTTGCGCGGTAGGCAGAAATTTGCTGGCGTTATTTGCGCATGCGCTGCAACGTTCTGCGCATGCGCACTAAAACTTTAAAGTTTTAATTGCTTTAATACTAATTGAGAATCAAGCGACGGCGTCAGACAGTATACTTACATCCAGATGAGGAGTCGCCTTTGTTATAGACACACCTGCACCAGAGTTTTTAGTTGCTTTTTTCTTTATTTATATTCTTCCGATGAAGATGGTTACATTATATTCTCTGATTGTTGCTATTATAAGAAAAGATATATGAAATCGCGTTGATATGGCGATCGATACAATGAGTACATTACATTATGCGTGCAATATTGTTTATTTATATTCGTTCTGTGTAGATGGGTTCATTTTAATCTGTGAGCGCTGTTATTGTAAGGAAAGGAATATGGAATCACCTTTATATCGGTAAATAGGCCTAGTGAACGTATTAATGCGAAATTTTTCACCGTACATGCAACAGTACTTCTTTATTTTTTTTTAGGTCTTAAAAGCTATTTATTAACGAAAATTGATTACAAGACTGCTTATCAGATAATTTTGTACAAGATATACAGACTAAGTCTAAATTCAAACACTATAATGTAGTGAAGCGCGCTTTAAATTTTTAATAATTTTAATTTGTTTACGGGTATACCTTGGACCAGGTTCGTATACACTATAAAATTACAAATCCAATATAGTATCATCGTTCGTGGACTCGAGTTCGAAAGAAACATAGAAAAAGACAAAAAATACACAGAAAAATACTAAGTAGTTTCACTTATTGCGTGTCTAGGCACTGATACACTCACATTTTCTTTTGTTTGTTTGTCTGGTGGTTCTGTGGTTAACGCGTCGGGCTGGAGTACAAAAGGTCCCCGGTTCGAATCCTTGTCACGGCGGGGATTTTCATGATTCCTTAAGCCGACAGCTTGGTGTGTAATATGAAGTGCGCTAGAACCCTTTCGTAATTAGGATTTCACTTAAGCCCCTTATACCCGGTAGGATTACCGGTTTAGGGTGGGTAGCCACAAGAGGCGCATTGTGCGGCGAATCGAAAACTGTTAGTTGGCGATATCTCCCAACCAACAATGCCATACAATCGTTTGAATTTTTTTTTAATAAAAAATTCACCATTTCCAGGTGTTTTAATCACTTCTTTCCTCTCCCATCAGTTCCAAAACACTTTCATTTCGTGCTTTAGCTACCCGCTAAATTTTTAACAACCTCCTATAGTAGTACATTTCCTTCTTTCTGGTATATTGTTAGTCTATGGTTTACTGCTGTGCGCCATATATAAAATTTTAATAAGTTTTTTCCCAATTGAAACTAAAAGATAAGGCTACAATTCGTGACTTTCGTCTTCCTAGGTGTTATGTTTAGTATAATTTTTTTCACCGAATATTTTGGGCAGGCCGTTCAGTAATTTCTCCATAACCCCAAACTGTTATTCTGACAGGGCTATGTCATCAGCGAATACAAGACTACTGATTATTTCTCCTTGAAACTGTGATGCCACATTCAAAATGTTCCAGGAGAAACAACCATTGTGCTGGCATTTACTGTTATCATTGTCGTGGTAGAAAAGAGTGAGAGGACTCAGAAATTACTGAATGGCATGAACAACGAATTGCCACCAGGGTGAAAGATGCGACGGTGCACTATTCCTCGTCACCGAATCGTGCACCAGAGATCTGCGTACGGAGCGACGAGGCTTTAGCACCCTGTCACAGGACGTCGTTCCGTCGGATGGTGACGTAAATATGATAAAAATCAAATGTATCCGCATTATAATGTAAGAACCTGTCAACGTTTATCACGGGATGATACTATTCATTTGACAACTAAAGTATAGAGATGGGTGACTAACAGTTGTACAACAGAATTTCGTATAGAATAAAAAAGACGATATTTTGCAGGTGTTGAAGATAGGAGCAGAGGCCAGATAGCTAAGGCGGTACGGCGTCTGTCTATGGCGACCGGGGTTCGATTCCCGGTCAAGCTTACGACAATTGTACCAAGTTGAACGTCGGGAACAGCACTCAATCCTTGGTCAAATGACTACAGAGGAGATAACTACTCGGAAAGATAAAGTCAGCAACAACATCTCACCTTCGCTCTAGTACCACAGATCAGAATGGAGTAGGTGACTTGGTCCCGTATTGTTTATTATTTGTCGGCCATTTTTAATCGAGAGCTACTGAGACTTCTTAGTGATGAGTACAGTTCACTCCCCCCACGTAGCACGTAGCTTTTTTCCATTTTGATTCCAGAAGGCGTTTTGTACTGTTTTCTCCTGTCAGACTATTGTAAATTACATAGGGGGCATCCACAAATTACGTGAAGTGTTTTTCCGGATTTCTGGACCCCCCCCCCCCCCTCTGGTGAGATCTGGTCCGTGAGAACCCCCACCCTTAGAAATTGCCCTCGAAACTTTTGTAGACTTTTTTTTTTTTTTTTAGGTCACACCCTAACTTTTTTGACGAAATTCCCTCCTAAAATCGACTTTGGCGCAAATTGTAGAATTGGCTCTACTGTCCCCAAATTTTTCGCAAAATCTCACGTGAGATTTCCGTAGACCCTCCCTCCCCCCTGGTGAGATCTGGTGAGATTTCGCCGGACTCCCCCCCCCCCATTTTCACCTCACGTAATTTATGGATGCCCCCATACGGAGATTATTAACTGAGGGAAATAAATATTCACAAGCTGTTGTGAGCTCTGTTCCTCATGTGAAAAATGTTGTGAAAGGGAAGCTACGTGGCCTGGCTCGGAACACCCCCTCCCCCCACGTAGCCCAGCGTAGCTTTCCAGCCAACCCCTCCCCCCCCCCCGGACCGAGCCACGTAGTTTGTGCATTCTCCCTAAGCAGGCGCCCTAACATACTGGCGAGTTTGTATTGTTTACCTTCTAAAAATGTAAAAAGAAATAGGCCGAGCCCTGTGGGATATTGGTAACGCTCTGGGCTCGCATTCGGGAGGAGTTAGGTTCGAATCCCCGTCCGGGCATCCCGATTTCGGTTTTCATGGTTTTCCCGAAATCAGTCCAGGTTGTTCTTATAGACGCGGGCCTTATTCTTCCGGTTCTTGGCCTGTATCATCTCATCATTCCAGTGACACTGACATAGACGAACCGTAAAGCCCAAGACATGGTGTGTGCGCAGCCTCAGGGGTCCCGTGCGGCTGCGCTTCAGCGGAATCTGCCCGGGGCCGGTCGTATCGGCGCGCCTGATATTAGCATACGCATAGTTTATATGCATCCGGGGCAGTATTACGCGGCAGCATTAGGAGGGATTACACAAGATGATGGCCGGGATTAGCCCAGTGGCTAGCCAATACACACACGGCGCGCTGATAGCCTGAATCCATTACCTGGCTCCGAGGACAACCTGCACATCCGGAATTTACGTTAACTACGAGGCGAGAGTCATCTTCAATTTGTCATGTTCACCTAACGAGGTGTGAGAATTTCTTTTCGATGTTTCATAAACGTTTGATCTAGGTTGTGATGCATATACATAGCAATCGATGTTTACATTCGTACCTGTTTGAACTACCACGATTCTGTGAGTAGAGACTTTCCCGGCGTATCGTTGCAACAAAATCTTCTCGGTTGTCCAGCCGGATGGTGGTGTAAAAACACGACATTTCGACAGCTGACTCTGCTGTCATCATCAGGTATCTTGTACTTGTTCTCAGCTGACTGTTGAGGCTGAGACAGTCAGCTGAGAACAAGTACAAGATACCTGATGATGACAGCAGAGTCAGTTGTCGAAACGTCGTGTTTTTACACCACCATCCGGCTGGACACCCTAGAAGATTTTGTTACCACGATTCTATTTAAAAGCTGCTTTTGGAACACTTACCATGCTCGATCCGACGTTATCGGGGTCGAGTACCGGGGGTGGAATTTCTGTTTTAGGCGGTGGGGTAGGAGAGGTGCTTGTCCACTATCCTAATCACTAGATTATGTGCCAGAATCCTCGGGTAAATCGCAAACATCTTCGCAGTACGTGTTGAGTGAGGGCAAACGACACTGTCCACTGGTTCGTCCGTCATGTGAGGGGGAGGTGCAGCATAGACCCGGCTGCGGTGTTTGTTAAAAAATCTGGCAGTCACTGTACAGTTGTCTGTCGGAATAGGGATCGGAGTTCAGCTGCTTTTCGTGGCAGTGAGCAACGACACGGGTTATTAGGTAGGGAATTCAGCGAATTAGTGCGACTTATGAGCCAATGATCACATACTCAACACTGGGGGCATAATGTCAGCCAATGAATGTACAAGTTAGGAACTGCAGGTAAAGCGGAAGCTGGCTTGCGCGCTGCATAGCGAGATGAGAGGGCCTTTGTCGGAGAAGAGGCACAAGTGAACGGATGAGGAGGCTGTTGGAGGAGATGACTGCGGCTTTAGAGCTGTCGTTTAAGATACATAGTGTCGATGTGGAGAGAAACCGTTGCATCTGGCGCTCCTCGGGATGACGTTGAGCCGAATTGGTTGGTGCCGAATTTTATGCTCTCTCTTCTTTCGTTTTAACGCATACAAAAACAAAAATAACAAAATGCACTCAACGATAGCCGTGTACACCAAACTAAAACACTTGGACGAAGTGATTTGGACGTAATACCTCCTTATCCTCGTCTTGAACCAACCAAGGTAGCAGATTTGACGAGTAGTGGACCCAAACCGATGTTTCAGCAGTTTTTGATGGTCTCTTGGTAGTTTGAAGGTCGATAAGTATTATTGGCCAGCAGCCTTTGATTCCAAACTAGGCTTCGGGAAGGAGGAAAGTTCCATATTTTCTGCAATTTGCTGCTTTTCTTTTTGAGTTTTATTTCGTCGTGGATATGTAGCTGTTTCGATTACTATGATTCATCGAATACCAGCGGTCTGATGGAAACGTATGGGACATCATTTATTACCGAAATTAATCGAGCTCCAAAAATCGATCGAACTGCTGTAAGAGTGATTGAATAGGCGGAGACTACGCAGCCATTTTGTGACTGAATGAGTGTAGTGACCGCTCTTCAGCGAATAAATCCTACAATTCCTCACAGCAAATAAATCCTACAATTCCTCACCTCTCACTGAGAATTTGTTCGCTGAACTAGAAATTAGTTTCGTTTGCCGAGCTCCATGTTGTAACTGACGTTCCTCGAGCAGAAAATCCGATCTGATTGAACCTGGAACTCAAATTCAATTTTTCCAAATGCCAGAGATGCAGTGAACACTGCGAAAGTCGTTTGAAACTGACTAGCGTTGGACAGCGCCCGATGACTTTAATTTCTGTCATTGTTACATGCAACACTCAACACAAACAATGATTCTCACTCTACGGGAAGGTAAGGGAGCGTCCATTAATTACGTGAGGTGAAATGGGAGGAGGGAACTGGCGAAATTTCAGCAAGGGGGGAGAGGTTCGACGGAAATCTCACGTCATATTTTTAATTTCTTGAATAACAGTAGAGCTAATAAAAGGTCTACTAACGACGCCGATACCGATTTTAAAAGGGGGGGGGGGCGTTTAACCGCCCTAGGAAACAGGAGACACACTCACACACATACATATATATATATATATATATATATAGAGGTCTAAATAAATAAAAAAAACCAGTTCGGTCAGCAAGGGGATCTAACCACGGGATGGTGTTCCAGAATTTCAGAAAAACACTAAACGCAATTAATAAACTACGTAGCTCCATTTTGGCCTCTTTCACTCCTCCCCACGTAGCCTGACGTTGCTTTCACCTCTAACACCTCCCCACCTTTTCCTCTGAGTGGCATGTAACTATTTTGTCTATTAATTCCAGACACATTTTATACTGTTTTTTCTTAAGACTATCGTAAGGATTATCGCGTATGTAATGAACACGACAAATATTTGCTTTATGTACTTTTTTATAATTGTAAATGTTCTAAATGAAATGTTGACTCTCCTGCAAATGATCAATTACTTGGAAAACATCTTTCAGATACAGTCAAGCATCTTTTTCTTCTCGAGGTGTTATTAAAAATATTCTTCCTTCTCATTTATCATTGTTCATTGATTGATAACATAGAACAAACTATACCTGCCACATGAAAAACAATTTTCGATCTGCTTACAAAATTTCTATAATTCATTGGATAGTGAAAACTAGTTGGAAAAACATTTTCAATAAGCCTTGTAAAGTTTATTGTATAGCACCACTTCACACTACACTTAGAACTTGAAATAACACTTCAGCAAGGTCTATAATGGAGCGTTCATAAACTACGTAGTTGCATTTTGGCTATCCCTACATAACCCAACTTAACTTTTGCTGTATCCACCCCCTCCCCTTTTCCCCGCGTGGCATTAGCTATTTCCTCTATCGATTCCAGAAGACATTTGGAACTGTTTTCTCATGTCAGACTATCGTAAATTACATACTGAGATAATTAAATGACGGAAACAAATATTAACATGCTGTTGTGTGTTCTGTACCTTATTTTAACTGTGACAAACAATATGAATTAAAAGCTACGTGTCTTGGCTTGGACCCTTCCCCCCCCCCTTTCTCCTCTTATAGTCCAGCGTAGCTTTCTACCCGAACGCTCACTACCCTAGACCGAGCAACGTAGTTTATGGACGCCCCCTAACGGAAGAAATTTTGCTGGGTGGGTAGTCGAGTGGAGGGGATGGGAGGGAGAACACCTGATCGTAGTCGCAGGACAGGTTATGGCACGCACTTACCTAACTTACTTTTCCATGTTGCTTCTAATGTTTTGTGTTTCCGGAGTCCTAGAGAGAAATAATTATGAATTTTATATGCTAAATTGAGAATGGAGAGAAAGTCCATGGGCTTGGATTTAAAGTTTACAGTTTGTTACATATATTC
This sequence comes from Vandiemenella viatica, assembly GCA_031002005.1. Lineage (NCBI taxonomy): Eukaryota > Metazoa > Arthropoda > Insecta > Orthoptera > Morabidae > Vandiemenella > Vandiemenella viatica. The sequence continues at coordinate 35,598,258 of CM061918.1, forward strand.
CTGTTATTGAAGATACTCCATTGTTGAAAATTGCTAGAAGACAGTTCACGTCTTGGTGTACTTACAATGAGTGTAGTGTTTGTCTTGTGTACAAACTACAAACGGAGAATTCTTATTAATATGTACAGTAAACAATTAAAAAAAGGATCTTACACTGCAAACCCATTTCTTTCTTTCTTTTTCTAGAAATGTAAAGATTTTTATGAAAAGAAAGTGAGTTGTAGTACCTATTTACAAGCGGAAACATCTTTTTATTTGAGATGTTGCTATTATAGCTCTGTTTAATTGTATATTTGTTTTTATCACATGAAACTGGAGGTCCCTTTTTGTAAGGTCTATTTTATTCATCCAGATCAGAAATTTAATTTTTGTTAGAATTATTTTCTCCACATAGTCTTTAATTCATTTCAGTCAGATGACAGTAAAAGTTTCTCAATTGCAGGAATGAAAAAACTGTGAACACCGGAAGATCTCCGGACCAACTTCCCTCAAATCTCCTGCGATAATTTCATTTCCTTGTCAGATCAGCTACTTTGCTGACAGAAATTTTAAATTTCTTTTCTTCGCGAGCTGAAACTTTTGATTTGCCCTCTTGGGAATGGCTGGTTGTTATCGCTGTGATGTCCACTAGTGGTTTTTTTTAGCATGCGAGACGTTAGAAAGTGCGCCTGCCGGCACGCTAACCCGCCACAACACAGCTCTCCACTTCGCTACCTGTCAGTCAGGGCTGCCAGCTTAGCCGTCCCCAAATCCCCAGCGCCTCGCAGAGTAGTGCGCCGGGGGGTTCCCCCCGAGCAGGCAGAGCTGCCAACTTGGCGGCAGGAATGTCAATGTGTGAGCGGCAGGAGGCGAGGCGGCAGCGCCCGAGGCGCGACGAGACGAGAGGCAGCGGATAAGACGGCTCCGAAAACCCGACCTGCCTCCCTCCACTGCACAGCGAGAAACACGGGTTCCTTATAAATTCATTTTTACACTCTTATTACTGTCTTTCGCGTAGAAGATGACTCAAGTTGTTGGTTTTATGTTAATTGTCGTGTTTCTATAATAAAAAAAGCTGCACTATGTAATCGAACAGATAATAGATGGAAATATGCTTGTACAAATAACATTGATAAGATACTGGCCTCGGTAGTGTTGGGTTTAGAGTACCAGCTCCAGGTGTCGAAGGTCGCCGGTTCGAATCCGGCCGAGGACATTTATGGTTAGTATAAGTGTTGTGTGTCGTGTGGTGTCCCACAAATGAATAATCAGATAAAATACTGGAATACACATTGTTGTGAACAGTGTCACTCCATATTTTGTTATTTAATAATGGAGTATTTTTGCACCCATAGAGATGGCAGGGCCAAAGTTTGGCTGGAGAGAGACAGGTCCATGCCACCTACGGACGGGAATGCTAACATGTGATCGTTTGTATCCATGAACGGCCCCGTAGTCAACACTACACCGAGTTGTTCTAATTGAGTCAAGTCGGCGCATCAACACTAAAAAAAAATTATACATATTTCTTTGGGGGCTCATGTTTTCCGTTTTGATTTAATTAAATGTCTTTTAGTAATCTTTTGAGGTACTCTACTGTGGGGATTTTATCTGTTTTTATAATTAACGTGATTTTTTTATCTTGATGTTAATGTTAATATGAGGATAAAATAAATTTTGTCTGATATTCAGTGTCTTCAAACAATAAACTTCTAAGATAAACTTTAAAGATCTAAGGTCATAGTTCTGAAACCACCCCTGATAAGGATAATTATAACAATAAATTAATAAAAAGTTTCATTAATAAAACTTCATAAGACTAATAAAAGAATACTGGTAGTTATTACAGCATTAACTCCTCATTCAACATCAACAAGCTGTGGACAACTCAATGGGAGCAGTCATCAGTAGCCAATAAGAATCTAGTTGAGGACCCCTCAGTAAGGTTACAAGGTTTCAATCTCCCCAGGAATCATCAATCGGATTCGAACAGGACAAGGCAGATGCGCCTACTTATTGTACAAATGGGGCTGGGTAGATTCTGCATATTGTGACTGTGGAGCCACCTTACAGACAATCAATCACATCGTTTCTGACTGTCCTCTTCGGGCCTACAAGGGAACAATAGCGGAAATACATGACGCGTCGATCAATGCAGTTGACTGGATTAAAACATTAGATCTTTAGATCTCGAGATATGAAATTGTGCAAACTTGTGATCTGTACATTTTGTATTGTGTACCTTGTTAAATAATCATACGATAAATAATAAACAGCATTAACATATACATGAGTATTATATAAATACCTGAATGGGTGCCACCATCAAAAATACATATTTAAAAAAGATAATTCTCGATGATGTTAAAACGCAATTTTTAGTGACATTCAGTCTACGGACATAGTATTATGTTATTATTGTTGTATCAGCCAAATGGCTCTGAAGAAGGTAGATCTGGCTTCCCTCGTCGACGTCGAGGTCATTAGAGACAAGAAAGGACTTGGGACAAGGAACTGGAAGGAATCCGGTCATGGGCTTTTGAAGGAATCATCCCGGCATTCGCCTGATTTGGGGAAACTATGGAAATATCTGGACAGGGATTCGAACCCGCGGCCTTCACCGACCTGACTCTGTACGATGCTGTCATATGTTCAGTATTAGAGAATACTACCATGTTCGATAAATTCTCGGCTTCGGCGGTCATGTTAGTCGGAAACTACGAAACACGAAATTTCGCGAATAAGTTTCTTGCCTTCACTATCTACATACACACTTGCATAAGTTTCCCGAGACATGTTGTCAATTTTCTTTAACATTTAGACTTTGCCTAATCGGTATTCCCAGCTGTGGTGGAGGTCGTCAAATATTCAGGCTTGTTGCATAATTGGTGCATATTTGATGGATGTTGGATATAATCTCCTAAGCTGGACTTAAGCTATTTGGCATTTTAGTTAGTTGAGTAAAGAATCCGGGATAATGGGTCGGCGCAGCATCAAATACGGCAGTCCTGAATCCATTATCATGTGAAGCTGCGAAAAATGTCAGACCACTAAGTGTGGTAGCTCACCGAGAAGTAACGCATTCCGAAGGACTTGGGTTCAAATCTGTGTATGGCCATCCGGATTTTAGTTTCCCGAAATCACTGCATTCAAGTGGCGAGTTGGTTCCTTCGATAGGCCGTGTCCGAATTCTTTCCAGTTCCTTTCCCCCAATCATTTTACGCCTCTGATGACGTAAAACCATATAAAACTATGGATAGTTCAGCCGCCGGAATTATAGTTTCAATTCGCAGCGCACTCCGCTTCTGCCACGGCTAAGTTACTTGTCGGATAATGGTGAGCAACAGTTAAATGTGGTATTGGGACTTAGAGAGTATCTCCCATGAACCATCAGAGGCGAAGAAAGTAAAGGTTTCTGCCCAGATTTGGGATTCAAATAAGGAATCTCACAATGTCCTGTCAGACGCCACCACAGCGTTGGTTAAAGTAGTGGTGCCATGGTTTATTTAGTGGAATGAGTTAGTTTGTAGCATTTCTTACCTGTATTTTTCTTTGTTTCTAGGTGAGCGACTGTGCCCATCTATTCTTGCTTCTCACGTTATCCTACGAGATGTATTTTCTCTCCCTACACTAGGTGAGTACAAATTAACTTCTTTCTTCAACATACCACTTGAGGCACAGCGTGTAGAGCTCTTTCCCCACCCCGTCTGCGAGGTAGGGAACACGTGAATGTAGTGAACGCTTAGTTCCTATTTGACTCCGGCAACCACGAAGAATGGCCACCAGCTAGATTTCGCTCCCAATACTTCCAGAAATCAGTTATTATCATTCTGCTTAAGCACAAACCATCTGTAGGAGTGGCATAAAACCCATCATGAGGAAACATGTAGGTAGAATGAATAGAATCTAACGGACATAGATAACTTTGCATCGATAGCGGTGACCTATCTATCTAAGCTGTGGTATCTTAGTAATATTTTCATTTATTTTTAATCGTTTTATCTGAATGCATGTTCCGTTCTACAACTGCCGGCGCTGTTGTACACGGCAGTGTAAACGGCATGATTGGCGACTACAAGAATCTGTTTTAAAACAAGGCTGTCCAACCAACTTTCGAGGTGGGTCACAATTTCGATTCTAAGTTAGCCTGCGGATAACATTATACTTTTCTATAGTTACAATAGATATTCAAAGATAGCAAAGATATAAAAACACAGTTTAATTACAATAAAAAGTAAGAACCATCAATGAAACCTTTGCAGACGTTTTTGAGCTGTCATATTCTAGACCGCTACTGTTGGCGGGCAAATTCAAATGCGCTGGTGGGACACTTCTTGGGCAGCCTTGTATTAAAACAACCCGTGCCTGGGATGGAGTCTTACGTCTGACCGTAAGGGCAGCACGCTAACCACTACCCTCCGAGGCATGTTTGTTCCGGGTTTCTTTGCACCTGCATCAACCGAGATTAGTCACTTTTAGAAGTTTTTTTTTGTGGAGGTCACTTGGCCTTATAGCTTGTTAAGGTTCTTTGGTGGTTTTATTACTGCATGAATTAATTAATTAAGTCCACCAAAAACAAGGTTATGTTGATGCTCGTTTATTTTCAATCAAAACAAGTCTGCGACATTCACAAGCATAGTTGTTACAATCCAAAGATGCAATACTGACTTACTGAATGAAAACTTGCATGAATGTCTCTGTAACACTGAATTAATACTTAATGCAAACTGACTTCTCTGTCCAGGCGATCTGTTTATATAGAGTCTATCGAAATTACGAGAATTCTTCAAAGGCATCCGCCCGATATTTCTCGATCATTAACAATCACTCAAGCAATCAAACATATTAAAAAACAATCGGAATTGATACAAAATTAATTAATAACATTACAAAATGATTAGAAATGGTAATTAGAGATACTTAAATACAAAATTATTTACAGAAATCCTTTCAAATGGTGGAAAATTGTCCTGTAGACATCGTAACTTACATTTATACATGGAATTACAAACTTTTAATAAATTCTCTTGCATCATTCGGTTCTTAAACATATTAAATGGTCTTTAAATAATTTTCTTACCTAAAACAAAGTCTATATACACTTATTTACAAGAAATTACAAAATAAACATACCAAATCACTTTCAAGCAAACTTTAGCTCATTACAAATATTTCACACAGTACAATACTATTCAAAATCAGGTATTAGGGCTGTTACAAGCTGTTCAGCCAACAACTGTGTAGTATTTTGATTCTTACCAAGTTCCACAAAGTACAGACAGCACAAGACGGACGCAACAGTTAATTAAAACCACTCGTGCCCGAGACTGTACTCGAACCTGCGACCCCTGCCCATTTAGAAGCTAGCTTCGCTTTTTACTACGTAGTATGCGGATACAGTGTTACCCAGACCTTCACCTCTGTCACAGCTTCCTGTGGAATGCGAAGTGCGTCAGAACGATTCCGTGGTTGGAATTCTACGTTATACACGGTAGGATTATCGGGTTACGTTGAGGCGGCTACGATAGGGGAGGAATGCGCAACCAATAAAAAAAAAATCTGTCACCAGGTCTTTACCTTAAAACGAACCTTTATCTTAATGAGTAATATTTAAAAAAAAGTTTTAGATGGAAGAAACTGGAAGGCAGCTCGCATTTTAAGACATGTAGACGGGCCAGTTATTGGAAAAACACTTTAATTGCGAGGGTGAGTCAAATGAAATCCTTAAATATTTTTTTAAATATTATTTATTGAGCAGAAGTGGTACAAAGCTGTATCACTTTTCAACGTAATCTCCCCCACGCTCAATGAAAGTCCTCCAGCGCTTACAAAGTGCATAAATTCCTTTAGAAAAAAAAATGCTTTTGGTAGTCCGCGCAACCACTCATGCACCGCGTGGCGTACTCTTCATCAGAACGGAACTTCTTGCCTCTTTGAGTGGTCCAAACATTTGGAAATCACTTGGGGCAAGGTCTGGTGAGTATGGTGGATGAGGAAGACACTCAAAATGCAGGTCTGTGATAGTTGCAACTGTTGTACGGGCAGTGTGGGGCCTTGCATTGTCATGTTGCAAAAGGACACCTGATGACAGCAATCCACGTCGCTTTGATTTGATTGCAGGCCGAAGATGATTTTTTAGGAGATCTGTGTGTGATGTAATGGTGACAGTGGTCCCTCTAGCCATGTAATGCTCCAAAATGACTCCTTTTTCTTCCCAAAAGAGTCAGCATAAACTTCCCTGCTGATGGTTCTGTTCGAAACTTCTTTGGTTTTTGCTCGCTCTCTTCGTTTCCGGTTGGTGGAAGTGATCCCAGGTTTCGTGGCCAGTAATGATTCTTGCAAGGAAGCCATCACCTTCTCGTTCAAAGCGCCGAAGAAGTTCTTCACTAGCATCAACACGTCGTTCTCTCATTTCAGGAGTCAGCTGCCGTGGCACCCATCTTGCAGACATTTTGTGAAACTGGAGCACATCATGCACAATGTGGTGTGCTGAACCACGACTAATCTTTAAACATGCTGCAATGTCATTCAGTGTCACTCGGCGGTTTTCCATCACTATGACTTCAACTGCTGCAATGCTCTGTGGAGTCACAACTCGTTGTGCCTGACCTGGACGAGGAGCATCTTCCACTGAAGTCACACCATTTTCGAACTTCCTACTCCATTCGTAGACTTGCTGCTGTGACAAACATGCATCACCGTACTGAACCTTCATTCTTCGACGAATTTCAATAGGTTTTACACCTTCACTACTCAAAAACCGAATAACAGAACGCTGCTCTTCCCTGGTGCAATTCTCAAGTGGGGCAGCCAATCTTTATACTGATACTGCGACGGTATTTGTGCATCTGCACTATGCTGCCACCTACAGGCCATTCTGCACGTTGCTTGTAGCACGCTTACCAACATACAGGATAACGGTACGATATTTCGATTTTTTATTACAAATTTAAGGTTTTCATTTGACTCACCCTCGTAAAAACAAAAATTAGACTATATCAAGCAGATAGCTGGGGTGTGTTGAATGAAGATATGAAGAGGATCAATTGATAGATGACCAATAAAGTTATCTGAGATTTGATGTGCAATAGGTTTTGGTTGCGTGACTCAGTGATTGGCTATGAGTCAGAGCAGGGATTCCGCCAAACACAACTCCGGCCGGATGACTGCGGAGAGGGGGTGGACAGCGTCCAATTACACAGGGCTGCGTCACTCGACTTGCCGACAGTAGCTGTAACTCACTGGCCAGCGCATTTCGTACAACTGTTTCTCCATCTTTCCACATCTCATTGTTCTATAAGTTTAGTTTGTTGGGAGGGGTAGTCAGGAACTAAAGTTATAAAGCCTGCGGTGAAACTTGTACATTTTATTTCATACAACCAAACAGGCTACTGACAGTACATACGTAATATGTTATTTTCCGACATAGTCTTCATATCTGTTTAGGCACTTGTCGCTTCGTGGGATAAGTTTGAATATTCCCTCCTTGTAAAAATCCTGTCCTTGCGTGTTTAGTCACGTTGTCGCAAAGTGTTTCACCTCATTGTGTTAAGCAAATCTTCGGCCTCCTAGGTGTTCCTTCAAGTGAGGGAAAGGTGAAAGTCGCTTGGAGCGAGGTACGGGCTGTAGGATGGGCGGTCAATAATCGTCGTCGGTGACGTTTTCTCTACCGGCCGAAAACTTTGACAAAATTTTGCTACATGAGACGTTACAATCTCTTCGTAAATCTGTACCAGCTGCCGGTGAATTTCAGCCGCGGTTACATGTTTCCCTCTACAGAAATCGAATAACTGAGCTTTCTTCGCGAGACCAGTTTTCCAAACGAGTCGCAATTTCTGGTTACCTACAACTAGCGCTGTAGGTGGCGGGTGGCTGAAACTCCGCACAGTTGCCAATCAAAGGTCTTAGTCTGCAACGAATGACGCTCCAGGAATATCGGCCTTGTTTCTGACCACCGCTTGTAACATCTATAACCATTTTCTCTAAAGGTTCCTTTAATATTTTCCTGCGTGCTTGAATTTGGACTTCGTTAAATCAAATTGTTTCTATTTGAATATGTCATTTGCTCTTCTGATCGGCTCTAGTGATAAGAATTCATTTTCCTTGCCTATATCAAGCTTACTACCCATTCTTTAAGTATCCATATCTCATATCCACACAACACTTTTAATTTTATAGATATTCTCTTTTTTTTTTGTTTACTTATTTATGTCCACATATTTTCTGTAACTTTATTGCAAGGATTTCGTATCTATGCGATATTTCGCAACGGAGATACATAAGAAAAGACCTTATTTGATGCTAATGTTTGTGCATATTGCAATCTATAGGGAGTTGTGTTGGAGCGTGGTGGGTGAACGGTGAACGTTCTGGCCTCGCATTTGGGAGGACGCTGGTTCGAATCCCCGTCAGAGTATCCAGATTTGAGTTTTCCATGGTTTCCTCAAATCACACCAGGCGAATGCCGGGATGCATCTTTCATAAGGACCATGGCCGAATTCCTTCCCGTTCCTTGTCCCCAGTCCCATCACGCCTCTAATGACCTCGACGTTGACGAGGCGTAAAGACATAAGTTAAAAAAAGTTTACGAATAGAAGAACTATGCAGAACACGTCTGCGAAACACTTGCACAATTCTCAGACTACTAGTGGCGATCAGTTCGTGAAATTATTTTTCTCACCTTTCCGTCTACTATTGCTAATTCTTTGCTAATTATCTCCTCAAAAGTAAGTCCAGGCAGCAAGATTCCATCAGTACATAACAGAGTGAGGTGTTATGAATTATTCTGGTCCAGGCTGTATTTCAACATAACCACTGCCGTCGCTAATGTTGCTGAAGAAAATCCGGAAAATGCTACCTTGGCGACTTTATTACAGAGGAGGTAATTATTTGGGATGTAAAGCACAGATTTCTGAGTTCCGTAGCAGAGATATAATTGCAGGCTTAATTACGACAGGCAAAGCGGCGATGTTATAAAAATGGTGCCTCAGTTCTCAACAGTGGCGAGCTGGAAATGCAGTCGAGGTTCAACGATTCTTAATTTTTTCATAAGGTTCGAACCTCCACGTTTGTTCCGTCTCGCTAACGACCTATTCAGTTGTCTCCTCCGTATGTTTAAAATCTCACTTGTTACATAATACTGCTTTTTATTTTTTTTTCTTTATATTGGTTTACTGTATAATCTAATATTTTATTTCTAGAATTTGATTTTTCGTGTCATACTCTTTTCCAACCTCATTCGTAGCAAAAATCGATAAATGAGGCACCAATTCGTATGTTACGTTATCCCCTTCTGATGACTCGTTAATTCGGTATTTCACATTGTGTTGTACGTATGGTAGTTTGGGGCTACTACGACCACGTTAAGCCCTTGTTCCGTTTGAATATTGCTGTGGATGAGAACACATTAGTGTTAAACTGGGGTTTTAGCTCTATAGTGGACTTACAGTTTAACGTGGAATCCGAACCCGGAAGCATTCTGGCGTACTTTTTTTTTTTTTTTAATTTATTTGGTTTTTGGTCGCAGAACCATTTCACCAGCCCTCCTACTACATTTTAAAAATTACATTTTATGTATCTTTCATATTTGACATATTTTACATTGTTTAAATATAGTTTGCATATTTACATATAATTTAGATATTTTCTTATTATTTACCCATTACTTACATATTTACCTATCATTCATATTTAAAATGTTACATATTATCTGGCGTACTTCACAATACACAGTAAGCTATGCCAGAGGTTAAGGTCTAGGTAAGAGCTTACCGAAACAGATATACTGTTAACATTAGCAAATCACCCCCCTCCCCGTGCTACCTAGTTTATGGACGCTCCTTTACAACAAACCACCATTTTCGCTAAGGGTTTCTAGTGCAGTTTTTCATGCCAGGAGAGTTCTATTGCAGTTTTATCAGGATTTTATGGATTAAGAAATGATTTGAAAAAAATATTTTTTTAACTGCTTAACGTCTCTTAACAGCGAGGTCTTTAGAGACGGGAAAGGATGGGGGACAAGGAATGGGAAGGAATTCGGCCATGGCCTTTTGGAGGAAGCATCCCGGCATTTGCTTGGAGTGATTTGGGAAACCATGGAAAACCCAAATCTGGATGCCCGGACGGGGATTCGAACCGCCGTCCTCCCGAATGGGAGGCCAGAACGTTGAAAAATATATATATATCGGACTTTTGTAAAGTAAGTTATCATTTGAATTGGAATTGGTGTGCATTATAAGAAATTTAACACAACATTAAACATTAAGCACTTACATTGAAATGATCTTCACGACAATGTAAATAACTATTTGAAGATTCTTTACGGCTGCTCTTAGCTATACACCACTTTTTTCTTCAATTCGCATCACGCGGGACATAAAAATACATTTTATCACCTACATTTCTTATCGTATTTTTGCACATAGGTACAATACAGTATTTATAAAATGTTTTCGACATCCTTCCATATCGAAATTAGTTATAAAACATAAAACTTTTGAGATATAACACACACCAATATACAATTGACCAATGTAGTCGTGTACAATGACGTCACAGTGCAGCGCACCAAACTGGCGGCGTTTAAATCGTCGGAACTGGATTGAAGTTTTCAAATATTTTTTAATGTTAAATTTTAATATTTTCACCAATATTATATTTTTCGCGGTTATATAAGAGCGCAAATAATTGATTTAATATTTAAAAATAATAAATGCATTTACCCTATTGTGGCGTCGTTTGAAAATGTTTCCAGCCAAAGCATCTTTCCGTAATCATCAAACTTTGTATCGTTTAGTACTGATCTCCAATGATATCACGCAACAACGAAATAAAAAAAATGTGCTTTTTCGATTAGAATAATTATCATAATGTTCAGCCTCTTCATTTCTGTCATTGTTAGTCAAGAACAGAAAAAACAGAACTCGTGCATTAGAGAACATTCTAGCTTGTAAGCCCGTCGAAACTGACAGGTTACCATTTGATGAATGAAATACCGTTGCTATTAAATGACGCTCATAATCCTAATTTTGTAGTGCAGCGCATATTTCGATTATAGTTTACGTTGCGATACAGCTTGTATAAATGGGGGGAACGTGGCTGACGATTTATTAATTAATTATTAATCTGAAAATGATTTAAAATGGTTGCAAAAAAGGTGAACTAGAAGGAACTAGAACCATGAATATTGTACACAAAATAATATCCCATTTATTGAGTCTTATGGCTTATACAAGGCCGGGTAATAGTTAACTTTACGTTAAACATACTCAAAGACAACAAAAACAAGCAATACCCGACGTTTACAATCCGCCGATGAAAAGCAAACATAAAACTGAATTAAATATTTCAACAAATAGCAAAATCAACATATTATCAATGTGGCAACACAGGCCATCAAATTGAAGTTAACATTTACTGCAAAAAGGAATATCCCAGGGGCGCCATATAAAGTTAAAAAGCATCGTCTTGAATTTACACAAATTAGCAAGATGCTTGGAATTTGAAATTAAACATGAAAATTAGCTAGCTCAGTGATTTTACGATGGGAGCAGAGTCTTATCTCAGTGCCGCTTAAGGGTTCACAACTCTCGTCAAAACCCAATGAATCGTGACCGTATGCGTCGGTACTTTACCATGAATGCATCGTCGTGATGAAGTGTGACACGCACAGTGCCACTGCAGCTGTGAAAGCCAGCTTAGCGGATACGACCGCGTTACCACAACAGCTTCCAGATAGTGGCAGGCATGCCATACAACTTCTAGCTCCCCAGAGCAAGAGAGTGTGATCAGAAACAGTCAGTGATCACAGGACGAGAGCGTGTCGGCTGACACGTCTGCACAGTGGCTCGTCCCGGCAGCAAGTGTCCTCAAAATGGCCTCTTCTCTTCTTCCTCGGCAAAGTCGTCTCCCACTCGCCACATGCAACAGAATCCCTTGAATTAACATTTGGGAACCCCTATAAACGTTCACGATTGGTCATCGATACATGTCCGTCGTCACGTGTTTTATATCGCGGCCAGCATTCGTTGTCTCCGTTCGCGCACCTTTTGCCTGACCTCGACCAAGCATCGGAGAGGGGTGGGTTCAGTGCACCCGTCTAACGGACCACCGCTGTTGTGAGCGTCGGCGCCGCTGAGTCGGGAGACCCAGCTATTGTCTCGCTCTCGACCGTTCGAAAATGGCAGTTCCAACTTCCCATATCCACTACATTACTGAGCAGCAAGTTTGGTAGAAATTAAACATATAATAATGATAACTCTGGCTGCCCGGGTTTAATATACAATTATTTACCCATGCAATATCCCTATTATTTATGATATTTACACCTTACAAAATTGAATATTATTAAAGAAAATCTGAATATTAATTAATTTATTTAATTATATTCATTGTGGGTGACTCTGTCATACCACAAGCTGTAACTACTTAAATGTGTCTGATATAACAACGTCAATAATATTGTTTCATTGAAAAGAAAGCAAAATAAATCTTAAAATGCGTAATATAATTTTATTCCCAGTCCCGGCCACACGGGCGAATAACTAAAATTACGGAAAAATCAACATCGACCGAATATAAATAAAGAAAAAGAATCCGATAATTGGTATGATAATTTAATCTTAGTAGATTCTTTTCTTTCGGTGTTTTGGCTATTCATGTCTTCGCGGAAGCTTAGCCTATAGAGCTGTTATTAAATAACGTGCATAACCTCAAGTTGGCAGTAACATCTTCGGCCGTTGTAGCCTTCCAACGAAGGCCTGGCGTGTTATATCGGCATTACAGACACGGTACCGACATTACACGATCACAAAAGCAGCTGATGGCAATTTCAATAACAACTTCATACTCACGTAGACTACTGCTTCGCTACGGCGAGTAAGCATGAAACTACGTGGAAAACGAAATTTAATAACGTAAATGTTAAAATAAATCCCAGAATAATTATTGTTAAAGATTCTCTGCCGTTAAGGAGTAGATGTTGGGCGATCTGATTTGGTGTGATCTTTTGATTATTCGTGGTCATGCCGAATCAGATCGCTCAACACAACATATTGACAACGGTTTCGAGACTGAATTAATAATAGGGGCTGTCTTTATAGATCTTTCCGCTGCCTACGATACCGTTAACCACCGAAGACTTCTGGCTTAGATATACGATGTCACAAAATACTTTAGTTTGACCAACATCATTAAAGGAATGCTACAGAATAGGAGATTCTTCATCACACTCCAAGGAGAGAAGAGGTGGTGGAGAAACCAGAAGAACGACTCCCACAGGGAAACGTCTTATCTCTTATTCTCTATTACATCTACACGAGTGACCAACCAAATAAACCTGAAGGCGAAAGGTTTATTTATGCAGACGATACGGTCTTCACTGTACAGGACAGAACTTTTGAAGATATAGGGGAGGAGAAAAATAACAGCGATAGTGGAAAATCTTGAAGCTTATTACGAAGAAAACCACCTGAGGCCAAATCCAGGTAAAACAAAGACTATGCCTTCCACATGCGCAATCGGCAAGCAAGAAGACAGCTTAATATAACATGGAGAGGGGAGAGACTACAACACTGCACAAACCCAAGTTATCTGGGAATAACGCTGGACCGATCGCTATCCTTTAAATAGCAGTGTCAGAAGGTGAAAGAGAAGGTAAGCGCAAGGAATAACATCATTTGTAAACTCACAGGAACAGCTTGGCAGGAGAATATGCGGCACCAGTTGGGGAAGCATCTGCGCATACCAGGCAGGTAGACATAGCTCTAAATGAAATGAGGATTGCGACCAGATGCCTCAGGCCAACACACATAAAAAAGATCTACCCCCTAGCTGGCATATCTCCTCCAGATATCAGACGAAGAGTAAAAGGAGAGAAAGAAAGAACAAAACAAATGTCTGACACCAGATGCTCGGCCAAGAAATTCCTGTACCTCGCCTGAAAGCTAGGAACAGTTTCCTAAAAAGAACCACACCTTTGGAGAACCAACCCGAAACCCACCGAATTGAAGCATGGAGGGGCACTCTTGACCATCAGAATAAACGCCCCAAGGAGGAACAAACCATGAGGCCACAAATTAAAATACACCACCTGGCGGACACTGTACCGATTGAGATCTGGGCTGTCCAAATGTAAAACTAGCGATGAAATGAGGATATGAGGACAATGACGGATGTGACTGTGGGGAGGTACAGAAACATGAACACCTGCTCAGATGCGACATCCTGGGAACAGTCTGCTCGAAGGAAGATGTTATTGAAGCAAATGACAAGGCGATTAAAGCCGCTGAATTTTGGGAGAGGAGAATTTGAGGTCATTTTTTCTGGACACAGTAAGTAAGTATTGTTAAAGATTATCAATGTCGTAAAGTTAACTTCTAGAAAGTCAGCTTGTCGAGTATATAAATAACTGAAAACTTTCAGTGTCTAATGGATGGCATAGTTCCCATAATTCGACTATTTAAATTTCGAGTTAGACTCGTAGAAACACGGTTGGTTATGTACTATGGTTAGTTATCACAGTGAAATTTCCGTAAAATAGCATACTTAATTGGTTCATTCGCTTTTAACAAATCTCGTTGTAAATAAACTGTCGGGTGTGAGGTTAAGCACGCATGGAGCAGGATCTGCGAGCGGTAGTTATAGTGCCGACATAGAGCTCACACGTGCGGCGTAAGAGGAGGAGTCGTTCGCGTGGGTGGTCTGCGATAAGATAATTGCAGGTCGTTAAGATAAAAAACTGGCAAGTGATCGTCCTTTCGAACTAATTGTGGAGCAACGTTGGTAACACTGAGGAGGTTCTCTGTTCGTTATCTAGCGAGAGTCAGAGGGCGATTCGTCAGAAGCACAGGAAACGATAAAAAAATCTCATGAAATCAAGAAAATAACGATATTCATGGAGCGAAATTTTTTTTTTTTTAATCGTGAAACCGAGAGATGCAACGGATTGGTGATGAGTTGTTGGAACTATCATTGTCAAGGGCGATTATTCTTGTTCGCCGAGAGTTCCGTAACAAATTGTGTATTAAATATGCATTTATAAAAAAAAATCATACAGTGGACTGCATTATACTTTTTGGGAAATCGTCTTTTAGATGTATAGGTTGTATAAATCAAACTCTCACACACAAATCAGTTGTAAAGAATATTGAGTTTTGTAAAAATTAGATTTTCTTTTTTGAAAAAGTTTTTACAGTGCATATTTGTTATTCGTTTCTTGAAATTCCCCATCAGTTGAAACATGTTTTTTTCGGCCATAAAAATGGCTGACGAAATTTAAAATTTTTCAAAATCATAAATTGAAGATGACAGTAGTTTATTTTTAAATTTAGGAGGATAGTACCTGGGTGACCGATCTTCGCTCGACATCTTTCGATTTCTGTTCAGTATGCAAGATTTCATCAATATCCTTAGACACGTTTGGGAGAAATTAGTTTTATCGGGGATTGCACCACCTTCGGAACCGACGCGAAATTGGTTCTAACCTGTTGAAATTTGGTTTAATTGCCTCGTCATTATCTTCTATTTACCTTTGCGCTCTTCCTTTGCGGAAAACTTGCCAGGAATTTAATGCCGAAATATGACAGCGACCCACAGCTGTTAGATGCCGTCAGCGTTGAAAAATCAGTGACAGTCTCTTAAAATGTTGATTTAATCCTTTGTTGTAATGTTTTCTTGCCGTTTCAGTTTTTCTCCGTTGGAAAAAGTCCCATATAATTGGCAAATAGACAATATTTATCCGAGTTGTAATACGGTGATGCCCGCTATCTTATATAGATTAAACCAGAGATAATCGATTGCTTCCATTGTAAACAAATATGCCATTTCTGATGGCTGCCGCAGAACGCAAAATTGCATAAAATTTTTCTCTTGGTCCAGGCTGTATTTCAACCTAACCACGAAATCGATTACGAAACGAAACTGTTTAGGTTGATATGATACATGTACTGATAATTTTTTTATTTAATTTTGCAGTGCTGATAGCATTTCGCACTTGCTCAGACTCATATTTCGGCATTTTTAATTAAATTTCTAGCGACTTTTCCCCAAAGCAAGAGCGCAAAATGTGAATAGAACATGTTGGCGAAGCAATTAAAACAAACTTCAACAGTTACTATTAATTTCGCTGAGGTTCTGAAACTGGTGCAGCCCCCTTTTCTCTATTTTCAAGTGTTGCTCGTATAATAGTATAAGATTGGATAGAAGGAAGAAGCAATTCTATCAGGTAGGACGGCCAGTTCCTTTTCTCTGGGACCTACAATTTAACGTAGACTCCCAACCACAGATCGCCCCACCATAGTTCATATGGTTAAATACATATCTTAAAAATTCTTGCTCCCACCGGAATTTGAACCCGGGATCGTAGTCAGAATTTTTTAAGAGCTAATGCAGTAAGCACCTTTTCCCCCTACTAATTACATTTGAGCTGCCAGAGCGCTCCATATTTGTTATACATTCAATATATTTCCTTCCTGCTTACATAACAACTGCAGTCAGTTAAACAAATATCGTGAATAATCCTCAAGATTTTCTTCAATTGAGTCTTCACTGGGCGAAGTTCGAGTAAGTTGGTTGAGACGATTTTAACTGCTAATATTATTTGCAAAGAAGTTTTTGCCATGGAAAGTATCACTTCTGACAAAGCCAAATTTTAAATATCTTCTCTTTAGGTGTTTTACAATTAAACACGCAATGCTAATGCTCCCGCGAGTCAGCTAGTATACAAGTCTTCCTAATTTCTCTGCAATCTTTACTACCACCAAAGATAAAACAGTACATTCAGTGGTTTCGTGGCATTAGACATTTTTTTTAAGTTTGAAAAAATCGCATTTGTCAAATCCAGTATCTATTTTTTAAATAACTAATTTTTAAATGTTTTACTATTAAACTGGTAGTATATAATGGTAACAATTTTTTCAATATTGTTTTTAAAGAAGTTATGTAAATATAAGTATCACTTCTGACAAAGCCACTTTTTAAATATTTTACAACTAAACACTCATAGCTAGTATTCCCTCGAATCAGCTAGCATACAAGAAATGTTCAGTTAAGGATATGAGTTCCTTGAAAACAAAGAGTAAAATATTAGTAGGTTTCCTGGTACCTGAATCATCTACGAGATGGCGTTAGAGCCGTTTTCAGGCCGTTATCGAGATACCAAGAGTAAAAATTGTTTGTATTTTGTACCTCCCCTATCCAATGCAGATACACTGGCGAGTTATATGTCAATTAACCAAACAAACGTATAACTGTTTTTATGTTTACCCTGTGTGTACATTTATCTCTAGCATTATTTTCTGCTTGTTAAGAACAACACACGACGAACCCCCATGTCCAAGGCCTGACTCGAAACCGCGACCCTCGAAACGTACGATACGGGCTCCGGAATGAAGGAAATTAATAACAACATTTACGCTATCGGCTGCGTCTGAAACTTGTAATCAGACGACTCTGTCTAACAGTTTTTCGACACTGAGCTGTTTGTAAATAATTCTTGACAGACTGCGTGCTTGCCAGCTGAGAGGGGCTGATGGACACGTGTCATCTCGCACGTGCCACAACTCGGAGCACACAGTGTCGGGTGCAGGCGGAGTGAAATTATACCTGCCGGGCAGCAGCTCAGGCCAGGTAGATCATTACGGCAAAACTGCTGTGACATACGATCAGACGCAATAGGAGAGCCGAGTGAACCTACACCATTATTACATGGTTTAGTATTGTGACGGTCCGACCGTCTCTGTGCTTAAATAGCAACGAAAATTATGAAAATTTAATATTTTAATTTTAGATCAAAATTTCTTGTATTGATATCTTTTAAGCATTTCATCTTGGCAGGGAACTGAACAGATTCGCTCTGAACAAAGAATTAGTTATAAAAAGCAAACATTTATTTTAACATATAAAACATACCTTTGATTATAAACAGAATTGACAATTATTTTCTTTTACATGATGATCAAATATAAAACAACACTGTATACCATGGGCGCCACCCTACATGAGACTACTATATGCTTATGCTTACACGCTGTTAATACTCAATACAAATTATCCGACTAGCTCAAATAATAAAAAAATTTAATAGGCATGAGAAGTTCTTAACTGGTGAATTGCTTCACCCAGGAGCGTTTACTGGAGTATTGATCCATAAACATTTTCAGTGGTAAAATTATAATCACCTTATCATTTTCTCACTTGGTGCTATGTGAGATTGTGCACTGCCGCGCCAAGCAACCGTAGGTTCAACTGCTGCATCAAGTAACCATAGACTTTGTTAAACCATAGGTTCAACCACTGCACTACTTCCCGCTGAAAACACACTTAGACTCATAACTTTACACTTCCTAACACAGCTTCTGATCTGCACCCACTGAGAGGTGGCACAGAGGTGTTGCTTGTTCAGACACCTGTGGCCCAGTGTACCTCTTCTTCCGGCGACCGACGCACCCTTTGTCTCCCTTTGGCGCGCGACATTCCATCTGCCAATCAGGTGTTCAGCCACTTATCAACCCCCACCGTTCGCCATGAAAAGAGAGAACACACCTCAGTATTCTGTCAATAGGTGGCATACCCTGTCTCATCCAGCCACTCTTACCATTCACAACAAAAACTATGGAGTGACCCTGTTCACTACAGTATTTGGAATAGTTAGTAAGATTTGTGTTAAAGTTAGTAATTTTTAGTTTTAACAGTTGGTAGAAGTGTAGGGCCAGAGTCGCTAGTTACAAAGAGGGGGTAAGAGAAGCTGGCACTACCCCGGGACACTTACCTACTCTGTATATGGTAGAAGCTATTAATGTTCAGTTATCAATGTGTATAAAGTGATGTACGGGAAAATGTGTAATCCTTGTGTGTTGAAGAAATGTAAGAGTTAACGCAAGTATCAAATATCTTCAGTAAAAAGGACTACTGTGTTGTGATCATTGGCTTGTAACAAGCGATTTTCCTATAGGCACCCACCCGTTAATATCGGCCGGAGCCTGGTGCTCACCCCGTCACATCCATTCTCGTGCCAGTGGTTGTAATGGGAATACAGAGCTCTGCCTCCGCGAATCCTACGGGAAGTGGCAGGAACCATAGGATCCCAGTGACCTCTCCCTTTACCTTACCCGCTAATACAGAATTTTAACTGATCAGATATAAAGTGAATTCGTGTGTGTGATACTGTTTTTATTACGGCCAACAGAGTCGGCCAAATGCGGGTTACTAGTTATTATATCGTATTAAAGAGATCACGCGATAACGTGGAAAATTTGCAGCAGTGTGAACGAATTGATTAAAATCCCTCACGGAATGGAGCTCAACACTTTATGAAGTACTTTATGAACACTTAGTGAAGTACGGACTTTAGAGATACCAGAAAGAATGAAAATGGAAGCATGTGGTGCTGTAGAAGCATGTTGAAAATTAAGTGGACAGAGAAAGTACGAAATGAACGTGTTTTTTAAATGACAGGTGAGGAAAGAAGTTTGCGGAAGAATCTTCTAGAAATAAGAGACGGGATGAAGGGTCACATTTAAAGACAATCGGAATTGGTTAAATTGATAGTGGAGGGAACAGTCGAAGGTAGAGGAATACAGAGATTAGATAATTGAGGACGTGGGTTGGAAGGGGCAAGTTGAGACGAAAAGATTAGCACAAGGCACGGGGATTGCATCAAACCAGTCGCGAGACTGATGACAACCAAAAGAAAAACACTGTGTCACGTTTCCTTTGGAAAGCTTCACGAAAAATATAATTTCAATGCGAATACACTGCAGTTAGTACACAATACCTAAACGTTAATGCTCGGATAATCCGCTCCGTAAAAGAAATCGCATTTTCAAGCCCCAGACTTGGGGATCATTTGGTTCGAAAACCTGGTGGTGGAAGAAATAAATGTTCGCTTTCTGGTACTTGGTCAGCTGGTGGTCAGTTATGAGTGGTCCGAGCGTGGTGGGTAAGCGGTAACGCTGTCGCCTCGTACTCGGAAGCACGTGGGTTCGAATTCTCGCCCTCCCATACAGATGTAGGCTTTCCATGGATTCCCCAAATCACTCCAAGCGAATACCGGGATGCTTCCTTTGAAGAGCATGGCCGAATTCCTTCCCGTCTTTGCTCCCAATATAGCGGTACTCAACCTTTTTTCTTCATGGGCCGTTAAGCACTACAGCTATATCATGATGGGCCGCAATAACCTACAGCACAATAAAACTCCACATTTAAAAGTAAACATTTATTTTAACGTTAATGGAGTTGTTGACGTTGTTACAAATTTTTGTCAACTTTCGATAAATCTGGCTTACAATTGCTGGGCTTCGAGCCCAATCCATTTCCGCCCCTATCGACCTCGACGAGGCGTATAGCCATAAGCAAAAAAAAGTATAAGTGTTATGTGACTCTTCTGTTTAAACCGGAACCTGTCCTTTGAGGGCGCTGTTGATGAGGAGGTTAATCTTCGCGGCCCTTAGCGGTGTGTCTTTCAGTACAGTAATCGCAGTACCCACAAGATCTTGCACTGTTCCATGGAAGATACTATTTACTGGCAATGGGCAGTGATTTTGACTATATCTATATTCGTACAATTTAAATCGAAAGAGTCAAAATGTTTCTACCCGAACTATGTGAGTGAGTGGTAACGTTCCGTCCATTGATTTGGAAGGACGGGGGTTCGTTACCTTAAAGATTTCGGCTTTTGACGGGTTCTCGAAATCACCGCCAGAAGAATGCCGGGATATTTCCTTTAAAGATCAAGGCCTAATGCCTCCTCATTCCGCACGAAAAAACAGCTCCCGCCCGGCTCCTGAGAATCACGTTATTCTTGCCTTTGTGCAGACAATGGAACGGGGACGCACAAGAGCTGTAGAATTGATGTCCACTTCCCCATATGGGTGCGGTCAGGAGTCTGCCGATCTTCCATATATGGAGAAAAACTTCGCTCCTCGACTTAGCTAAAGGTCTTTCGCCAACAAAGAACTTGGCCACTGTATTTGGTTTGAATGTAATTCCATTTTATTTTAAATTTAACTTGATTAATTTTTATCTTGTTTTCTTTGATTTATATGTATTGTTTGAAATACAAATTAGAAAAACGAATAATGACCCCTACTGAAAAATAACTGGTTACTGTTTTGAATTTAAAAAATTACGAACAATTTATACGGTATTAGTTAACTAAGTTTGATAAATGTTTTATTTACAGACGCCTAAGCCTGCGAGAATATGTCGCTCTCGACAGATTTTGTAATATATCATCGATTTTTGATCGGTTTGCCGTTCTGTTATGTATTAATTCATTCTGTTAACGTTTTATATGCCGTTGTGTTACAATGCCTGATATTCGCGCTGCATAATTATGCGTTATCCTCTACAGCTACGCTTTTGTTGTGGACAGTTGAATCGCTCTGACATTTATTTATGCAAATACCTCTAGTTTTTCTATAATCGTCGAACGATCAACATTTAATCACTAGCTAGTGCAAAAGCCAACGATGAACGTATAGTCAGTGATATTTTCACGCAGTGCACTCTTTTCTCATCGATATTACGTTCACCAGTTTAAGAAAATTATTTTATTATGATTGAAAGTGATTTTCATATTTAGACGTGAAAACGTCTATTCGCCCGTATAGTGATAGCCGGTTGAACCTTCTTGTGTTACAAAATACCGTCAGATTTGAATCGCTAATAACTACGACACTAATTATGCATTAAAAACAGTAGAGCGCACATAATCGGTGCACAAGTTCGTCGTGCAGCATTTATTTTGCATGTGACGTCTTTGGACGAGTGCATGTTGCTGATTGTTTCGAAATAGCGTTGTGTAAAGTTATAAATTAGTGTAGCGTGAAAACGCGTTCAACAAGGACGTTGAATCAAGTATGATTATAAAGAGCTCGCGAAATACTAGAGCCAAAGTGAGATAGGCAAAAAATATTAGTCGCAATATAAGTAAATATCGATATTATATTCAAAATTACAAAAAAGCATGTTATCTTATATGAGTCATAAATATGCTCGGAATTATAGAAAACGCAAATCGGAAGAAAGCTCGTGTCAAAAGAAACCCAAAAATTCCCGGGCCGAACAAATGCGAAATATACGGCAACACAGCAAATGAAGTTAGTGCACGTGTGTTATTTTTAAACACCACAGACCTATGGTAAACTTGTAATTTACCTATTCTGTAACTGTTATACTACTCTATGCATCCACCGTATTAAAGAGATTGGTAATGAAATTATATATTAATACAAAACACTTGTTACGATTTTATCACGACGTTTTCGCGAAAAATCTACTGCGCCTTTCTGTACCTTTTCTTCACACGTATTATCACTGAATCTATGGACGGATTAAAAGAACCGATAGTCATATGTCCCAAAAATTCAACGGAGCTGGTATTCAGCATTCACCTAACGATGAGAAAGGTATTTAGTTTAAGGAGTGGTGCCATTTTAGGTACACAACGTGCGTTATATCCAGAGCTCTAGGTACAGTCAGTACGTTCTGTAGCCCGACACGCGATCTACTAGTAACGCTCAATTAATGGCGTCTATTTGGGAACAGGGAATGAAAGACGGTCAGTCATGGTGGCGCCAAAGAGATCAGTGTTGGAAGATGGACCGTTTCGCCGCTTCTCGCGCCATTACAATCGCGCAATGCACAGCGATGAGATCACCAGCGAGGACTGTTAATATCTTTGGTCACAGTTCTAGCACAGGTTGTAGAGAACACAGCTTAGGTACGAAATACTTAACCTAGTTTGTTTTTCTTTTTTTTTATCAAACTTATAATCCATAACACAAACTATTTTAATGTATTACGTTTTATTTGATTTTTGGTTCGGTTTAGCTGAATATTCTTCATTGTGAAATTTTATTATTATTATTTTTAGTATTTGCGTTTCGCACACATTGTACCTTGGAGTTGCTTAACTAACTGTTATTAATATTAGTTTTAGTTTAGGTTCAGGGTGCAAATATCGCGACATATGTGGAACTATTCTAGACAGGAGACCATTTTTAATCTTCTGGAATAATCCAGTCTCTCCCGTTCTTTCGCAGATATAATGGCATCATCTTGATTTCTAAATTTATATAGAATAGTACATAACCTTCAGAAGGTTATAAGTTTATAACAGTACCGTTCCAAAGTACTCCATGTAAGTATGTGTCAGCTATGTCACTGTTCGATCATTATCTCCACTTACTGGGAAAGATACAAAGATGTTGTAAGATTGTATTAAACAAATGCCGTTTCTCGTCTTGAATCCCTGTGCATCCAAGACGTTGACTGTCAAGATGGAGTTATCGTTGCTGCTTTGTTTCATGTTAGCTTCCGCAGAATACTAGTCAGGTGTGTATGTTCCACAATACGATCTTGCAGTACCAAGCAGTATGCAGGCGTGCAGATACCGTAACAATATACCTACAGGTTCAGTCTTAAGAGGTTAGTTTTGTCGTGAACAGTCAGTGATGCAGGTGCGACAAATTCATCATGTTACAGTAGCGGGCAAGCAAGCCATTGTCCACAGTAAGACTGCTCGAATCTTGTATGCATGTCGTATGATTGTGTGGTCTTGTTTTTACTAAGTCCACGAGATGTACTACTTACTCCCACGCCCGCGCTGAAGGCTTCTACTTGCGGACTTGCAGCACGAAGGAAAAGATATCGCCAAGATCGGAAATTCTTGTTCTTCTTCACCGCCATATGCCAACACTAAAGTCGGCTGTCTTCGCTGAATTTTACTCATTGGAGGTATGGTTTTACCGCCACACGCCCTTGCTGTCGCCAAGCATTTTATATCTACTGCCAGGTCTTACTAAACACTAATGGCGGAAGTGAAGTATTCTAATCTCTCTGTGGTACGTGTAGCTATGTTCAGGGTGTGATACGTGTATTTTTTGTTTGTGAAATGTGTAGTTTATGAGGTGGTGATTGGGGCTGCGGAAAATAGTCTAAAAACCGCAGTCAAGACAACCGATCCGGGGGGGGGGGGGGGGGGGGGACGTAAGCACGTCAAGTCACGTAATGGCATAATACATAGGTCAAATTTTAAGTCAGAACCGCAGGTGTCAAACCCATCAAAATCTTCTCGATAATTAGTGTAATGTTGAAACTAATAGTCAATCTACCTGCAAATTATACGCCTCCTCAACGTCATTAGCGATAGGACAGGACTGGGGGGGCGAGGAGCGGTGTTATTGTATACGTCGTCCAACTCTGGGAGCCCTATTTGACGCAGTGGATGGCATATTACCGCCGCGCATGTGAACGCTGATTGGTCTCGGGCACTGCTGTATTCTCCCGACAGGCGGGGCTATTCAGACCGCTGCCGCTGTTAATATGCACACATCAAAGGCCGCCGCTGTTTTTACGCGACATCAAACAGGCGACAGTATCGAACTCGGGATGCCGCTGTCGCCCCCTCATACGCGAGCCGACAGGAGGGTAGCAAACGTCTACGACAGCCTACCCCGGCAGCTTAGGGGTCGCCGGTTCGAGTTCGGCCTAGGGCATGAGTGGTTTTAACTAGGTATCGTCTCCGTCTTGTGTTGTCCTTACCAGGCAGAAAAAATAATAATATATATATATATATACTAGCTGATACCTGCGACTTTGTACGCGTGGTTTAAGAATTTCTTTGCCAGAATTGAATGCAGAAAGTTGTTGGTAACGTCCCAAACAACACCGACTCGGCATAATATGACAGGAAAGCTGTCAATATATCACTCTACCGTCGAACCTGTCTCTTGAAGAGATTCAATTTCTAAACATGTTTCTGTCACCATTCGATAAGTTCTCAACATTTCGTGACTACAACTGTTAATCACACCGGAAAAAAATGTCCTGTGCCCTTCTTACAGATTTTCTTGTCAGATTCCATCAATATCGATATAGCTATTTAGTCGTCAAAACGTAACAAAAAGACAGAGACTTACTTCCGCATTTATAGTATTATTACTGCAGATCACTCACACACACACACACACACACACACACACACACACACACACTGACTGCGAAAAACCCCTGAGGGATCATTATAACGTAAAAAAAGTGTACACCTACAGCATTGCAAGACTACCTACGATTTGCCTCTCATTGAACCCCTAAACTTGTGATATCTACAGTTTAACATTGAATCCGAATAACCAACGGTCCAGGCGTGACTGTTACGATCAAAAACACGTAACCACGATCCAAACAGCAGTAAGCAAGCGTTTTAACCACTGAGCTACCAGACCGCTATATGGAAAGGAAGTACAGAGACCTACACATCCTATGCGTCTGTCTATCACCGTTCAGTAATTTTTCGAAATTATATGACAACATGTAATATTTATACAGAAAATTTTTCAACCGAATGTACACAGCACTTTTCTTCTTGTTTCAAAGGATAAGTGTGCAAACTTCCATCGAAATCGGATGAAAACTGTGGATTTGTATGAAAAACATACATTCATAGATAGATAGATAGATAGATAGATAAAACGGTCGTCATTCTGACTGTGTTCAGAAACGCGAGAATTGTGCCAAATGATGGCTTGTTAAGACTGCGTTGGCATATTACTTTCGTACGTAAAAGGTCAACCAGTGAGGTGATAACGTGACTCGGGAAGAAAAAATTGTTTTAACGTACTTTATTACTTTCGTAGAGTATAAAGAACGCCTAGGAAAAATAATTTACAATATTCTATAATAGAGTACAGGTGGCAACCCTAGTTGTGACTCCGAATTCACTTTTACGTAAATTTTAAACATTGATTCCGTGAAACAATCCCGTGAAAACGTCAAAGGAGCCTGAAGATTGAGTCGGAACCCGTCCGTCGCAAGGACGAGCTTCGGACAAGTGTTGACGCAAAGAGGGCGAGCCGTCACTCGGCCGAGTGTCGGTGCGGTGGCGGTGTTGGTCAAAGGTGCTTCGACCGTAACAGCTCTCTCCATTTTGTCAGCACATTAAGAAGAATCCGAACTGCCGTAAGGCTGTAACAGTGCAAAATAATTCCCATGTAAAGTGAACAGATCCATTCTTTTTTTTTTTTCTTTTCGAATTCATACCTGGATGAGGCCATGGCGTATCCGTGTCCTCAGTATCCTGAACAGGTCCAGTAGCTGACCGGGGTACGAAGGTGGGTAAAATTCCTTCGCAGTCTCCTCTGACGTTGTCACTTCACAATGTGACCAGTGCTAGAAATTCGTTTATAAATCCAGGGGTATTTGTTACTCCTCACTTTCAGACTCAGGCGTAAAATGAAACTTTTCAGGCTTAATCCTAATATATAAAACGCTAACGTGGCGTCTGCGTGCGTCGTCTATAGCTGCTTCACCTATTGGCTAAAGAACGGCCAATCATCAACCACCATACTACATTCGTACCACCATCTTCCTTTTCGTTTATTTACAGCTAGATGCAGAAATTTATATAAGGAGAAGAAGATTCAGTATTTACGCTATTTTATCAGTTAGACGCAGAAATTCATGTAAGGAGAAGTGGATTCAATATTGACGCTATATGTATCAGTTATCAAAACTAGGTTAAACCATAACCTAAGAATTGTTTTGGCAGACGATAAGACACAATGAAGTTTATTAAAAACTAAGAGAAACGTACGTAATCGTGCAATGTATAAGTCAAATTAATAACAGTTATCCGTTTTCGAAATTATAAAAATGCATTTATTTAAATAAAATATAACCAAATATTCTGATAATCTAACCAGAATAAGGTACTCATATCACGAAAGATATAATTAAAAATGATTTCAATTTATAATTCGCAATTCAACAAAGATATTCTTGCAGCCAAATAGCGGCGAGCAGAGATAGAAAATTAATGCGAGGCAATCATACGCATGGAGGAAGGAAATATATGGAGGAGAAGTGACGTTAAATCGGTGAAGCAGGCTCTAAACTCTCCCGCATGGCTGCAGCAGCGGTATTGCGCTTCCCAACATTGCGATGTTCCCAGTATATCCCGAAAACTAAGCAAGCTATCGAAAAATTTTATTCTTTATTTTCCATTTGTCTCGTCGTGTTACATAAGAATCGATCATTAAATATGACTTTTGCGAAATTTTTCTTCTCCATTTCAACTCAAGAAACCTCACTTTTGATACAGTATATCTCTAGAACTAGGTGAGATATCGAAAATTTTTATTCTTTATTTTTCATTTGTCTCGTCTTTTTAAATAAGAATCCATCATCAAATTTGACTTTAACCAATTTTTTCTTCTGAATTTCAACCAAAACCATTTCACATTTGGGACAGAATATCTCGAAAACTAAGTAGAATATCAAAAAATTTTATTCTTCATTTTTTATTTGTCATATCGAGTTACATAATAATCCATCACCAGATATCGGCGTCACCTTTATCCTAGAGTCCCCTTGAGGTTTTTGTACAGTCGGGGACAGAATTCGAGAGACCCCTCGCCTTTCGATTATGCTTCGTTCTAGACACGAATACCGCATGGGACAGCATAACTGGTAGGTGGTACACTAAATTCATGATAAAATAGACCTCTCATACCCAGCACTTTACCCAAGACTAAAAAAATGAGCCCGCGCAGCAAGAAACTCGCAGACGCTCAGAGGGAAAGTTCGGAGTTCTGCAGTGAAAATAATCACGAATATCACCATTTTAGTTATAATAATTATTTAAATAACCAAATTGATTAATTATAGAGAGATGGTAACACTTTTTTCGTAATTTTGATAACCGTTGCGTATTTTTTTTTCCTCGAATAAACAGTTAACAATTCCCTAGCAAACTCAATTATATGGCGAATACAGAAAAGAATCGCTAAATTACGCACGGAAAACCAATAAGAGAGTGTGAATGGACTTAGTTATACTTTCTAACGCTGCAGCGTTATAGAACTGTGCGTGTGACAAATACACACAAAGGTAAAGGGTAAGTAGAAAGAGCATTCACGAAAGAGCTCTAATGGTAAACTAAGTCACGAAATATAAATAAACTATTCCCAGAAAATTAAATGGTGCGGAATATTAACACCTTAATTTTGTATTCATCATACCATATTTAGAAGGTAAGCTAAACTTGAACGCAGTAGCACCAGTTTTAGTAGTAATAATAGTCATTAAGAACAGTAAATAAATAAAAAAATCCGTCTGCAATGTGAATTAGCGGTTCCACATTTTAAATCTGGAAGATGGAAGTAGTAAAACTATCATCTCTCTCTTTGTTTCTAACTAACACTGATAATTCTATAAAATTTTCTGTCAAGCTTTATTTCCTGCCGTCCAAGCCCGATGGGTTATAGGTAACACTGTTACCTGGCATTCGGGAGGCCGCGAATTCAAACCCCGTCGGGGATCCAGTTTCAGTATTCCAAGATTTTCGTAAATCTCTCCAGCTGAACTCCAGAAAAGTTCCTTCAAAAAGCGGTGGCTGAAATTCTTACCCGATCCTAGTTTCCAATACTATCAGGATTCATATCACATTGCCGCCGAAGATATGACGAAGACATGACAAAAAAAAAAAAAATAACATGGTGGGTATGTGTATCCGGCTTTCGGGAGGTCGTGGGTTCGAATACCCATCTAGCCATCCAGGTAAACGTTTTAGATGGTTTCCCCAAATCACTCCAGGCGAATGCCGGGATTGTTCCTTCAAAAGGCCATGGACGAATTCCTCCCCATTACTTGTCCCCAGTCCTTTCCTGCCTCTAATGACCTCGATTAGATGTAAAGCTAGAAGCAAAACATAATTGCATCAAATAAAAATAATTACATCTCTGTGGTGTGTTTTAACCCTTTTCCTTGTTGGATTTATCTTATTCGACGGCCGAACATGGTAGCGAAGGGAGTAGAGTGCTATTTCCACATGTGGAGAGTCTCTAGTTCGGTGTTGTATTAGGGCTGGTCGACGTGGAAATCATGATAGAGAGAGAAAAGGACTTGGGGCATGTTTCGGGAAGGAATTCAGCCTTGGCCATACCAGAGAATCATCCCAGCACTCACGGAGTGATTTCGATTAATCGGTATTGTGGTATGTCTTGTATCGTCTTTCAATTGTATGAGCAAAAAGCATTTGGAAATATATCAGTACACAGGATAAACACACAAAACGGTTTAGCTGGATGAATGGCTATCGGGAGGAATGCCATTAAAAATTTAAAGACATTTTTATTGAACCAAAAGGCAATTGACCTCCTTCAAAAATATCTCGCTAGTCCACCTCATCTCACAAAAAAAAATATTCCTTGTTTGGTGCCAACTAGTAACATGGCTGAGTTCTAAACATGTATTAGGATAAAAAAAAAAAATTGGAAAGTAGGCGTACTATAGTGAATCTGTTTAGTGCACAAGGGAGGGGTATTTAATTTCAGTTGAGTGTATAGGATTTAATCTCTTTAACATTATGCGTGGTTATTTCGTAAGAAGAAGATCTTCCTGCTGGCTCAGTTCAGACGCAAGGAGGAGGTAACCGTCCGACAAACGTTTCGAGGAAGTGTTTATTTACCAGTGGCTCTGAGGAAGTGAAGAACACTTGTTCAGTAGAATTAGCTCTAATAAAATTTGTGAATATGACCATCCGTACACGAAATATGCCCATTTTCGAATTACGAGCACCTACAAATACAGTGACAGTCATTTGCCGAAAGTAACAGAAACAACTTCATATAACATATTAAAGTTACTTCATCATAATTAGAAGACCGATGAAAATGTTGAAAAATAACATTGAACTAATATGTATAGGTCATTAAAAATTTCTGAAAATTACTTCTGGAGGATTTTAACTTCAGCATACCCTCATTGCGTCTTGTAATGTTCTACTTGCACTATTTGATTACAAAATTAATTAATCAATATTCCGTGATAATGGAGTTATTTAAAAGAAGAAGAAAAAAAAAAAACTGGAAGTGCACGTGTGCAGGTTATGGAAAATTGACATGCCTCCATCTGCTGATGTAAATATTTTATGACCTTCCTTGCCATTGACCATTTAACCTGCTGACTATTGTGTCAGCCTTTGTTGAGTGTAATGTGGAATTCTATTGTGAAAGTCAACACAGGAGACGTACACTACACTCATTCAAAAGCCAACCATATGCGCAGATAGAACTCGAATCAGTGGACCTTTATTATTATTAATTAAATTTCTCTCGGGCTTCCAGCCGTGTTAAGATGTTACATTTGTGGGACGTTTCGAAGGCGTCCAACCTCTGCCTTCAATCTCAACCAAATATCAATCAATAAGCAGAGTTGGACGCCTTCGAAACGTCCCAAAAATGTAACATCTTAACACGGCTGGGAAGCCCGAGAGAAATTTATTAATATACAACGCCGTGAAAGATTATGATCTTACTTTATTATTATTACTCCGCGATTCACTAAAAGTGGGTGGTGGAGGGGTGTATTGCTCCTATCCCGAAAGGGTAATGGTTTGGAAGGGGATATACGGGATATGGCAGGAGGCCTTTACAATGCGGTGACAGTGTTCTAGCCCCTACACTGCTAGCGCCCTGCTTAAGTATCTTGGTCGAGGACTCTTGCGAAGGAATTTGTGAATGTGTCTGCGGTCGTGGTTTGCCAAAACGGAAGACAATTCCGTAGGCCCACAGAACAAGGAAATTATCAGACATTTCAGGCATGAGATTTTCCTCATCCTCGTTCAACTAACTTGCTTATATTGCTACCTGAGGCTCACACAGATAACAGACGAAAGAATTATACAGGTTTAGAACCGTATATCCTCGAGGAACTTTCTGAACTTTTTTAAAATTTGTTTCCAGCTTGACATCTCGACTTTGAGGTCATGGGAGACGGGAATAGGACCTTTTTGGTGAACTATACCGACGTTCGCTTACAGTGATTTGGAAAAACTGTAGAAAATCCAAATCTGGATGGCCAGAAGCGGATTTGAAACCCGCAGCCTCTCGAATGCCAGGCCAGAAACATTATCGCTCGTCCACAACGCTCAGATTTTTTTAATTGACCGTAACATACAGATATATAAGAACAATAATTATAGACTGACTCGGCCATGAATCATTTTAATATATCTATTTTTGCAGCCTAGTAGTAGACGAAAAAATATTAGATCAACTAAAGATGCCAGATCTTAATCACATCGTTTCTCACGAACCCGGAAACAACCATAGTACACCCTTTTATAACCACACATGTAACGTTTCAATTAGTTTATGGAAGATAACATCATTTTACTTTTACATATCCAGCGTATTCCAGTTTGAAAAGCAATCATCCTTTTCCTTCAGAATGCAGGCATAAGAATTTTAAAAGCTCCACTGCATATGGAATTAGCCAACGTCATTAACTGTAAGACTGACAGCAGTCTTTTTCCAAGACCATTCTTGCTTGTAGAAAATGCCATGGTGGCTCCCAAAAGTGAGAAGTATTATTGCGCCGGTTCAAATTCCTGTCGGCTATCAAATTTCGTTTTTTCATGTTTTCTCAAAACCTTTGCAGATTAATGCCAGGATGATTCCTCTGGAAGGCATTGATCAACTTGTTTCATGTTCTTTGTTCACAGTTCTCTCCTATATTTATTTACCTCGACAGTAAGGAGGCGTTTAGCGCTAATTATTAAAAATGTTTAATGTATATAAAATAAGAACTGATGTGCAGTTTTCAGACGTGAAATTTTAATTCCAAAATACTGTAAAATAGAAATTTCAAATATACACAAGTTATATATATATATATTTCTGTATTGACAGGTATTTGACGCATATAATTATCACAGCAATATCTGAAAACTTATTTCGGATATTTTTAAAAAATATTATCTTTTCTTAGGCGGGATTAGGGGTAGTAAATGATTCTTGTTTAATTTTTCTGCAGCGCGTCACAGCGCCTAGTATTTAAAAGTTATTCACACATCGAAACGAGATAATTCTTTGCAGTTATCATTTTGTAAACGAATCTAATCCAGCAGTATTCTTGTCAAACTTTTACAATTACAAAATTTTATTTTGATACTGCTTTGTCTAGGCTCTAATGAAGGAAAATGTAGTTTTATCTCGATGGCAGATGATTCCGAAGTCACAATACAAGGAAATATGCATCGTTTCCTGCCAGAAGACTTTCCTCATCGAAAATATGCGAGTTATATTCAAACATTAGTATGCTTCAGTGTCAATCGCTACACCAGCCACATCTAGAAATTTGAGTGATATGAGAAGGAGGGTAATAATTACTTTGCATAAAGAGCTATATTCAAATGGTTTTATAACTAGAATTATGAATATAAACAAATATTTTTTAATTTTTAATTTAATTTAATTGCAATGGAGCACAGGCTCCGGTGGCAATTTCCCTACACACCCATCTTCCCCCTATCTGCACCCACCTACATTTGCTCTCTACAAATTTTATCTTTAAATTCTTTCAAAGTTTTCGGTAAATTATTCAGTTTAAAATTACAGTTTAAATATACATTAAGGATTGATGTTCGCAATAGAATATTCGTCTACGAGGCGTCACAAATAATTCAGCGATGAGGTGAAATATTGTCATTTGTAAAGGTTGGGATTGCAGGATAGTCATCTGTGACCGACATATTTTTGAAAATTGGGTGTCTGTTCCATATAACACGATGTTAACTTCTATAAGGGTGTGAATTACGTCTCCCATATCATGTCGCAGCAGGACAAATATTTCGTCCACCTGATGGTTTCTCGAGGAGCCAAGGACGCAGGAAACTGATCATCCAATCATAAACGTTGACATGAACCCAGTAGAAAGTGCATAGGTTGAAATGGTCTACATTCTAAGAAAGACGGAATATATGTCGACGA
>CM061918.1:35632007-35856706 GCA_031002005.1 Vandiemenella viatica
CTATTACACGACCTCGTTCAAACTCGGTGAGCTGTTGATAATGGCTTCTTCGTCTTCTTAAAGGCATTCTTGGCTAACATCAACTCACTATGTCAAATCTCAGCGGTAAATAACGTTCACAAACTTTACAGCGCGTATTTAAAGCAAACCTGATTTACAAGCTCTGAGTAGCGCTACTAGCGCCACACTTATGCGCGAAGCGCGAAATTTGAATCGATGTCATCTTTCAGATGTATAAACACGCCTACCAAATTTCGTTTATCTAACACAAGTCTTTCTTGGTGTTGGGATTTTTTTTTCCGTCTGTGTATTTGACACAGCGGTCCACTCGGAGGGTAGGCGACGGAAGTTCGGAATGAGGTGTGGCGAGGGGCAAGGGGGACATGACCTTGAATCGCCAATCGAGAAACAGGATATTTCAACACCCCCTCCAAGCACTCCCTCTTCTCCTGCTGATACTCCGACGCGGAAGACATCAATAACCATTACAAACTGTTGGGGTTAAAAACTCCTTTCTTATTGGCTTTCCATAACTAGGACTGCACAGTCATTCGCTTTGCGCAGCGTGTCCAAAATCCCGAAACACACTCCCACTCTCCGTGTCCAGTGATATTTACATCAGATTCACTTTGTCCAACTTGCCGCGGGCGGGTTAAGTTATTCCCCCGGCCAGGGCTGTTTTTGCATATACCGGAGCCCACCGCACGCTTGCTTCTGCATGAATAGGTTGTGCAAAATTTCAGCGATGGGCAGATTGTTAACTCACTGGCGAGCACGCACGCCCAAATGAAATACATGTCTACAACAACATATACATACGGGAAAAGTTTTCCTTAACCCCCATAATTTACACTATTTTCGAATTTTACATTGCAATCGTATGTGGGGTAGTAGACTGGCAGAAACTGAAAGTGCAACACCAGACGGAGTTGTGATAAATGAAGGAAAGTTGGCCCCAATTATCGCCAAATGAAGAGTATTAAACGATTAAAAATGGAAAGTTTTACATGTAATAATATGAGAATTACGAGGATATTTACTATTCAAAATTGCTATGTTATTTTAGCGTATAAGTAGTGAACAGTGTTGTGTAATATGACACGTTTGCAGGTATGCAAAGGCGTAGACTGACGAACCTCTACATCAAAATGTCTAAAGGTGGGCTTCCTATTGTAACGAACGCGTCTTGTGACCGCTAGTTACATTAATAAACTATATGTTTATTATTTAAAATGTGGAATATTTTAGTGGGCGTTTGGGCGCAGTGTACATTGTACAAGTGTGGAGCGGCAGATCTGAGGAATGCCAGCAGGCCGGTTCCTAGAATTAGCGAGGGGAGAATAGTGAGTGCCTAATGGAGGGGAGATTTGTGCTTGCCAGGTAGACAAACAGGGTGATCGGCGAAAGTTTTGTTTTGCATGTGGCACGACGAACGAGTGAAGAGATATTCTATGCCGGCCGGCCAGCACGTTCGGACGATGTGATTTCTGGACTATCCATTCGTGAGTGGGACTGTTGCTGCTGCCTGGATCCGGACACCCGCTATTTTGTTTGAGCAGATGAGCTCAGGCAAAGGACGACATCTGAGGAACTGTGCTACACTGGTCCATAGCAGAGAAGACCGTCATCCAATGTGTTGCGGCAGACATGTACATTCGGTAATTATACATCGCCAAAGAAGGACACTGTGCTAGCTAGACTTTTCAAGTTCATAGCATTGCCCAGCTACGACCCTGCAGATAAGAACTCTCATAGCCCGGAGCAAACATCTCTTTCAGAAGTGAAGTCAAAATGTTGACTTCGTTTACTGTTTAATTTTTGTGTATTTTATATAAAATACCCTGGCGCCCACAAAAGGACAACTGATTAATTTTTAACTAATTTGTTATATATGTCACGTGATTAATTGAAATAAAACCATTTGTGATTTCTCGTATAAAGTATTCACGCAAGTTCTACCTTTCATGATAATAAAATAAAATAATAAAATTAATTATAATTTTAAATCAGGTAATGAGGTCAGAACGTTACACTATGCAGCGTCAGCCGCTAATGACTGCTACAATGGAAAGCAACGGGAGCGATCCGAGAGCAGTGTAGATTCAGCCGCTATGTCACACGGAAAGCTGTTATTTACTGTGGGGGAAGATGAAAAATTGGTGAACTTAGAGTGCATATACAGGGTGTTACAAAAAGGTACGGCCAAACTTTCAGGAAACATTCCTCACACACAAACAAAGAAAATATGTTATGTGGACATGTGTCCGGAAACGATTACTTTCCATGTTAGAGCTCATTTTAGTTTCGTTAGTCTTCGTGCTCGTATTGTGGACGGCTGTGATACAATACGCCATTCTCCATGGCTGCATCAGCGCATCAGGGATTCCATGCGACGGATGGTGGATGCATGTATCCTCGCTAACGGAGGACATTTTGAACATTTCCTGTAACAAAGTGTTTGAAGTCACGCTGGTACGTTCTGTTGCTATGTGTTTCCATTGCATGTTTAATCTGATTTGAAGAGAAATAATAAAATGAGCTCTAACATGGAAAGTAAGCGTTTCCGGACACATGTCCACATAACATATTTTCTTTGTTTGTATGTGAGGAATGTTTCCTGAAAGTTTGGCCGTACCTTTTTGTAATACCCTGTATAATGTTTCTTCACCACTGTACAAGACCAGTCTCTGAAAGACAATGCTTGGAAAAAATAGCGGAAGTCCCTGAAAGATGGGGTAGTAAAATACAATATAATCTAACAACTTTATTAATATTGTTTATTGCCTTCGCGTTATTTGTTGTTATATCATATATATTATTTCTACA
Source organism: Vandiemenella viatica (assembly GCA_031002005.1). Classification (NCBI taxonomy): domain Eukaryota; kingdom Metazoa; phylum Arthropoda; class Insecta; order Orthoptera; family Morabidae; genus Vandiemenella; species Vandiemenella viatica. The sequence goes on from CM061918.1 coordinate 35,634,834, forward strand.
AGGTGTTCATTTGTCACAAGCCATTACCTCCCTTCGTATCTAACCTAAATCGATAAATATGGTATCATTCTAAAAATTAATGTATCCGATTTGATCATATCATATTTTAAGAAAGTAGTTTTTTTTTTAATTTAACCTTAAAGGGAAAAAATATTAAAATTTCAAAAATGCTGTTTTTGTGTTACGAGCCGCTTATCTCGCTAGATACCTAACTGAGATCGTTAAATGAAATATCATTTTAAAGATTAAGATCTTCGCTCTGCTGACATCATGTATTAAGACAAAAAAATCGGAATTCGACCCTTAAAGGGCAAAAGTATCAATATTTCCACAACGAGTTTTTGTATCACGAGCCATTTGTCTTCCTTGAGATCCAACCGATATAGATAAAGGAGAAAGCAATTGAAAGATTAAGGTCTCCACCGTGGTCACATCTTATTTTAAGAAAGGAATTTTTCGGAATTCGACCCTTCCCCATCTTCATCACCAGAAATTTCGTGTGAAAACACCCTGTCTACTCGGTTAGTCACCCGGGAAGACTATATTAAAAAGCACAGTGTTTGTATAATATGAGGGGGAAGCCATCACCCAACCATATTACCACTGAACCTTTCACATGGAGAGAACCAATTTGCAACATGTTGGTTTTCCAGTCGTTTGCTAAAACATTTTGTCTTTTGAGGTTTGAAACCCGCAATTTTACTAACTGATCAAACACAAACTGACTGCGAGAGAAATAAAGCCTGAGTGACCGATATAACATTACACACCCTGTCCGTCTTTCATGACAAAACATTTTATTTACCTTTAAAAAATATCCTATGTACTTCCTAATAATGGTTAATATTTCCTTGACAACTTTTATAAAGATCGGTATAGCCGTTTAGTTGTGAAAACGTTAAAGACAGAGTTGCTTGCGCATTTATAATATTAGTGTAAAGGTGTCAGAAGTTATAAGACCGGGGCAGATGAGAGATTCCATTAAAATTCATAAGGTAAGGATATAAAGTCCAATGTTTCCGTTAATTTTAAGCGGGGCATATCATTCCACTAAGCAAAGATTTCATATGAAACTTTGATAACCTGTGTTAATTCTCATTAAGCAAATTCGCGTTTGACGTGCAACCCGGGAAGTAATTATCGAAACGTGCATTCATCGCGTTTCGATGAATATGAAATTCCGCGTAAACATTTGTACTACGGGCGGCGTTATTACACAAATCCATTAAAACTGCTGCCGGTAAACAAAGAGTTTGAATACAGCAGAGAGCCACAATTTAATGACATCACAAACTTGACGTCATTATCGTCTGTCGGCCGGCGTTAAACACAGTGAACGACCGTAACTGCGATTAGCGGGATCGATACTGAAATCGACGATGTTATTCATCGCAATTACCAACGTTTTATGTCAACGTTTTATTTTTATAGCTCTCTGATTTGTAGCTCGTCGAGGTAAAAAGGTTCTGGATGCAAATAATTTGGAAGTTACTGCAAGGAAGCCGATTTATGACTGGATTCTGACGGAGATTCAAACCCTTGTCCTCCCGGAAGCGAAGCCAGAAGTTAACCGTTCACCCACCACGAACGGTCTCTAATTAAAATCGTCGTAGTAGATATTTTAAGGAATATTGCCGATAAGTAATACCCTAAATAAACATTAACTTCGGTCAGTTACAAGCACTGGCATGGAGGTATTTCTGAGCAGTCGTTTCAAGGTATAATCGGTCCCTTGTGCTTGATACATTCATTTTCGTTTTGTCTTTGCTTCTCACGTTTTTTCGTGGAATATACCATATATGATTCACTGTGTACAATGACAATAATACTTACAGGAGCTGAAAATAGAGTTTCCGTGGAGGATTGGAAATATTTTCCTCAGTGATACACGAAGCAAGCAACCAGCAAGCGTGCTGCACGCAATCATTCAAGCAAATAATCTGTGAAACAAAATAAGAGGGGTCGTCTGAAGGTAGGTACTTTGCGTGCTGTCAGAATTAATTTCAATATTTCCTTAAAAACTTTCTCGGTGGAAGTTTTTACGTGAGCAAACAAAACGCAAGTTAGTCAGCGACAAAATTTTAAATTACATTTTTTTTTATTTCTATTTAATGGATAACACGCATTCGGTTGAGGTCTGTTAACTTATAGGAAGTCACATAATTTTATTTCTTACGATTTATTTTGCTTTTTCTGTTGATTGAAGTAAGGAAGTAATTTGATTCCTAATTTTGATGGAATATATCTTATATTAAAAAAATAGTTACGCAAATGTTGCTAATTAAAAAAGCACATCACCTTATTACGCAAGTTAGGTATAATTTTAGAGCTTTTTCGCACTCATTACTGAAAGCTGAATTTTTTGCACTGTTTGGAGACTCCGTGATCTTCACCTTCTATATCGGCGACTTTAGTCGAAAACCAGTTACCACCCTAAGCAATGTTATCGGGGAGCGTAGAATTTATGAGGCAGGACAGAGTGGAGAGATGGATGTCAACGCAAACTTGATTGGATCGTATGCTTGTAAGTGTTGTCTTCCGGTGTCGCTGGAAGGCCTGTTAGCGCCGTCGCTGCCGGATGTCCCGTACCGAAACTTTCAGCGGCATTTTGACTCGCAGCTGACCCGATGCCAGGAAACACGGCATTACGGGAAACCGCAACGGAAACGGGGACAGGACCTCCTCCTACCTTCACTCCGTCGCAGGCCTCCACGAAAACGCAGAAGTGTCCACGCTCTGTGCTGACAATGAAACCTAGTGTTATACAGGGTGTTAGCATCCATCAAAATAAGACAAAAATGCCTAGTACACATTTGGTCGTAAACGCATAGTTTTGGAGTTAATAACAGGTACGCAATGTAACGCCCGGCCACGGCATTGCATACCTCTGCTCTGTCTTAGTTGGTCCTACAAGTCTTCAGTGCATGTCATCATGTACAGGACCAACCAAGATAATTTTAGAGGGTGCGTGATTCCTCAGGGAGCGTGAAGTTAAATAGGAAAGGGGGGGGGAATTCGGCGAAATCTCACCAAGGGGGAGGGGGGGGATCGACGGAAATCTCACGTGAGGTTTTTAAATTCTTGAGGGACAGTAGAGCTATTTAAATATTGAAAAAAAGGTCTATAAACGGGGCATATGTCGACTTTAAAGGGGGGTATTAGGTCTAGAAACCGACTTTACAGGTGGTATGACCGCCCTCGGGAACGGAAAAGAAAGTATCAAAAAGCTGCGAGGTCGATTATCGGGGGCGGAGGGGGTGGGTTGTCTCATCAAAATCTCACGTCATTTTAGGGGGGGGGGTCCCGCCAGATCTCAACAAGTCTCACCAGAGGGGAGGGGTTCAGAATTCTGGGGAAAAACCCCCCACGTTATTAACGGACGCACCCTTACATAAGGGCTGAGGCATGCATTGCCGAGGACGGGCGTCACATTGTAGACCTGTTATTAACTCCGAAACTATGCGTTTAAGGCCCAATGCTTATTAGACATTCTTGTCTTATTTTGTTGCATACCATCACATCCTAAAATACATTACATTTTTTAACACCCTGTATTTAAAGATTTGTAACGTATGAGTTTGCGACCCTGTGTTTATTAGAGAATTTTGTCTTATTTTGTTGCATACTATCACCTCCTAAAATATTTTACACTTTTTTAACACCGTGTATTTAAAGATTTGTAAAATAATTTTCCAGCTAGAAAAAAAAAATTCAACATAAGTGTCTAGGTTCTAGAGCAGTGGTTCCCAACAGGGGTGGTACCGTTCACCGGGGGGAGTATCTGGTAGATGGAAAATTTAGGGGGCCTTAAGGACCATCCTCCGCACATCTGCTTTGAAGTATTATATCCGGCTTTAATGGTTACATCAAAATGTATTTCCATGATCATATACAGCCAAAACAGGATTGACAAATAAGGCACCAAATAACGAAACATTAGTGTCATCGCACCGAACTCAGCGCTCTAATTAATATTGTCCCGTAATATGAATTAGTTAATCAAACTACGAACAATGCACCAATATTGTTAATTATTTAACAAAATAATTTTACAAATCTGTCCTTATTTTTCTGTATGTGATATTGTACGACTTTACCTAAAAGGAGAGCGATCTAATCACTGTTTCGAAAAGTGGGTTACGAGCCATAACTGTTGGAGCACTAAGGGTTAGATTAATTATAACAAGAAGGGGAATCGGTGTGTCTTTTTCTGAAGAGGAGTAGCAATTAATTAATTCTTTGTTGGAAAAAGGGGCGGCAGGACAAAAAGTGTTGTGAACCTCTGATCCACAGCAGTGATTCCTAAAGTTTTTCGTGTTACGTCCTCCTCCCATCAAAAGAAAAATTCCTCCCTTCCCCCTTCCACAATTTTACCATTAAAAAAGTAAATGCCTACTTTTCAGTACTAACAGAACATCTCAGAAGAATCTCACTAAGTATGAGATGTTAGCAGTACTGGATTTGCCACGTAGCAAGAGTTGGCAAATGCTACGGGCCTCGCGCCTATGCGTCTACATGATCTGACTTGAATGAATATAGTAATTATTTACTTAGGGGGCGTCCATTAATTACGTGAGACGATACACCGGGGGGGGGGGGAGAGTCCGACGAAACCTAACCAAGGGAGAGGGGAAGGGGAGTTATTCATGAGGTTTTGAAATTCTTGAAGGATAGTAGAGCTAAAAAAAGTCTTTAGGGGGGGGGGGGTATTTGGTCTTCTAGAAACGACACGGAAACCGACCTTAGGGGGTGAGGGGATTATAACCGCCCTTGTAAATAATGAGAGCTTTATTTTTTTTTAAAAAAAAAAAAAGTCTCAAAAAACTACGAGGTCGATTAGCAGGGTGGGGGGGGGGGTCTCCCTCAAAATCTCACGTCATTTTATGGGAAGGGGGGTCCATCCAGATCTCGCCATATCTCACCAGAGGCGGTGGGGTCCGGAATTGCGGAAAAACCTCACGTAATTAATAGACGCCCACTTATACTATATCATAAACTTTAATACGTAAACTAAACCAAAGGACTCTTGTTCGCATTTGTTACAGGTCCAGCGCAGTCTTAAGGGGGCATCCATAAATTATGTGAGATCTAGCCCTACCCCCCCTTCTCCCCCTAGAAATATCCCTCGCAACTTTTTGATACTTCTTTCTTTTTGTCCAACAATTTTTTCCAAAATCTCATGTGAGATTTCCGTAGACCTCCCCCCCCCACCCCCCGCTTGGTGAGATTTCGCCGGACCCCCCTAACCTGGCTCTGGATGTTAGGATACACGTTTTGTACTCGAGGTGGTGAAGAAGACACAGTACTTGCAACGGTGTATAGCAGTGGTAGTTAACTCGACTCCTACAGCCCAGCTAACTGAAGGTAGGTTCCCGCGGCGCGTGGTTTTTGAGGTCGCGCCGAATCAGCTGAAGCGCACGGATCAGTACGCGCTGCAGGCTAGCCCTCGCCCCCTCCCCACCACCTTGCCGAGTGTAGTTTCAGCTACGCGAGCCTTTGATCCTTACTAACTGGGCGACGGATAGAGGCGCGCCATCCCTGACAGCACAGGCGGGACCCTTTCCACGGCCCGCTCCTTGGTAGCTGGATCGGCCCGGCCGACAAATGCGCGGGTCGTGGGAAGCCAGCTTCAGTGGGCGGTAGAGGTTTTGTCCGATACTGAAGCACTATCCTTCTTGCTGTAATTCTGCTTTATAAATTTTATGAAGTAAATTACTATGGAACCGGTGTGCGGTCAGAGGTACAAAAGTGGGCAGTACGTAAAAAATGTTGACTATGGCTGGTGTACGGTTTGGGTATCGTCCACATGGCCGGCCCCTTAAATTTCTTTAGCCCTCCCCGCCGCTTCCCATGGAGGCGCACCCCACCGTCCATTAATTTCGTGAGGTGTTTTCCGGAATTCTGGACCCCTCCCCCCCCCCAAACATTACGTGAAATTTTGACGGGACCCTCCCACTCCCCTCCTGCTGATAGACCACGTCGTTTCTACACCCTTTAGCCCCCCTAAAGTCGAAATCCACCTCATTTGTGACCTTTTTTTTTTAAGCTCTAACTGTACTTCAAGAATTTAAAAAACTCACGTGAGATTCCATCGCCCCCTCCTCCTCCTCCTTGGTGAGATTTCGCCGAACCCCCCTCCCCCCATTTCACATCACGTAATTAATGGACGCCCCCTTAGGTTGGGAACCTACAGTCTCTGGTTTCAGTCTGAAGTGGTGCAACATGAGTGTGAGAAAGACATATTCACTCAACACGTATGACCATACCTACTGTAAGAGAGACACATTCCGACAGAAGCAACTGACAGCCGGGTTTGAAGCGTCTGGTTCACCGCCGCGGGGGTGGCTGTGTCCGCCCTTCCATTACCGCGGAGAACGTTTCGCCACCATTACCCCTCAGCTCGTTTTTCGGGCCCGCCTCACTCCGCAAACGGCCGCGCCGGCCAGTGGAGAGCAGGGCGTGGAACGTTTCGGACGATTTATAGCCAGCCCACCAGAGGCGAAAAACGAGAGAGAAAAGGACGAACAAACAGGCAGGGCAGACAGCCGTCCGCGGTACATCCACACGTGGACGCATTCTCAGCTATCAGAATACGACACAGCGACCTCACAACAACCACATCCTGGTAGCTAACCCAAAGGAACGATACTCATCTACAACTCCTGATTTCCCTTAATTTATTCATGCTACCATTGCATGGGATGTATGTGAGTGTATGTGGTATGAATCACGAAAGGCGACTTTCATTGTCTGTACAGGTCTTCCCACGCGCTCTACGACCATTGTTTCTTTTTTTTAATTATGGCTTTACGCCTTGTCGACGTCGAGGTCATTAGAGGCGGGAACGGACTGGGGTCAGGGAACGAGAAGCAGTTCGGCCATGGTCTTTTGAAGGAAGCATCCCGGCAATCACCTGCAGTGATTTCGGGAAACCATGGAAAACCCAAATCTAGATGCTCGGACGTGGATTCGAACCCGCGTCTACCCGAATGCGAGGTCAGAGTTACAACCACTAGTGATATAATTTACATACTTTATAGTTTGGTACCTTCTAGAACTTAATTTATGGAACATACACGACTCTACGGAAGCAAGCATGTATTCTACGATTACCAGAAAGCATTTGTAATGTGATGCTACAGGAAAGGGGTAGCCAACCCGCGGCCCACTCTGAACATTTTTGCGATATTCATCACACGTTTACAAAATATATTTATTTTATAATGGCCAAAGTAGTGAAAACTAATGTATTAACAAAAAATACAATATTTCTACACCCATATAAGGAAAATTAGCCGTCGAAATTATGAATAAAATTAAATTTTATTTTAAAATAATTATCTTGCGAATATATGACAGATATTGCCTGCTTTATTTATAAGTTTACAGTTATGAGTTCGCAGAGTAATTAAATTATATTCACTCCAAAAAATGTCTATCGTGGGTCTAAATCTAATTTGGGGATATATAATTTTATATGCGGCCCGCGGAGTTATGATGGGTTTCTAAAGTGGCCCGCAAGGTCATTTGGATTGGCCACCCCTGGTTTAGGAGGATGTTGAATATAAAGGAGACATAACGTACGAAATGAACGTGTTTTTGGAAATGATGAGCAAGGAAAAAAATTTCACAACTTATTTCGTATTTCTCGCAACGCCCAGGCTACACAATTACCTGTTTAAAGTTAGAAGGGTAAAAGTTTTTTTTATATTTTTGTAACTATCACACAGAACAAATAATTCTGGATGGTGGGTTACTTTCAGGGTTGCCAGCCATACTTCATAATGAATTGGTTTTGGTCGGTACACTTTAGCCTAACCATAAAGTATGCGCGAATACTTTGTTTCAGGTAAAAAACATAATTCATGGAGCGCGACATTTTTGTACGTAATTAATTACCATCGACTTACTAGTCCTTACGACAAAACGAAACGATACGCACACTCATGAATCGTTGATTTCTGAGAGGTAAAGAAGTGAGTAATACAAAACGCAGAACTTGTCTCTGTACATACAACTGCAAGTGATAATTTGTCAAATACAAAAATTATTGTCTGCTGCTATTGTTCCCGCCATTTCAGCTTTCAGTGAAGCGGCCTATTCGCTCAGTGGTTAAGGCGTCCGACTGGCGATCAAAAGGTTCCCGGCTCGAATCCCGGTCTCTGTTAAGATTTTCAAAGACCCTTAACCCGACCTTCACCTCTGGCACAGTTTACTGTGTAATGTGAAGTATGTCAGAACGATTCCGTGGTTCAAACTCCGCGTTAAACTGAAGATCCCCTACACCCGGTAGGGTTACGAGGTTAGGCTAACATGAAACCAGTTGAGGGGCTGTTGAAAAATATAACAAATTGTTGCTATCCGCATGGATATTTTTTTAGTATAAATAAGAAATTAAATTATTTATCTATTATTTCCTTTTTGGTCGCGTAAATACAAAACTCTCTATGATTGGTGATCGAGTAACGTCACATGCCAGTAAACACTGCTGGTACAGTGTTTTTTATTTTTCGGAAATCTAAAGCCCCCCCCCCCTTGCTGAAGATTTCGTAGGATTTCGAGAACGTGAAAGAAAGCCAGTGTCCGGTTGGTTGCAAGGATATTGAGGTGATAATACAATAACAAACACAATGTGTACTAATTACACTAATTGCACCTAGTTCTTTGTTAGTGGAATTACAGAACAAAGCAAATGCGGAGGTGTACTGTAAACTGAAACAATGTTGCTCTCTAAAATAGTGCACAATGATTGAAGTTCGGCTTATGGGCGCTCAGTAGTTTAGCATATGGTGGAAAGTTAAACGCTTTTGCAGCACGATAGCTGGGGTTCGGCATTCCGGGTGATTATGGATGCCACAACAGACCGCGGAACCGCCGTATCAGCGTTTGCGATAATTATGAGCGAGTGCCGAAAATTAACAGCATTCCGACGGCGCGCACAACATTCCCACACCAAACAGTCGGAAATGACGTCAAAATTAAATCGGTTATGGCCCGGGGCTTCCCCCAGCAGAACATAATTTAACAGAATCGTCTACCAAAACAACAGACTTTTTACTTTATTCGGTTTCGTCAATTAACTAAATTATTCTTACATCCCAGTGCATCAACCATACACTACCACGATTTTTTTTGTTTTTGCTGTCATCAGTCTCTCGGCTGGTTTGATGCAATCCTCCATCCCTTCAATTTGAGAGGATTACCTGTCCTCGGGATACCCTTAGGGTCTTTAATGCAGTGGTTTCCCGTTGCCTTCTGCATCCGCATGCCATTGAATCATTTCTGATTCATCCGCTTTTAGTAACAGTTTCCAACCCCAAGGGCAAGAGGGTGCCCTGAACCTCTCGTCCGCTCTTCCGCCCTCTTTCGGAGCAGTGGGTGACTCCTTATACCGGGAATCTTTCAGATCGCCAGAGCCTCGTCCGTGCAAACAGGGTGCACCACGTGAAGGAGAGGTTGACATTTGGTTGGAAAAGGCTAGTATAGTCTCTCTCACACCATTACACCCCTCAAGATATATAAACTTTAATAATAACTTACGTTCCCGCAAAATTTCTTAATATATCAACGAATGTCGAATCAGTAGCAATTTGACAGATCAAGTCCCTATTTGTGCTGTGCCGGTAGGAATAAAACGTAGTCGTAGGAAAAAAAATCATTCATTACCCAAACCGTGAATTTTCCGTGGAATTTGAATTTATCCCCGGAATGTAACTGAAGCACAACAACAAACGATCCACTACAGTGTGCAACACTCTCTCTTACGGATGTACCCCGGACAATGTAGTGATTTTCTGTACGTAAATAACATAGCAATTTATCATGTGTGTAGTCTAGACATAATCTTGTAACTATTACCTGTTCTTATATAATTATTTTACGCTATACTCTGTGCTTAATTATTATTAGTATTAATACCATTTTACTTATCAATAATAATCTAAAATCACAAGAGCCTGAAGAGAATATTTAAATAAGTGCATTTGTTTTGCTGGGAAAAACAAGGAGATTACTTTATTCTCTTGTTATAGACTGCTTCCGGTAATTTTATTTATTCGCCGAATGATGGCTTATGTCGGGGATTACCTCCGATGGCCCTGGATATTATTAAAGTATACTGATTCTTACACTGAAATATGTATCTGTATGGATAACAATGAAGGTAGATTATGATTATTGTATCATGCGACACGTGAGGGTACCCTGAAAACATCTACAGTTCTTGTTATTCCCAGAAGAGTTCAGACAGATTAAAGTTAGAACAACAATTGCATTAGTCTGGTGAGGATTGAGGTGACCGATGGTAGTTGGAGAGCGACACACTCACCCATGCAAAACGCCGCAAGCGAACACGGTTAATCACGCTCACTAACCTCATTTACACCAACATTTAACGCAATTAATCCCATTATTTTACGCAAAACTGTAAACAGACGTGAAATTTTGCGCTAATTAGCAATTTTGCGTAGGATATTAGGGGCAAATGTTGGTGTAGACCCCAGTGAGGTTAATAGTGAACTGCCGCCGTATTGCCGTTTAATGGCATTTATAGACGTTTTACCGTTTCGACATGACGTTTCACCAACTTGGATTTAAAACTGGCGTCACTCGTTCTTCTATTATTAAACATCGGTAAGGAATTCGGCCATGGTCCTTTTTGAAGGATCTATCTCGTCATTCGCTGGAGTGACTTCGGAAAGTCATGGAAACTTAAGTCAGGATGGCCGGACGGGGCTTTGAACCTCTGACTTCCCGAATACCAGGCTGGAAAGAGAGTTCGCTCCCCACTGGCTCGGTGGAACTGGAAGGCCTACTCGACTGGAATTTACTACACGTGATCCCAGTAAACATTTCCAGAAGTAACTGAAATTATCTAATTATCAGTAATTACTTGATTAACGAGTAAAATTAGTAATTACGATTATTGACATGTACGTTCACCGTGAATATAAGTCAATCAGACACGGGGAAATTTATCAAATATCGACTGATGGATTTTCAACAGATCAATGGTAAAGTCATAAGGCATGGTTTTAACACTAGGTGTATGTATGATCAAGGATCTAGAACACATTCCAAGTCATAAATTTAGTATCGAACGAAATATATATAAATACAAGTTCTTACGTTACTGTGACTAAAGATTGCAATCCCGCAGTGTTTTCAATCCCACAATTGCGGATTGGTCAATCCTGCGGGATACGGCACAGCTTTAAAGTGTTATCAAATTAAACAATAAAAATATATTTATTGAATTAATACATCAACTTTAATGTCGAATAGTAGAAATCAACAGTTAACAATATTTAATCAGCAAAATAGCTTTAATTTAAAAATTTCTAGCCTGTCTTGAATATACTTTGCGCTTTTGGATTTTTGTTTTAAATCTAATAATAGTTATTAAGTAAATAATCAAATATGCCTAGTATTCAGATCACATTACATGCCTTACAGTAAACCACATCAGTTTGAAAAAAAAAACTCTAGCTATATACTAATCAGTTAACCTATCACTTTATTTGGAAAGAATTACGTATACAGCCTGTGACCAAGACCGCCATTTCTCCCTCCTCGCTCGTTGGTTTGATTGAAATGTTCATAAATAAACAAATTTTTAAATCGCTTAATAACTTCGCGCACTTTCTTGAGATCATCATAACTGGAGACTACGTCAGTGAGTGGATGATCCAGTGTTACGGTCACGTTTTCTGCTTCGACTATCCGTCTAGCTCTTCGTCGTCTACGTCCAAATCGGTCTGGCATGCCGACTTCTCTTTCAGTAGTTTTTTTTTTAAATTGATTTATTTATTTACTTCAAGAACCAATTGTGTACTGAGTGAAAAATCACAACTGCTGGTACCGAGGCAGATGTTCACCAGATTTTGCCACGACACTTATTCCGTCAGATCTTAAGCCAAAAACATGAGTTTACAGATCGAGACCAAAGCTTATCAGACGTTCTTTGACTAAGCTACACGAACCGAGTATACTAAGTAAGCGAAGATTAAAATGTGTTTCTTTGCGCTGAACATAAACGGTGAAACATTGGAGATTTTTTTGGGACGTTCAGTCATCAAAACTCATCGAAAATCTTTGTCATTGCTTCGTCAGATATTAAAACTGAACAACAAGACAATTTCTACGGTATTTCAAAAATTTGTGACTATAGATCTTACAATATTAGCAGAATTAAAACGGTGAAATCCACTTTTTAAAAACAGATATCTCAAATCTGATCAAGTACACAAACAATTAATGGTAAAAACATTTTTGCAAAGCATTCTGGAAACCACTAATTCCACAGATTTTTCCTTTTTGAAATAGCTGACAATCGTTTTAACCTTCATTTTGTACTATCTCTAATTCCTTCTCAGAAACAATTCCAATTATACCATTTTTCGTGTGCGTGATCTGGGAGCTAATTTTGCAATAAGACGACATAACTCAAATTATAATAATGAGTACAATAACAGCAAACGAGAGTTCTTATAAAAAAAGTAGAAGTTAATATATTTACTTACAAATCACGAAATATGACAATAACACAGATTTGTACCGCGAGTTGGAAATCTTTATAAACGAGTCTAAACAACCAAATCCCGACTTATTTAACAAACTCATAAGGTAGATTTGAACCAAAAATATTTTGCACAGCATCCAAAAGTAATTTTTTAAAAAAGTTTTAAGTACGAAAAATGTATTTTTAGGGTTATGGCTCATGGCTATATTACGAACAAGATCTCTATTACACCCTAAGCGTGCTGTCTGCAAAATCTGAAGAATTTCTGATTAATATGAAAGGTCTTGGAACTATTACAGATCAGAAACGATTCACTATGGGAAGAAATGTTGGGGGATTTCAAATTTCGTACCAGTTAACGAAAGAAGAAAACTGAAAACACGCTGAGTGTATAAAACATACCAATACCTTCAGAGTGAGGTCCAAGGCTTACTTGATAATGCTACGTAACACGACAGCAGTGAGGTGTATCAGAATCAACAAACTCTTCAGTTCATTACTTTGCAAGAGACACGCAAGATATATTCCATGTCGTCCCAACACAGTTATGTGACCAACTTGGTCGCTTATGAATTGTGTTGATTTCTACAGTTTTAATTTCAAGGCAGAATATGATGTGCGAAGTGTGAAAGAGAAGACTTAATGTTTAGCATATCGTGGACGTTGGAACCATACAACTGAATAGCCTTCCAGATGAGTGTGAAATTCGCAGAGTACAATTCACATTGTACAGCTGTCAATATGTGCACTCCGTTCGATTAATTACCGATAGCTCCCTTTTATTTTATTTTTTTCACATTGTCGCACAAATGTGACAATATTTCACGTCAGATGAGTGTTACGGACAATGCAGATAGCGAACCGAGGTCGAATGTTAAATGCATTAACAGCCGCCCCCAATAACATTAAATGTAATCAGCTCATTAAATATAAATTCTGCGCAGCCAATGTGATACAAAGCTACCGTGATATGATTTATTTGTGGGAGCCACCATCAGATTCCCCGCATACCTCTCTCACATCCGGACTCAATTTTAATACCGCGCTGCCTCATAATTTTTACAGCTGTTTCTTATTTTTTTTTATTCACAGGTGAATTACCTTACTGCTGAACGCTCGGCAGACATTAACGCAAACGTATAAATGTTCTAAAATTGTTCCGAACCAAATGATGTGCCAAATTCATAAATTAAAATTTATTTTTAAAAATTCAAAATTTTTGAGTATAAAAAGCAGCAGAACCGTAATTTACATACAAATTTAATCGTCACACGGGCGACGTCATTGTTAACACAGGCGTGTTTGTATATACACGTCAATTAATGCCCACATGCAACACGTTTCACGTTTCCATCTGCTTCCATTAGCGACTGTAGTTGCACAGTTCTGACAATATTGCATTACAGCCACAGTCAGAAACAAGGTAAATGCGTGTAGCCCGCACATATCAAAAAGGTAACTGGGACGAGTGGGTGACATCAGTTTTAAACCGAGCGTGGTATGCCAACGGTAACGCTCTGGACTCGCATTCAGGAAGACGCGGGTTTGAAATAAGAGAGGTTTCATCAACTACGACTGAAACTTCACGAAAACCGCGATCGAAACGGTGTGGTATTGGTTATCTCAGGAAGACTGAAGACCCTTATGACTCACAGGCGACACTAAGTACTGGAAGCATTACGCACGAACAAGTAACAGTGAAAACCAGTGAACCCAAGTATGCACCGATACCCCCGGAACGAATATACGCGGATTTTGAAAACAACCTGCGACTTACTAAACTTGAGGAAGTTCATACACTGTCACTGGCTCTTCGACACTTAACGAGAGGGCTACATCCGGCTGGCAAGCATGTCACCTTCCCTCACCCCGAGGCAGTCGACAGAATTCAACTAAAGGCAAATAACCTGCCAACAGACTATGCACAGCTTCTCACCTTGGTAAAACAAGTCTTTGAGAGGAGAGGCGAAATCTTCGATCCCGATATCTTGTACAGGCCGTTTGTACAGACTTATGGCAGCACTGTACTAGACACGAAACTACCCTGGCCCCAATGTAATATCTACACGAGGCATCCCTGAGTCACTCACGAAGCTAAAGATAGCGCAACTCAATGCCAAGAGAAGTATCACTGTCCTGCATGAAGTAAGGAAATTGGTGGAGGAGTTAGGTTTCGATATTGTCTGCCTCCAGGAACCATATTCACAACAAGGCAAAATACCGTACATGCCGGCAACGTCGCAGATAATTACAACTGGACCGAGACCCATGTCAGCCATAATAGTGTTCAACAAACACACTGTAGTGACTAAACTAGCGCAGTTTTGTGATGAACACACCACATGTGTAGAGATTAGCACACACTGGGGCAATTTTGTGGTATTAAACATGTACTTTCAACATCGAGATGAAATTGAACCCTATTTGAATAAAATAAGGGAGATACATTTAGCTCTATCTGATCAACCTATGGTAATAACGGCTGACGTAAACGCAAAGTCGGCCCTGTGGCACAGTCGTCGAACTGATACTAGGGGTGAACTGCTGGTTGATCTTATAAATGAACTGCATCTTGAAGACCAGAACAAAGAGAGAAATCCATACACCTTCCACAACACAACTGGCGCCTTCACCAACATCGATGTAACTCTAACAAATAACGCTGCTGGAAATATGCTGCATGACTGGCGAGTGACGGACAATCTCACCACTAGTGACCACAACGTCATAGTATTCGAAATTGCAAGGGAACAGACAACAGCCGATCCAGGAAAACCCTACTTCAAAACGCAGTACAATATAAGACGGGCTTCATGGCAGAGGCTGAGAGAAGCTTTCTTGTCTCCGGCAGTAGCGGAAGAAGACTACGATGTCGACAACATGGCGAGGGAACTAACATGGGCAATTCAGGATGCAATGAAAGCTGCTATTCCTCTGAAGAAACTTCGTGGTAAAACTGACAGTTTTTGGACTGCACAATTGCAAGCACTAAGAGGAAAAGTAAGGAAAGCTAGGAAAGCCTACCAAAGGAGCCGAGTAGCAGAAGAAAGAGACTTTCTTCTCGCCAGATACAGGCAAATGAGAGTAGATTACAAGCAAAAAATTCTAACAACCAGACAAACTAGATGGGAAGCATTTGTGAAAGAAAATCTGAAAGTGAATCCATGTGGAATTCCTTACAAATTAGCCGCAGGAAAAATACGACCTCCCACCATGTTATCCTCAATTAGAAGAGAAGACGGTACAGTTACAACTAACTGGAAGGAATCAGTGGACCAGCTGTTGAACAGCCTTCTGCCGCATGACATACCAGAGGAGAACAGTGAACAACAAGATGAGCTCTATCGCGAAATGTGGCAGCCCTATGGGAGTGACTTCAGGGAGAGTGACATCACACTGGACGAGGTAGTATCAGCAATTAATTCTCTGAGAGTGGGAAAAGCACCAGGACCAGACGGAATCCCGGCTGAAGTGATACAAAAGTTGATCTTGGATGTAGCTCCAATTCTGTGCAGACTATTCAACGAATGTCTCAGACAAGGAAGAATACCAAGCATCTGGAAGCATGGTGAAGTTGTAATACTTAAGAAAGGTGCCGATAAAGATCCCCTTATGCCGAAATCTTACCGCCCTATTTGCCTACTAAACGTGATGGGGAAGGTGCAGGAAAAAGTACTGTGTCGAAAACTTCAGGACTTTAGAACATCGATTGGTATGAACCCCAATCAGTATGGTTTCAGGACAAAAACATCGACTGAGGATGCAATAAACCGAGCCATCCAGATAGTCGAAAGATCAGAAAAGAAATATGTGGTGGGAGTCCTTGTTGACATTTCGGGGGCTTTCGACAACTTGTGGTGGCCAGCATTGTTTGCAAGACTCCGGAAAATCCGCTGTCCAAAGCGGCTGTACTACAGCCTGAGAGATTACTGCAAGCATAGAACTGTTACCATGAGATGCCCTAACGACAAAATCAAAAGAGAAATAAATAAAGGCTGCCCCCAGGGATCTGTCTGCGGCCCTATCTTTTGGGATTTAGCATTAGAAACATTACTGGAAATTCTTCAATGGACACCTGAATTGCTAGGACTGGTTGCCTTTGCAGATGATCTTCTCCTCGTGGAAGGGATGTCAAGAGCTGAAATCGAAGCGAAAAGTGAGATAGTGCTTAAAATTCTTATGAAGTGGTGTGACGAAGTGAAATTGAAACTCGCTCTAAATAAGACAAACTATATGGTATTTTCAAAAGAGAAAAAACTTAAACGAAATCCCACTATAAGGGTAGGTAATGCGAAAATACGCCGGAGTCCCGTAAGCAGATACTTGGGCCTGTGGCTGGATGAGAGTCTTAACCTTCGAGCCCACTTCGAGAAGGTCTGCGGAAGAGCTTTACGAGCTATGAATGCAATCATAAGTATAGGTCACAGACAGTTTCAAATCCCTGCCCTGGCAATGACAGCATACAATAACGTGATACTTGCATCCATTGTCGGCTACGCTGCAAGCGTTTGGGCCAAGCACCTCACAAAGGTTAAGCCGAGGGAGAAAATCCGGAGGCTTCAACGAACGATACTCATCAGGCTTACCGGTGCATATCGCACAACTTCAACTGCAGCTCTAGCAGTAGCAGCAGGTGTACTGCCCCTAGATCTAGAAGTGAGGAGACGAGGAGCAATGTATTGGCTGAGGAAGAACAGGATGGACAAGGTGGTAGAAATAACTGAAAAAGAAGTATGCACAAAAAAGGAATTGTGGAATGTACTGATTGAAGAATGGCAAAATGAGTGGGACACTAGTGAAACAGGTCGTAGAACGTACGACATGTTTCCATCTGTAGCTGAACGAATCAGCATGAAATTCCTACAACCTTCTCCAGGGCTAATCCAATACATAACCGGCCACGGACCATACAGAAGCTTCTTAAACAAACGTGGACTTACACCAACTAGTAACTGCGAGTGTGGCGAGGAAAGCACACCAGAGCACGTGGTGTGGGAATGCAGAACAACAGCAGAGACGAGAATCACTCAGCAACAACAGCTACAAGGTCTGAGGATTTTTGACATACTGCGTTCAGAGAGACTATGGCACTATCTAAATGAAGGTGCGGAAATAGCCTCTCAAATTGAAAAGCAGAAATATCTGGAGCGGAAGAAAGCTGAGGGCGGAAACCGACGTAGACATCCATCGTGACCTGCTGTAGCCACCTCTGAGTTTCCAGAGGAATCTCACTTCTGAGTGACTGCTGGAGTACTTAATGTATTCCAGGAGGGCAACTTCCTGAAGAGCTGGGGTCTACGCCGCAGTCGATACCAGGAGTGAGAGCTATGGTCTCACGTCACACACTCACCCTTCGACCAACCACCTGGATGTGAGGATAAGAATGAGACTTCATTCACAAGCTAGACAGTCAAAGAACTGTTTAGTACCTAACATTTTATTTTTTCAGTTTTTTTGTGTTACTTAGTGTAGTTTTGTAGTGCTGATTTATTAGGATTAGATATTTAACTGTAACTTTTTCCTGTTTTAGTTGCTACCGCATTTATGGGATTATTTACATTAATAGTATTAACATAATTTGTTTTTTAAACATGGTCTTAAGGAAAGATTAGCGGCCCAGTTTAGCCTCTAGATGCTGGGTCAAATGTAAATGGAAATAAATAAATAAAAAAAAATCCCAGTCCGGCAATCCAGACAGGGCCACATTTATGATCTGTAGGCCTCTAGGCTATACCTTTGGAGCGAGCGCTTTAGGATCTGTAGGCCTCTACGCTATACCTTTGGTGCGAGCTCTTTTCGATCTGTAGGCCCCTAGGCTATATCTTTGGTGCGAGCTCTTTAGGATCTGTAGGTCCATAGGCTATACCTTTGGTGCGAGCTCTTTAGGATCTGTAGGCCTCGAGGCCAAACCTTTGGTGCGAGCTCTTTAGGATCTGTAGGTCCATAGGCTATACCTTTGGTGCGAGCTCTTTAGGATCTGTAGGCCTCTAATCCAAACCTTGATGCGAGCTCTTTAGGATCTGTAGGCCCCTAGGCTATACCTTTGGTGCGAGCTCTTTAGGATCTGTAGGCCTCTAATCCAAACCTTTGATGCGAGCTCTTTAGGATCTGTAGGCCCCTAGGCTATACCTTTGGTGCGAGCTCTTTAGGATCTGTAGGCCTCTAGGCCAAACCTTTGGTGCGAGCTCTTTAGGATCTGTAGGTCCATAGGCTATACCTTTGGTGCGAGCTCTTTAGGATCTGTAGGCCTCTAATCCAAACCTTTGATGCGAGCTCTTTAGGATCTGTAGGCCCCTAGGCTATACCTTTGGTGCGAGCTCTTTAGGATCTGTAGGCCTCTAGGCCAAACCTTTTGTGCGAGCTCTTTAGGATCTGTAGGTCCATAGGCTATACCTTTGGTGCGAGCTCTTTAGGATCTGTAGGCCTCTAGGCCAAACCTTTGATGCGAGCTCTTTAGGATCTGTAGGCCCCTAGGCTATACCTTTGGTGCGAGCTCTTTAGGATCTGTAGGCCTCTAGGCCAAACCTTTGATGCGAGCTCTTTAGGATCTGTAGGCCCCTAGGCTATACCTTTGGTGCGAGCTCTTTAGGATCTGTAGGCCTCTAGGCCAAACCTTTGGTGCGAGCTCTTTAGGATCTGTAGGCCCCTAGGCTATACCTTTGGTGCGAGCTCTTTAGAATCTGTAGGTCCCTAGGCTATAACTGTGGTGGGGACCATATATATATATAAAGCAATGTTGATTACTTATTATTAAATTAATAAACTTTTTAATGCAAAATATCGAATAAATCAATTATAGTAAAAATACACGAGGATAACTTACTACAGAATAGAAAATTCGTAACGTGTTTTCTGTATCGTTTCCAAAACTGAAGTGAATGAGGTTAGCAAGTAATGCTCGCACGTTAAATTTTTCGACTGTTGATAGATAGTTAAAGTGCTGTCTATTTTAGTTGTGTTGTTGCAACCAAACACCCTCAGCAAAGGCTCGCTGAATTACAAACTCAAAAGTTTTAGAAACAGAAGCCCTACATACTAAGAAGAAACAAATGCAGTGCTGTCAGCCATTTGGCTTTGAATATCCGTAGATGGCCGCTAAAATTTCCGTAGCTTGGGTACAAAAATCCGGAAACTCGCTAACTGAAAGAGTGAAACAATAATTATTGAAGAGAGAGTCAAAATTAAGAATACTTTTTATTTCCAGTTCTTTAAGATTCGAAATACAAAATAATGTTCTAATGAGACCATACATAATTTTCTTTTTGTGACATTAAATTTAGCATATCTTCTGTAACAGGAAATGTTAAAAACTGCGAGCCCTTTGATTCTCGGATATTGGTTAGGCCTTCTCAGAAGGCACTGAATGCTTTGTAAGCCGATCCAACGAGCGTGTCACCGTGCATAAAGAGTGCGCCGATAGTTCTGTACCACAGTCTTTTAAGATCTATAAAATCTATAATCAAACAAAATATGAGCTTTAGTTCAATCGTTGGTTCACACGAACTGTTGCAAGGAAACGATTCACAATTATTGACAATTCTGTAATACATTAAGATTATACCCTCAAAGTTTAACAAAACACCAATATAAGGAAAAAAAAGTAGCTAAAATCCGTAGATATTTTATCAAAATCCGAAAATCCTAAATTTTTATTAAAAATCCGTAGAATTGGCAGCGCTGAACAAACGACACAGGATGATGAAAATCACCAAAGCACGCAATAGAGAAAGTTTAAGAACACGATATTGATTATACACACGCATGTCAACAGGATGATAGCGAACAATATATGTAGGAGATGCAATATATATATATATATATTGCATATGGTGCGGGCTCCTAGGCTACAGCCTAAGTAGACTATGCCTAAAGGCGGCCCTGCATCCAGATCTAGGTTTTCGATTGCTTCCCCAAATCAGCATCAGGCGAATGCTGAGATGGTTTGTTCAAAAGGCCATGGCCAAATTTCTTCCCTTTCTTTGCTCCCAGTGCATTCCAGCCTCTAATGACCTCGACGTAGACGAGATGTAAAGCTATAGGTGAAAAAAGTTTCTATTTCCGTCCATAATGGCTACCCTAACTTAATCCTGTATAATAATAATGCAGATGATGATACTAGCTGGGAGACACCGAAGGATATTTCACCGCCCGTTTGAGTTTCCATTTGCCACGCATACGCCTCTATCGTGGCTAATTAACATGACCCGGTAGTCCTACCAGGTACAGGGGACCTCCAGTCTGGCGTGCAATCCGAACCACGGAAGCGTTCGGGCGTACTTCAAATTACACGGCAAGCCGTGTCAGAGGTAAAGGTCTTGTTAAAGGCCTTTCAAAATCTCCGCCGAGAGAGGGATTCAAACCGAGTACCTTTCGATCTTCAGTCAGACAACCACTGAGCCACAAGACCCCTGCTTAACCCGGTAACCCTACCAGATAAAGGACACCGGTACCTCTACGTGGAATCCGAATCACGGTGTGTTTCCCCTGCGAAAAGCAATGTTTAGTTGAAGAGCCCGAAGACAGAAATTAATGTCTCTACAACGTTGAGATTCATTTAAGGCGGGAAAGGAGTGGGGGCATGGAACGGGAACCATCTCAGAAATGGTCTGGAGTGATGTAGGGACAGAATGAAAAACCGACATCTGGATGGCCGTTTGGAGATTCGAACTCACGTCCTCCCGAAAGCGTGGCCAGAGCGCTACCACTCACCCACCACGCTCCGTGTGAAGTAGAGACGAAGGAGGAATATAGAGACAACAAGGATTTCACACTGTCAGAACCAAGATTTTATAGTCGTACAAGTCACTGTAGGCGTTAATGGGTTTTTAAGTAGCTCCATTTTCTCTCCGCAGTTCCTGTTTTGAGGACTCGGATGCTGGCCAGACAGCATGTAAACGCGACCGAACGAGCCGACTGACCAATCCTGTTGCAGGAGCGTCGTCACGGCCCATTTCCAGACCTCTTTCTCTCTCTCTCTCCCTCTTCCTCTCTTCCCCATTTTTCACGCCGTTCTCCGGCCGCGGTGTCCGCTTTCCGCTCTGCCGGCCACTGCGAGATTTATAGCCGCCGCAAAAACCACCATCACGCACCACGCGGGGAGGCACTAAGTCACGGGCTGCCAACAGCGCAGTCCAAAACACCCCGGTGACAAACGGCAAAAGTCCCTAAGGGAGCCGCACCGCCGGATGTTTTAACGCTACTCGGTTTGTTACGGATCGTGTGCAACAGAGTTATGATACCTTCCCTACAATCTGATCCACCCAACCAGAGCGACGCTAATGAGGCATTACTGGAACATACGATGGTTCAGCGGTAGCTCTCGTTTTTTAGCAACCACATTGTCTACCAGGTGACAAAGTGTAATAACGAATTACTGTTTTCTTACGTTGATGATGAGATTCAAAGCAAGAAATCTCATAGATTGTATGCTGTTTCTTGGCTTATGGCTTTACGCCTCGTCGACGTCATTAGAGGCTTTCACGCTTTCTAGGAACAAGGAACGGGAAGTAATTCGGTCACAGCTTTCTGAAAGAACCGCCCCTGCATTCCTCTGGAGCGACTTCGGAAAAGCTGAAAAACCCAAATCTGGATCGCCGGACGGTAGTGTTGCCCAAAATCGGTCTTGGTCTTGCATTTTTGCAAGACCAAGACCAAGACCAGGTGTATTGATGCAAGACCAAGACCGGCCAAGTCTGGTCTTGTTCTTGCATTTGGGCAACACTACCGGACGGGGATTCCAACCCGCGCCCTCCGGAGTGCAATGACTGTTTGCATTTGCAGGCCATGAAGTTTGCAGCCCTGTTCACGTTATATTGAGACTTTTAACAGCGTTTCTCCTTCAACGAAAAAGATTGTCAATCGATGAAGTGAGTTTCATCTGGAAGAGTTGGTCACACTGCTACTGTCAGTCTATTGCAGAGGTTCTTAATCTAATTGGTTAACCGTCCCCTTTTCTAAATATACATATATATGTCGGATCGGGAGTATGGGACTACGCTACTAGATGGCGCCACAGACGCAGCGAGCAGGATGCCAGCGCCACAGCGACGGTAGAGGGACCTACGAGAAGCTACTTAACGGCAGCGCACAGCACACGGAACTCTCTTCATGCCTGACCATCGAGGCAACATCACTCCGCTATCTGTCATTGTATATTGTGAGACCGAGTCTAAGAAACCAGATCCTTGTATCCGCTGTGTTCTCGTAGTTACTCTCCACTGTCCGAGGGATATCCACAGCCTACTTTCGCTGGTGAGCCATCTACCTTGATCCGGTAACTCCATTCAACACGCCTGATTTCTGATCTTTCCCGGATGGATTCGACATATATAACGCCCTCTTTGGGACCGTGCACAAACTACGTGGCTCGGTCGAGGGGGGGGGGGTTGGCTGGAAGGCTACGCTGGGCTACGTGGAGGGGGGGGTTACCGAGCCAGACCACGTAGCTTTCATTTCATAACATTTTTCACAGTTAAAATGAGGAATAGAACTTATAACAGGATGTGAATGTTTATTTCCCTCAGTTAATTATCTTCGTGTGTAATTTACAATAGTCTGACAAGAGAAAACAGTACAAAATGTCTTCTGGAATCAAAAGGGAAAAAAGCTACGTGCTACGTGAGGGGGGGGGGGGGGGATAGTTGCAAAAGCCACGTAGGGCTACGTGGGGGCGAGGGGGGGTTCATAGGAGGCCAAAATGGAGCTACGTGGTTTATGCACGCTCCCTTTTGGAACATAAAATTACTCTCCAACTACTTTTAAGAAAAGGAAAAGCATGCCAACTCCTCTTCCTATTGTGAATAATGTAACTCATAGTGTTCCAACTTTTTGGATCCGAATGTGTGCTACACTGTTATGTTCCGTCACTTGCCGTTTTCCTTGCGTAGAGTTGGCTTTAATACTGACCAAATTCACGAGGAATACAGTAAATTTTACTTTCTCATTCATCCTAACCTCCTACCTGTAGTTCTTGATTTTTTTTATCGATTATTATTCTCATGCCTGTTGTGTCCTAGTAACCGTTCAGTGAGAACCAATAACACAGCTTATTGGACTGACAGTGGTTAACCAGCAGAGGTCTTGCTTTTGTTGTCGCACCTTTCAGGCCTTCACGTTTGAGTAGACGAACCGTTTACCTTCTATTAGCTTGATCAAATTCAGAGTGAATTTATTATTTGCAACTGGTTTTACGCATCGTCGACGCCATTAGAGACGAGAAAGCATTGGGGCACGGAATGGGAAGGAATTCAACCATATCCTTTTGAAGGAATCATCCCGGAGTGATTTGGGGAAACCATGGAAAACTCAAATCTGGATGCCCGGACGGGGATTCGCACCCACGTTCTCCCGAATACGTGAAAATGGTAACATTACCACATACCCATCGGTGAAGAGAAAATATCTTTAAAAAACCCAATAAGAATCGAACCGTGGACCCGAACAAAGTGGTGCTTTTTCGCTGACTGGCACACAGCGGGCATACCATAAAAAATGCTACCTCACGTCTCAGAACGACCTTTGGAGTGGTGGCGGTGAAGTGCATACGAAATGTCAGACACGATGCCGAATATTTCCTCTTCCATCTTTTAGAAGGGCACAGATTCTACATAAGTTGTTGACTGCGTAGCTTGTTCACGATCTAGCTCTCCATTCTACACCACGACCCGATATCACGCAAATTTAAAAAGTGGTGAATAATGTGTGCCTTTCCTTATGTTTTCCTTAAAAAAAAAAATTAAAAAATCTTTTCATATCAATTTCTTACATCAGCAGCAGTAATAAGACAGAGCTAAGAATATATGAAGCATATAATTGAGGACGTCGGTTGTAATGGGTACGTTGAGACGAAAAGGTTAACGCAAGATAGGAAAGGATGGAGGATTGAATCAAACCAGTCAAGGGACTGACGACAGCAAAAAAATAATAATAATAATAATAAGATCTTATTCGGTGCCGAACCGTCGCGGCAGCTACTTCGCGATGACAGCTCACCAGATGAAGGCAGCGGAGGTGACTGCCGAAACGTCGTGTTTAGAAGATCTTATCCGGCAGAAGACCCGTGAAGAATTCCTGTCTATCATACGCCGGGAAAAATTTAATTTCACAATAATAATAATAATAAAAAAAATATTTGAATGAACATACTGAGAAGGTAATTGGGATAGCAAATCATATGCTCCGATTTCTAGGTCGTAATTTAACACAATGTACACAGGAAATCGATTGCTTATAAGTCACTAGTGCGTCCTCACTTAGAATATTGTTGTTCTGCATGGGGTCCTCATCAAAAGGGTTTAATGGAGACATTGGTCCAAAGAAGAGCCGCCCAATTCGTTACAGCTATATATGACTGGAGCGAAAACGCAAGTGCGATGTTAAATGAGTTGGTTTGGGAAGACCTGGAATATCGAAGGCGTTGCTCTCGGAAGAAGCTAATGCAAAAATTCACGACTGACCTATTTCAGGATGAAAGCAAACACACATTACTAACAGCAACATTCATATCTAGGAATGACCGAAAAAATAAGATAAGAGAAATCAAGGCCAGAACCGATTCATGTCTATACTCATTTTTTGCACTAGCGATTAGGGAATGGAATAGGAAGGATTAATTGAGCGAGAGCACTTACAACCCATAGGAGTAGGTCTCGATAAACCGCTCCGGCCATCCTGATCTGGGTTTTCCCAGTTCGATCCAGGCGAATGCCGGAATGGTTTCCCAAAATATCTCATGGGCTATATCCCTACCTATGCAATTAGGTTTCACATTAGGACAGGTGCAATGCACCCTCCGCCACCCAAATTTTGTGACTCCCGGCGTAATAATAACAGTAATAACAAGAAGGAATTTTCAGAATTACATAAGAACTGCCCACTAATACCAAATTCGTTCGTCCATTGATTTTATAGGAGCCTTACAGATTCTTTTTGCAATTGTTTTCATCCTACTGTTTATTTATTTTTTTATTAATAGATGTTAAATGGCTAAAATGCAGCGTCTTTCTGAAATCGTTAGATAAGACATTGGAAAATAATTCCACATCATTTAAAACCATCAAGTTGTGGGAGGAAGCTGAAGCGCAATAGAATTACACAAAAAAACATTTGATTTCAGAAAGACTTCGTTCGCACCCTTTGTAGCAATTGTGAAGGCGGTAGTCAATTCCGTCAGGCAGGTTTCGAACCTGCGTACAATGATTTCGCGGCGTTTCCGCTTTATCTCGAGCCTACGGATAACCTCGTTATACTTCAATCGGACGCGTCAATTCTCATACACGTCCCCGAGCAGGGCAAACTTCCGCCATTTTCAGTTCCCTGTTCGTAAACAACGCAGTTTCCAAACTTTCCACTCCGCCCACTGAAGAGAACGTATATTCTCTCGCAGCACTCTCTTTCTTGGCACATTTTCTGGAAGATGATTTTTTAAAAATTCTTCGCGCCGTCTACGCCCGCCCGCGGCTATCTCTGCGCGCTCTCTATAACAGCTAAAAGCCATTCCCTGTCTTTTGTTCCATGGTGGTCGCGTCAGCACTTTTCGATACTTCCCCCCCCATCCCCCCACCCTGCCACAGCTGTAATCCGCCCGTCTGTCTGGGCCGTCGACAGTCTGGTCGTCACGGCTGCCTGCCCCAGAATGCTGAGAGCGGAAGAGGGGTCGGGGGAGGCAAGACGGAACCTGATTCGTGCATCACACATCCCCCACTGCTACAAAGCAACAGGACTCGTTTCCTGTTCGGTACTGCAGATATACA
This sequence comes from Vandiemenella viatica, assembly GCA_031002005.1. Taxonomy (NCBI): domain Eukaryota; kingdom Metazoa; phylum Arthropoda; class Insecta; order Orthoptera; family Morabidae; genus Vandiemenella; species Vandiemenella viatica. Next base: position 35,661,105 of record CM061918.1, read on the forward strand.
GACGGCTTGGAATAAGAGCAGGTAGGATTCAGGGCGAATGAAGCAATTAACGATTAAATACGAAATTCGATCACATCAGAAACAAATTGTTCAGCCGATTAAAATTAGGAAATTGCAAAAGAAATCCAAGAGTATTCTTACACGTATTCCTCCATTAGTACATTAGACATTTTTAGCATCGTACTGGCAGTTTTTAAACTTCTGCTTAAAAATTTGTTAAACATGTAAGTAGCCAGCGACTATCCCAAAAACTCTTGTATCTTCCACTTTCTGAGAAATTTCTCTTTATCTACAACATAGGTTCCCATCCTTTACTGGGTTACGATTCCCTTTTAGAAAATAAAATTACTCTCAATTCTCTTTTATATATACATATATAAAATTACGACAGCCTCCTATTAAAAAAATTGTTTGAAATAAATAAAATTACTCATAGTGCTCTAACTTTTTTTTTACTCGTAACCCACTTTTTGAAACAATGATTAGATGGTACCCGTCTTAGGGGAAATCCATAAATTACGTGAGGTGTTTTTTTGGTATTTCCAGACCCCCCCCCTCCCCGGTGAGATTTCGTGAGATCTGGCCGGATTTCCCCCTCCCCCCCCTCTGGTGAAATCTGGTGCGTGAGAAACCCCCCCCCCCTAGAAATCACCCTCGAAACTTTTGATAATTTTTTTTTAGGTCTCACCCTTCCAAAATCCGGTTACACCTCCACTTTTCGACCAAATACCCCCCTAAAATCGACCTTCACGCAATTTGTACGCCTTTTTTTTTTAAGCTCTATAGTCCAACAATTAATTTTTTTCCAAAACCTCACGTGAGATTTCCGTTGACCCCCCCCTCCCCCTTGGTAAATTTCGCCTGACCCCCCCCTATTTCACCTCACGTAATTTGTGGAGGTCCCCTTAGGTGAAATTTACAATATCACATACAGAAAAACAAGGAAGTGTTTCTAAAATTACTCTGTTATAGGATAGCGATAATATTGCTTACAGTCTGATTAACAAATACATATTATGAAAAATATGAGGACTGAGCTCATTTTAATGAGTTATTGTTTAATATTTGGCGCCTTATTTGTCGTCAGCAATTTTTTAAGTCGCCGCGTTCCTCTACCGAAAATCTGCTTCTTTCTTCGACTAATAAATTGCAGCCTACGCTAAATTTTCTTTCAGTTACGGATGACAAAGTAACCATGGAAAACCCAAATCTGGATGCCCGGACGGGTATTCGAACTGGCGTCCTCCCGAATGCGAGGCCAGAGCGTTAACCGTTCACTCACCACGTTCGGTAAATTCTTTTATAGAAAAGAAAGGTACCGTGATGCGTGACGCAGTAACTGCAGAAAAAAGATTGTCACGCTTCGATTTTTTGTCACCGGTAGGAGGTACGAAGATTTGAAGTATAGTGCTGCCATACCACCATCAATGATGTCAACCATGGTCCCAGAAACCTGTGCAGCGATCTGGTTGCTGTTGGTTTTACGCATCGCAACACTTCTAATATAGAATGAAATGCCTGGTTTATCGCATCTTTGTTATATTAGAAGGCAGGTGAGGTGTCCATAAAACTTTGTGGCCTCGCATTCGGGAGGATGCGGGTTCGAATCCCCGTCCGGGCATTCAGATTTACGTTTTCAATGATTTCCCCAAATCACACCATCTAGAACATTTTGAAAAGAATAAATATACTAATGGCTAGTTAAGAAAGCACGAAAAACTGTTCATTTAATGCAATAAACCCCTAAATTTTAAAATATTTTTTTTCTTTTAAATACTTTTTATTTTTCCTTCCTAAACATAAGTCTACTTTATTTTGTTTCAAATAAGTTGGCAACCCTGGTACCAGGACTATCCCGCCCCGCAGTACCTCCCCGATGCAGCGTGCGGCGCCTTAGCGCACTGAGACAACACACTTGCGGGTATCTGTCAAGTAGTATATATAAATGAATCACAGAAATAAAATTTCAGTTGATGAAATTACACTCGATCTTACAAATTTCTCAGTAACGCCTATCTCCCGCATATATTTAGTATCCCGTTTATTAAATTCTCAGCCGCATGATACATAATTATGTTTGCTATAGATAAAAATTATCTGCTCAAGTATCACATTTGCTAAAATTACTCATTCAGTATGGCTGCGAAAACCATAAACGCCATAAAATTCACAACAGTTTTCCGCAAATTTTAAGGAGACTACTTAACAACGTGAACAATTCTTCCGAAATCTCTAAACTCCTGTCCTTTAGTTTTCTAAAATTGTGCCGGGCTTTTAACTGTTTTAATAGTTCAAGCAATCGTGGCTTCATGTTAGTCGTTACTGTAATAAATTGTTATTTAATCGAGTTTCCAATTTTATTATAATATCAGCCTTGATCGGAGAAAGTTTCGTTTTCACAAAACTGTTATCTAAGTTAAAATTTATCGTTAATTGTTCTTAAACACAGAAAATGAATAGGCAGTTAATATTGAATGTATATGAAATTCCAAGAACAGGTCATGTACACCTGAGAACAGGAAGCGTTACACTTGCCAAAATTTAAGCAAACACCTTTACACAGAAACCCGAAATATAACTTCCGTAACGAGACATTTATGAGCTTTTAAATTGTCATGCAGACAACTATGAGTAGGGTTTCTAACTAATTCGAAAGGAAAAAAAGTATATTTTTCCTTGGAAGATCAGAATAAAAAGTACTCTAAAAAGGATTTAAATTTAAAAAAATTTATTGCCTTAAATACAGAGTTTTTACGTGCTTACAGAACTAACTACTAATTTTAGGTTTCGTTAGAAAATGTTATAGATGCTATCACATCCTAAATCTAGATTTGTAAATAAATAAACAAGGGCATTCCCTTCCATAAATTGTATTTTACCAGAAATAAAATATTTCCGCATAGTTTGTGGTTAGGTTAAAGTACACCGACCAAAAATTAAGCACGACACTTTTTAATAAAGTACCGTTGGCAACTTGAACTACGAATCAGGACCATCCTGTACGACGTCACACACAACTAGCTCAAGTTAACAGAAAACTTGTAATTCTCGGAGTAATGAGTTCTTTTGAAATATCAGATATGGATTTCTCCATTCAGGATCCCAGGAGACAATGCAATTACTCAGAAAATTTATACTTAAGGAGAAACGCAAATTATAATCCCAAAATGGTATTCAAACACATAAACAGCCTAAGCTCTATTCCAAGGTTTATCAAACTTTTAGCTCCGCGTTTCCCTTCTTAAATTTCTCAAGCAATGAGCCACGTTTTTTAAAAAAATTGCGTTTTTATTTTTGTAAAAAATGAGAATTTTTATTTCAAAAAAGTTATATAGTTACAAAGAGCGCAATGTTATTAATTAATATGATAGAGGGGCATGTTTCTTGCAGCGAGTTGAGTCAATTTTAGAAGCATTTTGCTCATGTTCACTCTCAATTTACTGTTGTGCGAGTTAGAAGCTCTGGACAGCCAGTCAGTCGCCATTACGTAAATCTTGTCGCTAACCCCCTACGACCAACTAGCGAACCGCTAGGGGTTCGCGTACCCCAACACTGCTCTAAACCAAGCGAAAGGGCTGGGGACGAGAGGAAAACCACTGGCCCGTCAGGCTGACTTGTCAGTACGTGGTCGTTCTGCTGTGAGGGGACCGGAGTGTTAACATCTCCCGCCGCCTCTGTCACTTGGTATTCGGTCGGAGGGCCAGATTCCGCTCATTTGCATAAAACGACAGACAGGTAATATCGGAGGGCGGGCCGTCCGAAATATTAACCGGCCGTGTAGCGCTAATTGGATTTCACCGTGAAATACAGCCCTGCATGCAAATACGTCGAGGTACGGGGAGAAAAACATAGGAGCAGGGATACATAAATAACACTCGGCCGTCTAAACGGACTCTGCACTGGACATACGAGATAACCGACAGGGGTTTGGCAGAGCACAGGAGACCTGGTACAGAAACAGCAAAATCTCAGGCTTGTCGCCCACTGCGTTCTTTCCTAGTGTTCTAAGATCGCTGTAGAACCATATCAAATTTATCAGTTCTCTGCAGAATAATACAGTTGACCCCACTTAGGTACACGTATCAAGTTAAGTAACGCACCATTTCAACTCTTCATGTTTTATGTAACTGCAATCCGAAAAAGAATATCTTAACTGAAGTAATAGTCCAAAGAGATGTAAACATTTCGGAACCGAAGCATTCCGTCAATCAACACTGATCTCTGAGCCTCATCCACATTTGTGACCTGTCTTCGCATGGTCGAAGGTAAAATCAAATTCATTTAGCTAAAATTTTCAGGTACATTTTCACGCCCACGAGGCAGCGATTTTTTTTATGTTTATGTGAAATAGGTAAATAAATCACATGAAACACACTAATGTTTGCAGTCACCAGGGTGTTCTACATGATTTAGCGTCAGTCTCGCCAATGTAGAATCCTATAAACCAATATCAGAGTTCGAAAATACGGGGTAAGGTAAGGATTATAATAGCAGTCGCAATGTTACTATTGCCCACTAGCTGGACATACAGAATCAAAGTCCGGAGAAAGTTTAAGATTTTCTTCCCACCAGAGGTGAGTGTAAAGCCATACACTAGGATAATGTACGAGTGAATACTGGAGGCAGAATCAGGTGTAGTGATGTAAAAGAGAAGTTGTGTATGTGTTGTGCGTTAGCAATTAGGGGGCATCAATAAATTACGTGAAGTGTTTTTTCCGGACCCCCCCCCCCCTCTGGTGATATCTTGTCCGAAACCCCCCCCCCTCGCAACTATTTGAGACTTTTTTTTTAGGTCTCACCCTTCCAAAGCCGCTTACACCCCCACTCACTTTTCGACGAAATAACCCCCTAAAAACACCTTTCGCGTCATTTGTAGACTTTTTTTTTTATCTCTACTGTCCAACAAAAATTTCCAAAAAGTCACGTGATATTTCCGTTGACCCCCCTTTCCCATTGTTGAGATTTCGCCGGACCCCCCCCCCATTTCACCTCACGTAATTTATGGACGCCCCCTTATATCTCTCTCTCTCTCTCTCTCTCTCTCTCTCTCTCTCTATATATATATATATATATATATATATATATATATATAATAAAATTGAAAATAGGGAAGAACTTGTGAACTTAAGATATTAAAAACAAAAGTTTTTTTAATTTATTGGGTTTTGGTTGCAAGACAATTACACCAGCCCTTCTACAACGTTTTGCTTATTACAGTTGCCGGGAACATTTTACTTACGAGTATTAAGTTTAGCTCTAAACTGTTGGTATATTATGTTCATTTACTTATATTAGTTTCGTCTAGATGTTAATTTGCGCATCGCATCGCATGAGAAGTTTATCAGGTTTCTATATACCTTCGGGTGGCCCGTCGCAAGGAGGGTAGGGATCGATGTCGGGAGAGGTAAAACAAGAGTTGACACTATTTGTAAGCTAAGAAGCTTAACTTGGTATTCAACCAGGTTGCTTGGACCCTCCCGACGAAGGTATACTTAGCCTGGCACTGGAGATAGGGTGGTCAGTTCCTTTCCTCCTACCGGGTAAAGGGGACGTACAGTTTAATGCGGAATCTGAACCACGGAAGCTTTCTTGCCGTAGTTCACATTACACAACAAGCTGTGCCAGTGTGGCCTCATTAAAATCCCCACCTGCCGGCCCTGGCAGTGTAGGGGCTTCGCATTGCAAGGGCCGCCGGTTCGAGTCCAGCCTCGGACATTGGTGGTTTAATTTGAGTTCGTCTTGTGCTGTCCTCACTTTTAGTGTCCACAAAATCATAATAAAAGCCTGATACAACAGTTGGTACAAAAACAAATTGGATGGTGGTCGTGGTGTTTTAGGGCACGTCGACGTCGGGGTCATTAGCGAACTAATTGGAGCTGGCTAAATGGTCGCAAAGACCGAGACCAGAATTCGAACCCGAGACCTACCGATCTCGTCATATCCCTTGACCACCGAGCTACAAATACAAAATTAGTTAACATGAGCGAGATTCATGCAAAAACTTCTGGTCAGATTTCGATGTGGTTTCAAATGATGTAAAACCCGTGGACCAGTGGTAAAACAGGTTATACTTCATTTTGACGTGAACCCTCAAAGTTGAGAAATTTTAGATAAAAGTTTCCAAAAATTATTATCGTTTCTTTCGTTGAATGTGATTCAGGCAAAAACTACTGGTCTGATTAAGTCGATATGTATATCGTGTTTTCAGTATACTCATAGGCTGGCGATGTGTTTAGCAGTGATATGATATGTTTAAGTTAAAAGATACAGTCCATACACTAACATTCCACGCTATTTAACAATAACTCCACAGCAAGAGCCGACACAGCTAAAAGGTGTGTAGTAACCGGAGGTCGAAACACGAAGTACTCCAACAAAACACGAACTTCAGTGATCTCAGGCATAAGGGGGACAGCGAAAATATAGTCTTTAGAGGGAAAAGATGATCGGCGACACAGTGGGAGGTGGAGTGGGGGAGGAAATTGAGCGGAGGCAGTACGAGGTGGCGGGGTCAGCGGTCGGTCCTCCCAATTTCCTGACTCCTGATCGATAGCGCCATCTATCACCCACAAAGCCAAACCACTCCTCACTCACTCTCCAATTACACCCCCTACAGGTTTTATAACTTTTTCATAATTTTCTCGGTTCCGTGTCATCAAACAGAGCCGCTTATCCGTCTCTCAACTTCCTACTCATTTGTGGCTGCGCTTTGCTTTTTGTTCTTACTACTCCATACACCATTTTTACCCTGTGCGTTTTCCAAATTTTGTATTATAATAATTATATAGATTTAAGAGGGACTTTTTTCAGATGATCTTCGAGAATTTCAAATGGAAGCCTGCAACCAAAATTTCGTGACGGTTTGTGCGAGATTTTTTTACCTCCATTTCTGATGCGAAAATTCCTTAGTGACTTACCGTGACTAAGTCATTTATCCTTCTTCTTCACCAATTCTATTCAAAATTTTGGACGAGTTTTATTCATCGTTGGCATGGTGAAATTTGGAGCTTTGGTTGCGCATGCACTTCCTGACTGCAAGCATTTTATATCTACTTCCAGGTCGTATTACGTATCCATGATCCAGTTTGGAATTGGCCCAAACTCAGGTCATTCTTCCTCTCCTCTCATGATTCACACTGGCAGCCTGTTAAACCAGAAGGCCAATGCCACGAGGTCGTAAGCTATCCGGATTGAGAGGGGAAAGAAGGGAGGGGGGGGAGAAATCAGTGGGAAATTTTGGGAATCGGATAAAAAATATGAAGTAAAAATACTATTTTACTTAATTAATTACTAGTTGAAAAATAACGCCAATTCAACAGACGACCGAGTGACGAGAACGCACAAATTTTGCAATTTTCTAAATAAGATGCAAGCAAAACATGCTTTGCATAATAAAACGGAGATGCGCAGCTGCATACCCCAAATAACAAATGCAAATAGTAAGTAAATATCAGCTATAAAAAATACATATCCCATGTTCAAAGTTTCGTAATAATATAATTAAAATGTTTATAAAACTGTATATAAAATCTGTAACGCAGATTCGTCGCTGATGAGAGGTGAAACGCATACGACGCAGCAATAAATAAATTAAACAGTTGCATTGGCGTTATTTTTCAACTAGTGTTTTTTATAATTTTAATTTCTTTAACTCATCATAACCATTCTTGACATACTTTTTTGGTTGATTCATATTTACCAACTGAAATTTCGCAAAAAAAATCGATTTAAAATCACAATTTGTTATGTAATTTTAAGTAGAATTTTTTGTTATTATACACAAATGTGGATTAGGTTCAAACAAATGTAGATGATGAGTATTAAAATATTTAAAATACACCTTATTGTTGCTTAACAGTAGAAGAAATTAATGATGATCAGTATTGAAAACTAGAACAATAAGCAATTAGCTCTCAGCTCGTCCCAAGTGCACATTACTTTCAGCGTTAGAGAATTTCAATAATTAAATAATTCCGCACAGCTCGATAGTTGGGTAAATCTATACATATAAACTTCTATTTGTCTCTGTACTCTGCAAAAAATGTTTTTGTGTGTGGAGAAATCTTTCTCGTGGGTTATGGATGGAAATGGTCAAACAATATTTTGGTTTTATTGGTGACTCACGCTTGAACAACGGCAAGTGTTAGATCGACTTTTGCCAACATCGGGAAAAGAAATGTTCTGATCGCATGAAAACACCGAAAATTAAAAAAAGTTGAGTACGAAAACCTAGTAACTGCGACCGCGAAACCGGTATGGTCGAAGTTTGCACTGACATGTGAACCAACGCAAGGAAAATGAATGTTTCTAACCGACACAAATAACGTGTGAAAGTGTGGAGTACATTTTTCTGGCAAATCTTGTAACTGAGGGCAGCCGGCACGTCGATACATTTTCCCGGAAGCGGAAATGCGTGTTTGGCAGTCTGCAGGTGCGTCGGCCTGATTCGGCTCTCCCGCGATGAATATTGATGTCGCAAACCGACGAACCGACTCGCAAGTGGATTAGCTTCAGGAGATTGGCCCGAGGCGAGAGAGGGGAATCCCCGGGTCCAAATGCGGCATCTCAGGATGTCGATATGGAAACCAAATCACATAACACGGAAACAAATTCGTACTGGATTAATATAACTGATTTAATACTCTATTATTTTTTCGGTACCTCTGCATATTATGTGAAATTCCACTGCTTTTTCTGCGTAATGCCTATTTAATTTTTGAACATAATTTATTTCGGTTGCGGGAAATACAGACTAAGCTTCCAATGTTTTTGTGTTCTTGTGATGTAATAGTCATTATTTATGAAAACTTTTTGTAGTCATATTTCTAGAACTATCTAGTTTCATCCGAGCTAGTGTGGGCTTCAGCGTAACGTGGCAGGTTTTATGTGGATTTGAGGAATGTGTTCCGGTTTTTTAAAGAAGTAGAAAATTTGATGGTCCTATAATTCCCCAAATTTGGTAAGAAATACTAACTGTAAATTCCTATTGTCATGTTGTGTAGCTTAGGTTCATTACTGTCTCTCACCTTGTCACTTAATACAGGGTTATTCAAAAAGAATCAGATTTTGCATTTTTATTTCTCACAAATTATAAAAGATGAAAATACATGCCACGTATCCCTGGATAGAGGAAGCTTCTAAGTTTGTAACTCCCACCTATTAGTTCTATTCGTTGCCGCCAATGGCTCTGTAATCTGTTTACGTGGACCATCTTTTGACATTCGAGGACGACCAGTGCTTTCCACTTTGCATATGCTCCTATCTTCTACTAATTTCTTATGCCAATCGTAAAGCTGTCTATGATGAGCTGGCACTTTACTGAACTTACGACCGAATGCACGGTGCACATCAACAATGGATTCATTTTTTGCATACTGTAACACACAAAACGACTTCTTTTGTGGCTTCGCTATTTCGACGTAAATAAACAACGCCATTGGCGGCAGAGAACTGAATTAATAACGGAGTGTCCATAAACTACGTGGCTCGGTCTAGGGGGAAAAGGAGGTGCTTAGAAAACTCCGCTGGGCTACGTGAGGGGTGGGGGGGGGGTTTCCTATCCAGACCACGTAGCTTTTCATTCATATTATCTGTCACAGTTAAAATGAGGTACAGAACACACAACAGCATGTGCATATTTATTTCCGTCATTTAATTATCTCTACATATATAATTTCGATAGTCTGAGAAGAGAAAAGAGTACAAATATCTTCTGGAATCAATAAGGGAAAAATATCTACGTGCTAAGTGAGGGGAGGTGGTGATAGAGGCAAAAGCCTCGTCGAGCTACGTGAGGAGGGAGGGTGGGAGGTTCACAGGACGCCAAAATTGAGCTACGTGGTTTATGGACGCTCCCTAGGTGGAAGTTACAAACTTAGAACCTTCTCTATTTGCGTGGTAAGTATTTGCATCTTTTATAGTTTGTTTGAAATAAAAATACATAATCTGTTCCTTCTTTTTGAATAACACTACATGTTGGAAGATAAATCTTTTGTCATATATGAAGTCCTAGGCTGTTTCTTGCCGAGCCACAGCACATCGTGTCGTGAGAATTAGGATTGTGTCCAGAATTGAACGTTTGTTTGGGAATTACACTATCACACATTTCCCCCGCATTTACGGTAATTTTATTTCTCTGGCACTAGGTTTAGATCAAGCTGAGTTTTCGTTGGAAAAACTTTAACTTGTGGTACTATTGACAGGTCGTCAGGATATATGTTGAATAAAAAGGGATAAACGACCAATCCACGCTGGATTCCAGGGGATATGGTGTGAGTGGTAGCTTGCGATGATTTTTTGTTTTTGTTTTGTAAGAATCTTGCACTGTCGTTTGCTAGTTTATATTCATGACTAGTTGTAGAATAGCCATTTTCAGTCTAGCTCTAGCAAAATGGCTGCCGTAAAACATAATAATTTTGGCTGGTGTCTTCAGTTTAACGTATTAGATGGTGTGTTGCAAACATTCGTATCCGAAAATTGATGTCTTGTTACCGTTTTAACATGACGGGCTCTATAATCTTCGATGGCGAACTAGGAGTGCTGATGGATCTTTAGTTAATGACTCTTTTAGTAGAGAAGGCAATAAAGGAAGTAGAAAAAATGTGGCATTAGTGCCGATTACATTGTCCTGTTAGCAGAACATAATGAGGAACCTGAAAAGTTACTGAACGACATGAACAAAATACTGAGGGAGGCTTTTGAACTAAGAATAAACCAAAGAAAGAAAAAATAATTAAATGTACAAAGAATAATAATAATAGATTAAATAAGAGAAATCTTTTAGTTTCAGGTATTGATGTGGAACTTAGAAAGAACTTCTTAAAACTATTTGTGGATCACAGCACTTTATGGTAGCGAAGCATGCACTTTCGGAACTCAAGAAAGAAGAAAACTGAAACATTTTGGACAAATAAATACGAAATGAACGAGTTTTGGAAATGATGAGTGAGGGATGCAGTTTTTGGAAGACCCTTACAGAAAAAAGTGACAGGATGGTAGGTCATATTTTGACACATGCAGGACTAGTTAACTTGTTAGTGGAGGGAACAGACAAAGAGGTTAGCCCAAGATGGAGAGGGACTGATGAAAGCAAAGGACAAATTTAGTGATAGGAACTCTGATTTCAACAAAAAAAAAATTATAATGTTTGTAAGGAGTACCACTATATTCTGTTAGTCTCAAAGTAATATTAGAAACTTTTCGCAAACGCTAACTAATACACGAACGAAGCTACTTGCCACCTGTTGATCGCTTCACAGCGAGCCCCTAACGGACTGCACGTAGACTGTCCCGCGCGACCAAGTTGGCCCTTGGAAAGCTAATAATGGTCCGGAGGCAATTACATTCATTACACATCTGTTTTTGCACTACGCGAAATTTTGGTCAGGGCTCTTGTTGTAGTATATTGAATACTATGGGACCCACATTGTCAGTTATCACAGACAGATGTTGGAGAGGGTGCAAAGGACGGCAGCTAGATTAATTTGCGGAAATTACCGCACAATTTAATGAAACAAAATTTGTGAAGGGCAAAAGTAATTACACGGTGTAATTGCACTCAAAGAATTTAAGATTTATATTTAAAAAATGAAATAGTAAAATAGATGTGTAGGGCAATTAAAATCGGATAGAATGAAACGGGAAGGTAAGCGCACTGGTGATAGTGGAGCCTGCTGTTGACAAGACTTGTTCGGGAGGACGCGTGTTCGATATCCGTTCCGGCTAAGCTGATTTCCAGTTTCACGGTTTATCCGAAACCGCCCAACGCGAAAGAATGATTTCTTCGCACAGATCTCGACCGATTTCTTCGTCATTCCTGGGTCACAATCCTCTCCGATGCCTAATGAGAAATCGTAAAACGGGAATAATTCCAACATCAAAAAGCTATTTTTCCTTTTTCCATTGCCATTCCGTCCAAAGATCCAACTTTTCCAAGGCATATGGTTTTTTTTAAATAGAATTTCGTATTTTTTTTATATATGAATTGAGAACTGATCCACTGCAAAACCCGCAACCTGGAGGACCAGCTAATTTTGGTCCACCCCGGGATTTCATCCACGGTAGCCACCACAGATGGAGGGTATTCTCCTATCCGCCACCTTGGGAGGCTAGCAACTTCACATGGTAACCACCCACGTCCGATAATCCCAGCATAACCGAGTACAGCGATTCTTTAAAAACAGTTGAATCATTCGCGTAATTATTAACAGAGCTACAGAGTGTATTTGAAAAACAGTTCGTTCAAAGAAAAAAATTTACAACAGTGACAGAAGTCAAACTAGAGAATGCCAGTAAGGTTATTATTGACAGTTTCAGGCACTAGACTTGATACTGGCAACACTTTTTCGTTACCTTTCAGTTTTTATTTCCCAATTCTTCATAATAGAGCGTCCATTAATTATGTGAGGTGAAATGGGGGGGGGGGGAGGGTCCGGCTAAATTTCACCATGGGGTGAGGGGGTCGGACGAAAATCTTTAAGTACAGTAGAACTAAAAAAAAGGTTCACAAACGTCACTGATGTCGAGTTTAGGGGGGATAAAAGACCTTTTTTTTTTTAAAAAAAAAAAAAAAAAAAAAAAGGTCTTAAAAAACTACGAGGTCAATCGGCAAATCTTACGTCATCTTGGGGAGGGGGGGGGGGGTCCGGAAAAAAACCCCCTTCGCAATTAATGGACGCCCTCTAAGAAAAACCGACACGAAAAAACAGTCACTCAAAAAAAGTCATTCTGGTGGGTATTAATGAATACTTTGGGCTACTCCAATTTTAACAGCAGAAACATGTTTAGCCCTCCATATTTTTCACTCGAAAATTTCATATAAATGGGAAGAATATATCCATTTGTAAATTCAAAACTATTTCCTGTAACATTATTAAAAATGCACTTAATACGTTTTTTTGACGTGTCATTATTGTCTACTGTTATCTTTGGTGCTAGCTGACGTCGTCGTTGTTCCGTTTTTGGTATCTCTTACCATTAAAGACCATTTTAATACCAACGGCTGTTCAATTTTTCCCGCAAACTACACAACCAAACGATTTCTTTTCTTGAAATGCCACATGTCTTCAAACACAACATAAAAAACAGAAACATGTTTGAGGTTAAAGGTTATTTTTTTCAGACATTTTTGTCTTTGGATACCGTGAAGATATGTCACTCACCCACTTGCTGAAATTATTAGGTCACGTACAAGATTTTATCGTTAGCTAACTCTAATACCAATCTCGTCTATTATTCTGATGCAATTTTACAACCTCATAGGACTTGATTCGACCGTCAGTCGAAATAATGTAGGTATATTTTCTCTGCATGGAAAATTTCACCAGTATCAGAGAAGCATTAAATATCTGCGAAACGGTATTCAATTACTACTAAGTTTTATCTGTCAAAAATTATTTCAATAAAAAAAGAAAATAAACAAAGGACCTTCTGTAATGTATTTAAATACACCTTGTTTGATTTTCCAAAACATGAATTATGAGTCAGCGCTGGATCTGGTGGCGCGCTTTTTAATATCGCTGATGGCGGGAATTCACTCGCAGGTTGGTAATACTACCCAGGAAGTGGCGACAGTGCCTTGTTTTTTTCCGCGCCGCCTGTTTTCCGCTATTTCGCGCTTCACGCAATGAGTCGCAATTGGCTGCGCTGATGGATGTGCGAGCTCGGAATTAACACGGCTGCCAACTTCGGAACCAAAATCCCCCTGTCGGAACGGCGAAAAAGCACTACAGTAGGATATTAAAATTTGGAATTTCCTGAGATCCGATGTCATTGCTCGATCTGCGCGGTCAGCTCGTGAACGATGAGATCATAAGAGTGAAGGAATTCACATCTTCTTCGATGCCCTCAACAGGAAAAAGCGGCACGCTAATATAATTATGGTCCGTTTTAAGATAACAGGGCAATACAATTTTAGTACACGAATCAGGAATGGAAATCATAGTATTTACAAACAAAGGAAATATAAAGCAATGACATAATACATGTATCGGACATAACAAAAGCATTTAATCACAAATACAATCATTATTCAGGTTTCGTACATTATAGATTCACTCATTTGCCCGTTTGCCAGTCACACTAATCCAACTTCTGAACACTTTCAATATTAGCAGGCACTAAAGTACTGCGTAATTTCTATTCTTAAATATCATATGACATAAAAGTTGGAAAAATTATGAATTATAGAGGGTTTAGTTAAGAATTAATTTTTTCTTTATACAAAATACATTGGCATTAAATAAAACTTGGCAACCTCAGACTCAGAAACTGTTTGGAACTGTCTTTTTATTTCACCGATTTGTGAGAGTTCTTCGTTATAATTTTTGAAACTACTAAATCCAAAATTTAGTAATAGTCTCCTGAACATTGCAGGATATCAATCATTCTGCAATTTATAGTATATGCAAAATAATTAAATGGGCAATTTTAACAAATGTGATATTTCATCGCAATTTTTTTTTTCGACAAAAAAATCATATATATTCTTGGATACAATAATAGATAAAATGTTTTTTCAAAAACCTCATCGCAATTTCTCCTCCCGACTTCATTTCTGATTTATTTGTTTATATCATTGAGAAGACAACTTCACATTACGAATAATGGATTCTATTTAAAAATTACTTCACTTTTATGAAATCTAGTTAATTCAATTTAATACAAAACAAATATACGCAACCCTGCAAGCATATGATCATTCCTTATGGCTTTACGTCTCAGTGACATTGAGGCGAGGAATAGGAAGGAATTTGGCCATAACCTTCTGAAGGAACCATCCTGCCATTCGCCTGGATTGATTTGTGGAAAGCATGGAACATAGAAATCTAGAGGGCCGGACGGGGATTCGAACCAGCGTCTTCCCGAATGGACTTTTTTTATCTGGTAATACTTTACAGAAAGCTCATTCAATATGCGAGTTCCTACACGAAGAGTGTCATGTATTAAGCTTGTACCATTCTATGGTTCTCGCTGGAGATGATTAACCCGTGGTTAAAGGAGATGGAACATTGTATCAAACCGCTCGAGAGACTACTGGCAAAAAGTAAAACAAACAAGATGTTTCAGCTGTATGCACGAGATACGTATACATGGCTTTTTAATTTGAGCTTTTTGTGCATTTCGTTTATTGTTGAGGTAGGATAGATTTATTGTTTTTGTTTTATTTTATTCCTGTAATGAGTCTCTCGACTGATTTGATGCAATCCTCCATCGTTTCGTGCTAACCTCTTCATCTCAACATACCCCTTACAACCCACGTCCTCAATTATCTCCTCCATATATTATAATCTCTGTCTTTCTCTACACTGTAGAATCTACAGTTTCTTCCTTAGACTGTGCCATCGAATAACAGCACCAATCCCACATGTCTTAAAATGTGACCCTCCATATTGTCTCTTCTTTCTGCGAGACTCTCCCACAGACTTCTTTCCTCACTCATAATTTTAAAAATTATTGTCGTCCATTTAATTCCCAGAATCCTTCTATAACACCACATTTCAAATGCTTCAATTTTCATTCTTTGTGGTATTCCTAAAGCCCCTGGATCACTAAAAAAGTTCTGTGCTACACACATTGAGTTTTTTTAAAAAAAAGTTCTTTCAGAGTTCTAGATCAATTTCTGAAACTAAAAGATTTCGCTTTTCGCTAGTGCCATTCTGCTTCTTAACGTCATACGTGCTTCGGCCATTAGCTGTAATTTTACTCCCAAGAGAAATCGCTTACTTCTGCTATTAAATCTGATATTGTTTTTATACTTAATCTATTATTATTGCTATCATTTACTACAGTTCATCACTTTTGTCTTGATTTGGCAGCATAAAATCGATTAAGAACGGTGTAAAGGAGAAACCGAGTGTGGAGTATGAGGGATAACGCTCTGGTCTCGCAGTCGGGAGGAGGTGGGTTCGAATTCCCCCGTCCGTCCATCCAGATGTGGGTTTTCTACGGTTTCCCCCAACCAATCGAGGCGATTGATTCATTCCACAGGCCGTGGTCGAATTCCTTCCTGTTCCTTGTCCCCAGTCCTTTCCCGCCTCTAATAACCTCGACGTCAACGAGGTATAAAACCAGAAGAAAGGAAATAAAGCAAAAATTTGATGGAGAATCTCTTCCCAAAATTCATCTATGTTGTCTATGAGGCTTAGTAAATTTTCTGCTGATTTTGTCTGTGGTTTACCCATGTCAAACATTCAGAAATATGGAGGTAAGGGAGATGTAGTTTATTCTTAGAATGAATCAGTTTGTATGGAATTCTGTATATGCAGAATTGATAAGTGCCAATTTTCATGACAGATTCGTCAATTGTCGTTAGTATCTCATTAAATTAATTATAAAAACTAATACAAAATGTCGCTATTGTTTGGTTTATACTGATAAATTAATGAGTCGGCGTGTTTTTGGTTATATTTCGTAGTTGCCCTTTCGCATTTTATGTTCTGATTATAATGATAATGAGTATTCCATAACCCGCTCTCGGTAACACTGTCGAACGATGCGGTTTTAAATGGCGACTAGTATGGTTAATTATGTTTCAGCAAATTCTCTGTCGACTGTAAATTATGTCCGAATACAGAGACATATTTCGACTGTTTGTCGTTGCAACATGCAGGATACAAAGGGAATATTTGTTTTATCGTTGCTATTAAGCCCGACTTCCAAAGTAACTCAGTCTTCAAAACGTGGGTCGACAACGCATACATTCAGCGATTAGCCAATGATAACAAATACGCATATATTTATTATTATTTGCGAATGGACTGTATCGGATCACTCAAAGGCTACATTAAGAATTCGTTTGCACTGTGTAATTAGAACCATGAGTTGCTGGAGCAATAGTGGTAACTTATGAGTTGCCATTTGTTTGCAATTCTTTGATAAGCTTATTTTTTTGTTGTTGTTGATTTTTTCACGATTTACAGGTCCTCGGGTTGAAAAATGTTGACAAACCGTAATACAACATTTTTACAATTATAATAAAATCTGTTCAACTTAACCCACAAGCTATAAATTAAGCGTGTCCTGCATGCGTCAGCGAAAAAGATACGGTTACTAGGACTCCAAAAGAACTTTCACAGAATAGTTATAGTATTTTTTTATGGCTTTACACACCGTCGACGTCGAGGTCGTTAGAGTCTAGAAAGGATAAGGGCGAAGTACGGAATCTAATCATGGGCATTCGAAGGAACAATCCCTGCATTCGATCAGAGTGATTTGGAAACCAGAAACATGAACCGGGATTCGAACCCGCGTCCTCCCCTCATCCACCACGCTCGCTGTGATGGTATGGAAGATTCGGTAATCTAAGATTCACAGAAAGCAGACAACACCTGACGACTAGCAGCAATATGCCAGCTGCCCAAACAATATTTATTTTCCATATACAACATAGCCCAGCACTTAGTATCTAATCTGGGCCCTTATTTCCATTCTTTTACATTTACATATATATAACGTATTCACATATAAACAATGAATGGAAGTTCGAATATCTCTATTACTTCTACTGTTATTAAACAGAATGGGTACCACACCACTATTACATCTACTACTACTGCTATTGTCCCTAATATTACTACTAACATTACTACTGCTACTACTAACATTACTAATACCACTACTACTACTATTATTACCACCACCAATTGTCATAGCCGCACTTCGGTCCACTAATGTTCATTTTTCTTGACGTTGAATGCTCTCCAAAGGTCCCCTGGAACCGGCAGCAAAGCCAGCCGCCCAGGCCATCAAGAGTTGGAATATCAAGACGGCCTCGAAGTTCCTCCGACGATTGATGTTGCTCATTGTCGTATGATATCTTCCGTCAATCCGGTGTTGTGAAAGCCAAACTTGTTCCCTCTTCAGTTGTTTCTGGAATTAGCTTCCTCTATTCCACACAATACCAGTAACAGACCGATCAGCGTCAAGGTGATTATCCCCGAGAAGTGATCGAGGACCAGGCTTGGTAGGGGAGGAATTCGTCCACGGGCGTTTGAATGCGACATCTGTGCAGTGGTTTCGCAAAACTTTCAAAAACAGAAACCCGACGGCGATTCAAACCACGTCCTCCGGAGCGGTGAGGGATGATGGCCTGTTGATCAGAGTCTATCGAGCGAGTGTTTAACTTGGTGCTTCGGGCCGCACTGCAAACTGACTTGTCGGCTGTGGCGTCTGTTTGTTCAGTTGGTAAACCGACATCCGACCGCTTAACTCGAGGGACGCTATGATGCGAACTAACGCAATGCCACACTGTACACTGCAACTATGACAACCTGTGTGGACACACTGCATAATGAACTCCCCACACACGGATTGTGGCTTGTCACAAGATCTGTACGAGACGCTCGGGGAATACTGAAATTAATAATCAATTACGGTACCACGTTGGGGAGGTAACGTAGGAAGTGATGTGGGGAAGAGCCAAGGTAGGGAAAAAACGATACGAGTAAATACAAGTACTTACTCGATACATTCCTTCCGATACCAAGTACTTTTTGTATCAATACTTAAGAAATAAGTATCAAGTGGGTATCGGTCAGAAGTACTCGTATCGGTGTGTATACCACTATCACGAATATCATGATTTCATTTAACACGTTAATTAATACATTAAACGCTCATCTGCACTGTCAAGAATATTATTTTTTGGTTGTAATTCTTGCAGTTTTTAAAAGCATTCTTTTTATAAGTTTGTGCTGTTGGCAAACTTGTTTGTCTACGCCTGGTCGAAAGAAAAAAAAACTCTGCGTCCCGTCAGTCGCCATTTTAAGTCGTGGTCGTCATTGACACATTGTTTTGTTTTCGTTCTTCGTTAATAATTCTAACCTCGGGCTGTCGTCGTTGTTGTGTGTTTAATTTTTGCATTAGGTTTATAAAATGGGACCTCCAAAGTCTAATGTGTGGCAATATTTCAAGAAAAATGATGACAAAAACACAAGCTGCAAAAAATGCTTCAAAACTGTGTGGTTTTGTAGCAGTACTTCTAATTTGGATAAGCATCTAAAAAGCCACCCTGATATTGCACCTGTTAATAGAAACGACAAGATTTCAATGTAAGTACGACATTTATTAATCTACAAAAAACTTATTTTTGGTATGTTTGGATGTTCATTGTGAGTAGTGTTGTGCGGATACGTTAATCGATATTGATGTAGTCTTCTCGGCAGAGTAGCCGAGTAATCAAGGCGTTTCCACACGATATTTCAGCGATCCGTGGTGGAGATGGCGACGGAGTTTCAGATCGCCGAAATATCATGTGGAAACACCTTGATTACTCGGCTAGTCTCCCGAGAAGACTACATCAATTCTCAACGCCGAGAAAATCTTCGTTCTTAATCGATATTTTTTGATATAATCATATTGTAAGTATTGACTGGTATCGAACTTTTATTGTAATCAGTATTTTATCTGCCTTGTGGTAACGAGATGGTTAAGCAGTGCTGCCATTTCTACGGATTTATCCGTCGATCTACGGATTTTTATGAAAAGTTAGGATTTTCGAATTTTGTTCAAATATCTACGGATTTCTGACACATTTTTTTTATTATTTGTTGATTTTTTCTTATATTGGTGTTTTGTTAAACTTTGAGTGTATAGTGTTAATGCATTACAGAATTGTCAATAACTGTGAATTTTTTTTCCTTGCAACCGCTCGTGTGAACCAACTATTGAGATAAAGCTCATATTTTGTTTAGTTACAATTTTTATAGATCTTAAAAGACCGTAATACACAATTATGGGCGCACTCTTTATGCATGGTGACACGGTCCTTGGCACGGCTTCCGAGAAGGCTTAACCGATATCTGATAATCAAATGGCTCGTAGTTATTAACATTTCCTCTTACAGGAGATATGCTAAATTTAATGTCAACAAAGAAAATGTAGGTCACTAGCGAAAAATAAAAAAAACTACTAGGCATAGCAGCAGCAGTAATGAAACTGACGATGTATAAAATATGTTCAGACATATTTCTTATTTTTAATGCAGAATATTATTTTTGTAGTTTTAAAAACCTGGAAATAAAAATTATTGTTAATTTTGACTCTCTCTTCAATAATATTATTGTTTCAGTCTTTCAGTTAGCGAGTCTCCGGATTTTTGTACCAAATCTACGGAAATTTTAGCGGCCGTCTAAGGATATTCAAAGCCAAGTGTCTGGCAGCACTGTGGTTAAGTAAATAGATAGAACGTTTATTTTCAAGGTACAAAACGTGTACTGACTCTATGGAAGATAGTGTTTTTCATTTATTTTCTGGAGAATGAAAAAAGAAGCTTATATTATCGCAGACGTCACAAGTCAAAATAAAGAAATAGTTCCCGAATCCTCTGTTCCCCTGTGAAAGTTTTTTTTTTTTTCCCCCAAAGCTGGCGCACCAATGACTACATCCAGAAATCGTCTAACAGTCAAACACTTAGAAAAACAAATATTTTTGGGTAGCACTACAATAATCGAGTTTATTTCATAAAATTAGTTTTATTTTGTCCTAGTCGGTATTAGTCCTGTAACGATCAGTAACGTGAAAATAAATATCTTTCCTCAAATAAATATTTATTTTTACATCAATAAAAACTCAATACTTATTACAGACTTTTATTTTATTTATTCCAAATTTTACTACGAAAATCAATCGATACGAGTAAATATCGATACTTTTCAATAGATACCGAATAGGTATCGATGCTTTACGATCGATGCCGCATCGAGTAAAAGTATCGATATCTCAGTGGTATCGTTTTATCCCTAAACCAGGGGAGTGCGGAAAATAGAAGACAAAGCCTTGGACAGACGTTGCTTCAGTGTGTTGGTGTAGTATGGCACCCATGTTAGTACACGATTGAAAATAGCGAGTAAATAACAGTCATGGGTATCATTAATCATAAATTTCTAAGAATGCTGTTTGCCGGAAGGAAACTAGTATTCTAAAGGGGAAAGCTCAAGTGTTTCCTTTTGTCTATCATTCAGGTACCCTAAATTCTTAATGCAGGCGTGTCCCGTGCAAGTTTATAGTTTACTAGCTGTTACCCGCGATTTGGTACGCGTGGATTTAGAATTTGATTGCTAGAACTGGATACACAAAGCTGAAAGTTACCCAAGATAAGTCGGCATAATATGACGGGAACGCTATCGATATACCATTCTACTGTCGAACCTGTCTCATTTATTCATATCGGAAAAAAGTATCCTATTTCGTTCCTAATGATACAAAGTATTTCGATATATCGGTATACAGATGGAGACTTACTTTTGCATATATAATATTATTAGTTTAGATCACACAAAAAATGCCTGTGGACCCTACGCCAGTGACAGTATTGTTTTAATGTTTGGATTTGGATCCCCTGCGTGTCTCCACACGGCTCTTTGAAGAAGCAATTTTAATTTAGTTATTTCAAGTTCAAAGTTTGTTGTAAAGTGGCACTGTACGATAAACTTTACGAGAGTAATAGAAAATGTTATTAAATAATATTGTACATTAAAAATAAGAAATATCTCTGAACATATTTTATATATGCAATAAGCAATGGAAACCTTTTAAGCAGGACAAAGAATCGTTCACTGGTAATGGAGAAAGAAATGTAACAGAACTGCAGTGAAATAATAAAAAATATGCAGCTCTTCTTAGGTTTTCTTTTGTGCGGCATGTACACTTCGTTCTATTTTATCAGGTAGTAAACAATGATGAAGGAGATTAGGAGAATAATTTTGGTGAAACCCAGGGCCGGATTTAAACTTTTTTTTTTTAGTGTAGGCTGTTCATTTTGTGCCGCCCTTTTCTCCTTCATACTTATACTAATTTGTATTACCTTTATTAGGTAGCAAACGATTATATGTAAATAAAAATTTACAGCAGACGTATTTCTATTATATTTATAATCACACACAAATTTGACGGCTTACCAAAGCAGGCACCCTAGGAAATTTGCCGCCCCTAGGCTGAAGCCTATACAGCCTAATGGAAAATCCAGCACTGGTAACACCTCAAGAACAAATGGATCACTGGCTGTAGACTATATGACAACGAGGTTTTCCCAATAACTGATTATTTGTAGGAGTGTTAGTGTCATAATTTCATTCATAATATTAATAATTCATTAGAATAGTACAGCTATGCCTGGTACTTATCCCTTCCGCGTGTTAGCTTTGGCATACGGAAGCGGATACGAAAATCAAATCAAATTTTTTTCCATGCAGTTGATACATACGTATAACTGCTAGCTGTAGTAATTGTAATGAGGTAATGCGTTGTTTGCACACGGTTCCTGTACCATTAACAGCGGGTAACAGGTGTTTTTATCCTGGTTTTCGCAGTAGCACAACGGGCATTGACGCGGACGTTTTATTGTTGTGCGCCATTTCGTGGCGCATTACGCATGCAAACGTGTTGTGTCAGCTCAATACACACGTGTGTCTGTCACACAACAGTCGAAACTGGCAATCAGGGCCCATAACACCATTAGCAGCCAAAGCTATTCCTCTCTCCGCTGAATGTAGAGAAATCGGTTTGAATTCCAACTCCAATGATGGAGCATGACTAAGTGTGCAACTAGGGAAATCGGTAACACAGTGGTCTTTATAGCGGAAACAGATTCGTAAACTTTGACCCAATTTGTCATCTGAGGGAAGCAACTATGTTTCCACTTGTCATGGTAAGACAGTGTCTGATACATTACGTAACACCACAGCGACATATATACATTTCGCTTGTGGTTTTACGCCTCGTCTACATCATTAGGGCCAAGAAAGACCTGGGGGCAAGAGACGGGAAAGAATCCGACCACGAGATTTTCAAATGAACCATTCCGCTATTCACCTGGAGTGATTTTGGAAAGCATGTAAAACCAAAACCTGTATGGCCGGACGGGGATTCGAACTCACGTCCTCCTGAAAGCGAGACCAGTGCGTTACCGCTCACACAGTACTCTAACTGCTGTTGTTTGTAAGTGGAAGATTAGAGCAAATTACGATAGACAATATTTCATACTTTCTTCACCAACGATGGAATATTTGTCAGTCAACTCATAACTTTTGAAAACTTTAACTTAGAAAATTGTAATTATTAACTTGAACAAGATTACAGGCTAAAATAAGGAAAAATCATGGGGACCCACAGGGTAATTTAAGTGCTAAATAGTGTTCCGTTGCGCAGCTGATTTTACGCTGTGGAGATACCTTGTAACATTATCGCTAACGCCCAATAATTTTTATTATAATTATTGTTGACTTATTTTGAACTTATTAATTATAACTATCCTGAATAATTCTATTCGTATTTGTATCTGGATTCGTAATATTGTTATGTTTCCATAGCCTGTAGTTTGTTTAGTAACCGGGGTGACATAGTTTTGTTATATTTCAGTAACAATATTTGACGCTGGGCAGCACAGCTGTAGCGACTGTTGGTTGGGCGCCTGCATTGTAGCATGCACGGGGGCGCGGGTCAGTGTGTGTGTGTGTGTGTGTCTGTGCGCCGCTTGGAGAAGATTGTATGCCGCGAGTACACGCATTTCGCATACAAGCAAATAAATGTATGGGAAACTTGTTTCCGTGTAACCTAAGTGTCTTAAAAGTAATGTCAGCGAACGGTATTAGTTAACCCCTTACTGCACGATTTTTTTTATTATTCTGAAAAATATCGTCACTTGTTAAGCCCAATTCCGTGATTTAAAAACAAAAAAAATACTTAAAAAATTCCAAATCTTATTTGGGGGAGATTATTATTGATTTATGGGTTTGTGCCATATATGGAACAGCATGCAGTAATGGCTAACATGTTGTGATACCAGTTTCGAGATGGAAGATGCAACATTTGGAAAGTATATAAGATATATACATATACTAGTAGAACTTAGTTTATTTACATAAAATAATTACAATTTCCATTCATTAGAGTACACATTTATCTCAAATAACACTAATTCTCTTTCCATTTAGTCTATTTGTTATGAAACTTGATGAAGCAGTTTCTCTCCTTGTCCAAGCACAATGTTGCACTGCACTTCAGACATGCTGTATAGGATTTTCCTTTGGAGTCTGGATAGTTGCAACAATTACAGTTTCCCAGCAAGATGGGCATGTGATCTATCCCATCCTGATACTGCGGAAGATCTGCCGCAGGCTCTCCTTCTTACTGTCCAGTTCTTTTTTTAATTATTAATGTGTGGATTTCATTTTCTTGTCCTACCCAGATTCTTCGATAAGGTTTCCTTGTTTGCCAGAGGACATCTGCAACTGCTACTCAAAATAAAATAGGAGCATTGTTGTCCGTATTTCTTCTCAATAGGGGCCAGCTTGTTCACACAAGCTAGACTGTATGTTGTGCCATATCTGTCACAAACCATTTTCTCAATATTATATATATTCTAATGGAGAAATATATAAACTTACCTCTTTATAATTGTCTACAGATGTCCTTTTCATCCTAGAAATTGTATAAAAACTGAAATCAAATGTTTACTGTATCATATAAAACTGTTTGTATGACCGAACTTGGATGTAAACTGCTCACAGCGCAAAGCAAAAATTCATACTTCATAACTCCTTATTCTCTCAACAGATCGCATTTAATATTTGCACAGCTCTTCTTGATTGTGTACTTTATCTGTCCCAACATGCAGTTTCAAAGTATTTGCTCAAATATGAGTTCCACAAACAAGAAAATGGTATGTGCCATATATGACCCAGTATGCAGTAAGGGGTTAAGTTCAGTAATATTTCGACCAGTAGATTTAGTTTTTCATTTCAAGACTATATCAAAATCTTTCTCAATTTGATTACCCCAGCTGACGGCTTGCATGTGTTGAAAGAGGAGAATTTGTTCCGTTCTGGTCTAAATAAAAAGTCGTAATCCACTGAAGTAGCGGTTGGCTAACACTTGGTTCATCATTCTGAGGATAATTGGTAGCTTACAATCTGGCCAGCTAGGAGGCAAAGACAACAGTATTCAGACCACTTAGTGTTACTCGCTCCAAAACGACCATTAGCTCGGGAGAACACAGGTTCTATCCCAGGATCTGCCAGCGAGATTCCATTTCCCTGTAATCATTCCGGGCGTAACAATTTTCTTTTCTTTTTATGTTTGTAGGATGATGAGCATATACATCGATAACGAATCCAGGAGACAACAAGTCGGCGTATTGACG
This sequence comes from Vandiemenella viatica, assembly GCA_031002005.1. Lineage (NCBI taxonomy): Eukaryota > Metazoa > Arthropoda > Insecta > Orthoptera > Morabidae > Vandiemenella > Vandiemenella viatica. The sequence goes on from CM061918.1 coordinate 35,686,243, forward strand.
ACGCCGTTTTCGACTGTCAGTTATTTATGTATAGTCTAGGTAAAGAGACTATAAATACTTTTAATAATTGCTTTTTATGATGTAATATCGTTATGTGCTATTAGCACGGTCCGTAACTCACAACCTAGCTGACATCTTGCAGTTATACGCAGTAAGGAGTAAATTTTTCAAGCAGGGACTGTGTGATGGTTTGAAGACTGTATCAACAGCAGGTAGTCACTACGTAAAACTATCTGAAAACCGGTTCCAAGTGGTCTGGCAAAACAATTTATAACAACATCGGCTAATCCAATGGACATAATTCCTAATTATCTAGACAAAATCAGTAAAGAATTACAGTAGGCCTACTCAATGAAGTCTTCAATTCTATTGGTTTCGATAGAAATGTCCATATCGCTTCGTGAACACGTACTCTCCAAAGGACTGATGTGTGTCCAAGCAGAATTCACAATTTCTCAATAGTTTCATTGGCTAATTTTTATATCGACTACATTTTTTTTTACTTATGGCTTTACGCCTTGTCAACGTCATTAGTAGCGGGATAGGACTCGGTATAAGGAACGGGAAGGAATTCGGCCTTGGCCTTTTGAAGGAAGCATCCCGGTATGGAAAACCCAGATCTGGACCCCCGGACGGGGATTCAAGCCTGCATCCTCCCGAATACATTTTACGCTGGTATTCGATATAACTATTTAACACGTATGGACTGTATTTGGAAATTTGCTCCGTGTGTTCTTAGACTCAAATTCGCTTATTTAGGATGTCACATAAGATATTCAACGCAAATGACAGTTCGTATTGTTTAGATATTTGAAAAATAAAACCACACCGTTCGTTGAGAAAATAATTCAAATTTTGTTCTGTGATGTGAATTTCAGTGGATCTTAATTATAGTGTTCGCTGAAGTGATCAAAGTGTGGTGTGAAATGACGCTCTCCGGTACACTTTACGAGACTTATCGGAATTTTTTTTCCAACGAGTTTTCAATATAAAAACGGCGTCAATCTACTACGGAAACCTTTTAAACAGGTAATGTAGAAAGAAATGTAAACGGAACTGCAGCAGTAGGAAAAAACAGATGCAGCTATTCTTAGTTTTTTTTATATATATTTACTACGCGGCAGGTATAGTTAGCTCTATTATATCAATTAATAAATAATGATGAATTAGATGAGAATGGTTTTGGTAACGCCTCAAAAAGAAAAGAATTTCTGGGTGTACCTGCGAAAAAGATTTTTCCAAATAACTGATCATTTGCAGGAATGACAGGTGTCACGATTTCATTCAGAATATTTATAATCATAGTAAAATATATAAGACATATACTTGTCGGTCGTGTTTATAATGTACGCAATAATTTTAACGATAGTCTAATAAGAGAAAACAGTATAAAATGTTTTCTGTAATTAATAATGAAAAAGCTTAGTATCTCCTCCCCCCCTCCCCCTCATTTAGAACCTAGCTACGTGAGCTACATGGGGGCCAGGGGAGGGGGGGAGTTTTTTAGAATCGAAGTGTAGTTTAGGTCGCTACCTTATTAGGATGTTTACTCCGATGTGAAACCAAAGCAGAAAGGCTACCATGAACAGCGTCGGTAGACTCTACCCCGAATCTCTCTCTTGAGGTGACAGAATTTAGTATTACAGCACAACGAGAGTGGAATAGGTTACAATGGCCAGGAACCCTTCGGAATTCAGCTATAAAACAGTAGAAAATAAAAGACGTGAATATACACTACAGGCATATTCGTGCACTACCGTCAGATCGCTTGATTTTGCATTTCTCGCTGGCCCGATATTGAATAAGACATCGCCACATCCATACTTCGCGATCTGCAAATTGATAGATGTCACAGTTTAACACCGCTTTTACTTGTTACACGGTCGTAGAACGACGATAACTGCGAGACAAACCGTGGTTAAACGTCTCGTTTCTGTATTCATGCAAAATAAAGATAGTTTTCGTAAGGAGAATGACCTGAAACAGCCCAGAATGCAGTGAAGTGTTGACTCTTTGAACGTCTGTGATATTCTGTCCGAATTCTCAGTCTTAATCTTCTCGATAATACATGGTGATATCTCTTTAATGTCTAGACCAGACAAGTACATTATAACTAATTGCAGTATTCCACACACAACTATAAAATCTGATGATGAATTGCTTGCATTCAAAAGGACGGCTGCTGAAATCATTTCGGACGGTGCAATGTGACTTCCACCCTAGAGGGTGATGCTTGAGAGCTATACCTCCGTAGCGAATGTCCGTAATTTAAACTACGTAGCTCCATTTCGATTTAACTGTGAAACCTTCCCCCCCCCCTCCCTCCCCCACGTAGCCCGACGTGGCTTTTACCCCCCCCCCCCCCCCGTCGTTGCTCTTTTCCCTATTGATTCTTGGGAAGGCATTTTGTAATGTTTTCTCTTGTCAGACTATCGTACGCTGTTGTGTGTTTCGTACATCATTTTAACTGTGACAAATAATGTGAATGGATAGCTACCTGGCCTGGCTCGGAACCCCCGTAGCCCAGCGTAGCTTTCCAGCCAGCCCCTTCCCCCCCCCCCTTAGACCGAGGCACGTAGTTTATGGACGCTCCCTTATGAGGGCAGAGGACGGAAGAGTAAACAGGGTCCGACTGTTGTAAGATTGGGTCGTCGCTACGGTATTGGCAGCCAGATGGAACATCGCATTTCGACCGCTACGGCGTCTGTTTCCGGGGAGGCCAAACAGCTGCGAGTACGTGAACAGCAAGCATTTAATGCTGACAGTTGTGCAGGGTGTACGCCTCAAACAGATCTCCGCAGACAATACTCCCGCACGTCCCGGCTATAAAGGGCTGACGAGTGGCTGCTGAACATTCCATTGTGAGGCCCGCCACACAGTGAGCAATCACCCTCACTGCTGGACACTCGCTGCCGTCCTGTGACAAAGCTAAACGGATGCATCCGAACAAGTGTGTCAATCCACTGAAGCATTTGGATATTGTCAAGTGCCGCTGGAGCATTTGCAAGGCAGAGTTGCTGTGACGTGCTACCGTCAGCTTTAACTGTAACCACGAAGTTGATATCTCCACCTCTTTTTTCACATTATCAGTACGACATCCGGAGCCAAGAGTAAAAGCATAAAAACAGTACTATCAAACCAATTTTAAGAAAGAACTTCTATTCCCAGCCAATCCGATCTTTCCATCCGAGTTTTATTGTGTGGAATGCATCAGCGTCTGTATTTAACACATAGTTTTTAAAAAAAAAAAAAAAAAAAAAGGAAAATAAAAGAGCTATCTGTTGAGCACAAAGTTTTATGGTAGCGAATCATGTACTTTAGGAATGCCAAAAAGAAGGAAGATTGAAGCGTTTGAAATGTGGTGCTACAGAAGAATGCTGAAAATTAAGTGGACAGATGAAGTACGAAATGAACGTGATTTGGAAATGATGGGTGCGGAAAGAAGCTTGTGGAAGAGTCTGATAGGAAAAAGTGACAGGATTCAAGGTCAAATTTTGAAATATGCAGGATTCGTTAAATCACTCCATTCTAATGTCGGGATCGCTTCCTCAAAAAGGACAAGGCAAATTCCTTCCCCACCTCTAATGACGTCGACGAGACGTAAAGCCCTAACACAAAAAGTACAGCCACCAATCGTCATGCTAACCAGTCTGAATACTGAATAGACGATCAATATTACTGACAGCACTTTTGTCAATAAATTTGTTTAGGAGTTGTCTTTCTGTCTAATGAGCAGAGTGAATCGGGTTTTATTCAGTTGTTTCTAGATTTTTTCCTTCAAAAAACATGGATAGTAGTACAAAAGGTTCCACGGCTATAATTCTGACACATGAAACAATCTGAGGGGGGTAATACAAACACTCGATGATGGATTGGTTGAAGAGGAGAGGAGACTATCATCTAGTACTGTTGAATGAAATCAACCTCGGCGGTGTTGAACGATTGGACGACAACTTCCGAAGGAGTAAAAATTAAATACCTTGAATGAACTTATTCTAAATAAAAAGGATATGAAGCAGTCAAGAGATGAATATCTTACCGTCTTCTTCAAAAACAGTTAATTGGTCGGATGGCTCTCTCTACTAGTTAATTAAGATTGTCATCGAATAATTAATTTCTGTAATACATATCACGGTCTCTAATAGATTAATTCGCAAACAAAAAAGAAGGAAATAGTTCCGCATGTTGATTCTGTTTTTTCCTTCTCGTTTCAGCAGTCTCTCTGGACTACGATTACGCAACTTCATTCTCTCTTCTGAGTTTCCTTCCTCGTCGCCAGTAGTCCTACTCTCGCTTTTTCTTCTTCTGAGAACACCCTCCTCTTCCTGATTGGTTTTTCTTCGGACAGATCCTTTACTCCGCAATTTTTATTCTGAATACTACCCACCCACACCATTTCTGATCCTGATGGACTTCACGTATGGAACTTGAGTCTTCCCGTCCTCTGGAAAGTTGACTATTTTCTCCGCCATTCTTTCTGGTTTCTCTCTCTTGATATGACCATATAAAGCTAATCTGCTTTTGTTAATTGTGTTCGAGACCTTTTCAAACTTATTGCATTATTCTTTGTTGCATGTCAAACTTAGATAAAATTCGCTTCCTGGCACTTTTTGGTTTTGTCCCAAGATATTCCTTCCTTTGTATTTCTGACAGTCCCCTTTCTGGCTAGTGTTTCTGCTGCGTATAAACATTTTGGCTTCACTATCGCACTATAGTGTTTGTATTTCACATGACGAGATAGAAATTTGGATTTGTACGTCTTTTGACATATCCTGAATATTATTATCACCTCCACACCGTATCTTCAACTGCAGCCTTTTAATCAACATTGGGAGTAAAGATCTCACCAAGTTATTTGAATTTTTTGGTTCATTTACTATCAGCATATTTAGTCGTCACTGTCAACGTCTGGTCTTTCGCGTCCCTGTTCATGTATTCCGTTTCTTCAAAGGATATTTGTAGCCCTGCCTTCTACGCCGTTTCCTTCAAAACTTCTATCCGTTAGATTTATATCTGTAACTATCTTGCAATGAACAGAATGTCATCCTCTAGAGCGAGGCATTGAAATGTCAGGCCGTTCTTTTGGTGTCATAATTCCATTCGAGAAGTTTGACTGACATATAACTTCCCGCCATTCCAAGCCATTCCCGCTTTACCAAGACGCAGGTGAACAATAATGAGAAGTTTGTTTCATTTAACAGAAATGCTTATCCGCCACCACTCAGAAATAAAAACTTTGCTGAGGCCTCTTCTCGGAATATTTCTGGGTCGGCAGTATTAACGACATACTCACTGAAGATTATGTCTCACTGCTCGCTTGTCTGCATGGGTAGTCATATTACTCGTCCACATTTCTGCGTGCAAACTCACGTCTGTTCCGGGAAACTTCTAGCTTTTATCTCTAGGCTCTCCCCACAGATAAAAGCGTCGGGTTAAATATTTCTGTAGTCATCTCTTACCACTAAATTTGACGTCGTTTGTGTTCTAAGAGAAGAACTTTTGAGACTCGAGGGATGATATTACGACCTGCAGGGAGACCCGGCCAAGTGTTGATTGTTGCAGCCACGTCGCACCTGTTCCCATAGAAACAGTGCGAGCAATAAAACCGCGTGATGTCAACGATTTACGATCCGAGAATAGCCAGTGTGCCAAGGTCGCGCGTAAACAGACGCGAGAATTATACAGATCGCTAACCTAAACCGCCACCGGCTGCAGTCGGCGTCACAACACATAAACAGCAGACGGCAGCGCGGCTCAGTGGACAGTGATCAACAGAGGGACCTCGGTCCTACCTTTACTTTAATCATATACGTTTGGAGGAATAACAGTTGGCAGGCTACTCAAAAATAAACTTCACATGCAATGTTTTGCCTTTTCAGATGTAGCAATTCTCTCCAACAAAAGGCAAGAGGCAATCTGTTCTCTTGAAAAAGAAAAAAACAATCCTATGAAATTTCAGCTAAAACTGGTCTCCAAATGTCGAATGCTAAAGGATCCTCGCGGTGTCAAGATGGAAAACGTACGAAAACGCGATTTAGTAATATCTCTCAAGTAAGGGGACTTCCATTAATTACGTGGGAGGAGGCGGGGTTGCGGCAAAATCTCGCCAAGGGGGACGGGGACGGGGGTCGACAGTAATCTCAAGTGAGGTTTTGAAATTCTTGAAGAACAGTAGATTTAAAAAAAGGGGGGGGGGAACCGGACCACAACGACACGGATATCGACTTTGGAGAGGGAGGGTCATAATGTCTAGAAACGACGCGGAAACCGAGTTCATGAGGGGAAAGAAGAAAGGTCTTAAAAAACTTCGAGGTCGATTGACAGGGAGGGGGGGGGGGTCACGTCAAAATTTCGGAAGGGAGGGGGGGAGTCTGACCAGATCTCACAAGACCTCACCAGAGAAAAAGGGGGGGGGGGGGTCCGGAATTCAAGAAAAACACCTCACGTAATTAATGGACCCAAAAGGAACACAGAGGAACATCATGTTGATGTTGCTTGTTCCTGCAACTTGTTCCCTCATGTTACCCAATGTTTCTCAGTATTTTTCAATGTTTACGTCAACAGAAACAAAAGTTCCTTGAAGTTGACTGTTTCCAGAAGTAGCGGTAAAGATGAAAGGAAACAAAGGAACATTTGTAAACATTATCGTGTTTAAAATTGTTGTTAGTTAGGTGTGGACAGCTTGTTCCGTGTTGCTGTTACATCAGTTGTTGAAATCTCACAAAAATGTTCGAATGGACGAGTGAAAATTTAATATATTTAATTGAATTATATAGAAATGCAGAGTGTTTGTGGAATCCATGTGATTCAAACTATAAAGATCGGCTTAAGAAACACGATTCGTGGGTGGTATTAAGAAAAGCAACTGGTGCAGATTCGAAATAAGTACATCAAAGATGTATATGATTCTGCAGTAGTTAGAAATCTTAAAGTCAGCAGCAAATGTTCCTTTGGAGATATTGCGGCTCTGTAGTTTGTTTTCGAATAAACGTTCAGTTTTAGAAAGTAGCCATTCTAAATCAGTGCTACTCATTCGAATAAAGTTTTTGATGTGTCCATCCTCAATATGTCCTGATAACAGATCGTCTTTTCTTTTTAAAAGAATCCATGAGGCGTTCAACTCCGTGTTGATTTCTCTCCAAAAGACTTGGTCTCATCCAGCATTTGCGTTTCTGTTTTTCTTTTGACTCAAAATAATATAAACTGCAGCAGCTGCTGACAAAACATCACTGTCGCACCATATCATCGTATACTAAATGAATTATAATTGTGACCAAGTTTTTATTTCCCACAGAAAAATAAAGATTGTTGCTATTGGTGTGGACGGGTAACAACCGTAAACAGTAACACAAGTAAACTGTTCCTAAATTAGGTTTTCTGGTGTGGACGGAATGTTTCTGAAAGTTGCGATCTGTTTCTGTTTCTAGAAAGAGACCTCAACTGTTCCTCTTTGTTCCTCTGGTGTGGACGCGCCTTAAGAGTAATTATTCAACCTCCAGGGCTAAATCATGAAGCAAACGACGAGAGAATATCAAAATTACAAAAAACATGTACAATCACCTAGAAGAGATACAACAGAAAGTCAGCATCAAGAAATGCAAAGTTAAGACACTACACCAGAGGTATTATATATACACATAGGAAACTTTTATTATCGTGGGTAGATCATTGATTAAAAATATTGAAATGCAAGAAAAAAAATTTAAGGAAAATCTTTGGTCCAGTTTGTACAGGAGGAATTTGGATGAAAAGGAACTATACCTGCATTCTGAAAAGCCAGAACCCAGAAGCAAAAAAAATCCAGATTTATGTTTTCTGCTGTTTCCAGATATCGCTCCAGGGGATTTCTTTCCTATTCGTTATACATAAATCCTGTCTCGACTCTTGTAGAGAGGTTGGTGGAATATGTTTGTTTCTACACGGTAGTTTTTCTCATTGCTTTACGCCTCGCACACATCGAGGTTATAGATGCGGGAAAATACTAAGTGCAAGGAACGGAAAGGAATTCGGCCACAGCCTTTATTAAAAGGAGTATTCCGGAATTCGCCTGGAATGATTTGGGAAAACCATTAAAACCATAGTAGCCACAAATTGTGTAAGAAACTCATGTAGGGGAGAACCAGGCGAAGCGGCCATGTCGGTGTAAAAATCACGACTCACTCGACTCAATGCCCTCTGTTACATCGAGAAGCCATATCCGGTTAACATGTCATCTCCGCAAGTTATTAGAATATTTATGGTTTTTGATCGCCCTGATGTTTAGTAAGTGCTCAGTTTATGTATTCATTAATAAGAAATCAGGTGACTTAATGTTTCTGAGCGAAACTGTTTTGCAAAAGTAGAGTTTTGGCTACAGATTCACGGCCTGGCGATCGCATTGTTAAGTTAAAAATATGCTTCTGTAACGGCGTAAATCCGGGCAAAGTGGCCAAGATGCTGGTGGCGGTGGACATTATGTCCGCTGAGCACCAACTCTGTTCCTTTCCGATTATTAGCATTGCCGTCATACAATAATTTAATTTAATTGCAATGGAGCACAGGCAATTTCCCTACACACCCATCTTCTCCCTATCCTGCACCCACCTACATTTGCCCTCTACAAATTTTATCTTTAAATTCTTTCAAAGTTTTCGGTAAATTATTCATCATTTCTCTTGGTAACTCATTCCAATTCCTGACACCCTTACCTAAAAAAGAGAATCTTCCTACACCCTTGTGCCTGAAATCGAGTGCCAGCTTGTGGTCATGGTCATCTTTTCCCTTCCATGCACTACTTTTCATACCTATTGTAATATCTTTCCATGCCTCATCACCAGTATATGCTCTGTACACTCCCATGACCCTCCTCCTGTCTTGCAATGAATCCCATTCCAGCTCCTTTATCATATCCGTCACTGATTGCATTCTGCAATAATTTCCAGAAACAAATCTAGCAGCCCTTCTTTGCACCCTCTCCAACTCCTGTATTTGATACGTAAAATGAGGGTCCCATACTACACTACCATATTCGAGCAATGGTCTGACCAAAGTTTTGTAACCCAGTTCCTTTACTTCTCCCGTACATCCCCTCATCACTCTCTCCAACAAGAGCAGAACTTTGAAACCTTTTCCTACCACCTGTCCAATGTGTCCACCAGCCCAGTTAAGCTCGTTATCAAAAGTAATGCCAAGATATTTACATTTCAAGTCCTCAGCAAGCAATTCTTTCCCCACCTTATATTGATAATTAACCTTTTGTTTTTTATTTGTGTATCTAATAAGCTGACTTCTTTGCATTTATTTTCATCCCATGTTTACCAACCCAACTAGATATCCTGTCCAGATCACTTTGCAACTGTTTACAATCTTCTATCGCTTTGATTCTTTTATACAGCATTATGTCATCTGCAAACAATCTAATTTCAGATAGTAAACAATCAACTCAATTATTCATTAGAATAATGAATAGCAATGGTCACAATACGCTACCCTGTGGCACACCCATTTTTACTTCTACTTCTTTTGATACTACATTTCCTACCCTAATTTAAAAATTCTACCCAGCAAATCACTTTCTCATCCACACCAATGGTTTTTACCTTATTTACTACCATTTTATGGCTTACTCTGTCAAACGCCTTTGACAGATCTAGTGCTACACTATCAATTTGGCCTCCCTTGTCCATTTCATCTGAAATATCTTGCATATATCCCACCAACTGAGATTAGCATGAATATCCTTGCCGGAACCCATGTTGCCTGCTTGTTTATGGATGCCTAACGTAACGAAAGTGTTTCAGCTTTAAGATCACAAGAACGATTGATCCCGACTGCCAACATATTTCATTTGGGCTCACGAACTATAAGCTAGAGTTGAAGAAATAGAAGTTAATTTCAGTTTTCCATTTGCTTGTTACAATTTCTACGATTTACAGGTTACATAACTTTTCTCTAAATAAAGTACACCGTTTGGCAAATTAACAGCATATTTAATCACTCGTTTCTGATTTTGAAACTATGTGGCCATTTGGTTACTTTTTTTAAATTATTTATTTTAGGTATTAAACTTAATCCAAAGATGATTAAAATTATAGTGTGTACTAGGATAGTTGAGGTATATAACCAATACTTTTGATGCTTGTAAGATTACCGCAAGTCAGCTTAAAACATCATAAAACCTTAGCTTGGCCACTTTGCCCGGCTCAAAATCGTTTGCTGTTATAATAATAATATTTAAGAGCCTAATTTCTAGATTTCCACTGTGTAATCAGTATTTGTCTGTTCCCCACGACGGAGATGCTGTCCGTGATATGTCGCGTTGGCTTTTTGTGGAGCGAGAAGAGACGAATTCGACTCCCAGGTTTGTCGTCGACTCCGTCCGAGACTAAATCCTTTTTCCACTGCCGCCGGAATCCTTTTCAGACGCTGACAGCCGGATTTACTGGCGTCCACGTCCTTTTTCAAAGTGACCTCTCTTGACCTCACCACCTGCTACGGCGAGGTCTCAACTCCGTGCGGAAAGTAGGTGGAAACTTTAAACTAGTGCTACCCAGAACTTGTACTTCTTACAACCCGATCAATTCGGCGCTCTTGACATTGGACGAAGTATTTATGGCAGGGTTGTTTGGAATGGTTTGAGGTTGGTGGATGAGTGGTTAATGTTTGTGCCTTACATCCAGGAGCCAATACCAGCTCCGGCAATAAGTTTTTCAGCAATGCTGGGATGGTTCCTTCAAAAGGCGATGGACGAATTTCTTTCTGTTCCTTGCTCACAGTTCGTTCCCGTCTGTAACGACCTCAACGAGGCGTAAAGGCAATAAAGTTATATTAGTTGGTGTCTTTCAGGAGAGTAGATCGGCTTCGGGTTTAACCTTCTCCTTTTCGTCATCCTGAACAGTGCCAGATCTTCGGGGGGGGGGGGGGGGGACGAAGGAAACCGGCGCATTCGCCCAGGGCAGCAAAATGGCAAATTCATGACAGCCCAGGATGGCAATCACAAAATTTTTGTCTCGGCTGGGAAAATTTATAGATCCGCCACTGTGATGTAAACAACACACTTCTGTGGACAGTACTTATAGATAGGAAGAAGACCATTGCCTGTTTTTTACATTTGGCTTTACGTCTCGTCGACGTCGAGGTCATTAGAGGCGGGTTGGGACAAGGAACGGGAAAGAATTGAGTCATGGCCTTTTTTTGAATTGGGGAAGCCATGGGAAACCCAAATCTGGATGGGCGAATTGGGATTCGAAAACGCTTCCTCCCGAATGCGAGGTCAGAGTATTATCGCTCTCCAACCACCCTCGGTAAAGCCAATGCCAGCCATCCTGATCTGGGTTTTCCATGGTTTTCCCAGATCACTCCACGCGAATTCGGGGATGGTTCCTCACAATAGCCCACGGGCGCCTCCTGCCATATCCCTTATAACCCTTCCAAACCATAACCCTTTTCGATAGGTGCAATGCACCCTCCGCCACACACTTTTAGTGAATCGCGGAGTAATAATAATAATAATAAATGCCGCTCCTACCTTCAGAACCGGGCCTAATACTAGAGGACGAAACTACATCATTCCTTCAGTCTACCCCCCCCCCCCCCCCAATCCTGTCGCACCACGAATGAACTCCACGTTAATTAATGTTAGCTTAATTCAAAAGTCGAAGAGTGGTTGGATCCTCGCGAAGGCGGCATACTAAGCCATTGTATCAGAGATAGGACCACTTATCGTAGAAGTCGACCAACGGAACAATCTGGCCTATCTCATATGAACAAAAATTATGGGCACAGTAGTATTAGAACCCTGGACCATGAATTTAGTATGCGAGCGCTTTATGCACTGAGCTACCTGACAATGAGGCAAATAGAGACCAGTGCCGGGATTCGAACGCGAATGTGATGACGGAGCTTCTCCAACATGGCGCACCAGCGTTTTTTCTTTGATAGGCAGCGGTTGGCTTTCCGCTACTGCGGCAGAGTCCGCATTAATAGTAGTGAGCACTGCGCAACAAGCTACCGGCATGATACAGCCTGATTCAACAGCAGACAACGGAAAGTCATTGCACCGTTTATTATGCTATAAAAGTCTTAATTTTTTTTCATCAACCAGAAACACTCGATATGTGCGTCATTTGACACTTACTACGTTTAGTCGACACACCTTCGACAACCCTAAAACAACGTCAGAATCAGGACAGAACAAGAGCTGACCAAAGGCGATCGATAGGAAAGTTGAAATAAGGGGCCTGGCCCAAATGGAAGCGACTCCAGACTAAAATTGGCTCCCGTGAGTACCAATCCAGGTTCCCCAAGTAGTTAGCTCCTGAGGGACTCTACACACCTATAGCAGCAACACTAATAAATCCCTTCACAGAAAATATAGTCTCCAGATTTTTGTTTGCAATATCTGCCAGCTTTAAATGAAGTCATTGATTTCACCATCTGCTTACGAAACAGCATACGTAACTAAAGGCTCTTAAATACACTGAGGACCAAACAGACTGGCTCACCTCCCTAATATCGTGCCGGTCCCCCGCGAGAAGTCAGAAGTGCCGCAACACGACGTGGCATGGACTCGACTAATGTCTGAAGTAGTGCTGGAGGGAATTGACACCAAGCATCCTGCAGGGCTGTCCATAAATCCGTATGAGTACAAGGGGGTGGAGATCTCTTCTCAACGGCACGTTGCAAGGTATCCCAGATATTCTCAATAATGTTCATGTCTGGGGAGTTGTGGCCAGCGGAGGTGTTTAAACTCAGAAGAGCGTTCCTGGAGCCACTCTGTAGCTATTCTGCACGTGTGGGGTGTCGCATTGTCCTGCTGGAATTGCCCCCGTCGGAATGCACAATGGACATGAATGGATGCAGGTGATCAGCCAGGATGCGTACGAACGTGTCACCTGTCAGAGTCGTATCTAGACGTATCAGGAGTCCCATGTCACTCCAACTGCACCCGCCCCACACCATTAAGAGCCTCCTCCGGCTTGAACAGTATCCTGCTGTCATGCAGGGTCCATGAATTCATGAGGTTGTCTCCATACCCGTACACGTTAATCCGGCTTCCCGATATTCACGGTGCACTCGTGAAATGGTCGTACGGGAAGATCCCCACCTCATCGCTACCTCGGAGATGCTGTGTCCCATCTCTCGTGCGCCGACTATAACACCACGTTCAAACTCATTTAAATAGTGATAACCTGCCATTGTAGCCAGCAGTAACCGATCTAACGCCTGCGCTAGATACCTGTTGTCTTATATAGGCGTTGCCGACCGCAGCGCCGTACTCTGTGTGTTTACATATCTCTGTGTTTGCATGCGCCTGTCTACACCAGTTTCTTTGGCTCTTCAGTGTATGACACCGTATGTACCGAAGACCTACTTCGTGTGTCTCACTTCAATACTCATACTGAGATAACACTCAAATAGATGACCCTTACAATGGGAGACCAGAGTGCTAGCCCTACCGCTGTCGGGGAGGTTGGCGATTTAGTCTTCCGACGCGTCTTGGATTCTAAATTATTGGCTTTGGACAGTGTGGAGCCAGACACATCCAGCGCACGCTATACAGCGAGGCGACAAAGCGAGATACTTGTCAACACCTGCTGCTGATGGTCCCTGAACAAAAGCTGTGTGACGTCACGGCTCGTTGAGAGGATGTTTACGAGCCGCCAGTCACACGAAGAGCACGGGCTGAAGGTCGACACACTCTTGTTCACCGTGACTCGAACAAACGGAAACACCGCACCTACCAGGGCGACCTCGTCCGGCCATACAGATTTTGTTTTTTTAAGATTCCCCCAAATCAATTCAGGCGAATGCCCGGATGGTCCCTTCAAATGGCCACGGCCAAATTGATTTCCATTCCTTGGCTCCAGTTTTTTTCCTGCCTACCGTATAATAACCTCAAAGTCGAAGAGGCGTAAAGCGAAAAGCAGGAAATACCAGCAATCGATAAGAGGTGGTACAGTAGGCAATGAAGAGAAAAGTATGAACACATGCTGCATCGTTAGGTTTGTTGTTGGAAGAAGGCAAACATTGTACATCAGCGTTTTTTGAACCTGTTTCAACCAGAGGATCAATAATATGACAGAAATAATTCTGCGGGCATCTGACTTATATGGACCCAGTTTTTTACTTAGTGTATATCATTACCAAACACTACCAATTGTTATCCGCACGTTCCTTAAGACCTAAGCCTACGATAAGAACCTCATTAAACGGTCGCTAATTTAATCCTTAAAGCAGTACCGCTCTCTTGAATCCCAGCTAGAAACGTGTTCAGTGAATAGACTATTATAGTAACATGGACTCATAGCCTCGTATCAGGGAAATACAAGTTTTTTTTACCCAGACGATATTGTTTGGCTTTATAACTTATACTCGCTTATTGTCTTATGTAGTATGTGTACCCTATTTTATACGAACTACTTTCAGTAATTCAGTTAAAAAAAAGCTTAGTCCACAACTCGAAGGTTGTTTGGATCCTCCCGATGGAGGCATACTAAGCCATTGTGTCAGAGATAGGACGGCCAGTTCCTATCTCTGAGACCTACAGTTTAACTTGGAATCCGAACCACGGAACGCCATGGCGTAGCTCATATGATCAAACGTAATTCTTAAAATTCCTTGTTCCATCAAGATTTGAACCAGGGACTGGACGCCGAATTTTTTAATGAAAACGCCTTAACCATTGAGCAACCAGACCACTCATTTCTTGTTATGATATATTTAATTCAATAGAACACACAGCAGCCTGTGAATGTTTATTTGCATCATTTAACTATCACCGTATGTAATTTACGATAATCTGACCAGAGAAAACAGTACAAAATGTCTTCTGGAATCAACAGGGAAAAAACTATGTGCTACGCGGGGCTTCAAGGAAGGGGGATACAGGCAAAGGCTACGTGGGGGGAGGGGGGGTTCAAAAAAGCCCAAAATGGAGCTACGTAGTTTATGGACGCTCCGTAACTCATGACGTTTATTGAGATAAAAGATATAGCTCAGAACAGGATGCAGGAAGATGTATAGAAGTGTAACAAACCAGGCAACAGATTACTGAAAAGGAGGGGGGGTGAAGACGACTCATAATAGTAGAGAAGGAACTGTTTGTCAAAATGGTAGACGCAAAAAAAAAAATACTGTTTAGGGCAGTCTCAACGAAAATCATTATAGCCGATGTAAATGCACGACGCTAAAGGAATGTCGTCTGTCGTACTAGCGATGCCCTTGCATTATTGTCATGATTTTGGTCAATTCCGATGATCAGAAACAGCCAATGCACGCATACTGCACCAGCGTTTCTCAACCTTTTCGAGCCGAGGACCTGTAGAGTGTCAAAAATAATTCTGCGAACCACTAACTTAATATATGCTTCATTTTTTACTTATGTGTATATCATTAGTGATTGGAATATATTGTGTTATACCATTATAACATAAATCTAAAAGCATTTTTAAATTCCTTTGGAAGCAAAGTTATGAAACTGCAAATGAACTATTTCGATGCAATAATAAGCAACACTAAGCCATTGTGTCAGAGGTAGGACGGCCAGTTCCTTTCCTCTGGGACCTACAGTTTAACTTGGAATCCGAACCACGGAACGTCATGCAGTAGCTCATATGATCCAACGCAGTTCTTAAAATTCTTTGTTCCACCAGGATTTGCACCAGGAACTGGGCGCCAAATTTTTGAATGAAAACGCCTTAACCATTGAGCAACCAGACCGCTCCTTATTCGCTCTCGACAAGTTCATCAAAATCCGAACTAACCTTTTCTTCATGAACTTCAATCATTTTCCTCTATGTCTATAGTTACTGAGTTCCTTTCTGTTAACCTGGCAGCTAACAACTTTTGCTTAGGAAAATTCTTCCTCTGTCTTGGCTAAGCCCTCAATACTAAACGCTTTCTCGTACCATGTTTCGCCGACATTGGGTCATTAGATGTGAGAAAGGACTAGGGGCAAGGAACAGGAAGGAATTCGGCCACGACCTTTATAAGAACGAACCATCTCGGCATTCGCCTGGAGTGATTTTGGAAAACCGAAATCTGGCTACATGCACGTGGTTTCGAACTCGCATCGTTCCGAATACGAGGCCAGAGCGTTAGCCTCCCCCCCCCACCCCCCACTACACTCTACGAAACTGCGATACACTAACCAAGTGTTAAGTATCGAATAACGACATATTGAAAGTCCCGGTTCTCATCCGACACCTGGCTCAGTGAAGAGTTGGACGTCAGCTCTTGTGAAGGCGCCGACACTAGCTCAATCCTCGAGTAACTGGTCTGAAGAAGTGGCTAAGTGACTCCCGCTCGTTGTTTACGTTCGCCGTAATGCGAATTCCGGCCGTCCCCGTTGTCTGTTGCCAGTAATTGCCGCTAGGAGCGCTCGGGGCAAGCGTTTCGGCCCCTTCCTCAGACTCCCCGGCTAGATTTATGGACGACGCCAGCGCCCCTGGCGGGCTAACGGCTCACTAAGACAAGAGGCCCCACTTTGTCTCCAGCCCACACCCCCCTCCAATCCTGCAGACACTGTGCAAGACAAAACTTTGGTCGGGGTCTTGTTCTACACCGCCATAATGGCGAAACCTTGTAACAGAAACCTGATACCGAGCACCACATCAACTGTGCTTCAATGCACACTATTACTACAAAGAATCCCGTCTTATATGAAACACAAACACCGCCGAATGTTTAATACGAGCACTTTTTATCACAGGTCAAGGGGATGGTCTAGACCAGGGGTGACCAACCCGCGTCTCGCCATGATCATTTTTCCGGCCCGCGAGATTCATCAACTGTTTTACAAAATATATTTATTTTATAATGGCCAAAGTAGTGAAAACTTACAGCTGCTTTTGAAAGCCGATTCAGTAATTCCGAGTTAGACAAATACAACAAAATTTTTGAAATATATTCATCTCTCTTTCATGTTGAAATCGAGTCGGCCCCAAATATCTCCAAATGGACCTGATTGACTTACAGTGCAATACTGAATCAAAACACTTTTTTTTTTCTTATTGCTTTACGCCTCTTCGACGGCGTTGTCATTAGAGGCGGGATGGAACTGGGGACAAGGAACGGAAGGAATTCGGCCATGGCCTTTTTCAAGGAAGCATCCCGGCATTCGCCTGGAATGATTTGGGGAAACCATGGAAAACCCAAATATGGATGCCCAGACGGGGATTCGAACCCGCGTCCTCCCGAATGCTAGACCAGAACGTTAACCGTTCACCCAACACGCTCGGTATCACCTTTTTGAAACATCAGAATCAAAAATAGATTTTTATAACACTTTCGTCACAAAAGAGAAACTTTCCAATTTGAGAAATCTGGCACAAAAAGTTATTAGCGCTTTTGGTTTAACTTACACCCGCGAATCTTTTTTTTTTTTTTTTAAAACTGACCAAACACCAAACACGCTCAAACATAACGGACGCCAACCTGCAACACCAATTACGATGCGCAAGTACCCACACTGAGATCGATTTGCAAATGCTAAGTGAAAGAGTGGGGAAACAAATATCGCACTAGTAAAATAATGGTTTCATTTTTTATTTAGTTTATTAAAAAAAAATCATCATTCTTTTTTTTTTCTTTTATAACCGAGCGTGGCGGTGTAACGGTTTGCGTTCTCGCCTCGCATTCGGGAGGATGGCGGTTCGAATCCCCGTCCGGGCATCCAGATTTGGGTTTTCCATGGTTTCCCAAATCACTCCAGGCAAATGCCGGGATGCTTCCTTCAAAAAGGCCATGGCCGAATTCCTTCCCATTCCTTGCCCCCATCCTTTCCCGTCTCTAAAGACCTCGCTGTTGAGAGACGTAAAGCAGTTAAAAAAATTAGTTTATATTTATATATATTTTATATTTAGTGTTACATATTTCTTTACAATGTGCATTTTGTATCATTATTATTATATTATCTATGTTTACATGTAAGAATAATAGTAAATAATAATAACTCATTATGTTTCAATTTTTCACTCAAAAAAAATGTCAATAGGGGGCCTAAATCTAATACGGGGATATATAATTTTATATGCGGCCCGAGGAGTTATGATGTATTTCCAAAGTGGCCCGCAAGATCATTTGGGTTGGCCACTCCTGGTCTAGATGATCCCAAACATCCCTCAGCAAGTAGAGGCAAGAAAACTTTAACGAAACAGTGTAAAGTTGTCATCTTGCACGCTCTGGAAGTATTTCCTCTAGAACATCTGATGACATCAGACTAACATTTGCAGTTATGTAGCTTCTATAACTAGCCTATGCATACGGGAGCGCACGCTATTTTTTACCAGCCTTTCCCAATATTAGGGATCCGCTGCTTATGATGGGCTTTACTTATGATTGGCCGGCCTCGGTAGCGTAGGGGGTTGAGATCGCCGGTTCGAGTCCTGCCGAGGGCATAGGTGCTAAGTGTCCTCTGGGTACATGTGGTGTCTGTCCTGTGTGATGTCTATAATTACTAGAAAACGTTAATGAACGATAAAGACACAATTTTTATAAGAGTACCGGAAATCACAGTACGCTGGAAACCATGGGCGTATCCAGGGGGGGGCTGGAAAGGGAGGGGTAGGGGGTGGGGTGCTGCCTTCAGTACGCTTTGACGAGTGAAGAACTGGCTCAGGAGCACTATGGTAGAGGAAAGATTGGCTGGATTATGCCTGATGAGTGTGCATCGAAATTTCTTGAAAGAACACCGTGAGATGTTGAGAAACAATGTTAGTGAAAAATTTTCTGAGACTCCGAGACGATTAATGTTTACATAAAAAAAACTGTAATTGTGTTACGATCTTTATTAACTACAGAGTAGGTCCTTAGATCAAGTGGTTGGATTACTATGTTAATCAATAATGAAAATACGATCGTAATTTTTCGCGGGGTTGAATATTAATATATTTCTCTCGGGCTTCATGATTGACATTTGGTTGAGAATGAAGACAGAGAAGGACGCCTTCGAAACCTCCCACAAATGTGACATCTTAACACGGCTGGAAGCCCGAGAGAAATATATTAATAATGAAAATAGTTTCCTCAATAGGTTGGGGTTTCATTTTGTTAAAAATCGTCATGTTTCAGTCCCCCACCCCACTTCCTAAACACCAATACGAGTTGTCCCCCTCCCCCTAGTTCTGACCCTGGATTCTATGATCGGGTTTTCACTACACTACAACGGTCACAAGAAAATCTCGCATACTGTCCACATTTAAAAAAAAAAAAAAAATAACTTTGCTCAAGTTAAATCATTTATTTATTAATGCCTAAGCTCTTGCTATCACAAACACGACAATAACGTAAAATTTGGAATAATCTTGCAGTAAATAACTAGCAAGGTTTTTCGGATAATTTTCATTGGTACCAAATTAAAGTTTGTATGTAACTACCCAACGCTTTCCCTGCTTGGAATGGACTTGTGCTTAGGAAAGAAATAGACACAAATACTCCCCCCCCCCCCAAAAAAAACATTTTACTTTGATCAATTAAGGATTTGTTTGATGTTGAGCAATTGGCGGTAACAGCGTACAATACGTGCTATACAATAACCACACAATGACGTCATCTGTAACGCTAATTACACCAGTCTCTATAATTAACAACAACACACGGTACACCAAACGTCTAACCGGTACGCGACATACCCAACTCTGATGATATCAAACAACCTAAATTGATAGCTTATTACGATTTGCTTATTATAGCGTTTCTGCAATCTACACTCTGCAGTATTCATGCAAAATGTTTTACTGTAGGCGATAAAATCATCATAATACGTCCTTTCACCGTGTATCGTATTTTTCGGTTTATCCATAGGGTAGCATATTATCTTTTTACGGGATATCTTGAATTGTCTGGATTCCTGTTATGGGTGAGATTCTATCAAGGAGCGATATTCGTCGGATATACTTTGAGTCCACTCGTTGAACAGGGTTTCAGTGTTTGTGATACAGCATTGTCGAGATATTTATTTCGTATATGGATGTTCGTCTGGGCCAACGGGGCCACGTTAAACCTTCATTTGGCTCCAATTTGCGTTGGATGGATGCACATCCGTGTTACAACTATGGTTGTTAGCTCTACAGGGAATCTATAGTTTAATGTGGAATCCGAACCACGGAAGAATTCTGGAGTAGTTCACATTACACAGCAAACTGTGCCAGAGGTGAAGGTCGGGTTAATGATCTTTGAAAATTCCTGCCGAAACAGGGATTCGATCTCAAGTCAGACGCCTTAAGCACTGAGCCACGGGACCGCCCCTGTATTTCGTATAACCTACTGCCTGTTCCGACTTTTCATTTGTGGCATCATAAAATTAAGATCGTATTTTTGACCGTCAGGATGCTGTTCTAATCAAACTACGCGTGTTCAATCTCCAGATTATGCCCGTGTGGTGATACGTTTAACAGCTTGTAGATTTCTTTAGCAGCTTTGTTTTATAGAGAACATCCCCCAGATATCACCTACGTTAAGGCGATTTACTTTTTTATTTTCTATGTTCATACGACCATTCAGCCAGCTCCAAAATTTTTCTTTTTAATACACAAATATATTAAATTTTAATAGATTGAAATTAAGTCTTGATTAGAAAACATCACCAATTTATAAGACACAAATACGTTAAAATTTATTTTGAAATCATTAATGTTAACATGTTTGTGTATTATAAAATGGTGAAGTTCTTACAGTAAGACTTAATTTCAATCTATTACGATTTTAATATATTTGTGTATTACAAAACTAAATACAGGCTGAATGGTCATAAGACCGAATGCCACAGAAAAAAATTAAAATAAATCAATAAATAAAAATACATCCACGGGCTTTAAGACAGCTCACCTCAACGGAATGTTGTTTCGAGATCAGAAGTGCAGGGCTGCCTGTGCTACTGCTAACAAGACAAGAGTGATCCCCCCAACAAATGTGTTTCGCTCCTATTTAGATACAGGTCATCGACTAATCATTCACAACCCGATGTGTCTATTTTAGTATCAAAACTCAAACGATTTTAATGTTTCGAAAATGCAATAGACTCTGGACACGGTTCTAGAAAATGCAGAAAAGACGAAATAAGCAAAACCAAACTTTTATAAGTCTAACAGATCCTAAAGTAATTTTAATAAACAGTATTAATATGCGAGACTCGGCCGATAATATTACACATGTGCATCTACGATCGAACTGTTATTTTCCTTCTAGTGTATCGAAGTTTTGGATGCTTCGTTGGGAGATGCTCGAAGACTTGCAAAGAACATGAAGTCAGTTGTTAGAAACACCGCATTATTACCCATTACTCGCCTTAATTTGAAGTACTCCATAGGTGAGAACTTTCCCAGGGCTGATTCCGTAAGCAAACTTTTCTGTCACAATGTAATATAACTATTCTGATCATTTTTAGGTCAGAATCTACCGGTGGGTCGAACATAATCCCCGGATCGTAGAATCTTAGTACGACTACCACCTGGTATTGAACCAGAGACTCGAAACAACCCTTCGACCTGGATGTACCGAATACAGTTTCGTGTGTTGTAGGGTGTAAATGTTGAAAAAATTATGGAAATAGCATAAGCGGGCATCGAATTAGTGACCTGAGCATACAAAGAGTGGTTAGTGAAGTTCCAAATACAGCTCTGTGTGTTGTGAGGTGTAAATGTTTTAATTTTTTTGTTTGAAATTCCGTAACCTGCCATTGAACCAGTGATCCGGAACACGCAATGATAAGAATCTAATATAGAATTGATGATGTTTGCAATAAAGCTTTGTGTGTTTCAGGGTTTCAACGCTGAAACTTTCATTAAAGTCCGTCACAAAGAGTTAAACTGGCAGCTCCCGAAGCATGTGATAATACTGTGGTAAAATACCAGATGTAATTTTTTTAATTACTACATTGCTTGGTGTAAAGGCCATGGTTTCATAACTACGTTGTCCGGCTTCAATCTGGAGCACCAACGTAGTTCCACACTCTTATGGTATATAGAGCACTGGTGAAGAGAGCTACATTTGAACCAGTATGCGACATCATCCGGGTTTGTCAAAGAACCCTAGATCTCAAACGAATAAATCGAGCGTGATAGGTCACGCAGGTGTGTGGAATATCTCTGCGGTGTCCAAAGAGTAGACTGAGTTAGCTCCGCTATTATTGATCTACTCCTGTTCTCCACCAAGTTTCTTCTGCATTACTAGTTATGAAGGAAGTTTACTGTCTTAGATAAAGCTAGCTCTCGGCATATTTCTAGTTAACCGTTATGTCCTATTCAAGGCAGTTTGTCATAAACTTATTTTTAGCTTCATTAATCAAGTCCCACTTGGTATACAACAATATTTAATTACTATATTGCTCTGAGGAAAGAATAGTCTTCCAGAGATCATCATCATCATCCTCAACAATTTCCAGCCTCTGGCCGGGTCTGCTTTATGCACAAGCCTCTCCATTTGTTTCTTTCATCCTACCACCTCTCTGTCACCACTTTGTTCCAATCCTCTCCTCTCTTCCGTACACCCTCCTCCATTCCTTTCAGCCATCCATCCCTTGGTCTTCCTCTGGGTCGTTTATCATGCATCTTAATTTAATGGATTTTTCTTGGGATTCTCTGAGACTCCATTCTCTTGACATGTACATACAATCTCAGTCTGGTCCTCTCTACCCTTTCCTGTAGGGGATTCTCTTTTATGGTGCGTCTAATCACTTCATTCCTTATTCTGTTCATTTTAGTAACTCCAGTCTCCAACTTTAGTCTTCCAGAGATATAGATCCTAATCGACGACGGCGGCGCCCGCGTGGCAGTTGAGTGAACCGACAGACCTGCGTGAGCTCAGCGGGCCGTTGTGAGTTAATTTTTTTTTTTTTTTAATTTAATTTAATTTAATTGCAATGGAGCACAGGCTCCGGTGGCAATTTCCCTACACAGCTATCTTCCCCCTATCCTGTACCCACCTACATTTGCCCTCTACAAATTTTTTCTTTAAATTCCTTCAAAGTTTTCGGTAAATTATTCATAGTTTCTCTTGGTAACTCATTCCAATCCCTGACACCCTTACCTAAAAAAGAGAATCTTCCTACACCCTTGTGCCTGAAATCGAGTGCCAGCTTGTGGTCATGGTCATCTTTTCCCTTCCATGCACTACTTTTCATACCTACTGCAATATCTTTCCATGCCTCATCACCAGTATATGCCCTGTACACTCCCATGACCCTCCTCATCCTCCTCCTGTCTTGCAATGAATCCCATTCCAGCTCCTTTATCATATCCGTCACTGATTGCATTTTGCGATAATTTCCAGAAACAAATCTAGCAGCCCTTCTTTGCACCCTCTCCAACTCCTGTATTTGATACGTAAAATGAGGGTCCCATACTACACTACCATATTCGAGCAATGGTCTGACCAAAGTTTTGTAACCCAATTCCTTGACTTCTCTCGTACATCCCCTCATAACTCTCTCCAACAAGTGCAGAACTCTGAAACCTTTTCCTACCACCTGTCCTATGTGTCCTGCCCAGTTAAGTTTGTTATCAAAAGTAATTCCAAGATATTTGCATTTCAAGTCTTCAGCAAGCAATTCTTTCCCCACCTTATATTCATAATTAACCTTTTGTTTTTTATTTGTGTATCTAATAAGCTGACTCTTCTTTGCATTTATCTTCATTCCATGTTTACTAACCCAATTAGATATCCTGTCCAGATCACCCTGCAACTGTTTACAATCCTCTATCGTTTTGATTCTTTTATACAGCATTATGTCATCTGCAAACAATCTAATTTCAGATAGTAAACAGGCAACACAATTATTCATTAGAATAATGAATAGCAATGGTCCCAATACGCTACCCTGTGGCACACCCATTTTTACTTCCACTTCTTTTGATACTACATTTCCTACCCTAACTTTCTGTTTTCTACCTTTTAAAAATTCTTCTACCCAGCAAATCACTTTCTTATCCACTCCAATGGTTTTTACCTTATTTACTACCATTTTATGGCTTACTCTGTCAAACGCCTTAGACAGATCTAGTGCTACACTATCAATTTGGCCTCCCTTGTCCATTTCATCTGAAATATCTTGCATATATCCCACCAACTGAGATTCGCATGAATATCCTTGCCTGAAACCATGTTGCCTGCTTGAAAACCAATTACGTTCCTCACATATATTTCTGATGTGGTTGCATATCAATCTTTCCATTAATTTACCTACCACTGATGTCAAACTGATTGGCCTGTAATTCTCAACTCTATTTCTCACCCCTCCCTTATGTACCGGTACTACTATTGCACTTTTCCAGTCCTGTGGTAAGCAGCAAGTGTCTAGACTCAATTTAAATAATATTTCAAGATAAGGTACAATGTCACATCCGGCTATCTTTAAGATATCTGTAGTAATATTATCTTCACCAGCCCCTTTATGTTTTTTCAGCTTTCTTATTTCCTTCATGATTTCCTCAGGATGGATATCAAATTTTTTACTATCGTCATTTCTAATTGTGTTGTTAAGCTCGTTCTCCGAATTAGACCCTCCTGTTTCTGATTCATTTTCCCTAATGCTTTCTCTGAACCAGTTACTTAAAATCTCTGCCTTTTTCAAATCGTCAGTAACTTCTTCTCCATCCTTATCTATAAGTGTCTCTACATCCTCCCTTCCCCTCAGTTTCCTGATATAGCCATAGAAATTTCTAGATGCATCAGTCAATGGTCCCCCTGCACTGACAATACTCTTCATAAACCCATCTTTGGCCATTTTCTTTGCTGTTATTAAGTCCTTGTTTAGTTGTTTTAAATATTCCCTACTACCCTGCTGTCTCTTAACTCTGTTATGTTCTTTTCTTACCAACCTCTTTAACCTCCTCACTTCCCTATTATAGTACATAGGATCTCTACTTCTCTTTATTTTTTGCTTTGGAATAAATTTTTCTTCCCCCTTTCTTATTATCTCCTTGAACTCTTTCCACCTTGACTCTACTGTACCTGAGCCTTCCCTCCATTTGCTGAATTGTTCTCTGAAATATCTCCTCAAATTTGAAACCTGTGCCTTTTTATAATGAGTTCCGCCGGCCTTGGCTGCGTTTGCTCCGGGCTCAACGTTTTCTTCTCGCACGCCGTCGTAAATTGCGGAATTCTTTATGGCCTCACACACAAACACTCCTCTTGCGTAAGCGCACGTTTACAGCGTCGCGGGGTTAACAGCAGGTTATCACAAATACTTCAAACAAGGCGGCCCTTCTCTGTCTGTAGCAGGTAGACTGCTTCAACACCTTGCTGTCAGTCCGTACTTGTTGCGGTTTTCCGTGATTACCAAAGAGAGTGTTGTGTTGTCACTATTTTCGTCCAAAATCAGCAGAACGAAAGCAGCAAAGGTTTCACGTGACTATCTTTGCTACTGCCGAGCTCGCTTGGAGACGCAGTCTGTGCGCTATCTTTTAATACGGCACGAGGTACTCTGTCCATTGAAGATGTCAAAATCGATGAGACTTGTACATCGTGAAATTCTAAAACAGTAAATGTTCACAAAGTGATGCTATACGTTTATGGGTCATCGTTCACGAGGAGCCTTAACCCTTTTCCAAAGTAGTTTGTGTGAATTGTTTGTTTACGGTACGTGTTTTCCCAACCTTTTTGAACAAGAGGGAGAGTGCATTGTCAACAATAACTCTGCGGACGACTAACTTATATTGGCCTAATTTTTAACCTTTGTGTATTTATTAATATTGGGACATATTTTACTGTACCATAGTAGGTCTAAAAGCATGTTTTGTTTTCTTGCGTAGACACAGTCATGAAACAGGAAGTGAAATATTAAAAGTGAATTAAGTAATGACCAGAAGCCAGCCTTGACCCATTGACATCCACACGCAGTAAATATAGACAATTGATCACCTCACATAAATTTGCCCCTAAGAGCCCTACATCAAAAAATCTGAAACTCAGAAATGCATGGACACAAGAGAGACGTCAAGCCCACAGCGAAAGGATGAGGAAGTTTTGGGAAAATAAGAAGAACAGCAAGAGGAATAAGAAGGACAATGCAAATTAATGGTTCCACGCGCTCCTTAGTGGGCTAAACGATATAATAATAATAAATAATAAAATGACCAGTCCTTACATATTTAGTTACCAAATGAGTAATGTTACTTTAGGCTGGATGCTACACTATATTACCAACCTACATGTAAAAATAAAATAAAAGAATCAAGGCAGACACCTTTCATTTTTGTTTATTTCCCGATTCTTATGTTGCCAATCCCACAGCGCACACCTGCTACAAGACCTTCAGAAAACGGTCATTAAATTAATTCGTAGACGAACAGCGCCCTTTTTGATGCAAACTGGAAATTAATAGACTATTATATGAATAATGATGCCGTATCCTCATTCTTAAAATACCAGCTTTTTTCTTGGTCAATGAAATATTTGTAGCGTTAAAAAAGTTGGGCATACGGCTATATTATTTACAGCACTACACAGTAAGAATTCGGTATTTAAATTTTTAACAACCTGCCTGCAAACCACAGGTTGAGTAACACTGATGTGGGCTATTCAGTATTACCTTAAGCTTGGGGTTATCGCTGGTAGCCATTGTAAAATAAGCTTTAAAATTCTTTCCGTACTTAAGAAAGGTCGGTTCTCGTGCAAAGACTAGCTGACGTCACAAAGGTTTCGGCACAATTTCACGGGTTTCTACCATAACATACCGGGTGGTTGTAATTAAACTTTCCCTATTTAACACGTTATAACACGGAAACTAATTACCGTACGAGTACCAAACTTGGTAGTATTAGTGCATGATTTCCATGCGTCGCACAGCGCCACCGTCCAGTTCCAACTATGGCCACCAGGTGCCGTGATCAGTCATCGTGATTCATAAGCCGCGTTCCCACGACGTCTTGTAACGAAGGCGGGACGGGACGGGACCTTATTAGCCGAAGTGTAGGGACGAGCGCGCGCCGCAGGTTAGCCCTGGCTTACCTCGCCGCCACCTCCCCATCACGTTGCCTAGTGTCGTTTGGCACAGAGCACTTTACAGCAACAGAAGGGATGCACAACTGTGCTGCAAACCGATGGCAACAGCGCTCCACTACGCACGCCTGTGATGTTTAGCGACATAGAGTGGGTAGCTGCGCCTCGTCCCCGCTAGCAGAGGCGGCCCCGTTCCCATGGCGTGTTGTTGAATATTCGCCCCGTCTCTCCACCGTTACAAGACGTCGTCGGAACGCGGCTTAAGTCTCACACACTTGACCACCTTTTTTTGAACAGGTTGGCGCTCAAGGACCAAAGTCGTGCAGTGTGACTGGCCAGTGTTACTGCGATATGCTTCGCCAGCATGTCATACCCGCCCTACAGGAGACAGACGCATTGAACTCAACAGTTTTCAAGCGAGATGGGGCCCTACCGCACATAGCTCGTTAAGTTCAACTGCTTCTCCGAAACACATTTCAGAACGATCGAATTATCAGCCGATCGTTTCCAAATGCTTGGCTGCACGATCGCCTAACCTCCCTGTGGTTACTGGTTGCTGGGCTACCTGGAGGACAGGGTTTACCTGAGGGACATTCACACATGTGCTGATCTGAAGCGCAGCATATCAAGAGAGGATGGCAGCATACCTACGGACATGCTTCGTTGTGCTGTGCAGAATGCAATCCTGCGCTTTCATACTCTTCTGGACACTGATGGACGCCATATTTAGCCCCTTTTGTAGCAGTAATGGTACCGGTATGGTGTACCGTAGCAGCACATTAAAATTGTTTCAACTGAGTTGATTCTGCATTATTTCTCTTCCCCATGTCCTGGACACTAATACTACTATGTTTGGTACCCGTGCGGTGATTAGTTTCAGTGTTATGACGTGTTAGTTTAATTATAACCACCCGGCACATCGCGCTACATCAGTGACCTCTTGAACGCGTCTCTTTGCTTTGTCGAAAAGCGGGAGTTACTCCGTGACAGGTAGACAGATTTCGGTTTTCCGTGGTTTCCCGAAATCTCTCCAAATGAATACCGGGGTGGTTTCTTCAGAAGGACATGGCCAAATTACCTCCCGTTCCTTGCATCCAATCCTTTCCCGTCTCTAATCACATCGAGGTCCACTAGACGCAAAGAGATTAAAAAACACGATGGATTTCTATCACAACTTGCACGTAACAAACTTAGTTGTGTACTTTTTTAGAAGAATGCGTTGGGCATTTTAAGCCATGAGACTCCACAAGGTACTAGAGCCGCCGAATTCTGCGCGCATGTCTCTATGTCGTCACTAACCTAATCTAACTGATAATCGTACCGGCGAAGGGAACCTACAAGTTTACATATAGCACAGATTGTTTTTAATACTTTTTCTTCCACTAGTTGCGACTCTCGCGAGCGCTCCTCGAGAAATCTACCTTACGGACGCGTCTGTTGTGCCAACTTTGAATTCGGCAGAGAACAGTCCATAGATTTTAACTCGTATTCTTACGTCGTACACAACTAAATTCTAAAAGAGTAAACGTGAGCTTATTACTCACTAACCTCCTTCCCCCTAGTCACCTCATATGACCCCCAAACCCCTTAAGGTGTGATAATTTCCGTACCATACCCAATTACAATCAATGACATAGAAGATATCGTCCAGATGGTTTTAAATACTTTTTCTTGCAGGAGTTGCGTTTGCCCTTTAAAACACATAACACAGTACCTTATTGCTCCACGTAGAGATAGCTCACCATGCAGGCAACACTGCTCCGAATAACACCACTCCAAAGACTCTCACCTGCAACAAACACAAAGTTTCAGTTATAAAATCTTCACTTTTTTTAAAAAAATTGCTTTACGTCTCTTTTTAACATCGAGGTCTTTAAGAGACGAGAAAGGATGGGGGGCAAGGAATGGTAAGGAATTCGGCCATGGCCTTTTGAAGGAAGCATCCCGGCATTTGCCTGGAGTGATTTGGGAAACCATGGAAAACCCAAATCTGGATGCCCGGACGGGGATTCGAACCGCCGTCCTCCCGAATGCGAGGCGAGAACGAAAATCTTCACGGGTTATCTGCTGGATAATATATTTATTAAACTTAATTTCTCTAATACACAACGTTTCGGCAGCAACCTCCGCTGCCATCGTCAGGTAAGCTGTCGTAACGCAGTAACATTTTTAGCTTCGTTACGACAACTTACCTGACGATGGCAGCGGAGGTTGCGAGAGAACAGCATGAAAGAAGGAAGAGTGGTTGACGCTGTCAAATTAGTTTAGGCATACCAAGAGATAAAGACCGATGATAGGTTGACGTAAACATAAATGTCAGAACAACATAGACGAAGTGTAAAATCTATCAGATGTTAAATTACAGGGCATAAGTATCTATGTTTGCTCTTCACAGATCTCTACTAACAGGTGTCAGAAAGCAGTTGTTTCCTGCCATGTTTAGTGGATGTGTTTCGCTTTTTGGGTATCCTCTCCCTATCTGCTGAAGCGCTCGTTATTGGCCATTCTACTAACCACGCTTATCTCGGCGAGACTTCACTTCGTTTACGGAAACAAACTCCATTTTTCCATCAAGTTCCACCATTTTTAATTCGTGGACGGCATTAAAAATCGGTAGCGAAGATCGGAAAAAGAAATCGGGTGCGACTACATATATAGACACTGTGCGTGAATATAAGGACGTCCCCTGAAGACATCTTTTGGGTTCGCACGAGTTGCACTTTCTTGCATTCTCGACTCCGCTTAGCTTCCATTCTGTTTGCGTTATCGTGCCTATCGCTGACTTGTTGGGGAGACGCTTTTTCTACATGTATACAACTTTCCTATTTTGATTCGGCTCTGTGAACATTAAAGTCACACATATCACTATCTTACAACTCGTACAAGACCAGAGGAAGAAGATCTTCTAAACACGGTGTCGAAATCCGTCTATTCACACTACGTCGACTGCCGTGACTTCACAGAATCAAATGCAGCGAAACAAACCCAAAATGGCGGAACGCTTACATCAGCCCAACACGAAACTTCACTGCCCCCATTCGGCGTAACGCAAGATTTAATGTGGTGCACCGCAGTATAGAAGCAATGTTAAGAACCGTTCATGTCAAAACACTAAGATTGTTTTTTTTCGGTACAGGCAATCTGGTTGGAACTTTTTGGATGCCTCGATTCCAAAAATTGTCTGTTCAACAAGTTCGTGAACTTACGGTACAAACCACTTTCTTGTTCTAAATAGCTTCTTAACAACAGCTTATCAACTGCCAAGTTCACTAGAGATTAATTTAGTTATCTGCTGCTATGCTTCTTACGGTCTGAAACGGCGAGATATTAAAAAGGATTTTCTAACATAAAAAGTACGGATAATGTAGTGAAAATGAGGCATCATGGTATTTGTTGATATAGAAAGTCTTGACAGTTAAGAACTGGTTAATTTAAGACCATGGTTTTGCATATTGTCGTTTTTTTTTAATTTTATTTCGTAGAGGTTATCACAGAGATATAAACTATGCAAAGCAGTAAACGACACTAGGAATAAAGCCGCGTTAATCTTCCCTGCGGCAAGAGATAATTCCCCTTTGTTTATGTTCATCTTTCTGTGACTGTGGTTCGAGGGATGCTGGAACAGTCGTCTTTGGATAAGATAAACAGCGCTGAATATTTTGGTTATCAGTCTCTCAACTCGGTTTATTATTCAATTGTCCATCTCTTTCTGTTCTGCACCTAATCTCTCATCTCCACCCATATTTTTAACTAGGTGTAAGCTACGGTTGTCACATTATTTGGAAGAAAATAATTTATCTTTGGAAGGTGGAAATAAAAAGAATATGAAAGCAAAATAAGTATTTTCAAATTTAGATACATACTGCCTTAAATACATATTTTTTTCGTGCTTCTGGAATTTGCAAAAAAAAATTTGGTTTCCTTTCAAAATGTTATAGATGACACTACATCCTAAGGTTAGAATTATAAATAAATTAAAAGGACCATACCGTTCCATAAATTGTATATTTTACCAGCATTTTCCGTATAATTTATGGTTAGGCTACAGTATTCCGACCAAATATAAAGTATAATACTTTAGAATAAAATATAGCTGGCAACTCTAGACTGTAAGCCTCAGGTTTTGTAACAGACTAGAATCATTCCAATTTTTAGGGCCAAAAGTGTATGGAAAGCCTGTGATGAAGTTTCGGCTATAATCACGGGTCTATAACAGTTCCTGTTTTAAGGTCAAATATCATGACAGGTGCCTTGACCTGGCTAAAATACGAACTTATATTTTCACATTAAGTTAGTGTGAATAATTACTTTTTTTACAGGTTGGTTATACGTCACTGTAACTCATTCAGGACTGACGAAGGCTTTGTCGACGTCGAGATCGTTAGGGACTGGTGAGGATTGTGTTTTTTTTTTTGTTTTGTTTTTTTTTAATAGCGATCATTGCAGATTTTGCCAGCGGTGATTTCGGAAAAACTGGGAAAACAGTGAAATATAACGGCGAATATTTTCTAGTTTAGTGAGTTCATCTCCACGTCTCACTAGGTGGTAGAGTGGCAACATACTAATTTACGTATAATTCAAAACTGGCAAACGTCTTCAACAGTTAGCTGGAAGAAAATGTTAGTATAATGTTTTTTATTATTATTATTATTTTGAAAAAAAGGTTTCATTAATTAAAAATATACCGTTTCTCCCGTAATGACAGTTATTTGATGGGGATTTTTTTTCACAACATATTTTCAAGGATACAATAACAAACCATAATTTTTACGCAACTATAACTCTTTTCGTGAAAAATAAAACAAAAATACTTTCAACCATAAAGCC
Organism: Vandiemenella viatica; assembly: GCA_031002005.1. NCBI lineage: Eukaryota > Metazoa > Arthropoda > Insecta > Orthoptera > Morabidae > Vandiemenella > Vandiemenella viatica. The sequence goes on from CM061918.1 coordinate 35,717,986, forward strand.
TACGGAATTATTTATACTGTTAATGCTCAGATATGTTTATTTTATTCAATATCGACCCAACTTTAAAGCTAAAGATAAGTATAATTAACTTTCCTCATTTTATGACAATACAATAGAACTTGTCGAAAAATTGTAATCAACACATGACATCAAAATTGTAACTATGTAAGATGGCGAACAAATCTTCCAGATGCGCAACTTCGGAACTGCCAATTAGAAACTGTTGGGAAGGAAGAAATCGTGCGAATAGTGTTCATAATTGGCCGCTTCCGCGCTAAACCGTGTCACGTGACCTACTCGGCATCGTTTCGTCACAGCAGCTTTCCATCCAACGCACTCGCAGGCTTGCCCGCTCCCGGAATGATGTCGTTTCAGACTAACTTCTTCAGCCTTGTTTAGGGATGAAACACTCTACTGAGCGGAACTGAAACATATCTAAATTCAGTTTCGCCTTAGAAAAAGCCTGAAGAAAACGAGAACAATGAATATAGGAAGCGACGCCATCCTAGGAGAGCGGAAACTATTTACACCCATTGTTCACAGTTCACCCTATTACTCACTGTAATCATTACCGTGCCTAATGGCTGGCAGGTTTTTAAAACACATTGGAGGATGATTTGTGACCAGTTTTCCAGCCGGGATGGTTCCTTCAAGACATCATGGCCAATTCCATCTCTTTCCTTGCTGATAATCCGCACCGGCCTCTAATGACCCCGAAGTGGACGACACGTAAAGTAATAAAGAAGAAGAAAAACCTTTTCTCAATGTAAACCATCAACTCCCCTCATGGATTAGGTTACTATTTTACCTGTTTCTTGGCATTCCCAAATCTTACTGTACCTTTGAGATACATTTTGAAACTATCTTAAATGACCTCTCTACCTTCCACTGTAGGCATTGATTTCGTCTCTAAAGAATCAGATATTTAGTGCTTTGAGCTTTCCTCGTTTAGCTGCTAACATATCTTATGTGTTCTACAAATTTTCTGAGAAACTGCTAATTTATTTACCGAGTCACCCAGGATGCGATATTTTGACGCGACGAGAAAGTAGATTTTTATATATATATATGAAACATTCTTATGTCATTGTTAATAGTACCGTGTCCGCTAGCCGTTAACTTAGCGACTATCACTCTCTACGAAGAGTTAAAAGCATCCAGAGACATTCCCCCCCCCCCCCCCCCCCCCCTCATACCACGAATTAGAATAAACAACCCAGTTACAGCCGAGGTCGATTATACAGTACTAACTTTTACCCGCGACTTCGTACGCGTCGAGTTATAATTTTATTGTCAGAATTGGGTATAGAAAACTAAGTTAGATAAAAGGCGACCCACGAACTGCGAGAAAAACAAAGTCCGAGCAACCGATTAACAATACAGAAACTTACACAAGCTATCCGTCTGTCATCGTTCGTTTAGTTTTCAAAATTTCATGACAATTATGCTATTTATCCCGAAAAAAAGTATCCTATATCCTTCCTAATAATAGACAGTAGTTCCTTGTCAAATTTCATCAAGATCGGTTCAGCGTTAAAACGTAACAGACGGAGACATTTATAAAATTATATAAGTGGAGAATTATTTATCAATATGATATGCAAGAACCAAGTGAATTTGTTTACTTCCTGGATACTGTTTTAGCAGTTAATTTCGTTCTAATATTAAATATCTTAACCTCATATTTCGATATTAAATACTTTTGAACGTTATTTCTCAGGTATCCCACTCGGGACATGTTCGGCCTGCGTCCGTAGCTAATCGATCTTTTCACTAAACGTACCCTTTTCGACCAGTACACCGTGTAGCCCGCCGCCTCAGACTGCTTCTTGACCTGGTGTATATGTCGCCCCAGCCACCTGCTGTTTCAAGGTCACGCGGCCACGGCCACTTGCCGTGTTTTTTGTGGCGCCGACGGCACTGCCACCGTCTGACGCGGGGACTGATATAATGCGACACCGCCAGAAGCCGTCTGCCCGCGCGGCGGTACAAAGGCAGGGCTGCCACCCAAACAAACTACCCTGTCGCTCCAGGCTACTTAAAGTACTCCGTGCGGGAGACAAATTCCAAGCAAGAACGAACAAAGCCGAAGGTCAGCAACACTTAATACGAAAAGCCACATAAATAAGAATTTTTCCCCCTTCACTGAAACTCACTTACCGGCGAAAAGTCACTACAACATTGAAGCCAAGGAATTCAGCTAGGTCTTTATGATCAAATCACTCCAGGCGATTGCCGGGATGGTTTAAAAATGGTGGGAAAATAAAATCGAATCCGAATCCTCCCTAAGGGGGCATCTATAAATTACGTGAGGTGTTTTTCAGGATTTCCGGACCCCCCCCCCTTTTCTGGTGAGATTTGGTCCGAGAGACCCCACCCCCCTATAAATCGCCATTGCAACCTTTTGAGACCAATTTTAATTTTTTTTCCGTCTGACCCTTCCAAACCCCCGGTTACATCCCCACTTTTCGACGAAATACTCCCCGAAAATAGACTTTCGCGTCATTTGTAGACATTTTAGTTTTTTAGCTCTACAGTCCACAAAAATTTCCAAAACCTCACGTAAGATTTCACTTGACCCCCCCCCCTCCCGCTTGGTCAGATTTCGCCGGACCCAACCTCCCCCTTATTTCACCTCACGTAATTTAGTGACGCCCCTTATGACAAAGCCAAACATTATCTCTTACCCGCAGGCTGGATAATTAGTCACAAAGTAATAAATTACAAAGCCAACAGGAGGAACGAAAATTTTAAAACGCAAAATGAGAAATGATGCCTTTTAAAAAGGGAAATCTTAATAGTAGGGATTTAACTGAAAAAGTGTAAAGGCCAGAGAGAACACCTTCCTTAATTTTAGGGTTGTACAGCTGGTCCAATCGCGATCATTAGAACCGGGAGTGGGTTGGAGGCAATGAACAGGAAGGAATTAGGCCATGGTATTTTGAAGGAACCACCTCGGCATTCGCCTCGAGTGAAATCGGGAAATCACGTAAAACCTACCGAGTGTAGTGAGTGAACGGTAACGCTCAGGCCTCGCATTCGGAAGGACGTGAGTTTGAACCCGCGTCTGGCCATTTGGATCTGGGTTTTCCACGGATTCACCGGATCACTCCAGGCCAATTCCGGGATGGTTCTTCAAAAGTCCATGACGGAATTCCTTCTTGTTCCTTGTCCCCAGTCCTTTCCCACCTCTAATGACCTTGACATCAACAGGCGTAAAGCCAGAACAAAAGAAAAGTAAAAATGAAATCTGCATGGTCCGATGGGAATTTGAACTCTTGTCCTCTCACCCACGAGGCTCCCCAACAGCGGTAGAAATATTTGGAATGTGATACAGTACAATGTCGAAAATTAAGTGGACAAGGAAAAGTACGTAATCAAACAATATTTTTAATATGAATAATAGTCAGAATACCGGATCTGCAAACAAACCCTGAAATTTTCCGTATTTTCCTTTGAAAAACTCTTATGGCCTCTATTTTTGGCGAAATTTTTGCACAAGCGTAATGTGTATTTAACTGAACGGAACACACGCATACATGCCAACTTTTAAAATTGTTTCCGTAAAGACCCTGAACAACCAAAATTTCAATCAACCATGCACTAAACATCCAGAAATTTGTAACAGCATATATATAAGTTACCCCTAATCCACTTACTACATATTATTTGTTGACACACAACCTTCAAAACAACTTTTCAGTCAATATTTCATTATATTTTTTACTGTGCAGTTTTTGAAATTTCCTAAGATAAATAAATAATAAAATATATCGAAAAGAATATAACCAATTTTAAGTGATAGACTTAAAGTAGCTTTTTCAGCAGCTAAATTTAATAAAGTGGCACACATAACCAATAACGGCAATATCTGGATGAGCTTCTTGGCACCTGCCTGATCAGCTGCACTCAGTGCAACATTGTGTTCCACTAAAAATATACTGAACAAACACTCGGATTTAATTACATCTGAATCACATTTAAAAAAAAAAAAAAATATTTTTTTTTACTTATGGCATTACGCCTCGTCGACGTCGAGGTCATTAGAGGCGGGATTGGACTGGGGACACGGAACGGGAAGGAATACGGCTATGGCCCTTTTGAAGGAAGCATTCCGGCATTGGGCTGGAGTGAGATGAGGAAACCATGGAAAACCCAAATCTGGATGCCCGGACGGGAATTCGAACCGTCGACCTCCCGAATGCGAGACCATACCGTTAACCGTTCACCCACCACGCTCGGTATCAGAATTTCCAGACTTAGTGTAGAAAAGCATAATTTTGTGGTTCTCTTCGTTTGGTTTAAAATTGCAATGAGTTTATCGTACTTCACATCTAAAACATTTCTTCACCTGTGAGCTAAGTTAATATCACACCCACAAACTGCAGAAAAAAATTCTCCTTCTTATTTTAGCATGCATGGAAATTCGAAGGAACATGCTTCCCTAATTGTCTGGTAATACTGTTTCTTAAAGTTTTCCATGTTTACACCAAAGTTTCGCAACCTACACAAATTGCCAACTAACCAGAATAATGCACGCTGGGCGATCCGGAAGAGGAAGAAAAGAATATTCAAACGATTGCCGATTCCACTTTCAGAAACAGTAGGGCCTATCGATGTAAAATCGGAGTGTTAACAGTAAAATGTAGCTTACCTTGGCGAAATGTTATAGTCAAATGAAAGAAACTTCGATGCACACCAAGAGCACATAAAACAGCACTTGCAGCCATGAACGAAGTTGAAAACCTATGACAAATGCTCATAAAAACAGCAAAAACTGTATTCTACATAAAGATCTCACCTACGCGATCGATATTTTAGATTGGAAATTCGTAAACTAACACAATTCATCGCTACAACCGTAAAATAACAGTGCTTACCGTAAATTTTACAAAAAATATCCGTAAAAGTTGGCAGGTACTATGCATAATCTTTTATTGCAAAATAATTCCATTTATACCGTGTAGAAATCTGGTTACAACAATGCCAATAATTCAGTCTGAATAAGTATCCATAGCTACAATTCTGGAAATACGTATAACATCCAGAGTGATTCTGAGTCGTTGAACAGGAAATAAAAACTCTCAGCAGTACCTTTGTTCAGTCACAAGAAATAAAATGTCAGCTACAAAGGAAAAAAAAAAACTGACTAGTTAAAGTGCTCGGGACTTATTTTAAACAGAGCAGTTCTCAGAGTTTTTCTGAAGAGTGTTGACAGTATTTATTTTGTGGTAAGAAAGGGAAGGTGGATTAGTAATTCACAGCCAATTGATATGCTGCGAGAGTAATGTAATAATCAGCGAGAGTCTTCGCAAATTACGTTCAATATTTAGAAATAAATTCGGGAAATCACACCTAGCCAGTTGTTAGTAAATTAGTCTTGAAGTTTGTGGCATATGTGCCACATAACCAGTCCACCCCGATCCCTATTATTTTCAAATTGCGAATGTTTTGTTTTGAAGTTACTTATAAAATTTTTGTTTTTCTTGTATCAGTATTCAAGTATGTAGTAATAATGTAACCTTGTACTGGCGCTAGAGAACTTATTGTTGTTGCGGAGCGGGAAAGGCTGGGTGGCTTGGCTACTGTACAGTATAGTCCGCGCGGCGTTAACCAACAGTACAGACATAGCGTAGGATAGGATGGTGGGGTGCTGAGGCACAAGCCTCCACTAGTATCAGTGGATAGTGTGAGAGTTTTGAAAGATGTGAATATAAAATGTTAATAGTAAAAAGAACTTTGTGAAGATTTGCGTTTTGATTTGCTTTGCGACAAGTTACGCAATAAATGGAATTAAGTGCATTTTCATATTATTATATGTTACTATAATAGTACCCATCATTGGAAGTTTAAAAAAGAGAAATGAATTGAGAAAAGAATAAGAAAGTAATTAAGTTTGTTCTGAGAGAAAGAGAACAGAAGTGAAAGGAACAACCTGCTTATACGCTCGATACAGAGTAGGGCGTGGTAGGGATGTTTCATGTTGTTCAAAACATGCTACCGCTTCTTATCTAACTTAATAATATGTGAGAAAAGGTGTACCAGAATAGCCTTATTCAGTAGTGGACCAAAAAGAAATTTGTCGATCTGAGACGAAATTAGAGCTCCAACCACTTTTGCACAATATCATGATTTTCCCGAGTCACATAACTATTGGTTGATTAAAAGTATTTTAGGCGAAGGCTTTACTACTGACATACTGTTAATAAGCACAGCGTGGTAGGGATTTAGTGATGTTTAGAGTTTATATCCACACCACTTAAATTCCTCTGGATAAGCAGAATTATAAGCAAACCACCATTGCAGCTGTATTTGATTACCAGCAACATGTCTCTCCTGTCGACACTGTTGTCATAGCGAATGAAGTGCCTGGGCTTAGTTGATACAAGCCCAGAAAACGTTCTCACTGACAGTCGTCGTACTAGCTTTCATCGAGTATTATCGACTTGATCTCACATAGTTCAAACTTTTGAAAACTGTTCTGGATAATGTACGTATCAAAACTATAGACAAGATCTAGGATGCAATATCCAAGAACACAGTTCATCATTATTACGAAATGACGGTTTGAACGAAGTGTTCTGGCAATTCATTTATTCATATCTTTAACTACTTCTTCGCATGATGCAACGATAAGTGTGGATGACATAGTGTGTGTGTTCACTTTGATATGAGAGACAAAATTTGGATAAGGTCTAACCCCGCGCCGGCCCATTTAAGCCTAATATTCCGAAAGACACCAAGAGGCTCGCCTGGCTTAAGGTCCGGACCAATCACCATCAAACGCACTACCGAGATGTTAATGACTTAATCCAGGACTTGGCGATTGTAGACCACCATTTTCCCTTATCATGTTCTGACGGTGAAAATTTCTTTCATTGGGATTTGAACCAGCTAGCCCCTTCCTTTCCTTTTTTTTTTTTTTTTTTTTTTGGCGGCTTTACGCCTCGTCGACGGCTAAGGTCATTTGAGACGGGATGGGACTGCGGACAAGGAACGGGAAGGAATTCGGTCATCGCCTTTTTGAATGAAGCATCCCGGCATTAGCCTGGAGTGATTTGGGGAAACCATGGAAAACCCAAATCTGGATGCCCGGACGGGGATTCGAACCCGCGTGCTCCCGAATGCGAGGCCAGAACGTTAACCGTTCACCCACCACGCTCGGTCAGCTAACCCCGACTGCGCCGGACACCGTCACGGAGCCGCAGTCAACTGAGCTAGCGAAGTGATTTTCTTAACTACATAGAATTGTTATTAAATAACTCTCATAAAGATGCTTTATGAGTGATGTAATGTTGTATTGTTGCACAATTCTCTAAAATTAACGTGTAGATTTAAACGAAACGCTTGGTTGAAAATTATAATTCAAAGTGAAAAAAAAATACTGAACCAATAATAATAGTTTAGATGTATGATCAGGGGAGGTAACGAAAATATCTACATTGAACGAATGTAAATAAACAAAAGCGACTAATAATTTATGCGTGGATTTAAACGAAGTACAAATTTTCCTAAATGTTTTATCCATAATTTAACACTTATTTATCCATCACAGAAACATTTTTTTCTTATCGGTACAGTTACATTTTATTTGAATAACTGCAGAGTTCTGTAACCGTTCCAGCTGATATTCAGAAATCATTTGATATTCAATTAAACCCTGCCGCATAGGATCAGTCTAGTTGTTGAGCTCGTGCATTAAGGTACCAGACCGAAACCTGTGAAAAATTTTAAGCCTGAAACATACTCAGCTCAGCTTGAGGCCTTTCACATATGAACAGGCCCTGGCGCGGAAACAATAGGGTCACAAGTAGTGGGTTTAGATTAAGACACCAGCTGTCACCGAGGCCTGATAAACTGCACGCCTGCAGATATTTTCCGTTCTGCTGCTGTTGACAAGCAGACAGGTATTTACGATTTCGCGTTCACTGGGCGTGTTATGGTTTCGGGTCGTCTAGCTCCGTGTAGTAATTGCCCAATTAACGCGATATGGGTGTGCAGCTAGATGCAGCGCGTCACAGAGACGGCGTTTGAGATGCTCGGGTTACGTGAAACAAGACACCGGCCGCGTTGCTAGGCAACGGGGTCGGCACTTCCAGCCGAGTGAAGGCACATACGGGCTGGCAGGATGAGCGATGGTAGGAAATAAAAAGTCACTGTGACCTCAAATCAACACAATTTACAACCGTTCAGTCCTGAAACCAAGTCGGTTACCCGATGCGGGCCTCAAGCGATTCTGGGCCCTCTAAGTATTATTGACTGTGGTCAGTGTGGAGTGTGTTGATAAACGCAGTCAACCCAGCCTACTCTTACGAAAGACACCAAAAAGGTTGCAAAGTATTACGTCAAACTTCGATAGATGAACCATCATTATCAAGTGTTGTTTCTCCTCACCTCACAAGCACGGCGGAGATGTTTGGGAACTTTTACTTATTTATTTCGTGTCAGAAACATACTTTGTTACACTATTACAAACATGAAATTGTGCTAGACCAAAATTTGTACCCTTCCAGTGCCTTTTCCGAGGCCTCGTGTAGATCATCTTCCGAACAGGATGCTGGAGACAGTCAACAGTCTGGTCTTCTCCGCAGTTGCAATTAATGTCATCGACCTCAGCATAGTCCCATCTTGCAAGGTTGACTTTGGATCTGCCCATTCCTGAGCTTAGTCTATTCATAGATATCCGTATCAACCATCCCTTGTCATAGCCAGGTCCCACAGTTGCAACCTGGCTTCAAGTTCTTAGGAAAAGTTTCCTGTACTTCAGTCTTTGCCAGTATGGCAAATCCCCTAGTAATGGACGAGTTCTTTCATGATCCACTTTCCTCCTGTCTTTGTTCGCTGCTATTTCTTTTCGAAATGCTATTCCTGCGAGGCGGTTGAATCATTCGACTGGCGTGGTTTTTAAACAGCCTGTTATGATTCTGCAGGTGTCGTTGAGCAATGTCTACCTGTTTGGCAAGAGGTTTGGCAGTTAACTCAGTACTTTGGTGGTCGAGAATCATGAACATTCCACCTTCAATGCATTGGCCTTGAACATATCAGCCACAAAATTTACTCAAAAGTTTATTTTTAGGAATGCCTCTAATTTTTTTTATTTATTCCAACGGAAAACCCATTTTATAGTGAAATATTATATGTAAACTATAAAGTAAACACGACGATCACTATTTAGGATAAAATAATTGCAGCGTAAACAAGAAATTGTAGAAAAAATAATTACAGAAACAATAAAATAATTCTGTGAGAGATAACTATTAGACATTCAAGAACTTATAATAAGACTGAACGTAAAGTAACATTAAAAATAAAAACAGAATAGAAAAAGGTAGAAACAAATAGCCTAACTGGGGAGAATCAAATAATTATAGAAGTAGAATATACTAAGAATCTTATTGCTGGTCCCATGCATGTATTAGTTTTCGCTTGAAAACAGCGATGCTGTTATTGAAAAATAATCTGGGGGGGGGGGGGGGGGTGCATGCCATTTCATAACCTCTATGAGTTCTAATTCACTGTTCGCCTAATAATTTCTATACGGATGTTGAACACCAAAAGGGCAACCAAATACACATGGCAGAGAATCTCAAAGCAACCTATAACACCAGAGATGACTATGTAGAAAGAGGACACCCTGGACATTCGAATCTTCTAACTAATCCTATTATAGAGAGTGTATAAACTCTTGTCAACAAATTGAAGATAACATTTTATTTGACAGCACATTTGGATCGTAGTATCGTTAAACTAGTTGACGTACACACTTTGACAATAAATTTGGCCGCCGGTGAAAAATTCTATCACTCATATTTTGCACAATCTGACATCAATGTCATCCCAGGAAACAGTAATGCAATACAGGCAAGCCAGTATTGAGTTACTGTTTCTTAGGATGACATTGATGTCAGATTGTGCAAAGTAAGAGTGATAGAATTTTTCAGCGGCGACCAAATTTATTGTCAAAGTGTGTACAATACGTAGTGGTCTCTCAAGTAACGGTTAATCCAATATGCGTCTGGGAAGTGTCTTTACTTTACACTATAAGGTGTTTGGAGAAAACTGAGCAAAGTAAATTTTTCGACTGTGATTGTTTACTTTTAAGCAGATTTCACTGATTGTAACGCTAACAGTGTTTAATAAATTGTAGCTCTGCATATCTGGATGTTGTGGATCATTTTTTCCTCAATTGCTGATAATATTGATAAATAAATTACGCCAAAGCAATTGACTTTTTTGTATTTATTGGTCTCCCGTATGCGTTTCCCTTCATTTGCAGAAGCATCTTCAGCGGGTTATGTTGTGTTTGGTACAGTGGAATGAATTATTATCTAACTTATAATTTACTTACATTTTGTGGTCTATTGCATTTCTTTTAGCTCCATTTTCAGCATCAGTGCTTTTGCATTTTTGGTGGGAAGTGTCTTCATTTTTCAGATTCACAACACTACACTTTATTGCACTGCACTATGTGTTAAAAAAAAAAAAAGCACCGCATAACTACACAAAACTCTCGATGCTTAGTAAACAAAACATAACGACCATTCGCAAGCAAAAACACACAGTGCAGTGCAATAAAGTGCAGTGTGGTGAATCTGAATAGTGAAGACACTTCTCCCCAAAAATGCAAAAGCACTGATGCTGAGAATGGAGCTAACAGAAATACAATAGACCACAAAATGTAAGTAGATTATAAGTTAGATAATAATTAATTCCACTGTACCAAACACAACATAACCTGCTTACAACTTTTGTACATAATTAACAGAAAAAACCCGCTGAAGATGTTTCTGTAAAAGAAGGGAAACGCGTGCGGGAGACCAATAAATACAAAAAAGTCAATTGCTTTGGCGTAATTTATTTAGTAATGTAGCAATCATCGACGCAACACGAATCGCAGCCGGATGCTTTGAGCTGTTTGAGGAAGTTTGTCCTTACTTGGAACACAAAATTATACATTTCTTTTGTACATCAACAAAAGAGAATAACTAACATTTCTGTAGATCGTTGGGAAGTAGGCGGAATAACATATTTCTTTCATAAACTCTCGTTATTCACTTATAACTGTTCTCTTCATATTAAAACGGCGATTATTTGTCCAAGATCAAGTTTACAGTTCAACCGCTGCAAATAAATCTTATGAAAAAAAATACAACAGCTCAAACGGCTTTGTCCGCTTTCAGTTGACATTGGACAAGTGGAATAACGACGAAGTCATTACATTTTAATAGAGCTATAACACAATCTATCTGTACATTAAAATACTACAACGATCATAATAAAAGGCATCACGCGCTCACCGAAATACCAATCAGTTTCGTGCTAATAAGTAAGAAATTATTAGTGGTTTTAATCCTTATCTTAATGTGACCCTGCAAAACGCTGATTAATTATTATTATTATAGCTGTGGCCTTCAATCTTTACACTCATTCAGCCAGATAGACGATCAAAAATTAATAGTTTGAAATTAACCCTTACTGATAAAACTTCGCTATTTTATGTTACACAGACACATTAAAATTGATGATTTCAGAATAAGGCTTTCAAACAAAACAGCATAAACATGTCACTGGGTGCTCCAGACAAATAATATCAAATTACGTTGTAATACAAAAATAATCTTAAAATACATTTTTTACAGAGACTGAAAAATGAAAAAGAACATAATTAAGAGCTCCCTTCTGACACTCTCAAATATCTGACTATTAATGGGTGCAGGTTTAGGCATTCCGTTCTCTGAGATGGTTGGGTATACAGTTTACTTTGTGAATCGCGGTGTTGGCTGCATGATTGATATCGGCTGTCTTCCTCTCGATCTATCGGGCAAAACGGCGAATGGACGACTCCGATTTTCTAATAGTGCCCCAATCTCATTCGTGTATTGGTGGTTTTATGTTTTTCTCCTAATTTGGAAACTGTAAACAAAACTTCGGAAGGGATATGGGGATTTATGGATGCGTTAAAGCATCACAAGTAAAATGCTTGATTTACAAATCTTGAAAATATACGCTTAACAAGGTATGACTCCTCTACAGCCAATAATCGCTTAGTATTCATTAGCCGGAATGGCTCTTTTAAAATCTAGGTCGGCGTCTCTCAACCTTTTTAAAGACTGGGAACAGTAAATTGTCAAAAGTAATACTGCGTACCACTAATTTATATGGGGCTAATTTTTACACATGTGGATATTATTAACATGTGGGACACAATACCATAATGATATGATAAATCTACAAGCATTTTTTTTATTTCATATGGAAACACAGTTATGAAAATAAAAGTGTCAACTATTTATTTTCGACATTACCGAACTGATTTCTGAAAAACACTACATTTGGGAAAAAAAAGGTTCCGGACACCACCTCAGTTCTATACTTCAAATTGAACTGAATGTCATTCCTCCTGTGAATTTTCAATGGAACCGAATGGCTTTGCCAGCTGGCACAGTGTGGACGAGGCTTGCCATATTTCCCTCTCCTTTTCTGAGGAGGTTCACTGTGCTCTTAACGACTGGCGGATCCAGAGGGGGGGGGGCAAGGGGGCTCAAGCCTCCTCCCAAAAGTATCTAGGTCCACCTCAACATCGTAATATTGGCGATTATTTTTTTGTTAGCTCTACTGATCTTTCAAGGGCGGCATGACTATAAAACCTTCCCCTGCCCGGAAGCACCCACCCCCTTCAAAACCAAAATCCTCTCAAGCGTCTCTCACCCCCCCCCCCCCCAACAAAAATCCTGGATCCGTCACTGCTCATAACCTTGTCGTTTCTTATCCTCTCCATTCTTACTTGCCCTATTTAGCTTCTGAGAAAATTCATTTCCCGCCCTTGTATTATACCAGCAGCATATGTAAGAAGAGGAACGACGTAATATAACTTTACCTGGAATCAACAATGCACCTGTAGTCGATATGAAATTTACCGAGAGTGGTGGTGTAACGGTTAGCGTTCTGGCCTCGCATTCGGGAGGACGGTGGTTCGAATCCCCGTCCGGGCATCCAGATTTGGGTTTTCCATGGTTTCCCAAATCATTCCAGGCAAATGCCGGGATGCTTCCTTCAAAAGGCCATGGCCGAATCCTTCCCATTCCTTGCACCCTCCCCCCATCCTTTCCCGTCTATAAAGACCTCGCTGTTAAGAGACGTTAAACAGTTGTTTTTATATATATATATATATATATATATATATATATATATATATATATATATATATATATATGAAATTGTATTAAGTTCGAATTTAAGAAAATACGATGATCCAGAAAATCGTACATAAAACACGCAACACTGTCAGATTTGCTCCTCAATCTGAATGGTCCACGTGTTCTGTGATGGTCTCGCATGTCGAAGATGAACAGTTTTTGTGGAGCGTGCGCTTACCATAGCCAGAAGCGCGAATTTTGCTAGCGAAATCGCAATGTCCGGAAGTATTTTAACAATCAGTTAATACAGGTTTGCTTAGCTTTCTAATGAATGTGAATTTGTAAATGAGATCACGATGAAATAAACAAGCGTATGCATTCGCAGTTTAAACGAGACGAATATTTCAGCTATGGATAATCTCAATAACAATTGTACTGTAGGTACTGAAAAACAAAAAGGTTTTACTGGGTTAATTAATTAATTAAAATGATAATCGCTATACACTGGTGTTCTGACCAACCTAATGGAAGGTTTCGGACTTCGTTTAGACTTATTTTCTACAATGAGGTCGCAACTGCTGACAGTCGACGTAATGTCAAGCAATTTATCAATCTTAGGTATAGTTTAAACATGTAATACTGTACAGGGTATTATACCACTGAACACAAACACAGTCGTTTAATGCTGTAGTAAGTTTATTCACACAGTTTTGGTTTTAAAGAACACATATACGCCGGCCACCTACTGAAAATAATATTAATCCGAGATTACAGGTTCGCTCGAGTGAAAAGTTTAAACACTTGGCGTAAATTCAGTTATTAGCGTGGTCAGCGTTCTCACAACAATCACTGTTCATTACCCACTTATTAAACAATCACCAAATGTAGTTTGTACGACTTGGTCTGTCCGAACGAGGCGTAAACGACAGTCAATATTCTGTTCCGGCGCGGAACCGCGAATTAGGAATCCATTTTAACTCGGGAGAATTCCACTACTCCACACTTACACGACATTCTCGTTGTCTCCATCAGCGACAATCATACACCGACTGCTGCTGCTGCTTACAAAGAGTTTAGAACTACGAAGTACTTATGATAGATATCGATTATCGACATCTTTGATATAGATGAAATTTTACAGTTCGTTAGCTTATGGCTCTATGATGTTACAGTACCTGAATTCTTAACGTGTTCCTTACCGACAGGAGCGGTGTATTTACGTTGCTCAGTAAAATTGAGCTTTAATTATAAATCGAACGAACCTTCGTGTCTTTTTCAGGAAACAGTTTTTTTATACGCTACGGTGCGGCGCTAGAAACCCAAAATTGATACATGATGTCGGTCTTCCGTACGTACGACGTCACATTAGGAGCCTTAAGTTATCTATATTATGTTGTAGGCCGGCAGCGAAATCTACCACTTGCTAAATACTTCATGCGAAGCTGGCATTTGTATAGGAAAATCTGAGACACATAAAAAAAATAATCCATATAGATATTTATTAGTGTAGAATTGCTTCTCTGAGTCTACAGTATCACCTAGGGGCTCACGACTTGTGGGACCTGGAGTGGCTTACATTAAACGCAATCTCAGTCTAAACAACTTCCACCTCCACTCCGTTCTGTCAACTTTCCGATCGATTTCTTTTGGTCAACGCTTGTTCTTTTCTGATCCTGATGCCATTTTAAGGTTGCGCATACGTGTAACTATAAGAACAAAATTAGTCGATTATAGGAGCAAACGCAGAGATTTATGATTTTTTTTAGTTTATGCAGTTTGTACTTACAGTTTACTGTTAGATATTATGGAATACAAATATTTAGGATGCAGACAATGACTTTCGAATGCATAGTTATCAAATAGTATGGTCGGAGCCTTCGAAAATGGTAAGACAAACTCTTAACGTGTCGACAATAAGTCGCAGTTAACTTACACCAAATAGTTTACTATTTCCTTATTTTTCTGTGGCTCTTGTTAGTTCCCTATCAGCTTCTGACACTTATTAAAAAAGTTTGCGCCGGTCTCCCTTTTTCACTTATACGTGTATCGTTTATTTCACTTTCCTCCAAAACATTTTCTGGTATTTACAACTATTAATGGTGCCATCATAATTCCCTTGCTTTTCCGCTCTTTTCTAGTTGCCATCACATACTCTGCTCTTAATTTTAACCCATAGGCCCTACTGTCCCACAATACCTGTCTCTTTTCTCGCGGGTGATTTATGCCATCTTCTCCCATTCTCGGCACCAGCTTTCCCTAACCCATCTCCGTAGAGGAGCGTCCATAAACTACGTGGCTCGGTCTAAGAGAGGGAGGGGGGGTTGGATAGAAGTCTACGCCGAGCCAAACCACGTAGCTTTCCATTCATATTATTTTTCCCAGTTAAACGAAGTACTGAACACACAACAACTGGTGAATATTTATTTTTTTAATTTAATTATCTCTGTATGTAATTTAAAATGGTCAGACAAGAGGAATCTGTACAAAATGTCTTTTGGAAACAATAGGGGAAAAAGCTACGTGCTACGTGGGGGAGGGGATATAGGCAAAAACCACATTTCAGGTGACACACAATTTGAACTCCATCAAAGTTAAACAATGTATTACTTAAAACCTATCCAAATGACATCGAGTGAAATTATATTGTGCAGAAACTAAGAAACTGCCTTACGATATTTCATTTCGATTCTATACTACTTTGTTAGCAGGAAGATCCTGAAGGACTGTTCGACCGCAAATGTTAACACTGAGCCACTGACACAGGATTTGTAGTGAGACTGCGACTGTTCCAAAAAGTAAAGGCGATTACTTTAGTTTAAAACATTGTGTTAATACAGAAAGGAAAAATAAAGTAAAGTAGCAGAAACAACAAAAGCAATACAACCACAAAACACAACATTTTGGTTATTTACTTTTTTTTTTTGTCGGTGCAGCCTTCCTTCCTTCAAGTTAGGTTTACTTAATCTTAGCTTTTTTGTTTATGGCTTTACGCCTCGTCGATTGCGAGGTCATTAGAGGCGGGAAAGGACTGGGACCAACGAACGAGATTTGGGGAAACCATGGAAAACCCAAATCTGAATGCCCGGACGGGGATTCGAATCTGCGTCCTGCCGAATGCGATGCCAGAGCGTTACCGCTCACCCACCACGCTCGGTTTTTCCTTATCGACATCGGTTTACAACATTTCTTGCTGCCCGTTGTTACTGAGAATATAAATGATCTTAATTTTAACCAGAACAGCGCGGAAATAGCTTTTAACTTCATACAAGTAAGTGAGTTTCGTCATAGTGTTGGGAGCCCAGGAAGCATGTCGCAATGACTGAAAATGACTCACAACATTGCTGCTGCGGTTGGCGTACCGAACAAATGAAATAATCGTGTTTAAAAAACACTTAACAATATGCTTTACATAGGAATTTGATCAATTAAATTGGTTGGTTAACACAGGGTGAACGTTCGCTGTTACATTATGTATGTTGTAACGGCTGTGAAACTGATTCTTCAGAACAAGCGCGGCAACCAATACTGCGAATTTTAACATAAGATGCAATAAGTTTAGGCACTTGCCAATGTCCAGTTTCTTTCCCCCCTCCTCCGTCTACTTGATACACACACATCCAATATTAGCACACTGCTCGTCAACACAACGAACAAATTATTAGGGTTTGATTACATAAATGACTATCGACTTTTTCGGGTCTAGGAACTTGAATGTAAGCGTTTTGGCATTGCGTGGGTTGAACCGTACAATTAAGTTGTTTCAGAAATAACAAGGGAGAAACTTGGTTTGTACCTGGAATGTACGTAATTGAATGTCAGCAGACACTAACATAACAGCTACATGATTCAGTTACCATACACTCCAAACGCCAAAGTAAACCCAGGGATTTAACGCTTTGTAGAACTTCTTTTAAATAGTCTGAAAACTGAATGCATAGGCGTCCGACGTGATGGTTGTCCTGGCACCCAATTCACTCAGTTTCAATTAGCCGCGTAGTCAGCCTCTGCACAATCCGGTAAAGTGGACCTGGCAGCCAAAACAAGATTGCTTTGACAGAGCACAACTCGTACACAATGATCAGGTCAAATACCTTCTTCTTCTATGAATGCCATACTCGTGTCGGAGTGCAGGCAGTTACTATTGGGGATGTCTCCCCCCCCCCCTTCTCGTGGCAATGCTCCTGGAAGATGAATAGCACTGGTTACTGGTTGCCTCCCCCACTGTGACAGTGTTCCCAAGTGTCATTGGAATTACGTATGACTATGATAGTATGTGTGTTCAGTATAGACCACTGTTTCTCAACCTGTGGTCCGGGAAGATCGTACAGGTGATACGCAAGCAGAATATTATAAGTTTAGATACAGTATTCGTGCAGCACAAGACTATCAGCGAGAATAAACTATAAGCCCAACTTTTTTAAAAAATAATTACGAATATTTCAATGTCCAGGCAAACATCGTGACATTTCTAGGATGAAGATAGCATTGTTCCTAAAACCGTCCAGATTCATTTCCAGTGGGTACCAAAAGGAGCGCCGTTCGTCTAAGGATTAAGTAAATGAAAGTTTTCTTGTACTAGGTTGAGAGACCGAGGAACGTGGAAACAAAAATGAAAGATGTAAGGTCTAGCACAGGGGTGGCCAACTGGCGGCCCACCGTGAATATTTTTCTGGCCCGCGAGATTCATAACACTTTTACAAAATATATTTATTTTATAATGGCCAAAGTAGTGAATACCAATGTGCTTCCATATTTTCAAAAATTATTTCATTTCTATATTTTAATACATCATTTTTAGTGTTATATATTTCATTAAAATGTGCGTTTAGTAACATTATTATTAAATTATCTATGTTTACAAGTAAGAATAATAGCAAACATACCGAGCGTGGTGGTGTAACGGCTAGCGTTCTGGCCTCGCATTCGGAGGACGGCGGTTAGAATCCCCGTCCGGGCATCCAGATTTGGGTTTTCCATGGTTTCCCAAATCACTCCAGGCAAATGCCGGGATGCTTCCTTCAAAAGGCCATGGCCGAATTCCTTCCCATTACTTGCCCCCCATCCTTTCCCGTCTCTAAAGACCTCGCTGTTAAAGAAACGTTAAACAGATAAAAAAAAATAGCAAACCTAATAATAATAACTCATTGTGTCTCAATTTTTCATTCCAAAAAAATGTCTATAATGTGTCTAAATCTGGGGATATAGAATTTTTTATGTGCCCGCGGTGTTGTGATGCATTTCCAAAGTGGCCCGCAAGATCATTTGCGTTGGCCACCCCTGGTCTAGTCTCTAATTTTGTGAATGTAGACCAGTGGTACAGCGTAGTATCCAGCCTACAGTAATATTATTATTCATATAGTTATTACATGTTAAGACTCTGGTTTATATGTAATTAACTTTTAATAGTGCACTTCCACTTTCGTAGCTGTGTTTCCGTATGGATTCAATTTTTTTTTTTTTTTTTTTTTTTTTTGTAACAGTTTAACGTCCCTTTTTAACAACGTGGTCTTTAGAGACGGGAAAGGATGGGGGCAAGGAATGGGAAGGAATTCGGCCATGGCCTTTTGAAGGAAGCATCCCGGCATTCACCTGGAGTGATTTGGGGAAACCATGGAAAACCCAAATCTGGATGCCCGGACGGGGATTCGAACCGCCGTCCTCCCGAATGCGAGGCCAGAACGCTATCCGTTACACCACCACGCTCGGTATGGATTCAAAACATACTTTTAGATTTATTAAGGTATAATGGTACGGTAAAATATGTCGCAAATGGTAATAGTATTGGTCTAAATATCGGTAAAAAAACTAGGCCAATATAAGTTAGTGGTCCGCAGTGTTATTTTTTGACATTTTACTGGTTCTTGGGTTGAAAAAGGTTGATAAACACTGGTGCGGACTATTGTTTCTGTCGTGAGAATTAGAATGGAGATTGTGAAACGCGGTGCGGGCCCATTCAGCTCAACTCTTCTGAAGGATACCCAGGAGCCGCCAGGCTTAACGTTCCCATCTGACGCAGTGTGGGAAGGTTTGGGGGTTGACCCGTGACTTTGGTGCACACTCTGATGATAAGGATTTTGGCACCACCAGCTCTCCTAACCTGGCGGCCAAGTCCTGATGAAGAAAATTTCCTCCACCAGCAGGAGTCGAACCAGATAATCCGTGTCAGCGCCACCGGAAACTACCACGGTGCCGCAATCAACCGAGGCGACGGGCTTTACACCAGGCGGATGTATTAGCATGGATCGATAGCCAGCGGGGCAAAGAGCAGGCGTTTTGCAATTCGAGCAGCTGCCCCGGCCCGCCTGTGTCAGGACTCACGTGCCCGGCGGGGCAAGTGTAAACAAACACGACGGCACGTTACAACAAACGGACACGCGGCAGTAAAAACCGGCAGATTAGCGGCTCCGGTCATAAGGTACCGCGCACTCTTACTTCCGTCACCTAGTCTTATATCATCAGTTTTTTTGGCAGCAGCCCCGTTTTTCACATCAATTTTATTTTCCGCGAGGATCCTGATTTCGATATATAGGAGGGTGTTAGGGTCTTCGGTGGTTTAAATTAATATACTGACTAATTAAAAAGTCCACCAAAAGGTTATGTTGAAGATTTGTTTATTTTCTCAAAACGAAGTCAGCGATATTCACATGCATAGATACAATACAGAGATGCACTTCTGAGCAGTCGCAAAGATAATCTTTATAAAACTTCTGTGAACTGAACTTTAAAACTAACTATAAACTCTCTGTAAAACTGAATATTATAAACTGACTGAATACTGACTAACTCTGTTCTTCTGCCGATCTGTTTATATAGTCTCTATCGAAATTTCTGGAATTCTTCAAAGGCATCCGCCCGATATTTCTCGAACATTAACAATTACTCAAACAATTAAAATTATTAAAAACAATCGGAATTAATACAAAATCACTTAACATCATTTCAAAATGATCAAAAATAGTAAGTAGAGATACTTAAATACAAAATTATCTACATAAATCATTTTAAACTGTACAAACATGTCCTGTAGACATCATAACTTCCATTAATACATGGAATAACAAACATTTAAGAAATTCTCTTGCACAATTCTGTTCTTAAACATATTAAATGGACTTTAAATAATTCTCTTTCATAAAACAAAAGTCTATATACACTGATTTACAAGATTACAAAACAAACATACCAGATCATATTCAAGCAAACTTCAGCTCACTACAAATACTTTATATAGTACAATACTATTCAAAATTCAGGTATGAGGGCTGTTACAAGGGGTGTCCAGAAACTAAGGTTGCAAAGCTCCTAGCGAGACCTGCACACTTTATGTCCTACAACCAACTCGTAGTACACACATTAGATTACTTTTCGACAGTCTCAATATCGACTTATGGCACTTTTCGCTTCTTGGGATGAGTCTGAATATTCCCTCCGGGGGGGGGGGGGGGAAATCATTGCGTGTTCAGCCACGTTGTCACGAAATGTTTCACCTCCTCGTCAGAAGCCAATCGCCGGCCTCCCAGGTGCTCCTTTCAGTCAGAAAAAAAGGTGAAAGTCGCTTGAAGCGAGGTTTGGGCTGCAGGTAGGGTGGTCGATGATCCTCATCGGTGACGTTTTTTCCTTCGGCCGAAAACTTTCGACACCGTTCTGCGACATGCTGACGAGACATTACAGTCTCTCCGTAAAGATCTACCAGCTGCCGGCGAATTTTTCGCCCACAGAAATAGAATAATTGAGAGAATTTCTACGTGAGACCAGTTTTACCAACGAGTCGCCATTCGTGTTTACCCACAACTAGATCTCTAGGTGGCCGAAAGTCTGCACAGTTGCCAGTCGCATGTCTACTAATGCCACTCCAGGAATATCAGCTTCTAACCTTGGTTTCAAATCACCGCTCGTATATTGCTGTCGAAATATTCAGTAAAATGTTTTATGTAAGTTATTCTTTGTCTTTACAAACTTTGAAATCAATGCACTGCGCCACCGACTTGAAATGAAGCAAATAAAATATAAAAAAATAATGAAATAAGTTTCAAGTCCTTTTAAACAAGCAGAATAAAAATTAAAAATGAAGTATGTTTTCATTCTTGCAAAAAGCCACGAAAAAAGGTTGACAGTATTTTTCCTAGTTCTAAGCACGTTCAGCAATCAGCAATGATCTGTTACAGGGCTCGAGTTTTTGTGTCCACCCGACAACACTTTGATGCTCAACTTTTCGTGAATTTGAATTAAGGATTGGCTGGTTGGTAGAAGTTGAAGATAACACCTTTGCAGAGACCGGATAAAAATCACATTCTAAATAAAAACGAAGTTTGTTTCTCGGTGTTGAAAATTAATATAATGTTCTCGGGTGAGTAGCTGAGTTTACAAGCGATATTTCGGCGATCAAATCACTGCCGCCATCTTCACTGGACGATGGCGATATCGTTAACTCGGCTAGTCACCCGAGAATATTTCAGCATATTAGCCATACGGTACATTACAATAATGCATTTATGAATGTTTATCGGGAAATAAACGGAGTAATACTATTATTTATACACAATATTTCGGCGACATAAAACTCTGTCGCCATCTTCGCCTAGAGCAAACTTAACGAGTTACAACTATACCTGAAGATGGCGACGGACTTTTATATCGCCGAATATATATATATATATCAATCTTGTTCCATGGGTCCCTGCTGAGGAAGGACCTCTGGGATGTGAAACATGTCATGGTTAATACACTTACATACAATTTGAGTGATAATCATAGTGAAAAAATTATATATTACAAAGACAAAAAATAAAGTAAACAAATAAACATTAATTTTTACAACAGAGTTTTGTAATAATCATAGTGAAAAAATTATATGTTACAAATACAAAAATAAATAAAAATAAAGTAAAAAATAGACATTAATTTTTACAACCGAGTTTTGCTAAAGGTCATATTGGTATTATTCGGTTTTTCCCCCGAGAAACATTCATAAATAAACGACGCCGAAAAAACTGCGCTCATTTATAATGTAGATATACTCGCGCATAAGAGAAGGTTGAAATTTTATCAACGCCCTATGAGAATGAGTGACTGACTGTAAGTTGACAAAAAGAATCGTCAACTACATCACTAAATAAAAGGTAATAGCAAAATGGGTTGAGGTGACGAGAAAACATATGTAAAAAAAAAAAAAAAAAAAAATGTATTCCATACAGATAGGGTAAAGAGTCGAAAAGGGTTTCAAACTAAAGTTGATAAATTCAAGAGGGTTTCCAAGAACAATCGCACCTGGTCTGAAAAAAAAGAGGAGGAACCTCAGTGAAGAATGGACAAATTCTGGGAGGAGAAGAAAAGGCGAACCAGTAGACCAGTCGTTTTCCATGGTGCTAAGTACGCCAAAATCGAAAGAAGAAGACTGTTGATATACGACATGCAACTTCAAGGTGTCTTCGAATCGCTGGAAGAACAGGTAGGACGTAGCATGTGTACACTGCAGATCTCTTATCGCTCGCAATGCTCAATCGTGTAGTCGGAAAGACTCATCTCCGCGCTATCGATTTCGACACCAGAGATAGCGACTATTGACTCGACCTGCTGAGTTGAATCACTCTTATCTCTGCGAACGGGTCACGTGACCGATAAGGTGCCTTTATCTTCCGCCAGATTACGTAGTGGATACCTTTCTGACAACAGCATCAGGAAATGTAAGAAGTCTCAACATTACCGGCTGTAGCAGGTTTAGAATACGACCGTATGATTTTAATAAGTTGGCAACAGTGGACACAGTGCAACACTCATCAGTCTCCTCTACGAGAGCCCCAGTGCTTACTTTAGCCGATATTATTCAACTAGCCCATGTAGATAACTTCACTCACTTGGTTTTTCGTTTTACAAAGGGCTATGGCATGGGGTTAGGTCTTCTACGGAAGATAATTGCACGGACAGCTTGAGCTTGTCATTTGCAGTCAGCGCTCAAATCTGGTGAATCAGTGGTTATGGTGTCGGTAGATCGAGAGCGGTATGGCGGCCAAGTTGGTTATGGCGGTGACTGCGGAAACGAAGATTCTCGACTGGAATTTTTACGGCCTTAAAAACTGATCTTCACCATTGGGAAAGCTTTGCTTTGTCACGTGAAGTATGCTGGGATACTCTTTGGCTCTGGTTCTAAGTAAAAATGTAGGTCCCCTATACCTGGTAGGATTTCAAAACGCTTTCAAACTGACATTCGCCTCTGGCATAGTTTGTAATGTGAGGTGCACCAGAACACTTCCGTGGTTCGGATTTAACGTTAAGCTGTAGGTTCTCCATACACGGTGGTTAGCCACAAGGTGTGCACTGTCTGAAATGTATAGTGTTGCATTGACGCGTACCGGAGAGCAGCTATAGCCCATTTCACAAACCTCACCTGAATTACCTGAGTGAGATATCCAATTGGGAAGCCACTCTCAGAAAAGATGATGATAAGCATCGGTAGAAAATCAGTCCTTTTCAGCTTGGTGTCACACCAGCATGAAACATGCCCCATTTTACTCCACGGACCATCCCTAAATTCATTGAACCCACATCGAAATCCTGCTTTAGCCAGTTTAGTTAACAGAGGCGGCTGAAGGTCACTCTGTTCTATCCCCACTTCACCGCCCTTATCGCTACATGCCATAGCGTGCGTGGACACAGCGGTCTGCTAGGAGGGGCAGCGAGGGGTTGCGAAGTGAGAATTGGGGCAGTTGGAAGATGACCTTGATCCGCCAGCTGAAAGTCAACAGGGTACAGTAGTTATGCACTCAACGAAAAATGGACACTAGTTTCTAGACACTAGTGTCTTAATTTTCCCCATGTTTTTGACGTCACACCAATATTAAACATGCAGATTTTACCCGCGGGACCACGAGATACACATTAATTGAAACCCCATCAAAATTCGACCAGCAGTTTTCCCGTGAATCTTATTCTTATAAGTACTCAGGGATATACAGTATATATACATATATTCTAGATTCCTTTTCTATATCCCAATCTATGTTTCCAAAATTTTTCAAGTATACCTGTTACAGTATTACAGCCAGAAACGTCTATTAGCTAACATATGTTGGGTTACAGAGAGCATAAACTTTAGAAAGTCTAGCATTAAATAGGAGATTTTCTTATGACAGAATTAGTAATATTAAAAATACAGGTATGTTAAAATGTTAAAAACAGGAAGAAACTCGAATCAGAAATTTCGTATCTGATTAAAAACAAATTCAATAAATTGATATTCTAAATATTTAACGATTGCATCGTTTTATAAATGTGCTTAATTTTTTTTTCAACTAACTAAAAACAAGTATTTTGATGATAGTTCATGAAGTTTAAATATTACAATTCTTATGATTATTATTTAATTTCTTTAATGTGTATAATATTTCTTGTAACAAAACTTCGCGAGCCACCACAAAGCCGTGCTTTTAGCTAGTTTTTTAATAAATTGTCGAATCGTGGTTGTATTTTTGAGACGCAAATAACCAAATCATTTTCTAATTCTTCCTTCTACCATATTCAGGTAACTGTCGTCATAAAGCAATATTTTTTTCTGGTTTGGTTTGCTTCAGTCACTGCCACGTGTAGCAGACGTAGAGGACTGCGCAGATCTTTCGAGAACTCCATTTTATCCTCGCTGGCGTACTCGGACAACTGACTGCAGCTAACGAAAACCGCGGCAAAGAACATAATATTACTGCCCACAGCGACTACTTTGCATTTCATTCTCGATCAGTAGGTATTGTGTCAACAGGAAGAAAATTAAATACTTAATTTTTAATATCACCGACTAGTTTTATTATGAACCTGGGAGATCTCCAATTTTTTAAATGAACATTAAGGGTTGCCAATTATTATTTTTTTACTAATAAGGGTGTCGCGTATTCAAAAAGGTTAAAAAACAGTGACTTCAGTATACTAATGTAAGGCCGTAACTGTGTCTTGGGTATGCGAATAGTTACACATTTATAGCGATATATGCCTGGAGTGATTTGGGGAAACCATGGAAAATCCAAATCTGGATGCCCTGCCGGGGATTCGAACCCACGTCCTCCCGAATGCGAGGTCAGAGCGTTACCGCTCACCCACCACGCTCGGTACGTGCCGATAACAATTGGTAGTATCGTCAATAACATACACATTGGTAAATAATTAGGCCGATATAAGTTAATAATCCGTTCAGTTATTTTTTATATTTTACTGTGCATATTGTTAAAAAAAAAATTGGTGAGAATGGTGCAATGAAGAGATACAAAAAAAAGAAAAAAAAAACATGCAATGATTTAATGACCCAGTTACAGTCGGCACGCACCCAGCGTAAAAAGCAAATAAAACATAGTAAAAAAAATCATCTGCGTTTTTACTTTTAATACCTTTAACCTCCGGTCTTATGTTACCTCGAGCCTGATGTCCAAAGTAAATACTAAAACATGGCCGAGAAGCGTGACACTACTGACCGGTAAATGGTAACGACGGGAAGGAATTCATTGAATGACGAAGTACATTTTTATTCCATGTTTTTACAGCCGTATACTTTTACATATGTTTTTATCCAAATTAACGTATTTAATTTAAAATCAAATGCTACGAAACTTAAAGCTAAGAGACACGTCATGTCTTTTTCATGCAGGGACAAAATTACAACGAGCAACTTCCAGATGAATCATAGTCACACACGATTTACAATATTTTTCACTGTACGCCTAATGTCAACGACGTGAACTATCCGATACACGTCTAGAAGACATTGGAAATGGTGAAGACCCAAATCGAAAGTTTGATATCTATACTTTAAACTATCACATAACCAGGATGCAAGAAATAGCAATGGATTGAACGTATGTATAAATGGACTCAATACCACATATGTTACGCTGTCCTTTTTCCCAAATAAACAACTGTTTCTAACATTGGAACAATATATCTTTCCCTCTCTTCTGCCTTCTTTCCCGATAAATAATCTGTCAGCCGTCTTATTTTAATTATTGACTCTTATTTTCTCCCGCATGTTGTGTGAAAGGAGCCATTGAGAAGTGCCTTCATCAGTTTGATTTGAACAATAAACAATCTGATCAGAAACGGTAACAACTAAAGACATCAGCTTCTTACAATGTCACTGTCGGAAACGTTTAATTATATCTAAATTACAGAAACTAATATTCAAACAGCAAGAGAAAAATTAACAGTTCAATGGCGATGGGAATAAAAACACGTTCCGTAAAACTGAAATAAAAGTTAACAAATAAAGTAGCAACTAAAATCATTAGGCTAGTTAAAATATGAGACGTACCACAATAATATTAAGTCAATGAATGTTACTTTTTTCTTTCTTCTACATTACGGAACAATTGGGTTGAATTTATCATCGGCGAAAAAGTAATGTGGTGGATCAAGGGATAATGCTTCACAAGAGAAAGAAATTCCGTGTTTAACTTGCATAATTACACGGTTAATACTGGTTCTTCCCTGGATGAAGTATTAACAGCTGTTGCAGGCTATATAGATATGACTAAAAAAAGGCTAACCAGTCATTCCAACACGAAAGAGATTCGTAAATGGCTAGGAAACCAAGTGCGCAAAAGTGCTGCTTCTTTAGTAAAGTAGTTCTGATGTCAAATATGGAAAACGATGAACGTACTGATGAAAGACGATCGGAATTTACAATTTCTGAGAGCAATATCTTTGTGTGAAGTGAGCTGGCGAGGAGCGAGGTAGCTTAGAGGCTCTTTGTAGGCGAGATGCAGCACTACTTGGTTCATGACGGATTCACTGCGAGTCTCGCAGATACGTTTCCTTGTTCTTCCAGCCCCAGTGTTTCATCAAATTCTTCCTCCACCCGCAGTTCCACGCGGAGACGCGAAGACAATTGCGCCTGAATTACCTCACAGAGGGAGACCGCAGCCAGGGGTGCCAACCTCCTCGGCTCATATCTCCCCGACTACACAGTTGGCTTTATTAAAAACACTTGCGACGGAGTTGAGAGTTACGAGGGGCAATATGTCGGCTGCAAAGGAGGCGGCTTCAAAGAGGAGAATCTCTTCAACACCAGCAGGATTCACTCCGGACAGTTCGTCACTCCAGCACAACTGGTACTAAACTACCTTCAGCTATATAACACATGTTCCTGAATGACAACTTACTTGTTGTAGCTGAAGATTTTTTCACAGCTTATAAAGACTTATTTTGCTTTGCTTGACGCGTTGTCGACGTCATTAGGGAGCGTCCATAAACTACGAAGTACCATTTTGGTCTCCTGTGAACCACTCCTCTCCCCTACATTGCCTGACGTGGATTTCGCCTCTACCCCCCCCCCCCTCCCGCGTGACACGTAGCTTCTTTGAGGGCATCCATTAATTACGTGGGTGAAATAAGGGGGAGAGGGGGCGGTCGACGGAAATCTCACGTGAGGTTTTGAATATTTTGAAGGACAGCAGAGCTAAAAAAATAATCACGTCATCTTGGGAAAAGGGGGGGGGGTCGACCTGATCTCACCAGAGGCGGGAGGAGGGAGTCCGGAATTCCGGAAAAAACACTTCGTCTATTGATTCCAGCGAACATTTTTTACTGTTATCTATTGTCACACTATCGGAAATTACATACGGAAACAAATGACGGAAATAAATCTATATACACGCTGCACACAGGGGTATTTGACACAAAAAGTCGATCAAAATTATTTCTACGTAATTTGGATTTTTGTTAAGCTTCTTTTGTATATTATAACTTATAACTATGAAGTAGGAGTAATCATAAAGAACACGTACTGTGTTCATACACTTTATAATATATTAAGCGAATATTTACAAAATATCTAAACAATAATCATATATGTACATTAAAATATCATTCTGACGAACCGTCCCATCCTTCGTCGTCGGAACCTTCACCTTAT
Source organism: Vandiemenella viatica (assembly GCA_031002005.1). Taxonomy (NCBI): domain Eukaryota; kingdom Metazoa; phylum Arthropoda; class Insecta; order Orthoptera; family Morabidae; genus Vandiemenella; species Vandiemenella viatica. The sequence continues at coordinate 35,746,009 of CM061918.1, forward strand.
GGCTCGTTCTCTTCTTGAGTACTCGGGCCCCATTAAAGTAATATTTTAGAATTTTCTGGATTGAATGATTTAGATGTTTTGGGGATTTTGTGCCTGATGAAGCTCAAATACGGATCCTAAGTTAATGAAAGCCTATTAATGACATCTGTGTTACACTACACCCAACTAAGTTTTCTGGAGTGTCTCTCCCTAAATCGTCTAAAATATTTGTTTCTATCTTCTGTTGCTGCTTCTGACAGATTGCCTACAGGCAAAAGTGCATACTCTGTTATAAATGGGCCCTCAATCAATACTTCTTGTATAGGTGACATTGGATGCCACGAGTACAGTTCAATGTACAGTACATTTTAAATTTTTCTTGGCAGTGGGGATTAATTTTTTTTTAATATCTATCTTGTGCCCACTATATATCATTCAGGTAATAGTATAAAACCTGTCAATCAATGTTTTGTTAATACCTTTTATCTCTGCGGACATCATTTGCTAAAATCGGTCAAATCGAAAGATTTTTTAGGCCAATCCACATTGGTCGGATTGGATTTTATGGGAATTTCGATAGATCTTTTGAACCAATCATGGTATTTATTTAAAAATACACTCTCAATTCTCTTAGCAGCGTGCCATTTTCTTTTAATTTCCAATTTAAGCCTTGAAAACCTTTGTTCGAACTGTTGTCTTTGTTCGACCGTGAATGTCGGTTGATTTAAAATAGTTTCCTCTACTAATTGAAACTTTTGCACGAAATAATTTCCTTTCTCGTGTTTAATCCTATCAGAAATAACTTTTCGGGTCATGAGCATGATACCAGAAGAGCCCATAACAAAGAAAATCTTACATGAAAAAAATGTGACCGAAAAAAGTAAGTTTGATTCATTGTAAATAATCTAGAATATTTTCGAATAAATAGACGTTTGGCACTTTTTGGTACCCAATTTTCAATGGAACACCAAGATAGTACACTAAACTAATACCATACAAAAAATCAGACTCGGGAAAGGTCCGGAAATATAACAAAATCACTCTTTAATACTTTTCGTAATAAAAAAAATCAGTACAAAATGAGTCAGGTTACAAAACTGTACAGAAATAAAGTTGTGCGATACCTTTGGATGAATGTTACTATTATTTCAATTCTAGGCACCTGGCTGAACAATATCCATGATTAAAATCACCACTACTCACTTAACATCATTCACAAATTAAAATGGTACAACTTATAATTTTCTCGTATTTGCTTCGGATCAGTACGTGCGTCTTGCAATGTGCTTAGAAGATGACTGTTCACGGGGTGGGGAATGGAGCTTACCTAAAAAACATAGCTGATTGTTATTCTATAGACATTTGCCTCGAGTCAGGTAGATACGGGTTCTTTGAATTTGCTAAAAAAAAAATTTGACTTTTGATCGGCTTTTTGTGTCAAATACCCCTGTGTGCGCTGTTTGTTTGTTCTGTACCCTAATCCAACTGTGACAAGTAATACGAATGTAAAGCTACGTGGCTTGGCTCGTAAACGCCCCCCCCCCCCCTGGTAGCCCAGTGTAACTTTCAACCCAACCCCTCCTACCGCTAGACCGAGTCACGTAGTTTTTGGATGCTCCCTTAGACGCGAAAATGACCAGAGGCAAGGAACGGGAAGAAATTTGGCCGGAATGGTTCCTTCAAAAGGCCAGGGCAGAATTCTTCCCCGTTCCTTACCCCTAGTTCTTTCCCACCTGTAATGATCTCGAAGTAGGGTTGTAACTGAAGTCATCTTTGCGGATGCGCAAGTGGAAAAATAAATTTATAATTATTTAGATTTTAATATTTTATCAGAAATAAAATTAAGATCAAAATAACTATATTTTTATGCCAAATTCTACATTTTTCAGAAGTAATGTCTGTTTTCATAGAATGCCGCCACATTGATTTATTTTTTGCCTCATCTTTCAACAACAAAAAAGATGGGATGATTTCACAAGTGAATACGCATGCGTCTATTAAAAAATCTTTGTCACATTAACTTTGCGGAGTTCGCGGCTCGACTGATTCAAGCGTGAAGCACAATGCCACGCCGCCGCACATCTCCGTGCCTGCCACCCGCCTTTCCACCGCTCAAGCGGCTCATTCACAGTACAACTTGTAGGACCTACGTTGATCCGATTTTCGATAAAGAACCTTGATGGGCCGTGAAAAGGGGTTGGAGAGCTACATGCAGGACGTGCCTGGTTGTTGGGACTCCCAAACAACCAACACGAGTCCTTGCTGTCCAACAAGCGGTGGTGTTAGATCATGATTTGAGGAAAAATCCAGCGAATGTGCGATAAGCATACATGGTGTGCCGCGAGAAAGTACGAGTGGAAAGGATTGCTCGGAACATTTTGTTGGTCTTCTTTTACTAGCATGAATGGATTAGCGCATCCTACAGTATTTCTACACGGATGCCCTGTAAGTTCGACCGTGAAGTAGGCGCTTTGACTTTGGGGCCATCCACAAATTACGTCACACTAATTTCATGATTTTTGAACCCCTCCCCCCTCCCATGTCACAGGTTGTCACATTTGTTGGACCCCCCCTTCCCCTAGTGTGACGTCATATATTTTGAAATTTTAAATTTATAAATTAAAATAGCACTTCCAAAATGATTTATGTATTTCTAGTTTAAAAATCATATCAACAATAAATCAAACTTTTAAGAAAATATTTGAAAAAAAACATAAAAAATCGAATTAATGATACAAAATTGAGTCATCATGTGTCCATGGATTTTGAACCCATTCCTTGATACTGTTTATTATTGGCATAATAGTTACTTCATTCTTGATTTCGATAGTGTTGGGAACATTCGATGTGTCAACATCATCTTCATCCAACCATAAAGCATCGTTTAATAAGCAAAGAACTTCCCTGTTTCGTCTAGTGGCAATTCTTTGTGGACGAATCTTCATGATGGGGAAAACCTCTAGTTGCCTCTTATGTAATTGCTTATGTTGGTTACTGGCTTTGTGTGATGAAAAATATAGTCCACAGATGCCACATGATCGTTTAAATATGTATGCCTCGACACTGGGGCAATACGAGCCAAAAAGTGATACAAATTATGCATGTGATGTCACAAAGTTTATGACCCGTCCCCCCCCCCCTCCTCCCTTGTCACACTTTGTTGACTCCCCCCCCCCCTTTTCAAGGTGTGACGTAATTTATGGATGGCCCCTTTACTTGCAAGTTCATACTTATAAATTCGTCGCTTAGGTAATAACACCATTTAGTTCATTGTTATTTTTATCGTGGATGCGAAAGCGGATGTGGTATTTCATGCGGAAGTTCCGCAATTGCGGATGCGGAGATCCGTTACATCCCTATCTCGAAGTCAACGAGGTGTAAAGTCAAAAAAGTTTCGCCCCACATTTGCTCAGTGGACATGGCAAATCAAGAGGGTTCTAAAGCACAGGAACCGTAGCTTCAGAATTGACCTGTCGGGGGAGATATTATTTCTGAATAGTTGTTGCCATCGTATCTTTTTAATGCCTTCAACACCCTAAACCGGAATGGACTGTATGAATCATTGGAATCGTTTTGCTACAGAACCATGTTGAAAGTTAGGTGGGTACATTAACATCTGCTCGAAATGATTGGTGAGGATATTTCTATGATGGTTCCATTACGCACGCTGGATAGGTTTATGTTATTGATGGCAAGTATTTGAAGGGAAAATTTTTACAGGAAGACAAAAATTATGTATGCTTAGACGAAAAACTGATTTCAGTATAAGAAGTGAGGATAGCACAAGAAAAATGGCGGAACCGAAAGAGAAGAATTCGATGCTAGGAGTGCTGATAGGTGACAGGGCTTTTTGTTAAGTGCGAAAATATATCAACTTGGTAAGATCGGAAATTTTTCGACTATGTTTCATAGGCATTAAAATGCGTTTTAAGCGTACAACCCCATATTGTTCCTCAACTACATTAACATATATGGTTAAAATAATAAAATAAAAAACAACTAATTATGCTTGTAGGCTATCAGGTTTGGCTCTGGGGGACAGGAATTGAATTAATAATGTCAACGCCAAACCGTTCACAGACGGCTTGTTATAGTACACATCTATCCAGTGAGCTAATGTGTGAATGGGAGTCCAAAGGTCTTCGATTCTAATCCCTGTTTGAAACGAAAGTCTGACAAAGCTAGATTTGTGTTTGTAACTTCTCGGTAAGAGTTATTCTTTGACTCTGTCACTGTATCAGGTAAAGGGCCCCTCATGTTTCAGGTACGTAAGTGCGAGTCGCAGCTGACAGTTTAGCGTGATCTACTTGTCGCTTAAAGGTACAATAGGCTGCAGGTAGAGTTGCCAACTTATAGGGAAAAAAAAAAATCAGAGTAACATAAAAAAAATATTTAAATTTAAGTAAAATACATATTTTCTCTTGATTATGGAATTAGCTATAGCAGAGTGAAATAAAAAGTATATGGAAGAAGAAGAAAAAAATACTTTTAAATTTAGGTCAAATCCTAATTTTCTCGTGGTTATTAATTATTGTTTTTATTTCAAAGTTTGTTAACTACGTTTATCAATCAATGAACTCATTTTTAATGAAATGTAAGGATCCTCAATTTCTCCCTTTCGGCTATTTTGCGTTCATTACTCTTTCGGTGAAAGCTGAAATCACAGGAAACAATTATTTTTATATCCGATAAATTGTCACATGCCTTTTCAAGCATATTATGTCGTGGATCTTTGAATACTTCCATGCCCTCAGAAATAATCGATTCAATAGTAAACGTTTCGTTTTGTAATAAGCACTAATATGTCGTTTGGAAACTAATATGCATAAGAGCATTCCGTTTCAAGTATCGTATATTTTACCAGAAATAAACTATTTCCGTATACTTTATGGTTAGGATAAAGCATACCGACCAAAAATAAAGTACTATAGTTTCGTATCATAAATCAGGTTTGGCAACCCCAAATGAAGAACTTTTATGCTATGAACAAAAGTGTTCGCACACTGCGAAATGTTTTCATTGGATGTTGAAGAGAGTGTTCAGATATGTGGAACAAAAGGGGCAACCGTAAGCATAAAGTATCACTTTATTCCAAGCCAGACGAAGTTGCATAAGGATATCAGGGACTGGAATAATTTTCTACGGGGGTGATGAGCAATAATAAATAAAAAATACTTAAAACATGCATGTATGTAAGGAAATTGCCACCATAATTAATAATAATGGCGCTCTCCAAGATTTTTTTTTTTTTTTTTTTTTTTTTTTTTTTTAACTGTGGCTTTAAGCCTCGTCGACGTAGAGGTCATTAGAGGCGGGATGCGGTTGGGGACAAGTAAAGGGAAGGAAATCGACCATGGTCTTTTAAAGGGAGCATCTGTTCATTACCCTGGAGTGATTAGGTGAAACCATGGAAAACCCACATCTGGATGCCCGGAAGGGGATTCGAACCACCGTCCTCCAGAATGCAAGGCCAGAACGAAAACCGCTCACCCACCACCCTCGGTTCCTAGAAACATCTTCCGGTTATTGAGTAAGTGTAAAATACGAAGTCAGCTGCCACTGAATCAAAATTAGGGAAACCAAATATAATACTCAAACTCTTGGATGAATTGTTCTTTCACATCAACTAATGTGGTTACTTCTGTGCCCAATATATCAGCTCTATTATTAATTGGTGGTTTTTATTTCCTCCTCTTAATGTTGTGATACTAATGTTACCGATAGTTAATCTTGTATAGTGTCACATCTACACACACTGCCTGCAATGATGTAGTCAAATTCAGTTTTTTTTTTTTTTTTTTTTTTTTTTTTTTTTTTTTTTTTTTGCATGCGGCTTTACGCCCCGTAGACAAAGAGATCATTAGAGACAGGAAAAAAACTGGAACGGGAAGGAATTCTGAGATGGCCTTTTAAAGGAACCATCCCGGCATTCGCCTAGAGTGCTTTGGGGAAACCCAAATCTGGAGGGCCGGACGGGGGATTCGAAGCCGCGTTCTTCGAAATGCGAGGCCAGAGTGTTGCCGTTCACACACTAAGCTCCGTGATACAATTGAAACAAACTATAATGCAGTCTCGAAGCTTCCAATTACCGGTCAGCTTTACATTTGAGAATACATTAGCATTTCAGTAGAAGTGAAACTTCTCTTTGTCGTCCCTTTGGTTAGGTTTCTAGAAACTGATCGTGATATATTCAGAATAGCTGTGAAATATTAACTTTAACATAGCAAGTAGTGAAGGGGTAAACATAGGTCAGCCGGATTTTGTTTTCTTTTTCCTATTTCAACAGTTGGCACCTCAAGGTCAGTTTAGCCTCTAAAGCAATTTGTCATCTGTTTCTGACAAACGACTACATTTATCAGTTCTTTTCATTCCTTTTGCGGCATTTCAAGTCTTCAGACAAAACAACCAAAGCGAAGGAAAGTGAGCTGTACGAAAACACCTGAGCATAAAACACTATTGAGGTGTATCGATTATCATTATTCAACATTGTAAAGACAAACATTTTTTTTAAAAAATTCTCGAGTAAATAAAGCCTGAACAGAATGATGGTCACAAAAATTCAGTTTCGTAGTTTGTCGCTACGGTCGAGAACTTTTTGAATAAGTTAGCAGAATTTCGTTATCCTTCTAGCATTACATCTCATTAGAGTGTGGTTCGGGGACATGGATTGGAGAGGATTTCGAGAAACAGTGAAAAAATTAAATCTGGATTGCCAAACGGAGAATCGAACCCGCGTCCTCCCGAATGCCGCGCCTCAGTGTTCTGGACCCTACCACTAATACGCGTACACAATTCTTATCCAAGTATGGCGGGGATGATATGTGACCTACATGTTGGGAATCAATATCGAGGAACTAAACGAGAAGTAGGGATTCTAAATCTGTTTCGAGAAAATGCAGTTAGAACACAATGAGTAATTGATATTATAAAGAATCTGGGTTTGAAGTCACTGGAAGAGGGTGAAGACAGTGCTGATAATATATAAGGCGTCGAGGACTGCAGGGATATTGGTAGGAGAATTAGTAATAACACACGTGCAAGGAAAAAGAAGACCTCAAACCAGCACTTGACTTCAAGATCAAGAGTGAGGGGATTTGTTCATTTGTTGAAAGCTAGTCCGGGACTCAAATAAATTATCAACAATATACTCTAACGAGTAAAAAGAAAAAGAAAGAACAATTAAGGCAGAAAAATATTCTTACCGCGCCACAACTTTCATCGCAATCAATAATAATCATATTGTGTAACTGAAAAGTGTATTTCAATTTTAATCTATTAATACTTTTTCGTGTGGTTTAAGATAGGGTGGTTACAATGTCGCAGTTACGTTTTTCTATTTATATTTAGCAATTATTTTTATCGTACTATTTCCTCAAGTAAATAAATGCCTCTTTATTAATTGCGATAATTATTCGAATATGTTTAGGAAGCGTTCCTTTTGTGTGATAGCTCCAACGTAGTACTTCTTTAGTTATGTTATTTACTAAAGATGTATGTACACCGTAATATGTATTCGACACAGGGGCAATCAGCAGTGAAAACATTCTTCTAGTTTAAACTTCGATACGCCATTTATCTTATCGCCATTACGCTTACAGTACATATTCAAGTTCAGTAAAAAGTAAAACAAAGCTACATTGATTGCGATTTTAAAATACGATTTCGCTAGCAAGATATGGGCTTCCGACTATGGTAAGCACACGGTCTAGAACAGGGGTGGCCAATCCAAATGATCTCTCGGGCCACTTTGGAAGTGCTTCATAACTCCTCGGGCCACATATAAAATTATATGAGGTGAAACATGAGTTATTATTGTGTTTACTATTATACTTACATGTAAACATAGATAATATAGTAATAATGATACTAAACGCACATTGTAAAGAAATATATAACACTAAAAATGAAATATAAAAAATATTTTGTAAAAGCGTGATGAATCTCGCGGGCCAGAAAAATGTTCAAGGGGGGCCGCGGGTTGGCCACCCCTGGTCTAGCACAATTGTTCACCATCGACAGACGTGAACTAGTTTTGATTGATGAATATAGCTGACGGTTTGGCCGGTTTTATGCACGATTTTCTGGATCATCTATTTCCTTAAATTGGAACGTGATACAATTTAATATAGTTAGTAGGTACACTTGCCTTAAAATGGCATCAAAGTCTCATTCGTCTGTTCGAATAGTCTAGTTCGTATCTTGACCCTGCGGCGGAGAAAAATGGGGTCAAAGAAGAAATTTCTGTATGTGATTATTATATAAGGATAAATTTGAGCACCCACTGGCTGATATCCGTCATCTGTTTTACGCATTAAATCACTTACACAATCTATGGTAAACCATTCAATAGCCTTATTATTAGTGAAAAATGATAGAGTAAATTGAACAGAACCCAAAACTTGCTTCCACTGGATTCGGAATAAGCAGATAACAGACTTGATTAACTAAATGTAAAGATGTTTTTACTATTTAAATACGGTTTTAACGTAATTTTAAACAAACATTTTACACCGCTCCTGTGTTCACAGAGTAGGCAAATTCTGAATTTAATTAAAGTCTGGTGCTGTTTAAACGCTGAGGCATTATGGCGAAATGAAGGGCAAATTAAATATGTTCCGCTCCGACATTAATAAGTTTCAGCCTGTGTTTACCGGAGCTTCTGTTTGTCCCGTCATTCGTCTAACATCTGCCACTGCTACAGTTTAATGGCGCCATAAAGGTGCTGCGATGCTGTATTATCTTTGGCATATGTCACGGATGCAATACATGGTGCAATTCATCAAGTAAACGTATTTAACGCGAAACTTCTTTGGCATAATTAGATGAAACTATTAGGAACACTTCAATAACTTTTAATCGATGTTATCTGTCGCGTATTGTCTGCAAGCCATGCTGTCTTTAAACCAATTACGTAGAATCGCAATAAATGAAGCATAGTCCTGTTAGCAGAAATTACTGAAAGACAAGAACAAAATATTGGGAGAATGACGGTAGACTAAATATAAATAAAAGCAAGACAAAAGTCATGCAATGTCGTAGAATGATAGCAATAACTGCAGCTGAAATATAAAAATTCTGTTATTTAGGAAGCAAAAATACGTCAAACCAGAATAAGGAAATCTCCAAATCTGCATTCATGGAGCAGCATGTTATGGAAGGAAATCTTGGACTTTAGGAGTATCCAGAAAGAGGGAAAGTTGAAGCATTTGAAATGTGGTGGTATAGATGATGTTGAAAATTAAATGGACAGAAAGTACGAAATGAAGGGCGAGAAAAGAAATCTTTGGAAGAAAATCGCAGAAAGAAGAGACGGAAAGATGGGTCCAATTTTAAGTAGCATTTACTTGGGGATTCTATGATAACTATGACACCGCATTTTGATGATGATTTTCAAAAATCTAAAGTGAGGACGATATAGACTGTCTCAAAAGTGAGGTAGGTTGAAATACAGCCACAAGTAATAGCAAGATAAGATAAGAACTATGCAGGGATAACTCAATACCAAACTCGTGTCCTCCCGAATGCGAGGCCTGAAAAACAGTCTTAAATTCTTTTTAAATGCCATATAAAATTCGTTATAGGATGTCTTTTTTAATCATTGCAGTTTATTTTTTGGCCAAGAAATTTCCTCTTTCGAAAACTGACAGGCTAACCTTTTATTTCCGAGCCCTTTTTTCATTTGCGCAGACCGTACGATCCATTTATTTATTGCTTTCCCCTTTTTGTGTGTTATATTTTGCATTTATGAGCTTGGAAGCATTTTTAATAATCTATACTAATATTATAAAGCTGAAGAGTTTGTTTGTTTGTTTGAACGCGCTAATCTCAGGAACTACTGGTTCGAATTGAAAAATTCTTTTTGTGTTGAATAGACCATTTATCGAGGAAGGCTTTAAGCTATATAACATCACGCTGCGACTAATAGGAGCGAAGAAACAATGGAAAATGTGGAAAAAACGGGGAAAATTATTCATCTTTGAGGGCTTCTGTTGCGTGCGCTGCGAAAACGGTTCAAGATACCAAAAAAATATGTATGAAAGGATTATTCCTGTTGAAATGATCTAAAAAAATGTCCGTGACAGTATATGTCTATCTTTTAAGATTAACTCACTAGAACCGTTTTTATGGTAATCAAATTTGGTCGAAATTAATGCATTATTACCAATTATTTGTTAGAGTTGTATCAACATAATAATATTAATCTTTATCCAAATAAATGTGTTGTTGATTAAGAGTATTTAACTGTGAACAAAATTGTCTTTGGCATCACTTAATTTCAATGAACATCTTAGAAGATATTACGCGCGGTCGGCTCCCTTTTGAACGGTTGTATGCAGCGTTATTTGTTTTTGCGATATAATATTGTCGTGTAATAATACTTTTTAAATACTATTTCATTTTGTTTTAAGGATAATATTTTGGTTCTAATAATTTCACAATTATTAACACTTTTTTTTAGTTTTGATGTAAATAATTAATTATAATTTTGGGCTTCCTGTATCAAAAAGGATTAATTCACTTAATCATCTGGATCCGTTAGAAGTAGCGTTGCGAAAACCGTATGATCTAAATGAATAAAATGAGTATATTACTCAAAATAAACCAAAATTAGTTAATGACCAGGTGACCGCGTATAATTGTGTTATGCGAAGTGTTCGTTTTAATGAAGGAAAAGTATTTTTTTTTTTTTTGATGCTCCCGGTGGAACCGGCAAGACCTTTATTACTAATCTTATATTAGCAAAAGTAAGGTCTCAGGGTAAGCTAGCTTTGGCAGTAGCGTCGTCAGGTATCGCTGCAACTTTATTAGCAGGTGGACGCACAGCTCATTCCACTTTTAAACTGCCCCTAACTGTTTCTTTACAGAAAGATAGCGTGTGCTCTATACGTAAAAATGGTCCTTTGGGAAAAGTTTTACAAGATGTCAGTTTAATAATCTGGGACGAATGTACCATGATCCATAGAGCTCATGTGGAGGCTATAGATAGGACTCTTAGAGATATTAGAAGCTGTGATAAAATCATGGGTGGGATTACTGTTATGTTTGCTGGGGACTTTCGACAAACTTTACCAGTAATAGTAAGGGGAACTAGAGCAGACATTGTAAAGTCTTGCCTTAAAAGTTCCCCATTATGGAAGTTTGTTAACATTTTAAAATTAACTACAAATATGAGAGCACATTTGGGGAGAGGTAGTATAACTTTTCCTTCAAAGTTACTTTTAATAGGAGACGGGAAAGTACCTCATTTTGAAAATAAAATTGAAATTGATCGCGATTTAGGAGAAAGAGTAAGTAACATTGAGGACTTAATATCGAAAGTTTACCCTGAAATCAGCGAAATAGAAAATAAAGATCATCAATGGATGTGACAAAGGGCAATATTGGCGGCGAGAAACAGTAGCGTGGACGAAATTAACGACCTAATTTTAAGTAAACTTCCAGGAGACATAGTTACCTACACATCTATTGATAACGTAATGGATCAAGAAGATGCGGTACATTACCCACAAGATATTTGATTATTGCAGGCCATTTTCTTCCACAGTGTTAAACTAATTATTATTTAGTAAAAACGCCAATACAACTGTTGTCTGATATTCTTTATTTTTCGGACGCGTTTCGCCTCTCGTCGAAACATTGTACGCTGAGGATACCTCGACGAGAGGCGAAACGCGTCGAAAAATAAAGAATATCAGACAACAGTTGTATTGGCGTTTTTACTAAATAATAATTAGTTTACCCACAAGAGTTTCTTAATTCTTTGAACCCAAGTGGCCTTCCCCCATATTCCCTCAAGTTAAAAATAGGTGCCCCAATAATTTTACTTAGAAATCTCAAACCACCAAATTTATGTAACGGAACCCGACTTCAAATTAAATTTCTACGCAATAACGTGATCGTTGCAATAGTTTTGACTGGTCCAGCAGTTGGTCAAACAGTGCTTATACCTCGCATCCCAATGATTACAAATGATTTACCTTTTAATTTTAAAAGAATTCAATTTCCCGTTAAGCTATCTTTCGCCGTTACAATTAATAAATCACAGGGGAAAACATTTAAACACGTACGAATCGATTTACGTCAAGATTGCTTTTCACACGGCCAACTATATGTCGCGTTGTCAAGATCGGGTTGCGGAGAAAACCAATATGTTCTTCTGCCACAAGAAAATAAAACTAAAAATATAATTTACGCAGAAGTACTTTAAAATAATTATGTTCTTTTAAAAACTTAAAAACTAAATTTGCAAAAAATTGTCTAAAATGATAACAGAAATTGACGCGGACAAAGTCGTGGGTAACTGCTATAATTTATAAAGCTGAGGAGGTTGTTTGCAAAAATAAATATGATGCCCAAAATAACTATTCCACGCGGACGAAGTCGCGGGCACAGCTAGTATTGATAATATATCTTAATTACATTTCAATTTATCTTCTCCAGAAGTACATAATTTGAGTACAGGGCTAAAAGCTGTATCAGATACATGTGAATGCATACCATTCCTCACTGATCAGTTTCCATCGGAAAACACTATCGTTTACTAAGTGAATGAAAGAGTAATCAGACATGGGGCTTAACGCGTTCTACAACCGCAAACTAGAGTGATTGGCGCGTACGGTTGGCAGCATTTGTTGACAACTGAATTCAGCTTGCGATTGTTAATTCCTAATGGCGACGCCATGTTGCGTGCAGTGCGCCCCAATTGTTTCGATATTCGACCAAAATTCCGTCTTCCGGCTGTCGAACTCTTGTAAACAAGTAATCAATTAGCTAATTGATTAACTTCCATTAGGGCCGAATGCCTGACACCAAATATTCCGTTCTCTATTGACGCTTTTGATTCTGACGGGATCGCAAAAATTCAGCTGAACGGAAAATATTTATTCTGTCTGTGAACTTGATAAAAAAAATCACTGTCCCGCATTTTCGTGGTTGACAAGTTTCTACATCTGAATTACGAGCTGATATATTACATTAAGTCATTAAAATTGCAGCTTTAAGCACCTTAATCACTGTTACAAGCTGATCATGGAGCAAATATTAGCTCAAATTGGAAAGCGTGGCATTTCATTATTACGTGTTTTATTGTGTTCATGATTTGTTGGGATTAAACACAACTGTTATAGGCCCCCATAAAACGTGTCTGTTATGCTGAGAGCTTTAAAACATCACGTCACTGGTATCGGGGAGATATAAACCGTACCGGACATCTATACTTACTATTTTATATATTATTCTTAAAGGCTTTTTTTTTTTTTCTTCAAGTCATTATCTCCCTTCATACTGTATGTAACCTAAATAGATAAATGAGGTGTCAATTTAAAGACTAATGTCTCCGCTTTGATCACATCATATTTAAAGAAAGGCATTTTTCGGAATTCAACCCTTAAAGGGCAAGAGTATCGATATTTGCAAAACGTGTTTTTATTATTATTATTATTTTTTGTCACGACTCATTTATCTTCATTGATGCCTAACCGAAACCGATCAGTGAGGTGTTATATCTAAGATTAAGGTCTCTACTTAGGTTAACATCATAGATTAAAAAGAAATTTTTCGGAATTTGATCCTAAAAAGACAAAAGTAATAACTATGAACACCATTCAAAGCCATGCCGCTAGATAGCAGCAGCGCATATCACAGATATATTAATTAATAAACTTCTTCACTGGTATCGACAAGGATTTGGCGCGTTACCTATAAATACCAGTACCACATATAACACAAATTTCAACACTATTTTTTTGGTACAATACGTAGCTTTTCGAATATTTTTTTTCTGTTACGGAAGCATTTCTATTTGCTACACAACTACTACGTAAACATTTAATTCGCCAATTTTTATCGCGGACTAGGTTCGCAGCAACACATACCACGCAGATTAAGCTGTGAGTATTTTGTTCAGGTTATCTGTATTCCGTTAAGGTCAGTGATTGTCATACAAAAGTTTTTTCCTTATTGTTTCGCATCATGTTGTAAGTATTTTATTATGTACATATTACACTAAACAAATAAACAATTGCTACAAATGAGGCGATCCTCTTCTTTCGTCTTAGGGGCCATTCACAAATTACGTCACCCAAATTTCATGATTTTTTGACCCCTCCCTCCCCCCATGTCACAGGTTGTCACATTTGTAGGACCCCCTCCCCCTCCCCTGGTGTGAAGTCACATATTTTGCAATTTTAAATTTATAAATTAAAACAGCACTTCCAAAAGATTTATGTATTTCTAATTAAAACATCATATCAACAGTAAATCAAACATTTAAGAAAATATAAAAAAAACCATAAAAATCGAATTAATGATACAAAATTGAGTCATCATGTGTCCATGGATTTTGAACCCATTCCTTGATACTGTTTATTATAAGCATAATAGTCACTTCATTCTTGATTTCGATAGTGGTGGGAACATTCGATGTGTCAAAATCATCATCTTCCGCCATGAGCCAAAAAGTGATACAAATTATTCATGTGATGTCACAAAGCTTATGACACGTCCCACCCCCCCGGGTCATCTAGTAATTACAACAAAATTGTAGAAACGTTGTACATTACATTATTTTTTACATAAAAAAGAGTAATTGAAATATACATTACTGGCGGTATATATGCTAAAGCCGTAACATTGGAATTTTTTGTCATTCTGTTCGTATGTTCTAATGGACCGATTTTAACTAAACTGCACATACTGACAGTTTATGTTGCCAGTCTGGATGTACGATCGACGGAGAGTGGTGTGTGAACGGTTAACGTTCTGGCCTCGCATTCGGGAGGACGCGGGTTCGAATCCCCGTCCGGGCATCCAGATTTGGGTTTTCCATGGTTTCCCCAAATCACTCCAGCCGAATGCTTCCTTCAAAAAGGTCATGGCCGAATTCCTTCCCATTCCTTGTCTCCAGTCCAATCCCGTCTCTAATGACCTTAGCTGTCGACGAGGCGTAAAGCAGAAAGTAAAAAAAAAAAAAATGTACGATTGTTTTTAATCCCGAATACGTTACAATCTGATGATACATAGTCAAAAACCGTAAATTTAGGAATTTTTTCCAAACTGTCGACGCAGAAACAAATGAATGGATTTCAACGAAACTTCACCTAAAGAAACATGGCAACACTTTGTCTTCTTTACTGACCTCTACAGTAAGGAAAGTGTGTGTCAAAAAATGGTATCTGTTCGAGTAAACTGCTGTGACGCAAGGATGTTGAGCAGACAGTGAGGCTTACAAAACTACTCGAAAATGGATTACATCAGTTCCGCTTTTTTATTAAATACAATAATCTCAAAACGCAGTACACAAACGCGTGAAGCCATACCTGCAGAACAACGTCTCATAGCAACATTGCAGTTTCTGGCCACAGGGAGAACATGAATATCTGAAATTCAGTTGCAAAATAGCTCTTCAGATGATTGAAAAAGTGATACCTGAAACGTTCGGAACAATTTATAAAGTTCTCCGATGTCAATATCTGAAGGTAAGAGAGAAATTATCATTTCACATTCACTAATGTCTGAAAACACGATACGTAAAAACAGTGTAGTGTATGGTAAAGAAAACCAAATAGTCTTGCTACTTACTTGTATTATATCGTCGCCCCATTATGACTAGTCAAATTACTTCAGTGTGCCTTAGGCCTGTGTCCATGGCACCGAATTCGTCCGACCGACTGTTCTGCTGTATACGGCCGAATATGACCGAATAATCCCGAGAAAGTAAAGGCACTGTTGCGCGTCCACTGACACGACATACGGCCGAGTGACGGGAGAATCCCATCGAAATGGGATTAGTAGCACCTATTCTGCCGAATGGCAAACACCTGTTGCTCTCCTGATAAACAAATCTTATTTATCTTTTATTTGATCTAGAGTTATATTTTTTTTCAGACTCTATGATACACTATAGTGGTACACAGTCACTGTAAATATTTAATAATCTACAGAAAGGACAATTATTGCAAGTGTGTCTACGTAGTTATAATAATTATTTAATTTTAAATTTGTACAGTACGGACAATTATTTGAATTTCGGACTGGAATATTCTCAAAAACATTATGCGATATCACCCCTGTCAGGACAGCATTTAGTCATACGCTATCTAAGCTGCAACCCGCACCAAAAAAACAAAATTTGCTAGTTTCTTATATTCCTTCTTTTTTTTTGCTTGTATGTTCATTTATTTTAAAAGCTGAAATATTGATTTTTTGCAAATTTGACAGAATGGACATGAATCTCAACTTTGCATTCTTTTTCTTCAAAAATTGTTCAGAGCGTTAATTTTAATGAATACATTAATGATTTTTCAATTGCTTTCATTTTTATCTCTGCAATTCTATATACTATGTACGATATAGCAAAATATCCTACAATTTAATAATAATAATTTTAAAATGTTTATTTTAGGTTAGAAAATTGTTATTAAATGCGACGTTAAATTTCAAAATATTTGCGGGGAAGGGCGTGCATCACAGGTTCAGCATAAGGGTCTACACATCCAAAATACAGCCCTCAGCGTAGTAATATTTCGCGAGGGAAAGGTAAAATCTGTTTTTACGAAATGTAAGTGACTATACATTTTATAAAAACATCCCGTTCACAATGACGGATTGAGAATGAGTATAGGCTGTAATTCGACTGCAATGGACGAGATTAATTGGACGACCGGGTCGGCCGTAAAATCGGACGTTACTCGGACAAACACGGTTCGGACGAATTCTGTACCAGTTGACGGCCGACTTATCCAGATTTAAAAAAAAATCTACCTTATCGGAAGTTTACCCTATTCACGATCCAACGTAGTCGTTTGTTCGACGGAAGGACTAGTGTAGGAGTCGAACATGTAGTCTTGCTCCCCATTCACGGTCCAACAAGAGATCTACGTTGGAAGTAGGGTCAACGTAGCTTCTGCAAGTTGGACAGTGAATGGTAAGCTTTACAGACGTCACATGGGATTTTCCACGCCAGTAAGACTTACTTTTCTCATTCGTATCGCCAGTTTGTCACCACGCCGCTCCTTGATAAAATAATTATAATTTTGTTTTGTCAAGTGAATTTTAGTGCGTATTAAAATATAGTGCTCGGTTAAAGTGCTATTTCAAGATCAAAGTGCGGTGTGAAATGGTGCTTTGCAATAAACTTAACGAGACTTACCGGAAATGTTTTTCTAGCAAATTTTCCAAATTCATAACGACGTCAATGAGCTATTAAAATCTTAACTATTACAAAGTATCATTCATTCCTTGGCGATATAGAAAGAAAGTAACAGAACTACAACAAAATAAAACAAATAATGCAGCTCTTCTCAGTTTTTTAGGCGGCAGGTATAATTTCTTATATTTTATCAATTAATAAACAATGACGTAAGAGATAAGGAGAATGTTTTTAGTAACACCTCAAGAAGGAAAGTGTCCCTAACTGTACCCGAGAAAGAGGTTTTCCCAATAATAGGTTCATTTGCAGGAGTGGATAGTGTCACCATTTCATTTAAGATATTTATAATTACAAAAAGTGTATAAAGCAAGTATCGACCTTGTTCATTATATACGCAATAACTTTAACGATAGTCTGGAAAGAGAAAACATCACAATATGTCTTCTGGAATTAACAGGGAAAAAATTTTCGCCCCATACGAGGGGAGGGGAGGGGGCTTCAAGGCAAATCCACGTCAGGATGTGGGGGGCGGGGGGGGGGGGTGGGTTCAAAAGAGGCCGAAATGGAACCACGTATTTTATATTAACATCTTCGCCTTTTTCCTTCTCCTATCATCTCGATCTTCTTCTAAGATTTCCAGAACTCTCTTCTCCTGTATTCCCCATTGGTGGATTCTCTATACCGTTCCTGTAAACTTCTCTGTCAATTGTCTGTGACGGGTGTTGGTGTGTACCCTTTCTCCATTTCTCATTCTCTTCTACCTCGATCCCTATCTTAGTCCAGTTCTTCACAAGTTCAACTACCCATTCTGTTTCTGCTTTTCCTGTCGTTCTGCCCGTTGTCTCCCATACTATCAGCCTGGTCACATTACCCGCGAATATTACTCTTTCGAGTTTCACATCTTCGTATATCGTCATGTTCCGGTTCAACTCTTCCTTCGATGTTAGCTATTTAACCGACACGCATTCTGAACATGGTAGATCGGTCCTGGTGGGTTTCCCGATGCTGTGTCAGCACGTCTGAATATGGAGTGTTACTGTGGGTGTAATCACCACAGACAAAATGTTCTACTGGCTCAGATCCAACCACAGATGTTTTTCAGAATGAACGCTATTCCGAGTATTAAAATGTCAACATGACCAGTGTAGGTTGAAGTGATCATATTTTTTCGATTATACAAAAAACAAAAGAACTCTACGAATGCGGTATCCAGTGATAATTCCCACCATTTTATTCGTCATATGTTACGGCAACGGAAGACGCCAGGGTTTTTCTACAAATATGTAGATTTAGAAAATCTTGTAAGATAAATAAATAAAGATTGAATGTTCCTTCTAACTTATATTCTTGTGGTTTTATATATTAAATCTACACTAATATTCTAAATTGTTGCGTTTTCACGACTAAACTGATCTTGAAAAATCTGACAAACAAATATCATTAGCAAGCTCATAGGATACTTTTCGGAGATAAACCGTAGTGGGTGAGCGGTAACATTCTCGTCTCACATCCTCGAAGTTTTTAATGTTAAAATGCCATGGCTGAATTCCTTCCCGTCCTTGACTCCAGTTCCTTTGCACCTCTAATGATCTCGACATCGACGAGGTGTAAAGCCCGAAAAAAACGGGATAAATAACAAATTTGTATGAATTTTTTTAAGTTTCTGTAATGTTACATCGGTCGCTCAGGCTTCGTTTCTCTCGCAGTGAGTTTTTGTATGGTCTGGTCATAAATTTAATGTACGGGCTCATAATATTATGTAGTATAGATGTCGATTTGCACTGCACCAGACTATTTTGTGTTTAAATAAAAAAAAATTGCATCAATACATTTTATATTATATTGTCCAGTCTCCGTACGTTTTGCGACACATTTTACGTAACTTACAGCTTTGTATATCCAATTCTAGCAATTAAATTCCAAGCCCACGAGTAAATTTCGGGCAACAGCTAGTTACACATGAAATTATGTCTTTTTTTAATTAGATAAATCTAAAAATAATGCAGGTTGTAGTTCCAAACTTCTTCACCTCTAACAAAGCTTGCTTTATTTGTGTTAGGAACGCCAGAAAACATCCGTGATTCGGATTCCACATTAAACTAAGTCGTCTTTACGCATTATGATTACCGGATTAGGTTAGTTAAGGAGAAAGCGAAATGATGACTCTAACAGGGTAATTATACCTCCTTCGGAAGGATCCACCCAATCTTCGGGTCGAATACCAAGCTTAGTTTTACCTTAATTACCAAATTATGGGAGATGTAATGGCTGTATATCAATACATACACAAAAATGAATATATTTTAGCAGCACGGTATACGAAGAGGTGCACGATTTCTAATAATCAAATCGTGTACCTAAGTCCGAACTCACTCTGCAGTGTGAGTGAGGAGTGAGGGCATACGACACTGTTGATGGTGATTCGAAAGTTGTATGGGGACGTTAAGCTCGGCGGTAGTTTTATGAAGATCAGGCACCTAGTATCACCCTCGTTTCAGTTCTCATGCAAATCAAACTACACTGAACACACAAATTAATAAGACTTCCATATGGGCAAGTGTATAAACTGTGTTAGTGCGAGAGCTCTGAATTGCGACACAAGCAGGATCTATGTGGCGGGACATCTCTCAAGTTAAACAGGCCCCGCGGTGGCTGGGCACGACTCGGGGCCTTTTTATTTTTTGACATCCAGTCGGCGGTTTCCAGTCGAACTGCCAGTCTCCCTCTCTCTCCCCAGAGACGCAGGGTTACCAACTTTTGATGCCTACACTCCCCCAGACTGGCCGACGGCGCTTTCCAATTTTTTTTGGTTGAAATTATAGCTTTTCCAACTTTCGGCAGCTGTCTGGAAATGTCAGGATAAAACGATAGAAATGTTTTATTGGAAATATCTGTCGGAGGCGTCCTTTCTTATTCTCCATTCCAAAACCCAGTAACACCACTTTATTTCTCTTTGAGGCCCATATTCAAGGCACCTAATTTAAGTAATCTATGGCATTGGCGTTAGTATGAACTTTACATACTGACCGGATATGTTGCAAAGTCCCAACAGTACAATTTCTATATGTGAAACATATACGGTTTTTTTGTTAGTTAGTTCAGGAGGACACGTTCACGGTCCATCGACAAGAAAATCATTTAGTCATATCGGAGCAAGGTGGGACGGGAAGAGGGGAGGAGGGGACAAGGAACAGGAAGGAAATCCGCCATAATAATTAAGGAAGAACAGCCCGGAATTCGTCTGCAGTGATTTCGGGAAACTGTGAAACAGTTAATGTCGGCATCGGGAATCGAACGCAAATCGCCGCCGAATGCCAGTCCTGCAACATTAACAGATAAGGGGGCATCCATATATTACGTGAGGTGTTTTTCCGGATTTCCGGACCCCCCCCCCCCCCTCTCTGGTGAGACTACGTGAGATTTGGTCCGTGAGCCCCCCCCCCCCTCCCCGCCACCCCTTCCCTAGAGATCGCCTCTCACCATTCCAAAGCAGGTTACACCGCCACTTTTCGACGAAAACCCCCCATCGACTTTCGCGTTTTTCTTTTTAGCTCTACAGTCCAGCAAAAATTTACAAAACCTCACGTGACATTTCCATTGACCCCCCCGCCCCCTCCCCCTTGGTGAGATTTCACCGGACCGCCTCCCCCCCTTATTTCACCTCATGTAATTTATGGACGCCCCATAAGGCAGCAGCGAAACTCTCAGCGTCAAAAAAAATTTCAGTTTTTTTTTTTAAATTGACTGCATGATTGCGCTTTATGGAATCGAAGCATTCAAAATGTGTAAAGATAGAAGAAAATTGAAAAGTAACATAGGACGACGTCGGCATTGATCATCAGAGGTGGATCCGCGGTCAGGACAGACAGTACGCGAAATCCTGGTCTCGTGCCAGATCCTGTTGTAGCTCCCCTTTCCAGAGCACGACACCTCTGCGACACTGAACCACACTGGCGGGTAGCAGTTTTTCCAGAAACTAAACAATCGACGGCTACTAAAATACTCTTAAAGCGATCTAATGTTAAGGTATATCTACCATATAATTTCCTAAGCTCGCTCGCTCGCTCGCTCGCCTCGATAGCTATTGGCTGGAGAACGGCGACGTCGCACGCGAATTAACAGCGACCAGAGATATCATTGGAAAAAATTCCCGGTCATGTCCGCAATATAATGGCTAAGCAATTGCTACAATATTAACTAGCATAATACATTCATTAAGTCCGCTTTTCGCAGCATTTAATAGTTAAAAAAATATGGATAAACTTTAGAGCTGAAAAAAAAAAGTTGAACTGATTTTCAGTAACAAGTCGCTAATGTAAGCAACATGAAAAAAAAGCTTTAATAAACTTAAATTACTCACGATGTCTGTTGTAATCACGAATGCGAATTGTCATTCCAACATAGGCTTAATTTCAATTTAATTAAAATATTCACTAATGTTACTGCTTGACCATAGTTTATAAATTACGTTTATTTGCTTTTTACGTATTTTACTGGCCACTTTCGTTAATGTTCTTTATTCACGTTCCCTGTGCGTGAGTTAGTAGGTTACTTAAAATGGACATCAGACTAAATATATTACCGAATTGAGTATTCTGGCAATTCATTTCTTCGGAATGGCTGGACTGTTTAATAATCTGGAATCTGTATTAAGATCTCTGGCCGTAACAGACACTGCGACCATAGATTACATTAATATCTGCTCAGCCTCAATAAAAAAAAAAGATGTGCACAGAAATTCTTCAAATTATGCAGGGTGAACTTGTAGGGTTGAATAAAAGCCAAGTTTGAGTTTCAGCATGTTAGAATCTACCAACCACGCACGACCTTTGAAACAATTGCACGATAGCGCGATCGTCTCTGTCCGTGTTTTCTACGTCTTTTATTTCTTTGAGTTCTTCAAGTTTAAGAGATTTTATTCTCCCTACGGGGGAATTTAAGGTCAAGTTCATATTTGGACAGAGTAAGTCAACCTGTCATAATCTTTAACATTAAAAACTGCAATTATTCTTGACCCGTGACGATACGCAAAAAAACGGTCACGGCCTTACACTAGTATTTAATAATAATCTCACTGTGTCTATTGCAGACGCTGGTCAGGTGTACCGGAATACTGAATCTTGGTCCAGTATAACGGAATAGTATGGGACCAAAATTGTATCAATACGGGAGGTTCAACAGGGTGCTACATCGAGTCGGCTAGATCCGACTGCAGAAATTAACACAGAACACAGTCAGCAGCTGATATGCTGTGGTAGCCGGGTTACAAATCACTGGAGGGAAGAGACCAGCCATACACTGGCGACGAATCAGGGAGCCATATTACGTCAGCAATTAGGACCAGTGCATCCAAGTAATGAGCTTAAAATAGGGAGACTTTACGAACATAAGGGACTGCGGATTTATTTTAGCGAATGTAATTACTTACCGAAAGAAGTGGTAAGCAAAGTGTCAATGATTTTAAAAGCTCGCCTGCTGTAAGAGCGGACACTGACGTCAGCTACATGCACTTTAAAGTAATTCAGCTCGTTGCGGCGTGCCTTTTTGCTGGTGATGCTTGTTGCGGTCGTCTGCAGCATTTCAGGTAGAGGCAATATGGCGGCGACCTTGAGCTGTAAACAGAGCAATCCGGACCGTACCGTTACCTCTGCAACTAACACGCAATGGGAAGCTCACCGCCAAATAAGTAACACATTCGTCCAGCTGGGGTATACAACGACTAAGGTAGTTTTTTATTTAATACCATTACGTTTGGATGGTTTGTATTAACTATTTTTGGAACTTTCATAAAGTGCTACAGTGTTTTATGTTAGTACCTGCGTTTTGGTAGCACCGCATATCGAATGAATTTTTATTACTAATGTAAATTTATTAACTGAGATAGAGTTACAGTTTTAGTACCCACCTACTATTGCATAACACACATTTTTAACTCTTTCAGTGTTTCAGTTTATCGTAAATGTACTTCACTTCCTGATACAACTACATGTTTTGGACCTAATCTTTGCACCAGTATACATCCAAGCATAAAAACTAATTTCCCACATCGCGTCGTCCAATGACTCCGAACCCAGGTCCTTTATCATTGATTGTAATCAGGTTTCAACAAACAAATCTAGCTGCAATCCTTTGCCCATAGCGTTGCCAACTTATTAAAAAAAAGATACGTGATAACTGATAACACATCCGAAATCATGATTTATTGATAGTAACGCATTTTTCATTATATTTAAGGACGCTCGGTTTCCTTATATCCGCCATTTTACATTCGTCACTCTTTCCGTGAAAACTGAAATGGTAGAAATTGAGACAGGTAGGAAATAATTATTGTTGTATATGATAAATTGTCACCTGCATTCTCCAGTGTATGAATTACTTACTTCTTCCGTCTGACTCACACAAAAAAAAGATTAAAGAGTGTTGGTTTCTTTGCGTCATAAGCACCAATATGTCGTTTGGCATTTAAGTAAAAGAGCATTCCGTTCCATGAATTGTATGTATGTTATACCAGAAATAATTTCCGCACAATTTACGGTTAGACTAAAGTAGTTTAATACTTTATTATACGGTATGATACTGTCTGGTGCCTCTCACTGGAGCTCGAAAGGTACTCGGTTCGAATACCGGTCTCGACTGGGATTTTATAGGTCCTTAATCCTACCTTCACCTCTGGCACAGCTTGCCGTGTAATGTGAAGTACTGTAAGCGAAACTTTTCCGTGGCTCGGACCTCACGTTAAACTGTAGGGATAACAACCATAGTTGTAATACTCATCTGTACACAACCGACGCAAATTCGAGTCAAACGAAGGCTTGGCGTGGTCCTACATGGCCCACACGAACTTGAATACATTATATAGTATGGTTGGTTACCTTCTTCAACTGCTGTATGCGATATTCATATGACTAAGGGTTCGCATACCAGTTCCCTCATTTTCCTGGTTCGTGATGGAAGACTTTCCAACATCTCCCTGTTAACACCCCATGTGTCCTGTCCACGGGAGTTTGTTATTAAATAATAAGCAAAAATATTTAGACTATGTTCCTTTAGGAAGCAATGCGCCTGCATTATATTATCATACGCAGTATTTATTTGTCCGTCAGTTTCATGGTAGGTTCTGAATATATGTTTCATACTGAACGTTTTTCTCTTGCCCAACAGAGGTTTCTCCGAGCTGTTCTGTTTCTCACAGTCTCTTGTTAATGCAGAGTTCTTCTATACCCGAGACATCGACTGTAATTTTCCATAAAAAACACCAACACCTTACTTCAATACATATGATTCTATCGTGATATTTACTGTCTTATGGCGTAAATTTCTGTTGCACCTGCTGACCTTGCCTTGGTTCGTTATATATTAGGATTTACTTTTAAATTTCTTGGCAATATTTTTGTTCGTGTCATTCATGCACGCTTACCTACGAACAACAAACTGTCTTCAGATCACTTTACACTAGGTGACTGTTTCCTTGTCTCTGCACTGTCTGTACCGACAGCTTTAGGTTTCCACGCCATCTTTGCGGTGGTTAGGAGCGAGGGTCTCTGGCACCGACGTTTTTACTACTCTCTTCGTTCCACGGAGGTCATAACTGTTTTTACGAGTCTCGGCCACGGTTCCTGTAGGGGTTGCGCCATTTCCATACACATCCCGCGGGATTTGGTATGCTATTAAACCTGTGGGCGGTCGCACAGTGTTACCACCACTCCCCTACGAAATGTCACCATTCGGCCGAGACGAAGGCAGATTGGGCAAATTTACACCAACTTTTTACAGAGTGTCATTCGACAACTTGAGCCAGCTCAGACAAGTTACGAAGTTATCACAACTTGGGATGCATTCAACCACTTGCGAAAAATTCACACCCCTAACAGAAGAGTTATAAACTTTATCTTGTGCTTTTACGCAGATGTAATAAAGGAAGTATCAGATTTTTGTCATCCATCAGGGTTCCTACGTCCTACCGCAAAAACCAAACGCTACGCACTGAAGACAACACAATTCGTCATTAGTAATCTATCCACTCGTATATACTCATATGTAAGTATCTATTTATATAATTTATCAGAATACGCGCTGATAAATGTAGCGGTTAAGGTTAGGGTCTGGTGCCAGAGGGAACGTGGGTTCGTTCCCCGATCCGGTCATCCGTAATTCGGTTTTTCATGGTTTCCATAAATCGTCGCGGGTGAATGGAGTATTGTTCCTTTCTGTTTCTTATCCCGTTTCTAATAAAGACTCAATTTTTACAGGACATACAGCTGTCAAATGTATTCGGAACTGTGCTGTCAAGCGAAACCAATTAAGTAATGTCAAAATGTATCTTCTGAGTCGAGACAAAAATGAAAGTTTAATAATTATAACTGCAGTTTGATGCGCTAAATACGATTGTTCATTTCTCCTAGAACTGACAAGACAGCGGCGTACTATAAGCAATGCAATCAAAAGTCACTATAATCTAACAGCATCTCAGAAACTGTTAGTTCTATACACCATTATGAGTGAGTTATGAATTTTCTGTAATGTATTACACGCAAAGCTCAGTAAGTGCTGAGAAAATATTCCAAAATTAGCAGACGAAACAAATAAATGTAGTGGAAGGAAGTAATAAAGTAAATCCTCCTAACTCAATTAACAGTATTAAACGAATACCCTTGCAAGGGGAAAAGCCTTAATAAAAGATCATCCATTCAATGATTGCTTCTTTCTTTGGTGAATGGTTACGGTAACCATTTTAGTGTTGCCTATCGCGAAATAAACAATTTAGAGGCATTAACAGTCACCTGTAGACAACTGAAAATAAAACAAAGTTTTTTTTTAATCGGATGATTCACAAAGAAGCAGATACTTGTTGCTATTGGGGTTTTCAAATTTGGAAAAGGAAAAAAAAAAAAAACCAAACCTAAAAAAAAAACCAAAAAAACAAAAAACAAAAAAAAACCAGTAAAGATGTTAGTGAATGCGTGAGCTTTTTGCAGAGGTATCATTTGGGAAACAAATTATTGGTAACGCTTAGATTAGAGGATAGCGTAGGTTTCAGAATTGTCACACGTTTTGCCTCCATAGACTTTGCTAATTGCTTCAGACCGTTGGGGGGAATGATCAGCAACAATGAAACAAAATTTAGATAAATCATGCTAACATCCCTAAGGCTGAAAGTCACATTGAGTTACATTTATTTCTATTTTTCTAGATTTAATTGCGATGGAGCGCACGCTCCGGTAGGAACTTTCCCTACACACACAAAATTTGTCAGTTTCTTGTATCAACACACGTCCGTCCTCTTTCAGCATTTACGGCAAATTAGTCATCATTTCCCTTGGTAATTTATTTCAATCCCTGACCCCATTCCCTTCGAAAGAAAATCTTCGCACACCCTTGTGCCTTAAATCCAGTGCCAGCTAGTGGTCACGGTCATCTTTTCCCTTCCACACACCTCTCTTAATGCTCCCACCAATATCTTTCCACGGCTCATAACTAATATACGCCTTGTATGCTTCCACAACTCTCTTCACATTCCTCCTTTATCCCAGTGAATTCCATTCCAGCTCGTTTATCATATAACTTACTGACTATATTCTGCGGCAAATTTTAATAGCTATTGTTTGCACGCTTCTACCTCCGTATTTGATACCCAAAGTGTAGGTCCCATAACTCATATCACTTTTTTTTTTGCTTACGGCTTTACGCCTGGTCGATGTCGAGGTCATCAGAGGCGCGAAAGGATGGGATGCAGGAAAGGGAAATAATTTGCCATGGTCTTTTAAAGGAAACATCCCGGCATTCGCCTGGAATGATTTATGAAACCATGGAAAACCCAAATCTGTATGTCCGGACGGCGATTCGAACCCACGTCCTCCCAGTGCGAGATGAGCACATTAACCGTTCACCCACCAGCTCGGTCGCATCATATTCAATCAATGGGCTGACCACCTGTGTAACCCATTTCATAGTGAGTGGAGATTAGTTTACGAGGCTCATCGTACCTGTCCGATTCAGTACTGCGAGTAGTTTTTACAGTCTGGACTTGCCTTCAGCTGTGGTGTGTACTGTTCGGTGCCGGGAAGACGTTTCAGTATTCATCAGGGGGAGTGAAAGCTGGCGTACCGCGGTGAACAGTCATATGAGGCGTTTCCTCACCGTGCCGCATTTGACGCGAATCAACGCCAGGCAGACTGGAGTACTAAGGAATCGTAAATCCGCGCTATCAAAGGTTCCCGAGCCAGAGTCACTAATCCGCTTAGCTTTTGTGTGAAAGCCATCTTGAAGCAATACGGTTACGTGTTCCTGGCAATCTGACTTATAGGAAGCCGAGAAATGCATTAGACACGTCTCAGTACAGAGACAATCATTGTTAAATAACTGGATTTTGCGAGATGCCGCGTTATTTATTTAACATTCTAATCATACGGCAGCAGAAATTTTAAACAATACGAAAAATTTCAACGATGTCAGCGGCCTATTACTCTGCGATGCTTGCGGAACGTAGAATCTCTGATAAAGGCTGTAAAATGGCAGCCGAAAGCTTAGCCTGTCAAAAAAATAACGCTACATTCCCTCAAAAATCAGTTGCTATTAACAATATTTCCTTATTAGAACTTTTTTTACTCAGCAGAAACAATATGCCCCGTGAAAATTTTTAATCTCTCTGACTTGGAGACCACCAGACCTGTTCAGAACGGATTTCGATCCCCCGAGTATATGTTGAAGGGTAATTACTCCATATGTCTGTGTTACAATTATTTCTTCAAAATGAGCCCTAGGTATTGAGAAATTCACGCGGAAACATATGTGAATATCTTTTAAATACTATAATTTTGGTAAATTGTTTAAAATTACAGCGTGGTGTATGCAGTAAGGTGCTAACTTCCCATTTTGAGAACCCGGGTTCAAATCCCCATACTGCCAAATATTTTTATTTCTTTTTTTATATGCAGTAATCATTGAGCATTGATTTTATTTCATTTAAAATTCATTTGCGAATTTTTATTATGCAAAATAAACAAAATATTACAGAATATAGAAGCCCAACTTTTTTTAAAAAATCATTATTTCATTGTTTATTGTTTATGTGTTTTTTTTTAATGAAACGGGTATATTTCATGTTCATCGTTTCTATACTTGTGTCTCTACAATTAATATCAAAAAGTAAATATGTTACAGCCATAAGGTCGGGGTTTTTCCGCGCTACCACAGTTATACTTATTTCCGTTCAGTGGTGGTAGCATGTAAATGTTTGAAACTAATAAAATGTCTGTTATTTCGCATAATAAAAATTTGTAAATGAATTTTAAATGAAATAAAATCAATGCTCAATGATTACTGCATATAAAAAAAGAAATAAAAATATTTGGCAATATGGGGATTTGAACCCGGGTTCGCAAAATGGGAAGTTAGTGTCTTACCGCATACACCACTCTGAACCTTTTAAACAACGTACTAAAATTATAATATTTAAAATATATTTACATATGTTTCCGCGTTAATTTCTCGATACCCAGGGCTCATTTTGAAGAAATAATTATAACACAGACATATGGAGTAAATACCCTTCAACATATACTCGGGGGATCAAAATCCGTTCTGAACAGGTCTGATGGTTCCCAAGTGAGTATCACAGAACGTACACGCAACAAAATAAGGCGCAGCATTGTATCGCGATCGTATCAAGTCACCCATCTAAACGGGAGACCAAAGTTCTGCAATTTCTGTCTCCGAACGGTCTCGGTATACCCTACTTGTCTCCCATTTGTCTCCAAATCGTGTAGATACAATCTCTAAATTTTTGTCTCTCGGGAGTTCGCTAGTGTGGACAAGGTCTGAGGTTGAATCATAGCACTGGCGCTAATAGAGGAACTAAAGAAATGAATCAGACAACATGGTATGAGGAAAAAGAAGTAACTACACAACGTTTGGAAATTAAGACCTTCAAAAGGGGAGTTTTGACTAGTGTTATGAATGATGAAACAAATATTTTACAGTGATGCCATTTACATTTTACAATATTCTGACGAAACTGAAAGTGAGGTTGAAGAACATTGTTTTGAGGCAATTAATAACATCAAAACAACGTGAGTATAAGCTCATGTGGCTCAATGAGATACAACACGATATGGATTCCACCGGGATTTCCGACAATGTTGTTGCACATCGCTCCAAATTTTGCAATATTGTTAACACCTGGTCTCCTCCATCGAAAGTTAATAAAGCTCGGAAACCCGCCTCACGGGAGAGAAAGGAAAAATTATGACTTGGGATCAAGAGGTATTTAGATTAGGAACAAAAGGGAGCTTAAAAAAAAACTAGTTATAAGCGCTCGCTACGGGGAGTGAATCAATAATAACAAAAACATTTGGTTGCAAGTATGATGCATCGCTCAACAAATAGTAACAACAAAGTCAAAAAATTTGCGTAACAATCGTATAGAACTGCGAATTTTCCAGTTTCCTCTATCACTTTCTACACATCCAACATGTCGAGACCGCTGCATAAAAAATGAACTAAACTTTTAAAGGTGACGGTGAAATGTTGTTTCAACTAACTTGAATAGAGTGAGCGCCAACAATAAACTCGGAACAGTGCCGAAAAGTGTGTCCTCATCTTATCGGCACTCTTTACTACACAGGGTTGACAGCAATTGCGGTTTCTTTTGCGAAAGTCCTTCTTACATTTAATTTCTCCGACTAGAACGTAATAAGGGACCGTGCACAAACTACGTGGCTCGGTCCAAGGGGGGAAGGGGTTGACTGGAAGGCTACGCTAGGCTACGTGGGGGGAGGGAGGGGTTCCGAGCCAGGCCACGTAGCTTTCCAATCATAACATTTTTCACAGTTAAAATGAGGAATAGAACTCACAACAGCATGTGAACATGTATTTCCCTTAGTTAATTGTCTCCGTATGTAATTTACAATAGTCTAACAAGAGAAAACAGTACAAAATGTCTTCTGGAATCAAAAGGGAAAAAAGCTATGTGCTACATGGGGGGAGGGGGGGGTAGAGTCAAATGTCAAGTTGGGCTACGTGGGGGGAGGGAGGGTTCACAGGAGGCCAAAATGGAGCTACGTGGTTTATGCACGCTCCCTAAGGATGGACAATGAAAAAATATATTGCTAAATTTCGTATCGATATATATCGGGGGGAAAATATCGATTTTTTTGCCTAAAGCCAGTAATTATCTAAATATACTGTATTCCCCAAATTTATCAAAATATTAAGAAAATTAAAGACACATGAAGAAATTACGGAAAATATTACTAATTTATCTATTTTTATAATTTATCAAACCAGTATTCATCAGATATAAACTTCAGAAGAAGACTGTTTCATTTGTTCCAACGTCAGTCTACTCCAGTTGTCCGGTGTCGCCAAGTTAGCTGCAGAAGCCGCTCTTGCGGACGACACAGAAGAGGTTTGGCAAATCAAATATTTTTTCTACGCGGTAACTGTTATTCATCAATGAAAAAAGATGAAAATTTCAGCTTATAATTTACGTCAACCCTCAATGTCGCAACAATCAACATTCTTCAACTATAAAAATAACCTAACCGTTAATATTCAAATATGTTGACAAAAATGACGTTAACGTAAATCTGTTAAAACTTAACAGCCTTTTTTAA
The DNA here is from genome assembly GCA_031002005.1 of Vandiemenella viatica. Lineage (NCBI taxonomy): Eukaryota > Metazoa > Arthropoda > Insecta > Orthoptera > Morabidae > Vandiemenella > Vandiemenella viatica. Next base: position 35,776,750 of record CM061918.1, read on the forward strand.
ATTATGAAATTATGGCGAGTTCCCTTTTTTTAAGACGTTTTCAGAAGATCGCATATTCACCCAAAAAATATGTAACGTATCAAATTGGATAATGAATTGCGCCCATACAAAAAATATGGCATTAGTAGACCCTATTTAAAATTAACACTCCAAATAAAATATAGATTTTTGATATATCGAGAATAAAAATATCGGCGATAAATATCGATTATTTTATGAAAAATATCGATATTTCGATACATCGACATATTTTGACCAAGCTTAAAAATTGTTGATGTGACAGCAGCGATGCGACCAGTATACAGGGCAGGCAGAGGAGAGGAGAGGAGAGGCTGCGGCCCGCTTTCTCTCCGTCTCGCGCATTCGATCGCTCGACTGCCGAGCAGCCGGACGTTCGTTACGACACAGGAACTTCCGGCCGGGCGGCGAACAGGTGTACCGCTAATAGTGTCACCTTACCATCAGACACGCAAATGCGCTGATAACGTCCACGCGGCGAAATCAACCACAAGAGTGTATACAACATCCACGAGATAGCGCCTGCAGCATATCGCTAATGCCACAGCAGGCGGTAATGAAAGTTCACTGCCAAAAAATTCGGTATCTACCACGGATACCATCAAAAGCGGCGGTAGAAGTCATCGAAGCAACGTAATCAACCACGAGACTATCAAGAGACAATAAGTCTGGGACTATAAAACGCAGTGATGATGACTATTGTGAACGATAGCTTATTGTATTGCTGAGACTTTGGGGTGCGTTGACGACGGGATCATTAGCGCCCTAACACGAACCAATGTGGCTAGATCAAACACAAATGTTGACTATGACCGACTGGAAGGTAGTCGGCCATGCAGTTAGTAAAATAAAGCATGGCAACACTGTTTACTGAAACCAAAAAAACTTAAGTTCGTAAAAGATCTTGTTCGCTACAAAAGCCCATAAGATGTAAAACACATTAAAACAATAACGACTGGCTGGTTGTAAAATGGCAAACCAGCCTAAACGACGTGATCACTAGGGTTAGGATCTTTATGACCATTAAAATAGAGAAATATGCAGACAGATATGATCTTAAAAATGGGTAAATATGACCTAAAAATTACAAAATATGACCAAACATTCAAATTTACTATACATCAAAACATGGTCAGTTATACATCATTTATTTTATCTAGTAGTGTCGCTTTCATGTAGACAGCATAATTTACTTCCGTGCACTTGCTGCACCATTGGGAATTAAATTTTAAATTCGTTTTGTTAAAGTCACTTTAATTTCAGATAATTTAGAGAATACAACTCTTTCATCTGTACTAAAACTCTCCTCTCTAAATTCCCTTACGTAACTTCGCACTTTCAGAAAATTTTACTTTCGGCATGGCGGTAGGTCTACTCACTGATCCACTGCAGATATAACGATGACTGAGGACATTTCATTGAGATATCGATTGACGCGGATCGACACAAGCATGCTTTTGCTGCATTGTCGAGATTAAATGCGGGCGGAACATTACGTTTAGAGAGTGACAATAATGCATAACTTTAATTCTTGACTGGTGAATTCTGACCACAGTGAAAAGTTGTTTTTTTTTCCCGCCACCTGTATAGCTGAAGTACAGTTCTGTGAATAATTATCTTAATTTCTTCTCATGTATATCTTGTGAATTTTTTTTAAATTTAATTTAATTGCAATGGAGCACAGGCTCCAGTGGCAATTTCCCTACACACCCATCTTACTATTAAAAAAACTACCAGATTTTTCCTCAAAATATGACCATAAATGTTATCTAAATATGACCAAAATAGTCTAAAAATGAATTTATATGATGTACAAAATACATTTAAATACAATCAGAAACGTTGAATACGTGTTTAGTTCAGCATTTCAGCTCAAATAGAAGGCATGAAAAAAATAAGACTTGTCCTAGAACCCTGGTGATCACAATAGATAATTCTTAAGTAAGTGGTATTATGACATTACCCATCACCAACTGTGATATAGTAAGCTCCAATAACAAGCGCCACACGTAGCGGTAACATGGATAATCATACCACAGGAGGTAGTTGCATCTGCCAACATGTCATTAAAGGCGATGATATGAAGTGATAACATGAAGGACAAATGCAAACAGCCAAAGTACGACAAAACAACGAGAATGGCAAGATTCATCACCAGACGACGCCAGCTCAGAAATCAGACGATAGCAATCAACATGGAACACTTACTTCAACAAGTTCTATGCAAAGCTGAACCCATAAATTACGTCACACCTTCAAGGGGAGGGAGGGGTCAACAAAGTGTGACACGGGGGGGGGGGGGGGGCGAATCATAAGGTTCGTGGGGTCACATGTATTTAAGTATCACTTTATAGCAGGTGGCGAGTTTACGCTCGCTGTACCTACGGTATCGCACGTCGGCTGCCGTTGACATACACCGAAACGCGAATACCGCCTTTGAGGCTTTCACAAAATATGACTTCCGTATACTTGTTTAAACGATCGTGTGGGCATCTGTTCTACATCTTTCATCATCTAAACCAACACAAGCAATCACATAAGAAGCAACAAGAGGTTTTGCCCATCGCGAACATTCGTTCTCAAAGAACTACAGCTAGACGTGATAGAGAAGTTCTTTGTTTGATAAACGATAACGGTGCTATATGGTTGAATGAAAGAGATGTTGACACATCGAATATTCCTAACATTATCCAAATCCAGAACAAAGTGACTTCTGTGCCAGTCATGAATAATATAAAGAAATAAGTTCAATGTCCATGGACACAAGGTGATTAAATTTTGTAACATTCACCTGATTTTTTATGTTTTTTCAGTTTTCTAAAATGCTTACTTTATTGCTGATTTTATGAATTTAAAAAAAAAATAGAAATAGCCATAAGTAATTTTGGAAGTGCTGTTTTAGTTTAGTATTTCTAAATTTAAAATTAATATGTGACGTCACACCAGTGGAGGGAGGGCTCAAAACATCATGAAATTCCTGTGATGTAATTTATGGATGGCCCCTAAGGCGGTGAAACGGCGCCGGCAGTGAAGATTTACGACCGTCCTAAATCTTTCGGCATTGTTAACCCTAAATCGTTAATCTTAAATCTGCAGTAATGTGCATCAGTACTTGAAACTGACTCGTTAGAAAGACGAAAAAGCAGACTAATTCGAGTCGAGAGTCGAGCAATGATGGTTCCACTCACAGATACGTATGTGGTAGGTCAGCTGAGATAGCAGACTTCGCTTCGCGGGTCTGCGATGTTATTAAATTCCAATCAAATTTAACTTAATACATGTAGTATCCGCCCCATCCGTTAGATTGCAAATATTTCCTTCCATTACTCTTCCCGGGCTCTTAACACGGAACTACTCGAGTCGCAAGGCGTTGAAATAAGAGTATCATTTAAAACGTGTGAATCGTATTGTTGTACGAATCGAGTACTTCTGAGTAGTCTCCACAGAGCTAAAGCAGTGTGTCTTTAGAGAAAACGTGATCATCAATAACAGAAAGATACAGAAAGGCGCAATGCGGATACACGCCGTCGATTTTTAGTGAAAACGTCGTGATAAAATCACAACAGGTGCTTTGTATTGATATATAATTTAATTACCGATGTCTTCAATGCAGTGGTTACATTGAGTAGTATAACAGTTAAAGAATAGATAAATTACAAGCTTATAGCATGTATAATGTGACCATTTATCGTTTTCGACAGAGCGGAACTCCTTAGGATTTTTTTTACTAGTTTTTATTAAAAAAAAGAAGAAAGTATTACATGTTAGCTGAATTACTTTGCCTTAGTGTCTGATACCTAACGTCTAACTAGCCAGTTGTTTATATTTATTGGCAGAACAAATCAATTTCAAAATATCGGGTCTAATTATCAGGCAGGAATGAAGCTCATAAAATAATCTATTGACATTATTCTTGTAATCAAAATGGCTTTCAATACTGCGACAATTAAATGTGTTTTGTCACTTTTACATATTTTATTTACCAGAGAGAAAAACTCTTTCATCAGGTGCGTTACTTCCAAACAAACACTTAATATACTCAATATTTATAAGAAAGTTTCGTAAAATTCGAGAGCGTTAGCACAGAAGTGTTTAAAATAATTCCGTCCAACGGTCTTCAGCAGCAACATTCTCAGCGATCCAGCTGGCGATTTTTTGATCTGTGACGTAGTTGGAAAACAAGCGAAAACTGGTCAAACATTTCCATATCTTCGCTGCTGCTAATAAATCCTCGCGCGATTAACAATGGTCCATGCGTCGGCTCTTCTGCCGCGCGGCAAAAACAGCATTGCATTTTCTAGACCTTAATAGATATTAGATTATCGTTTTGTTTGCTTAAGCGGAACATTTTTACTCTAGCCGGGAACAGCGGGACTGTCCCGCCCAATAGCAGGACGTATGGTCACGTGCATGCATCAGAGGTCTGTAGTAGCTAAAGTAACATACGTACACTTCATTTTACTTTATTATTTTCGCCGCGGTCGAAGCTCTGGACGTTTTAGGTGTCTTTGGTTCCGTTTGACGCAAACTTTCTTCTAATTTGAGTTTTTTTTTTTTTAAATATAATTCCAAGCATATTTAAGACTCAAATGAGACGAAATCTTAATTTTTATAATTTTCGATTTAATATCTTTATTTATTTCTGACAAATATTTTTACTATCTCACTTTAGCTCCGAACAGTGCTTCGCGAGCTCTTGGCAATGACCCTTGAACCAACTTCCTAGCTGAACGCTCACTAATTCATAACTTTACACAATCGCCTACATGCACTCACAATAGTCCGATGACGTCGCAGGCAAAACAAATGCTGCACGAGGAACTCGTACAGACATGCAGTCCCCTTTGCGGGCTCAACCGCATTAATTAGAGATTCAAATCTGACGGTATTACGTAACACAATAAAGTTTGACCGGTTATCACTATACTTATAGAGCGAATAGAAGTTTTCACGTCAAAAAATGGAAAAGTCTGAAGAGATACAGCGGAAATCCTTCTCTATACCAGCTCAGCACACTCTGTGTCCTTCGGGAGGCGAACATGTTTCAGTTCCTCGGCTTCCTCACTATCATCGATAGAGATCGATTCTGGGTGTTCGAATTACGACCCCGCTAACATATCGATTCGGCACGCCGCGGTTGTGGCTGAGCAGCCAAACTTAGACAATCTCCAAGTCGTTAAGCGCTCTAACATTTTAATTAATTGCTTCCCACACTAAAGCGCAGCGCAACTTTCAGCGCGGGGCATCGGTGCTCACCGGATCGAATCTAGTCTACCTTGCGCTAGATACTAAGCGCCGGTCGTCTCTCGTTTGTTCTCTTGTATAATTAACTAGCGAAGTCTTACCCTCTCGCCCGATGTTCAATGAAAATACCTAAAGATGGCCGAGTAGACTGGCAATAGTGTTTGAAAACGACTTCATTAAATCGTGAAGAACAATTTTATTCAACGTTTTTTCAGCACTAAAGTTTTATTATACGTTCGACTGTAAACCTAATCAAGAAGTATAGGGCCTAAAACTGCCTTCAGTATAGAAAATTAAAGACGGATACTTCGGAATACAGAATGAGTAAATGTTTAATTGGATTGCACTTTCATAAATCATGAAGTCTCTGTATCACTCGTTCGTGTCTCACGTGCGACGTCAATATTGTAAGCTTGGGGACTGGCAATCGGGTGGATCCTGTTTCGAATTCCCGTCCGGAAATCCAGATTTTGGTTTTCCCGGAATTATTGCCGGAGTGGTTCATAGGGAGCGTCCATAAACTACGTAGCCCCATTTCGGCCTCCTGTGAACCCCTCCCCCTCCCCTCCACGTAGCCCGGCATGGATTTTTGCGTCTACACCCCCCCCCCCCGCCCCGTCCCACGTAGCTGTTTTCCTTATTGATTACAAAGATTATTTGCAGGGTTTTTTCGTTCAAGACGATCGTAAATTACATACGGAGATAATTATATGACTGAAATAAATATTCACATGCTGTTTGTGTTCTGTACCTTATTCTAACTAATATGAACTAATATGAATGAAAAGCTATGTGAGTTGTCTCGGGAACCCCCCCCCTTTTCCCACCACGTAGACCAGCGTGACTTTCAACCAAGTTCTCCCTCCCCTGACCGAACTACGTCGTTTATGGACGCTCCTTTAGGCCCAGTCTTTTCCTGTCTGTGATGTGTCGACGAGACACAATGCCATAAGCTAAAAAATGGTAAGCCCGCTTACTATTGTGACAATTACTTTTAATTTGATCTGTTCCACGGGATGAAAAATGTCGAGAGTAAGGAACTAGAAACCTAAGGTAATACATGTTAATTTGAAAAGAATCCGACTTGGAGAATGTTAGTGGCTACAGCAAAGGAATGAAACAGTGAAAGACAAAAATCAGTGAAGAGCAGCTTGGCTCAAGGGATCATGAATTAACGATTGTAAAATGCTCCGATTTGCTGATAATATTGTCCTGTCATCATAGAGGAGAGCCAGCATTGAGAAATTTTGTTATCATAATTCGCAAATGACCCGCCAGAGTGACCGTACGCGTTAAGGCGCCATCACAATGGTACGAGACCAGGTCACAGGTTGTGACGACGGAAGAAATCATATTGCATCAGTTAGGTGAACATAGTGACAAAACTTTTCTCCTAACAAAGTTTTGACTTCAAATACCATCTTAAAAAGGTAAAGATGGATTCCGATCCCGGAATCAACGGATCGAGCAAGTACTATATCCCTTCAGCCTAAAGAAACCGAAAAAAAATGGCATTCGACTTTTTAGCCATTCAGCCAACATTATATGTGTTTCCTGTTCCTCAACTGTGCTAGGATCTTTTATTGTTTTTAATAATAATCTCAATCGAAAGGACAGCACAGGACGAATACAACACTTAATTCGACCCGATGCCCTTGGCCGGACTCGAGCCGGCGACCTCTGCAACGCGAAGCCAGCTCGCCAGCCGCGTGCTAACGACGCTGGCCAACCGATACTGCCAGGAGGCAGGTACTATGTACAAAATAAATGTTGCACCACTGAATACGAGAAAATTCATTTACACAGCAATGGCGAACATGTATTCAACGGTATTGGATTTCATGTTTCACTATTGGCCAAATCTCGTTCGAAGTCCGCAAGTTACTAGAACTATGCAAAGTAATAATGCACAAGGCCTGAGCTAACCGTCACCAATATATTATGGAGGAAGTAACGGCATCAATAACGCCCACCAGCGACAGAGTTCAAACGAAAGCAAGACAGCGCAGAGCGGAAATGAGGCTTCCATCACCTCGGCATACGCGACGCTGCAGATTGAATCCAGCGACAAGGAAGACACATGGTGGTGATTTCGACTAGTGTTACCATGAAAATTATAAGAGAACTTAAATCGTGAGAGTTACTTAGTTAACAGGAAAAGAAAGCATACAATACATTAGAAACGAATACATTTTACAAGTAACTTGGGGTATAACCAGCTTTGGAAGGGTGAGACCTAAAAAAAAAAGTCTCAAAAAGTTGCGAGAGCGATTTCTAGAGGGGAGGGGGGGTCTCGCGGACCAAAAATCGCCAAAGGGGGGGGGGTCCGGAAATTCGGAAAAATACCTCTGGTATTTTATGGATGCCCCCTAATGATGAAGATGGGAAAACATGTGACCTAGCTCTCCGACCCCTCCCCCCCCTCCCCTGCTGATCGACCTAGTTTTTTTTTGAAACCTTTTTTATGGGCCCAATGTGAGTTTTGGAGAATGGAATACTTGAAACAAAGCCCGCAATCTTGCAGTATCAAAAGAAGTGGAATTAAAAATGGGAGTGCCGCAGGGTAGCGTATTTGGGACCATTTCTATTCATTATTCTAATGAATAATTGTGTTGATTGTTTACTATCTGAAATTAGATTGTTTGCAGATGACGTAATGCTGTATAAAAGAATCAAAACGGAAGAGGACTGTAAACAGTTGCAGGGTGATCTGCACAGAATTTCTAGTTGGGTTGGTAAACATGGGATGAAGATAGATGCAAAGAAGAGTCAGCTTATTAAATAAACAAATAAAAAAAACAAAAGGCTGATTATGGTTATATAAGGTATGGAAAGAATTGCTTACTGAAGACTTGAAATGTAAATATCTTGGCATTATATTTGATAACAAGCTTAACTGGACAGGACACATTGGACAGGTGGTAGGAAAAGGTTTAAAATTCTTCACTTGGATAGAGTGATGAGGGGATGTACGAGAGAAGCAAAGGAATTGGGTTACAATGGTAATGTAATATGGTAGTGTAGTATGGGACCCACATTTTGAGTATCAAATACAGGAGTTGGAGAGGGCGCAGAGAAGGGCTGCTAGATTTGTTTCTGGAAATTATCGCAGAATGCAAGCAGTAACTGATATGATAAAAGAGATGGAATGGGATTCATTGGAAGCCGGGAGGAGGGTGAAGAGGGTCATGAGAGTGTACAGTAGATATGAAAAGTAGTGCATGGAACGGAAAAGATGACCATGACCACAAGCTGGCACTCGATTTCAGGCACAAGGGTGTGGGAAGATTCTCTTTTTTAGGTAAGGGTGTCAGGGATTGGAATAAGTTACCAACGGAAATGATGAATATTCAAAAACGTTGAAAGAATTTAAAGTTAAAATTGCAGAGGGCAAATGTAGGTGGGTGCAGGAAAGGAGGAATATGGGTGTGGAGGGAAGTTGCTACCGGAGCGTGTGCTCCATTGCAATTTAAATTAAATCTTATTCAGCTTCGGAAAATTAATTTCTTAAATGTTTCATTCACGTCTAATCTAAAATCTCTGCTTTTAGTACCCTACTAGTAATAACAAAGCTCTTAATAAAATAACAGCGAGATTAAACCGTTGCACAATATGCTGGAAACAAGCTCACATTCCAAATTCAAAGGTACAAGACAGTGAATGGGATTTGAGTCAGACAAATATTTTTTGTTTGATAATTATATGGAGAGGAGAGAAAAAATGAATAAACTCTTAATTAGCAAACTTCTGCAGTGTTACCTTCACAGAGTTCAATTCCTATAAACCTGTCATCCATTCTATACGGAAACGGAAAAAAACGATATCTATTGATAACGGTCTAAGGTTAGAGAACAGCAATAGTATTTAATTCTATACCCTTGTTTGAGGCTGCCTCACGAAGCTAATTAAATTAACCCGCTTTCTCTAGTATTCAATTCATAAAGAAAATTACTGAAGAATTATTTGACCAATAAGAAAGTCGGTACAATGTAAGACAAATGGTTCAAATACGAGAGCTCGACTGAATTGAAGGTTGGGAATAAAATATATATAGAGGGCGTAAAATCGAGCGTGGGTGAGCGGTCAAGTTCTGGCCTCGCGTTTGGGAGGACGCGGGTTCGAATCCCCGTCTGACCATTTGGATTTCGGTTTTCCGTGGTTTCCCCAAATCACTCCAGGCGAATACCGGGACGCTTCCTTCAAAAATTCCTTACTGTTGCCTGCTCGTAGTCATTCACAAACAAAAGCAAGACATAAAGATGTTTTGTCTGGCGTTGCCTTGGAGGGTGCGGGGATTTGCGGATGCAGAGGTCGGTTCTTCACTAGACGTGAAAGTGACGCGGCAAGCACTGGCTCATTTGACCGCGGGGTGAATGGGGCTGGGAAGACGTTCCCAACAGCCAACGCCCAGTCAGAGAGTTATATATAAAGGTAGAAATTCTCCACGAAATTGAATCTAAAACAGGCTAATAAAAACTAAGTACACTGCATGAAAACAGCAGCGGAAAGGTAGAATATTTGACAAATTTAAACATTTCGAAGAAGGGATAAATCAAATAGACTGATTAAACATGACGAGCAAAGAAAGATTGAAGAATATTTAATTCGCTTATAAACTTACGAAAAGCCGACACAACAAAAATATCAGTATGAATTCAAGAAAAAATCCAATACCACAGGCATTATACAGATAAGAATGCCTGATTGAATAAAAGAGTGGAATAGAAAGGGAAATATACCATAAAATATTGGGACCACAAAAACTGTTGAACAAAGGAACAAAAAAGTTATGGGTACTTATACAGAATAGGCAACTGTAGGTTCAACAAGAAAATATTTTACTTCATTTCCAAACTGAAAAAAGATCAAAGGATGTCTATAAAAGCAAGAACGCATCTGCAAAGACTCAAGATCAAGGAAAATATCATTAACAGAAAAGAAGATTTCAGGCGACATGTAAATCTGCATACCGTGGTCATTTACCATAGACACATTAGCAACAGAAAATAGTAATTCTGAAAAACTGAAGTGGTGTGAAAATTTAACATCAGATGGAAAATACTGTAACTTGTTCTTCTAACTGTTAGTGCTATAGCGGTTTGGTAAGTCAGTGGTTAAGGCACTTAATTTCAGAAATTTAGGGTCCCATCCCGGATTCAAATCCAGGTGGATTATTTTAAAAGCTTTCTTTAATCATATGAGCTCGCTAAGACGTTCCGTGGTTCGGGTTCCTCAGGTCCCAGAGGAAACACATTGGCCGTCCTACTATCACATGGCTTAGTATCCAAGCAACCTTCGGAATGTGGACTAAGTTAGTTTTTTTAGTGCTATGCGGTTAGTCGACTAAAAGTTCACTAAAGACGGGAGAGAAACTGAATGGAAATTGTTACCGGGAATCATTCAGGTGCTGAACTGGAATAATTTCGGGAAACCATGGAAATCAATGACGGCTGACGGGGTATATTACCCCGAATGACAGACAAGAGCGTCTAAGCGCACTGAACACTCGTTTTTCTGTTTTCAGTTTCTCCCATGGCATCACTAGTATTGCTACTGGTTTGATGTTACCGTCCATCTCTTCTACCCTAACTAGTACCTTAGATACAACTGTATAGATAGTTGTATACATGTATCAAATACTCTACTGTCTCCTACAGTTTACCAAAGCTCTGTATTCTCTGCAAACAAAATTGCTAATATCGTACGTCCGCAACTTCGCAGAGAATCCTAGCTTTATACAACCTGCATGCATACACTGTCCAATGGAAACGCGGCTTAAAAGGGAGGATGGGACGGTAAACCGCGGCACTTGCCCGAACGGTAACTTCAGAAGGGAGGGGCGGCAAACGGCAAATTCATGTGGCGGCGACCCTTCTTTTTTTGATCCACTACTGCCCGGGCGCAACAATGGGGACGAATAACGAAACGACAAGGGGCGGCAATTTCGAAATCGGCTAGGAAAATTCGCAGATCCGCCACTGGTCAAGAGCGTTCAAAGCATGGAGACGACGCGTACGCAAGGAACCTTCACCACGCACTGCAGTGAAACCGGGTAGAGAGAAGTGGGGTGGGGAGGCTGTAGAAACAATGGGAATAGGCACAAAAACCTCAAGGGAATCATAAGACAACCGTGGCACCGCAATTTGATGATGGATTATTATGAAACTTGACAATACACATCACAAATGAATAATATTTCTTTAATATCCTCAAAAGTGAGGTTGTTAGGTTATGATGAAGACTGGATCAAAAGATAATTTTGCTGCACATGCAGATTGGGTGTTTTATTTTTTTTTACTAATCCTTGTGGTTACGTTGAAACGCGGCCTGGACCAGAATAAAAACGTTACCAAATGCACAAGGAACTATACCAGTAACTATTTTTTGATAGTTGATATCTAGAGAACTAAGGGCAATAAAAAAAATTTTACTCTTGATTTTTGATTAGTTTCGTCAATTTACATGGGAACCAATCATCAAATAGCATAGTTGTAGACATATTTACAAACAGAGAGAAGTCATATCTGAAATTTTTAAAATAGCTTAAGTCAATGTGTAGAACTTACAGAAAAAAATGAACACTTCAAAAGACCTGATAGTTTCTGAGCTTACTTAGAAGATAGTGTACTGTTAGTGGGAACTATAATCTTGCTAGCAAAATCAGTGCATTCATAAGTCATAAGCTAACAACTAATAATAAATAAATTGTTGTTTGTTCTCTTCTGGTGCACACCGCATTTCAACCTACCAACATTTCCATTAATATTGCCGCTACAAAATCAAACTATGTAGACACACCTAAACACATGAAATGCATCGCGAACTACATTTAGGGCAACAACTTTTATTTCATCTCGTTTAGTAGTTCGCACAGCACAAATTATCACAATTAATTTCATCGTACACTTTCAGTGTAAACTGAAACTTGAGTAAAGCATGCAGAATACCACATTCACTGTGTCGCGATGTAAACTTGACCAGCTTAAATTAAATTTTCAACTCCACAATAAGGCTAGTTTTTCAGGTGCAAACTAGTAACATATGCTAATTGTCTACACTACACCAACAAAAATTTGAGAACGATATGATCCTATTGACAGCAATGAATAAATTTTTAGCGATAGGCCTTAACGTTGCAATTATCTACCAGATGCTTCAAGAACAATAATTACAATGTGAATTACTTATGAAACGTTATTCCAGGTTGTTTCCTATCTTGTCTGTTTCAGAAAATGAAATATCCTCAGCAGCTGACACAGTGCAAACAGCCAAATGTTTTGGGGTGATCCCTATGGCAGCCGCGCATGCGCAGTAGGAGACGAATTTTTATATGAGGTTTCACGGATTTAGCGTTATTTCGTCTCCATATATTCCTCCCTCCATGGTTCAAAGTCTGTTAATTCGTGTGTGCCCATAATAATGTCATAAAATCTCTTGCATGCTATTTACCCGCTTTCAAGACCTCGGGGTGTATGATGCCGTCAGAATAACCTATACAGAAGAGGAGTTTTCCCCTAGGTACTCATGTCACAGGTGCACATGGGGAATCGTTCCGGAAGTTCACCTCCGAGGTAATATCCTCGTCTTTATTCTACTTAATACCAGTAACTCGCTCTGGGCACTCAGCAATGGCTCACGCCGGACGGAATCAATAATTAATAAATTACCATCTCACCTTCGACCTACTGCGCAGATAATCGCCCTCCCTGTAAATTTGTCCGCACACCGAAAAGCCTCTTTAATGGTCGTTTGATATCATGGACTAGAAGTTTCCAACCCTGGGAGCTTGGAGACGTGTTGGTTGAGGGGGGGGGGGGGGGCGGACGCAGGGTGCGAGGTAACTTCGCCGTCCGTGTGGACGATACCCCTATTCCACACCGTCGCAAGTACTGTCTCCTTGGTAGTGTCTTAGAGTTGAAAGTCTTTATTCTAAAATCACAAATTTGGTGAGTTTCGTATGAGATGGCATTATTAGTACTGAAAAGTAGACATTTACCTTATGAATAAAAAAATTGTGGTGGGGGGAGGGGGCGTGGGTAGTTTGATTTTCACGTAAAAGGGGAGGGGGGCATTGTATGAAAACCTTGGAAACCACTATCTTAGAGCGCCATTTCTTCCAAATCACGTCACTTGTTCGTTTCTTACACCGAATCATTATGCAGCAACAAAACATTTCCCCCTATAAAGCACATTAACTATCGGCAAGCTGAAGTTACGAACTCTGTGCTGATAGAGACATACCGTTACCCGAATCCAGACGGAATGAGGACAATGAACCGCACATAGGAAAATTCTTTCTGGGTCAGTCACTGTACGTGGCCTGCCGTGAATACCGTACCGAAACAAGCCTGTCCTCAAGTCTGCCAACATTCCGAGTGCAATTCCTATAAAGTGGAATGTCTTTCGCATCGATTGAGTCTCACCAACATTTCATACTGCATCACATTACAGCAGCAACAAGACAGCCGGGGTGAAGTGTGTTGTAACGTACAAAGAGATTCCGAACACATGCATTTTATGTAGACACGAGGGGAAAAAAAGACGAAAAAATGTAGACTGAATAATATAACAGCCGACGCGAATCTGAGTCATTAATATCGAAGTAAAAAGCATACATCGTAGAACTAATCCCATTGCGAGGTTCGCTTATGCATCGAAGTCTTTTTTTTATATGGATTTACGCCTAATCGAAGTCGTTATAGGCGCGAAGGACTAAGCGCAAGGAACGGGAAGGAATGCGACCGTGCCTTTTTGAAGGAACGGATTTCCAGAAACTATGGAAGACCAAAATATGAATGGGAGTGCGGGGATTCGAACTGCATCCTCCCACAAGCGAGGCCTAAGTGCTACCGCTCACCTTCTACACTGGGTGCAGATTAGATCTGAATTGCGCTCTTCCTACAAAAGATTACGCAAAATAATACAGCCAGCATTTTTTTATATAAAAAGGAGCAATTGTAAAACTATGTCCTGGAATATAACAAAATTAAGATTTATTAAAGTTATTAAAAGTTCTCGTACAGCTTAAGCTCAAAGCGCCATTTTTACTCTCGTCGTATGCTATGTTTTGTCGCAAACGATTCAAACATCGTAATCTCAATGCAGATTTACGTTTACCGGTAAAAATGCAAAGAACATTCGCAAAATCTTGGAAAAGCTCATTATCTAATGCAGTGGAGTCGATAACTCTAATTCTCGATTACAATTCGCCCATCGAATTTTGGAGGATTCTTCCATTAAAAAAAGATAGCATATAAATTCATAAAATAATGCTTCGCCCTATGAAAATCTCAGGGAACTTCGGAAAAGCACTGTTATAAATCTGATAGATATTCTACATAGCTTCCGCTCAAATTTACTGACTAACACGCGAACAACTTTTTTTCATTTAAGAATCCAGTTGAGATATTTTCCCCACTAACGTAGATGGGACTTGTAAGCGTATTTGCTTATTTTATTTACCCCTCTCTTAATTTCGTAAAGCTCGTATACCTGGTTCTGAATATACGTAGCTTTAATCCTCTTTTTCTCTGGGTAGTATTTAAACATAACAGTTTTTTCTACTGGCCGTACTTAGCACAGCACCCGAAATCACTTTCGACAAAACACACAACTTCTGATTCACTTAATTATTTATTATCGATCTTTCAGTGAAAATACTTCCATTTTCCTTTCTTTTAGTAACCCTTGCTAGTTCACTATTTTAGATAGCTTACTTTTCTCACACAACATTAAACTTTTTACAGTTTTTTTACAAAATCACAGTTTACTGAAGCGAATAAAGCGAGATGCTTCCTTTTGCTCTCTCCGCCATATCTTCTTTTGCGAACCACCAAAAAACAAAAGACATTCTACTTCACCAACATTCATGGTCAGAGATGCTAGAACACTCTCTTAAATATGTACACTGCTTGCTTCATACTTCTAACATATTAGAATTAAAAAGAACACTGAATTAAGGTGTATATATGTGCGTGCGTAGGGAAACCTTGTTTCCTTACAGTCTCAATTAAAAAGCAGATGCGTATGCCACTTTTGGCAAGAATATACGCCTAGTTTAAATTTGACCTGCAGTTTGCCTCTCGGGGCTAACCTAACCCCGTGATCCTAGTGGAGACCTACGGTTTTACGTGAAACCCCAACCAGCGGTATAAGATCCGATAGGACTTAGTCAGTTTGAGGGCCGAGAACTGGATACGAAATAGTAACTTTGCTCTGCCACCCATAGTACTGTGAATTGCAGAGTTCAGATAGACACTTTGGCAGTTCTGTACACCTTTTATGGTATATTGAGCGTCTTCCAACAGTCACAACCCGAAATTGAAAGAGTTTCCACTAGTTGAGACAGCGAATTCAGTCTTCACTACACCCGTCAAGATCAGTATATTACAAGAGAAGTAAATTTATTAAATTAAAAAAATGTGACGCTTACATTAATTTACCATAAAATACTCCACAAAAATGTATTAATGGTTCCACCAGTTACGAACGTTGAAAGTTATATTTCCATTTGATGCCTGGACTTTAAAATGGTAGACTGACTGAACTTTTATGACACACTAAGTGCCAAAATATCAAGCTTCAAGCTGACAAATGATTTGCGGTTTCGGACCGTCGCAGATAATCTTGACGAATCGTACACTTTCTAACTAAAGGAGAAAACTGTGAAGCTCGCAGTACCTTTTTACTACCTATTTTGCTTCGCAATTAACTCAGAAGCTATTATCACTAATCACGTAACGTAATATTGGAACATTCTGCTACCTCCACCAGCTATCATCTTGTCTTCAAGACAAATAAAAATCGCAGAAAGGTGATTAACTAGTTCAAGTTACTGGAGTAAGGTTTTTTAAAGCAAAAAAGCAGTAAAGTTTGGAAGGAAGCAATTTCATTGTCGGTAAAGAATAATCATAGAACATATTCAAATTATAAATCGATCAAAGCGGCGATTTAAAGGACAAATGAAATCTAACTTTAGATGGGTAACTTTCGGATAGACTAGCGATTACGCCGTAATACCGGGTCCAGGCAGCATTTCAAACTGTCCACTACCGTTTGCTAAAGTGGTATTGTGAAATGTCAGGTATCGCGATATATAGGAATACTTGGTTCGGATAGTTTTAGTTCTAATTTTCCTTGATGTCTTCTATTGTCAAAAGTGGGAGATAAAATGATTTAATCAGGTCATCCATGTTTTATTTTCACAACTTTCACATTTTGTGTTCCATGAACACTAGTAATTACGGAATGCTATTAAAAATAAAGAAGTGTGGCGTATTTTCCATTTATTTTATGTTTTTTTTCTGTAGAAAACAACAACAATAAGAAACAAACAAGTGCGACCGATCCAAGCGATTTCCTTTCAATCTGTTGATTGTTGTTTCCATGCGCCACTCTCGGTAATTCGAGTGAAGCGCCGAAAGTGAACGAAAAGTTTAGCCCGAGCCAAGTTCTTTCCGTCATCTCCGATGATCACTTTGGAAGATTTGCTGTTTACACAATTCCCTTTCACTGCGAGTGATTCGTCCGTAGTGATGACGAAAAGTTAAACCGAAGTAAACTTGCCTCAAGGAACAATGAACCGATTTTTTGAAACAACTATTAATCTTTTCCTAGCAATCCTGTCAGTAGCTCCATTCCGATCCAGACGTAAATGTGCTATAATAGTATTAGGTTTCCTTAATAATTCTTTCCTGTTTTAACAAATCACGCAAGTATCACTGATAATAATTCGAGCCAAGATTCTAATATAAACCGAGATACTCAGCAATCATTTCTTTTACATACTTGTTCGTTTATTTATCCGAGTCAAAGAAGGTTGATTGTTATTTAAAGCAATTTCGTTTTTTTTGCATTAGGCCGTTTTCACACACACCGGAAAAAAACCAGAGCCGGCGCTGCATGCAATGTAAACAAATCAGAGCTTTCAAAAGTTGCGAAAAGAATCGATTCAACGAGTCGACTCCTCTAAAAGAACCGTCTTCTGAATCGACTCACTTGAAAATCACAGTTTACATAGGAGTTAGGAAATGGGGGTTGAACCGTTGCCGTTGGATAATCACTCACTGACTCGTACAGATTCTGACTCGACTCTGAGTCACTAACTCAAGGTTTACGACTCTCGGCTCACTAGTTCTCCGCTCACCTCTGGATTCTTGTCTCTACTTCGGTTTCGACTCTTCTCAACTCTTGGTCTCTCCGTCACTAGTGAGTCCTTTCAATTCTTAAGGCGTGTGAGCTGGCAAACTTAAGTCGCTCGAGGTTTGTATTTATGGTCGGTTGAATTCAGAAACTCGTTTGCGTTAATTTTTCGTTCCAATCATTAATTGTTCGGCTTTCGAAAAAATCCACTCCGATGGTACAGATGTCGCTGCAATGCATACATAGTCTTTTTAGCATTTGTACATATCTGGAAACATTCCCTTTCTTTCATATCACCACACAAGAGGATCGATTATGGAGGTGAATAAATATTTAGCTGAAACTCTTCTGCCGAGAAATTTGGTCCCTGTGGTGGGATGAAAGAAAGAGAATATTTCTAATTTGTACAAATTATTACTAAAAATACTGCATCCCAGCAACATCTGTACCGTGTAAACGGTTTTTTTTCCCGAAAGCCGGACAATTAATGACTGAAAAACGAATTTGACTCACATCACAAAGATTAAATGCTTTAAATGAAGTCTTCACTTACAAGCATACGCCGGGAAAGTCTTCGTTCTTACATTAAATGCTTTATGAAATAGTAATAGTAAACAGGTGTAATCTTCATTTGAACATTGCATCATTTTTATTGTAAATTTAGTGTTTTGATTTGTTTAAATCAGAAATTAATCACTGAGTAAAAATTCCGTTATAATATTTGGTATAGTTAATACTTGTTATCAATGTTCGATCTTTAAAACACCATGCTAAAAGAATCTGAGAACAGTTTAAAAGAATCGGTTCCCAGCAAGAAGTGAATCGACTTCAAATGATTCATAAAGTAGCCGGTGTTGAACTCGACAATCGGACACCGGCTCTTTGATTTCATTGTTTCTTATGCACAGTTGACCACACTGGTGCCTGTGACGAGGTGTTTATACGACCTGATCTCAGGCACAACAATTGTCCTTGTTTTGTAATAATGAGTAACCAGTTGCAAGATATTGTATCATTAATTGAATTGATGGAGAGTAATCCGTGTTTGTGGGAAATAATAGCCGACTATTTCAAAGACGGGGTAGAAAAACTGAAGGCGTGGAAAGAGGTGTATAATTTTTTGAAAGATTTCGAAGTGAAAGGAAAAAAAAAAAGAACAACTAAAAGTTATAAGTTTTACAATGCAGATTAGTTTAGCTTATTTATTTTGTTAATTTGCCACGGCAACGTGCCCTCGGTACTGACAAAGTATCTTTGAGTTGATACCACAAATAACTGCACAACCAGATTTACAATTTCACTTATTGTGTCGCCTTCCGGTCTGTACCTGTCAAATAAGTCAGTAAAGGTTGCTCCTGTAGCAAGATATTTATAAATCAAAAGAAGAAATATAATTTTTTTTGTGTCCTGTTTATAGGTTCCATTTGGATCAACTCCAGTGACAGTCATACTTTTTGCGGGCATCCATAAATTACGTGAGGTGTTTCTCCTGATTTTCGGACCCTCCCCCCGCTGTGGTCTCACGGGACCGGATCTCACCAGGGGGGGGGAGGGTCGGAAAATTAGGAGAACCCCCCCTAGAGTCTGGTTGCACCCACACTTTTCGACGAAATACCCCCCCCCCCAATCGACTTTCGCGTCATTTGCAGACTTTTTTTTAGCTCTACAGTCCAACAAAATTTCAAAAACCTCACGTGAGATTTCCGTTGCCCCCCCCCCCTCCTCCCTCTTGGTGAGATTTCGCTCGACCCCCCCCCCCATTTCAACTCACGTAATTCATGGACGCCTCCTTTGTGTAAAATATATATAAATCAGTAGATTTAGTAATTGAGTAAATTTAAAAATCGTAGTAGAATATTTGAGTATTTAATTTACGTCACCATTTTCCAAATCCTTTTTTTTAAATATTTGATTCAACAGAGGATGTATCAAGTACTGTGTGTTAATTAAATATTTCCTGTATTTTCTTCTAAGATATAATAATTTATTAAGATAACTACCGACTCCGGTTTTGCCAGTGTGTCAAAATCTCTCGCAGTGTGAAAACGTCCTTACGGCTTTTCGGTTTGTGGATGTCGAGGTATTTAACGCCGAGAAAGGAAGTCGCTAAGTCGGTCATGTCCTTTCTGCAGTATCCGCCCCGACATCCACCCGTATTGATTTTGTGGAAATCACGGAAAACCGAAATCTGGGGAGGTCGGATGGTGATAGAAACAGACTCCGAACTATTTCTTCCCCCTATATCCATCAGGCATTCACCGCTAATGTATGCCCCATGGCTTCCAAACACTCCCTGACCATTATTTTTTATCTTACCAGTCACATAAGTTGCTTACTACTGTACAATAGCTATATACCTAACCATCTTGCTCTACATTAGCTCCGTGCCATTTGCTCGGTACGCACAACATACTGAACCATCACTCAGTAACTCAATGAGCTTATAACACAATTATTTTTACCAGTGGCTACGTCTCAAAAGATAAACATACATCAGCTAATTAATTAATCCCGGAAGCGTGTACTAAACATTTCTTTCAGGCACGGAGCGTCTCGTCCTTAAATGCTAATCACTAACATCGATAACAGAATAAAGAAATAAATAACGTGCAGATAAAATCTCGACGATAGTTCGATAATATAGCTCCAGTCAAGCAATGAAACAAAAGCACTGCTGCATTGCGCTACCGAAAAGCTTGGAACAAGAATTCTTTTCTGCGCTCCCAAGATAGATTGGTGAGAACCGACCAAACGATATGCAAGAGATGGTCTGCGTCAAAGACCTCTATCACTTAACGCGCTGAGACCTATTATCACCAATCAAAAAACGAGAGAAAGCGATATTATTTCTAGAGCTGATAAAAAGTTGGCAATGACGAAAATTTAACTGATAGTGATCTATCAAAAGCATACCTACTCATCACATTTTACTAAACACAAGGCGATTATTATCTATAACTAGAAGAAATCAACAAAATTAAAAGGAACTAAAACAACAAAAAAGGGACTTACCTAACAAATTAAGAAGATTCGTTTAGCTTTAGTGGTAAAAGTTTAATTACCCTTAGCACGCAAAATACGTTCCATTATCTATCTTTTCTTCCCCGCTGAGACTAAAAAAAAAGGTTGTCCGTATTTATCTAATTTCGTTTGCAATATTTCGACAGCTTGCTGAAATAGGTAGCAAGGTAGGTGCCACAAATTCCACATTTATTCTCTATCCCGGATTTCTCTGCACTACAGCATAGTAGGCTATCTGTCTTTGGAGCCTTTCGCTAAACGTCTCAGATATTTTAAAGGTTTTAATCTATATTCCTATAGTAATTTGTTTTCAGGCATAATTAAATCCTAAACATTCTGTTCGATGGCAGGGGAGGAAAGGAGTGGAGTAAATTATCTAGGGGGCTGGTAACAATTTATTTCAGTAAAAGAATTCAAAACTAAAATTCACATGACGTAAAAGTTTGTATACAACTTAATAGCAATTATTTTACAAATCACTTTCTACTTCCTTGACACTGACATTATTTCAGGTTATCTCGAAAAATATCACAGTTTCGTTATTCCAGCGAAAAGTCCTTCACTTCCTTACCAAGAAAATGGATCAATTAATTGATCCTTCACTTATGTTTCATACGATTGACGGAAGAAATTTTTTAAAACGTTTCTGAACTAAACAAAATTGTAAATATGAGCATTACTTATGGGTAGGATCAATTTGTTATGAATAATTTTCTCGCCAATTCAATTAAATATGTTGTTTTTATTGCATTGGCGTCAAAATTATTCATAAAAAATGGATCCTACCGCAATTGAGGAAATGGCCCACAATATCCAGATGTTACTAATGGCTAGATTTCCTGCAGCAGTTGCGACGAACAAAAAAAATATAGAAACTTAATCATACAGATGAAAAGCCTGTATAAACACATAATTATTCGAATAAAAACTCATTATTGCGTTAATATCGTCGGTTCAGGGGAACGTATAAATTAGAGAAGATTGTTCTGACTGGATTATTTCTTCATTATATACTTAATTTTACTATTGAATTAAAGAACAAATTTCATATCAAAATTACAGAAGCATCAATTATGCGGGAGATACTAGAAGACTAGTATCACGATTGTCGAAATTAGCAATTAGTTCACTAATAAACTAATACCAATTATAATTTCGTTCGCCAAAATAAAAAAAGAGCTAGTCACATTTGAAACCAGCTATTTGTCACTGCGTATATTACACTGTAATCGGATAGGGACAGCAAATTTTCTTTTGTGAAAAATTTGGTTCTGCTCTATGGTGGTCGATTTTTCAAAAATCGAAAAGCGAGGGAAAAAGACTAGTCCGGCCGGCCGGCGGTGCGCATTCCTCCCGCGCTAGCGCTGCCTGCGGCCGTTAACAAAGGGACCTGTCCAGGCGGCGAGCAGGTAGTCGGCTTGCGTGGCTGTTGTTTTCTCGTTACCTGTATCCGAAGCGACGACCAGGAACAGGGCCCAGACCGTCAGCAGCATTACCCGCGAGGTTGTCGACGGCGCCATGAAGGTGCGATGCAGCTGTCTTGTGACTCGAGAGGCACTGGACGCGAGTGGGCGACGGAGAATCGACGACACGTGACTCGACTTCCTGAGCAACTTTCAACAGCGGCGGTCCGCTACGAACTGGCGGGCGAGAGTCTCGGCAGCGGCGTGACTAGCTACCGGCTCGGAACCACTCGGCAGTCTCCGCCGCCGCTCGGCAGGCCACGCCCCTGCTCTGTAGGCTCCACTCTCGGCGGCCATTTCAAACAGCTCGACTGTCGCGACAAACCTCTTTGATATTGTGTGTGCAGTTCTTGTACCAATTTACCATTTTCATTAGCTTATTCACAAAGTTCTAAGCGGCGTGAACAAAATACTGGGAGCATAATTTCGATTAAATCGAAGCTGCGTAAAAATCACAAAGTGTAGCAAAAATGATAACCCTAGGATAAATGCAAAAATTTAACCAGAGAATTCTATTGAAGTGACCATCATGAAAATACACCGACCAAGGTCAAGCAGTCTCAGCTGTCTTCCCTGATCGCACCATCCCCTTACCTTGTCCGTAGATTGCCACATTAATTTAATTGCGATGGAGAGCACGCTCCGGTGACAGTACCCTTACACACCATTTCTCCCCTTTCAACTTTTGGTGAATTATTCATCATTTCTCTTGATAACTTCTTCCCACACTCTTGTGCCACAAATCGAGTGCCAGCTTATGGTCATGGTCATCTTTTCCCTTCCATGCACTACTTCTAATTCGTACATTAATATCTTTCAACGCTTCATCACCCAAGGAGCTGGATTGGGAGTCATTGGATGACAAGAGGAGGGTGAAGACAGTGTGCTGGTGATGGGACTCGGAGGGATTTTGTTCGAAGAATTAGGAATAGTGCATGGAGTGGGAAAATATTCTTTTGTGGGTAAGGGTGTCAGGAATTGGAACGAATTACCAAGTGAAGTGGTGAATAATTTGCCAAAAAAGCTGAAGGAATTTAAAATAAAAAGTTTTAAATCGCTAAAGTAGATGGGAGAGAAATTAAACATTCAAATTATATAAGATAATTTAAAAAATAAAATAAAAAGGGGTAATTAAATGGCTAACGGAATTGACACCGGAGCGTGTGTTCAATCGCAATTAAATTAATAATAATAATAGTAGTACACCTTGTACACCCTTTCCTCCCCCATCCTCCTGTCTTCCAATGAATCCCATTTCAGCTGCTTTATCATATCAGTTGGTACGCGGTCGTTTTATTCCGTTACTTTGTAGATGATAACGGTGGGCGATGTTCAGGAACACAATCATACAATTACAATATTAACAGGGAGAACAAATATTGGCGGACCTGCAGGCTGCCTGATCACCAAATTAAAGTCAGAAATCATCGTAACAGATATTTTAATTTTTTTTTATGAAAAATCACTCAGAAGCACTGACATGGAGATATTTGTGAGCAATTGTTTCAAAGTATAATCGGTCATTAGTTTGTAATTGCTTATGAAGTTTTTGCACGGGCGTTGTCATACAATGACAATAATAACTCTCACAGGAGGACCGGAGTTGTTGTTGTTGTTGTTGTTGGTGTTTTAGGGAACGTCGACGTTAGGTCATTAGCACCCTAAGGAGGACTGGAAATATTTTCCTCAGTGATACACGAAACAAGCGACCTGCCTGGGCGCTGCACGCAATCATTCACGCAAATAAACTGTGAAACAACCAAGACGGCTTCTTTGAAGATGCTGTTCGTTCTGCCAGAATTAATGTCAATATTTTCTTATAAACTTTCACGCTGGAAGTTTTACGTGAACAAATAGAACGGAAGTTAGTCAGCCACACATTTTACTTACACAGCCGAAACAAACAAGCAATACGTGTAAAAAAAAATTTTAATTTTTTTTAATAACATGCTTTCCTTTTTAATGGGTATAATGTATTTAGTACTAGTCTGTTAACTTTCAGAAAGTCGTGTAATTTTTTCAGCTGTTTCTTATCACTTTTTTATTTTCTGTCGATAAAAAGCGTGTCATCTTGTTCCCCAAGTATGATTTTTTTTCGCACTCATTACTGAAAGCTGAGTTTTTACTGACTCCGAGACATTGACATGTCAATATCCGTGCTGGGACTATACTTACGACGTAATATCACAACTGATGGCCGAAGTTAAAACGATCTTAAGTGAAAGCAGCAACGGTATTTTTCAAAAACCGACCTAGGACTCTGAAAGAATGGATTAAATGCAGAGAGATTACATCAAACTGTTAAAAAAATCTAAAAATTAACTGATTTAAAGAACAGCATACAAGTGAAATGCAGTAATTAGAAAACCGCAAATAATTTCATTCTTATCTGCGTTATAGTATTCCAACCATGTTCTGCATCTATTTTTGTTATTATTGATTTAATTGAAGTGGAGCACATGCTCCGATGGCCGTTCCCCTAGTCATGTAATTACCCTGTTCTATATTTTTTTTAAACTTACCTTATGTACTTTGAGTGTTAAATTCCATCCCCCTCGCTCCAACTACATACACGATTTACGAATTTTATTTTTGAAATCCTTCAGTATTTTACTTGGTAATTTATTCCAATCCCTGACAGGATTTAAATGGGAGTAGTTTTTGAGCACTAGTAAATTAAAGTTGGTTGTTCGGCTATTAATCAATAAATTCACGCGGGAACTACGTCGTCCGTTTACCAGACCAACGTCTGTCTTGTCCGTTAACGCTTTCGTGTGGACTGTGGCAAAGCATGCGGATCATTTCTAAAGCCTACTCTGTAGATGTTATTAATGAATCCCAGACATAAGAGGATTCTACAGAACACGCACAAAGTTTTACACTAGATGTTTCGTTATATTGAACTTTGGCCTTCCAACTTATTGCTTTATACTGTTATGAGTTATGACCAAGTATGTCCCGTACCATCACCTTTTCAAAGACTTTGTAACTCATGCAGCAGCAGCACATTTTGGTTTATTTGTACAATATATGCGCAATATTTGTTACTTAATTTAATTTGTTATTGATCATCCAATGTTCAAACAACATCTAGAACATACTGAGGCTGTAAGCAATTAATTGTATATCCACAGTTTTTTTTTCTTCTTTCTGTCATCAGTCTTTCGAATGTTTTGTTGCAATCCTCCATCTCGGTCCCGACCTGTCGTTTCACCTGTACGTCCTTGTTTATCTTATTCAAATGTTCCAGTGTCTACTGCTCCATCGACAGTCGTTCAGTTTAATTAAGCAGTAAATTAAACGTTAACCATCACCGCATTTCTTTAAATCTCATCTACCATCTTGCCTCTCCTTTCCAAGACACTCTTCAACACACTTCTTTCCTGGTCTATCGCATCTAAAGCACGCTCAACTCGTACTTTATCTGTCTCCTTAATTTTCAAAATCCTTCAATAACACCACATTTTAGATGCATTAATGTTTTTTTTCTAGTTTTTTCCTGCTTAATTATCTTCTCTCCATATACAGTTTTAAAAAGTTTTTAGTCAGACATAGCCGAATATTTAAAGTTACCGCCAGACTGGTTCACTGCGCTAATACTGGAGGTTCAACGGGGTCGTGCACGAGACCAGACACCCCCCTCCCCCCCTCCCCCCCCCCACGTACCGGCCGTCCTGACTGCGGTTTTTAGTCTGTTTTCCGCAGTCATCACGGAAGACCCCGCGTCGGTCCTCAATCTCCGCCTCATAAACTATACATTTCACAAACAAAAAATACGCTTACCATACACAGAACACAGATAGATGGCAACACTTCATTTACTCCGTTACTACGTAGTAACTAGTACGACCTGGCAGTAGGTTAAAAATGCTTGGCATCATAACTTCAAATTTGGCCCTGCCAATGATGAGTTAAAACTCATTAAAGGCAGTGATCCCTAATGTTGGCAAAAGATGGTCAAGAAGAAGAGGAAAGCTAACATTTCAAGTTATAATATTTCTTTATTGTTATTTTGCTTTTGGTATTGTTCTTACTTAAACCTTTAGTAATAATTTTAGTTTCTGAATACCGGGATTATCTTACTTATTCCACGATACCTTATTTCCTATTTCCAAATTTAGTCAGGTATTAATTTCTGTTGCGTTTCTCTTCTTTGCTTCATATTTTATACAAATTCTCGTTATCAGAATTGTTGACGACATTTTTCAGTATCCATGGTCTTATCCGGGCAGGACAATGTCATCACTCATCAGCACAATACGGATTCCATTGTCTTTAATTTCATTTTTTTCATCCTACCTGTCTGACCCTTTCGTTTCTTTCTTTTATTCAATCACAGTTTAATAAAATTATTTTTGATAATTTAATGTATATAACTGAGAGGATTTTATTTTTGTTGAAAGGTTTTGATTTTGAAATCATACCGTCGCTTATGTTATTTCGCAGATATGAGAATCATGTTATTAAGTTATATCTTCCGCTACATGTGTTGGTATTTTTATATTATTTTATTGTACTATTAGTTTTACAATTATTGCTGAATTTTCTGAAATTGTTGTAATTTTTGTTAATATTTAGCCCAAGTTCACTTGAAATCTTTTTAAAAAAAAAAAAAAAAAAAATGTTCTCTGATTCCTCTACATCAAAGGTTAACTATGAGCTGTTTGGCTAATGGCGGAGAGTCACACTGCTCCTATTAACAGCAGTGACATGTCTTTCTGATTGACTTTGGACCGTGAGAACTCATGGGAGGAGATCCGTGACGTGAGAACCGATTTGGGCCAATACTACCAATGTATGACGAAGCATTGCTCGTGGAGTTCCCATGATTGTGTTCCAGAATGAGGGGTTAGCTCTTGTGCGTAAATAAGGCACGATCAGTTAATGAAGTGTTGCTGTACGAAACGAGACCAGGTGGAAATTTTATAAATGTATACATTAATAACAATAAATTTGCACTGTGAATAATTTTAATACCATACAATTACATGAAATAAGTCCAAACGTCAGAATTCAATTAGTTCAAATCTTTTGACACAGATTACTAACTTCGAACACTAAGTTAGACCACGACCCAAAGGTTGGTTGGATTCTTCCCTAAGGAGGCATACTAAACCATTGTGACAGCTTAACGTGGAATCCGAATCACCAAAAGTCCTGGCGTAGCTCATATTTTCAAAGTCAACTCTTAAAAATTCGTAGCCCTAGCGGGACTTTAACTAGAGACCGGACTCCGAACTTTTTAAAGGAAGAGACTTCACCAACGAATTACCAATCCACTCACTCCAATATTATCTGAACTTGCACTTTAGGAATAACTTGTAACATTTTTTTTTTTTTTTTTTTTTTTTTGCTTATGGCTTTACACCTCATCGACGTCGAGATCATTAGAGACGAGAAAAGGATGGAGGCAAGAAAAGGGAAGGTATTCGGCCATGGAATTTTGCAGAAAGCATCCCGACATTCGCCTGGAGTGGTTTGGTGAAACCATGGAAAACCCAAACCTGGATGCCCAGACCGGGATTCGAACCTGCGTCCTCCCGAATACGAGACAAAATCGTTGCCGATCACATACCATGCTGGGTCATACATCACAATTAAATAAATGAAAATATATATAACGACCTTTGTGAACAGAGCGAAGAAGAAAAGATTTTATTTCACAGAGTATTTAGTTTGCGGTGCCTTTAATCTAATTGAGAGACCATACGCCGCGATCTTTCAAATAACTGTTACCACAGTAGGTACAGTATATGGAAATGGCTTTGCTTCCCACCGGAAGATGTTTGGAGAAAGCTGAACATTTCTACTATTCAAAGTAAAATTTTAGACTGAGATTGCTTACTATTAATGTGTAATACAAAATTGTGACTCTGCCCTAGGAGCACTTTTATCCAGGAATCATCCTATTGATAAGGAAGATTAAAAAAATAATAAAAAATAAAGCCTGTCCATACCTAGTATACAAATAAAATAACACTTCTCATTAACATTTTTTGTAAATAGTTGGAGAAATGCGCAATAATACAAACGTGGACATATATAGTTTTCTTTCTTTAATAAATTATCGTTAATCACTTATAACCGTTCTTCAGACATTCGGCATTATTTGCCCACGATCAAGCTAATAGTTAAACCGCTGCAAATAAATCTTCTGAAAACAATCTCAAACCGCATTACAACGATCGTAATAAAAGGCGTCACGCGCTCACCGAAATACCAATCAGTCTCCTCGCTGATATGGAAGAAATTAATGGTGGTTTTAATTCTTATCTTAATGTAACTTTGCAAAATATTGATAATTTATTTTATTTCTGTGTCCTTCGGTCTTTACAGCCACTAGGTCAGAATCACAAGCATATCAGTAGTTAATAGCTTGAAATTAACCTTCCTCATAAAACTCGCCATTTTATGTTACTTTTATAGATTAAAATTGACGATTTCTAAAAAATTCTTTCATACAATACAGCATATGTATGTCAGTGATTTAATACAAAGTTATGTTATACTGCAAAATTATGTTAAAATAATTTTTTTACACAGGCAGAAAAATTAAAATTAACATTATTAAAAGCTCATTTCGTCCTCACTCAAATATCTTGCTATCGTGTTGAATATATATAGGCGCTCCGATGTTGGGACGATTATTTATTTATTTATTCCAACGGAAAAACCATTTTTATAGATATACCTTACAATAGCGATAAAGTGATCACTATTACTACTGTGTGAGTGTAGACTTTCCCGGCGTAGTGATGAAATATAATCTTCACGGGTGTTCAGCCGGATGGTGTCAAAGTAACACGACGTTTCGACAGCAAGCTCGGCTGTCTTCATCAGGTATCGGTGTCTGCTGGCTGTCGTAAGCTGGCTGTCACCGCGTCGACGCGAAACGTCGTGTTACTTTGACACCATCCGGTTGAACACCCGTGAAGATTATATTTCACTATTACTACTATCTATGAATGATTACAGTGAAAACAAGAAATGACAGAAAATAGCAATTATAGAATAAAATTACACAAACAAGAAAATAATTACACTAGAGAAAATTATTAAATATTCAAAACTAATAATAAGACTCAACATACAGCCTAGTTTAAAGAGGTTAGGGCCAATACAGCTGAGTCTGGGAATCACAGTGTTTGCTGTATGCACGTATTATTTGGTTGATCTCCTTCCGATCTTTTGGGCATAACTGGGAATGCATAGCTTTAATTTTATAGAAGTGGTGTGGTAGCACCCTTCCACCAATCTCATCCTTATTATTATGGTTTTATGTCTTCTGACTGATTTGGAAACTGCAAATAAAACTTCGGAAGGGATGTTGGGTTGTATGTTTGCGTTAAAACATCACAAACATATGAAGTAATTTTGAAAATTGATTGTTTGTCAATCTTAAAAACGTACACTAAAGAATGGTAAGACCCATTGTCCGGTCACTGACTGGAATGATTCTTTTAAACGATGTGTCACCAATTTTCGATCCTATCAACTTGAGTTTACTCTGAAAAACATTGCAGTCGGGAAAAGTTCCGGAGACCACACCTTGTTCTATACTTGAGATTGAACTGAATGCTATTTCTCCTATGCATTTTAAATCAAATTAAATGACTTTGCCAGCTGAATTAGTAAAAGCTCCTTACCATATTCTCTATACTTTCCTGCATAGCTTCCTCCTTCAGTATGTCCCTAAACTTCTCTCTCTCTCGCTTTTTTATTTTACTTGTGGTTTTTACGCCCGTCGACGTCGATGTCATTAGAAGCGAGATGGGACTGGGGACAAGGAAAGGGAAGGAATTCGACCATGCCCTCTTGAAGGAAGCATCCTGGCATTCACCTGGAGCGATTTTGGGAAACAGTGGAAAACCCAAATCTGGATGGTGGGACGGGTATTCGAACCGCCGCGCCGTCCTCCCGAATGCGAGGCGAGAACGCTAACCGCTCACCCACCACGCTCGGTCTAAACTGCTCGTTTCTTATCCTTTCTACTCTTATTAGCACCGTTCAGCTTCTCAGAAAACTCCTTTCACTCGCTTGAGTTTTACTTAAATTAGTATATCCGTGCCCATGTTTCAGGAGCATATGTGGGAGCAGAAACGTAGTAACGTAAGTGTACTTATAATCAATAGTGCACCTTCTCGACATAAAATTCTTTCAAGTTCGAATTTAAGGAAATACCACGGTCCAGAAAACTATGCGTAAAACCAGCAGCACTGCCAGGTGTACTCGTCAATCTCAACCGGCGGGTCCACGTGTTCGGTGATGGTCTAGGCCAGCGGTTCCCAACCTATGGGTGGCGGCCCACTGGTGGGTCGCGGCGTGTGTTTTGGTGGGCTGCGGAACAATCTGGGTTTTAGCCACAAAAATATGTCTTTTATTTCGTCTATTTAAAAAATATAACAAAATATTTTACAAGTGCAATAATCATGAAAGCTATTAGCTTAAATTAAAACTTTGTGAGAAAAAAAGAAGGTTGTCTTAAACAGTGAGCTGGTAAGCTGGTATTATGCAATAACCACGTTGTGAGATATAGTAGCGGCAGCAATCGCGCAATCGTTATGGCAATTCCTGAACACTCTAGAGCGAAATTGCGCGCGCATAACACCTGTAATTTTATTTCTCTCATTGTCATTTTCTTGTTTATTCTTGAATCGAAACCAAAGTCTTTGTGAGAGTGAGTTATTGTTTGCGTTTTGTTTTGATTGAGAGCAGATTTAAAGTGATTATGGAAAGTTGGTTGAAGACTGGATCGTGCTGTAAAAGAGAGTGTCCAAATGGTGAGGAAACTTCAACTTCCGCGGCTAATAATAATAAGTTTGAGAATGTTACCGAACCACCACCAAGTATTTATAATTACAATGCAGGCAGCGCGAAAAAGCAAAAGACGTATATACGAAAGTATAACCCGGATTATTTGAAATACGGGTTTGTGTTTTCGGGTAATGAAGAGGAGTCAACATCTCTTTGCGTGATTTGCTGTGAAAATTTGTCCAACGGATGAATGCAGCCTTCAAAACTTAAAAGTCACCCTGGCTACACAGGTAAGCGTTTTCGTATGATAGGATAGTCGATAGCGTATCGAATTCATACAACAGTTCCCATTCTGATATTGGATACTCTCTCATATTAGGTGGGTCGCGAAATTATCTTTTACTTAAAAGTGGGCCGTGTAGCAATAAAGGTTGGGAACCGCTGGTCTAGTCTGTCGACGCTGAACCGTTTTTGTAGCACGTGAGCTCACCATGTTTGGAAGCTTGTATCGTGTTCGTTAATGTAAGTTTGTTTTACTTTCTATTGGCTACGAATCTCAGTGCGGATCTAGGAATTTTCCGAGCAGGGGCAAAAATTGTTTGACTCCCCCCCCCCCCTCCCCACTATATTCGGCACTGGTGAATACGTCAATGTGAACACGCTGAAACAAATAAGCGTCAGTATCCGTAGTTTAAACGAGATGAATATTTCTTTTATCGATTGCCTCTGAGCTGAATATAGGTTGGCTAGCTACGTTCTTAAATCGACAGTGGTGTCAAATTTATATTCCTCACTACAAACTGAGTTTGATCAGGTCGAACAAACCGTCGTGTAATTTGCAGAAAAAGTTCTTTTTATACGACTCGGTGTAACTCTAGAAATCTAAAATTGACACATGGTTACTGTATATTATGTCGGAGGCAGACAGTTAAATCCATTACTTTCTAAGTACTTCATATGAAGCAGTCAGATACTGCAAAGAATAATCAGAGACGCTTCTTTATTTTTTTTTACTTTTTATGTTTATGAATAAATGTATTAGTGTTGTTTCTCTGAGTCTATAGTATCCCCCAGGGTCCTGGACAGCAGATTGGCACCCATGGGACCACATCTGAGTCTCGAATTGCTTCCATTTGAACCAGGTCTCTGCTATAAACTTTCCTATTGATCTTCCTGCGTCAGATCTTTTTGTTTCCTGACCGTAAAGCTATTTTAAGGTTATGGAGAGGATGTCGACTATAGATACAAACTGAGTCCAGTTTAGGAGAACATCTAGTTAAAACTGTCGGCTATAGGAACAAATGCAGAGGTTTATGTTTTTGTTTTTAGATTACATAGGTTTGCACTTACATGTTACCTGCAACTGTATTTTTTTTTTTTTTTTTTTTTTTTGTGTCATCAGTCTCTTGACTGGTTCGGATGCAATCCTCCATTCTTTCCTATCTTGCCCCTTCAACGTCCATCTTCAATTATCTGCTTCAAATATTCTAATCTTATCTACCTCTACACTTCTTTCCTTTGGCTGTTCCCTCCACTAACAAATTAATTAATCCTGCATATCTTAACGTGTGACCCACCATCCTATCTCTTCTTTCTGTAAGACTCTTCCACTAACTTCTTTCCTCACCCATCATTTCCAAAACACGTTTGTTTCGTACTTTAACTGTCCACTTAACTTTCAGCATCCTTCTACAAAACCACATTTCAATTGCTTCAATTTTCAATCTCCATGCTTCGCTACCATACACTACTCTGCTCCACACATGGAGTTTTAAAAACTTCTTTCTGGGACTTAGAGCAATATTTGATACTAAAAGATTTATATTTTCATGGGCGACTTGTTTGCTGAAGCCTAACGTTTCCTATTCTTCTGTATATTATCCTGGTACGTAATTTTCAATCATGTGATGTTAGACATATAGTGAGATAATTGTCACATTTGTCGGCTTGTTGCTTTCATTGGATGAATAGTCTTTCGATTCCTTCTTATCCCAGCGAGTTCAGAAGTTCTGCAGGAATCTAATCAATCCCAACTGCTTTATTTATTTTCAGATCTTACAAAGCTCTGTCAAATTCATTTCTTAAAACAGGATCTCCTAAGTCATCAATATCGACATCGACTTCTGTTTCCAGTACACCGTTGTTTAAATAACTCCCAACATACAATTTCTCTGTGTATTCCTTTTATAGTTTCACTCTGTCTTCTAAGTTTAAAAGAGTTTTTTTATCAGCAGCTCTAATGTTTATGCATCTTTTCTCCAAAAATTAATTGATCTTCATATAGGTCACATCTACTTTACCTAATACCGTTTCCTTTTCCGCCTCTTCGCACTTTACTTGCAGCCATTTTACTTTTGCTTTTTTGCATTTTCTGTTTATTTGATTTCTAAACTGTCTGTACTGCTCTCTTTCTGCTTCGTCCTAAGCTTTTTTTGTGCCTTCTCCTCTGATCCTTCAGCTCAAAATTTTCTTCTCTGGTCTATGTTTTTGGGCGGCTTGTTTGCTAAAGCCTAACGTTTCTTTACCAGCTTTGATTAATTCACTCTTCAAGCATTCTGTTTGTTCTCAGTTTAATTTCTTTAAAAGTTATTTCTTAGACTCACGTCTACCACCTGTGCAAATTTTTGTCAGGTGTTAGATTGCTCCAATTTGTTCATTTCCAGTCTTTTGTTTGTATTGCTTCTTTATTGTCTTGAATTTCAGCTTGTACTTCATTACAATCAGATTGTGGTCGGATTTATGTCAGCTCCTGGGTATAGGCCTACTTTACAGTCTGTAAGTTGATCTTTGTTTGACCGTGATATAATCTAGCTGATATCTACCTACCTGTATCCCCTGGACGTTTCTAGGAGCATATCTTTCGTGGATGATTCCTAAATTGCGTGTTCGCTACAACTAGTTCACATTTTTCACAAAATTCTAACAACCTGGTTGCTGGCTCATTTCCTTCTCCTTCACCAAAACTTCCTACAATATTCCCCTCTTTGCCTTCTCCTACTATTGCATTTCAATCATCAATGATTATTAGATTTTCCTCTCCCTTCACATATTGTATTAATTCTTCAATTTCATCATCTATTTTCTCTAATGCTTCATCATCTTCCTGTGACGTTGGGAAATACATTTGTACTAATGTGGCTGGAACAGTCTTAGTTTACACAGTCATCAAAATAATCCTGACTATCCGAGATTATGAAACAGTCACACACACACACACACAAGAAATCTGAAAACTAAAACGAAAATGGCATTGTTGACCGGATTACCCCGATGGATTATTCGGCCGCAAATGTGACGCTTTTTCGATTCACCGCACAATGTCTCTCTTATCGTGGCTAACTAACCTAACACAGTAGTCCTACCGGATATACGGGAACTACAACTTAACAAGGAATCAAAACCGCGGAAGCATTCTGGCGGACTGTAAATTACATAGCAAGTGTGCCAGAGGTGAAAGTAGGATTAAGGGATTTTTGAGAATCCCAGCCGAAACAGGGATTCTAATCTGGGACTTTTGAATCTCAAGTGAGATGTCTTAACTGCTGGCAAAAAATATTTGCCATTTGATTTACTGAGGGAAAATTCTCTTCCGTAGCTAAGGGTGTTAGAGATTAGAATAAATTACCAAGTGAATTAATGAATAATTTAATAAAAACGCTCAGGGAATTTAAAACTAACATTCGCTGAGGATGTCTATTGAAGCTGTTTTGTAGTGAATGCATCAAATATCCCCGGATTTAATTAACGGAGACCCGTTTAGATGTTACAAATAAAGGCATATAGGACATTCCGATAGTAAACCTTGTCGTATCAACTATATTAACTTAGTCTGCAACCAGAAGGTTGATTGGATCCTCCCGAAGGAGGCATCCTAAGCCACTGTAATGCCGTAATCTTTGTTTTCTAGTAAAATCTAAACCAATTTTCTCATAAGGGGAATACGAAAAGCGATCACACGAGAGAGCAACAGCCAATATTATTCTATTCAGGAATTCGGAGAGAACACACCGTTATGAAATTCTGCACTTGCTTGATGAGTCAGCTATACAAGCAAGCTCTTTTGTTTGTCGATCTCCGACAGCAATAAGTCCTATGCTTCCACAGAGCATATTCATCGTCCGCTATAACACTTTCAACTAACTGATAGCTTGATATTCTGAGAATTTTTCACATCGAAGCTGAACTACAGAACGTTTCATCAGCCGAATTACCTCAACAGGCAGACAAGTGCCAGAGGATTTTTTTTTTCGTATTATAAAGCGAGTGAAACTTTGTGCAAACAATACTACAGTATTTATATCTCAGTGTTGACCTCATCAAATGGAATGCAGAATTTTACCTCGATGTCTTACACCTTACTAACCTTGTCATGTTTAATAAACTTACATAGTCAACAACCCGAAGGATGGCTGGATCTTAAGCCATTGTGGCAGAGGTAGTACGGCCAGTTCGTTTCCTCTGGGACCTACGGTTTAACGTGGAATCCTAACCACGGGACGTCCTGTCATAACTTATATCCACATCTATACTCCGCAATTCACAAAGCTGCGTATGACGGAAGGTGTTTTGCACAGAAACTAACACTGTGCATTCAAATCCCGAATGGCACGGGGGAAGAAATAGTTCATGGACTCAGACCACTGCTACACAACACTGACAAGCTGCAAACGTAAAAAGAAGAAACCACGCACATTTATAACAGGAATAGCTCGAACATGGACCACGAGATACAAACAAATCAGAATTAAAGGCTACACAACTTATACAAAACGTAATCAAGACTGCAGAGGAAGGGTAGTATTGTACCAAACCGCATCCCTGCCAACCAAGCTCCGAGGGGCGGACCAAGGGGGGGGGGGGGTTAGGGGGCTAGGGGGCTCAAGCCATCAAAGTATCGATACCTACTTAAATGAGAAGTACTCAAATTGTCTTACTCATATGAGTACTGTAAAATTATCGATACTTACTCATATCGATACTTTTTTAATTAATGTCGAAATATAAAAATATACGTTACATGTTGCTAAATTATTTATTTTATTTGCCTAGTGTAATAAAATCAAATAACACTCAGTAAACATTTTTATTTATTTATTAAAATTATAATAAATCTCACATTGTAAGCATACTTTGAAGGTTTTTTTCATAGGTTTAAATGTTTATTTGTTATAGTTTTAACACTTTTAAACAATAATAGTCCGCTTTTGGAAGGTTTCCGAAAAAACCAATTGTTTCAAATATTTCGGGGACAGCTTGTTTGTTTTGTTTGTCATTGTTTCACCAGCATTAGAAAACAAACATTCACTCAATACTGATGTTGCTACAACAAAGAGATAATGTTGTGTGTATTTATACCGACTAGGAAATAGTCTGTAAGTTTCATTTCTTCCCACTATGAAAATGGGTTGCCATTTGGAAACTTTACAGTGTTTGACAAGTAGAGCGAGACTTTGTCACTACCGTGCGTTTTATTTTTCTTTGTGATGTTCCCAGAAGTGATATTCCTGTGAAACGCTAGCTGAAGTTCTTCTTCCGATTCAGATGGGCTACTTAGTTGCTTAGGAACCATACCTTTTAGTTTTTGTGTGGGGCTGTGCGGGAGCGACCATTGGCCAAGTATAGCGAAATGCGCGCCAAGTACAACTTTATTACAATGAAATAGGGACCTAAAACAAACTCTTAGAGGTGAGATTGCCTATTCTAAGACTGATTTTGTTTGATTTTTCAATGCTACCAGCTTGACGTCAACGGGAAATTAATTTCGCAGGCGCGACTGAGTGGCGCAGCAGGGATGATGCATTTGGAATTTAACACTCGGGTGCGTTTCGATACTTTCGATTCGATACAAGTACTTTTCTTCCGATACCAAGTAAGTATCGAATGAATTAATTCGAATATGAAAAGTACTCGGTATCGAAACAAAGTATCGAGTACTTACTCGTATTTACTTGTATCGGATCATCACTACAAGCCCCCCCAAAAGGTTCTACGTCGACCCCCAACATTGTGATTTTGTAGACCTTTCTTTCTTTTTTTTTTCGTTATACAGATTTGAGGCCCCAGGAGACTATAAAAACTACCTCTTGCCTGACTCAAGCCCCCCCACCCCCAAAACCTAAATCCATTTAGGGCAAGCCCTCCCCAACCAAAATCCAGTCAAGCCAAGCCCCCCCCCCCCCGAAACGGAAGTCCCGCTCAAGCCCCTCCCAAACCAAAATCCTGGATCCGCCCCTGCAAGCTCCCCTATTGATACAGTAGAGCCACTCAGTGGCAGTAATGGTGGTAATAGCAAGATAACATCACACCAACTTACTGGTATCCTATCCTACATATATAATACCCTCGAAATAGTTTCCTGATCAACTTCCTACCCTGTCTAAAAACCTTCTTTATCTTTGTGCCGACGGGAGATTTCAACGCTAGTCATCAGTACTTAGATGACACTCAAGAAAACGTTAAAGAGCAGCAATTATTCCAACACAGAAAACATATGCAGGCTGCAAGTAGTTTGATCGACATTTATAGGACCCCAAGAACAATTGATCCCCAAGGTGAGTTTGTTGTTAACTGTGGTGAGTTAAATGCTTTGAGTCTCTGTGCCAAAGGAGCCGCAGTGTCACGGTACGACAAACCCGTTCCCGGACACCAATCATTCCGCCACGTTCACTTGCTGATACTGCACCCTTTGACGTGGACGTCGACGAGGCATTTATTCGAACGTTTCCTCTTCGTTTGACGGCTCCGCACCAACTGGGCATTGTAACAATGTCTGCTCAAGGCGACAAATATGTTGATTCCTTCCACGATAAGCGAAATCTGCATGGACTGTCTTACTCTGCAATTCACAAAATTGTGGGTGGCAGAGGGTGCTCAGCACCAAAGCTAATCTCTTTGTTGTGCATTCCAATCCCTAATGGTACGAGGGAAAAAAGAATTCATATAAGAATCATTGCGGCACCTTATTTCTCTAATCTTATCTTTCCTGTCATTCTGGCTCAAATAGGTTGTTGGACGAAGTATTTCAGTACACTCGTAAATGAAAGTGGGAGTACACATGTATATCAATAAGTTTAAACGAAACGTGTGTCGTCTATCTGCCAGAGACTCCCAGCCTAGTCTACTAATCAGTTCTGTGACGCTTTCATAAGTACTGTAGCAAGCGGTCACGAATCGAGCAGCTCTTCTCTGTACTTTCTCTATACTTTCGATCAACTCCTTACGAAACGGATCCCAAATGGCACAACAATACTCCATATGTGGACGCACAAGAGGTTTGTACGCTATCTCCTTTGTTTGTTCATTACAATTTTTCAAGATTCGACCTATGAATCGCAGCCTAGAATTAGCTCTACCTACTAACGAATTAATGTGTATATCCCATTTCATGTTCCTTTATACTGTTACTCCCAAAAATTTCATACAATCGACCATATCAATAACTGAATTGTTTAACTCGTATTTCTGAACAATTGGATTCTTCTTGTTAGTTATGCTCATTGTCTTGCACTTTTTACAATTTAGCGTAAGTTGCCACTCAGCGCACCATGCCAAAATAACATCCAGATCATGCTGCATTTCGAAGCAATCGGCCAAATTCCTTAATTCCCTATAAATAACCGCATCATCAGCAAACAATCTAAAAAGGCTTTTCACTTTTTCTCCGAAATCGTTTATAAAAATTAAGAAAAGAAGTGGTCCTATTACACTTCCTTGAGGTACACCCGATGTAACATCTAAATTAGAAGAATTTTCTCCTTCAACGGCGACATACTGCAACCGACCAGCTAGAAAATCCTTTATCCATTCACAAAGCTGATCCGATATACCGCACGCTCGAAGCTTCGCTAAAAGGCGGTTGTGTGGCACAGAGTCAAAGGCTTTCTGAAAAACCAAAATAATTGCATTTACTTGTGAACCTGCATCAATAACTTTCATTACATCGTGTGTAAGTAGGACCAGCTGTGTTTCACATGATCTTTTCTTCCGAAATCCGTGTTGATTTGTTGTAAGCAAATTATTTTCATCTAGAAAATTCATAATGTTGGAGCATATAATATATATGGAGACACATTCGGCAAGGGTCAAGATCGTAGAAGAACTTACTAATGTCATTTATTTCCCCATTGCGGTGAAAACAACAACATTCACGTTAGTGTGTTCGACCTGTACGGATTTTAGAGGATAAACTATTGCTCTGAGACTATATATATGAAGAATGGTCACTCGTTATAACGCGAAGCCATCAAAGTATCGATACCTACTTAAATGAGAAGTACTCAAATTGTCTTACTCATATGAGTACTGTAAAATTGTCGATACTTACTCATATCGATACTTTTTTAATTAATGTCGAAATATAAAAATATACGTTACATGTTGCTAAATTATTTATTTTATTTGCCTAGTGTAATAAAATCAAATAACACTCAGTAAACATTTTTATTTATTTATTAAAATTATAATAAATCTCACATTGTAAGCATACTTTGAAGGTTTTTTTCATAGGTTTAAATGTTTATTTGTTATAGTTTTAACCCTTTTAAACAATAATAGTCCGCTTTTGGAAGGTTTCCGAAAAACCAATTGTTTCAAATATTTCGGGGACAGCTTGTTTGTTTTGTTTGTCATTGTTTCACCAGCATTAGAAAACAAACATTCACTCAATACTGATGTTGCTACAACAAAGAGATAATGTTGTGTGTATTTATACCGACTAGGAAATAGTCTGTAAGTTTCATTTCTTCCCACTATGAAAATGGGTTGCCATTTGGAAACTTTACAGTGTTTGACAAGTAGAGCGAGACTTTGTCACTACCGTGCGTTTTATTTTTCTTTGTGATGTTCCCAGAAGTGATATTCCTGTGAAACGCTAGCTGAAGTTCTTCTTCCGATTCAGATGGGCTACTTAGTTGCTTAGGAACCATACCTTTTAGTTTTTGTGTGGGGCTGTGCGGGAGCGACCATTGGCCAAGTATAGCGAAATGCGCGCCAAGTACAACTTTATTACAATGAAATAGGGACCTAAAACAAACTCTTAGAGGTGAGATTGCCTATTCTAAGACTGATTTTGTTTGATTTTTCAATGCTACCAGCTTGACGTCAACGGGAAATTAATTTCGCAGGCGCGACTGAGTGGCGCAGCAGGGATGATGCATTTGGAATTTAACACTCGGGTGCGTTTCGATACTTTCGATTCGATACAAGTACTTTTCTTCCGATACCAAGTAAGTATCGAATGAATTAATTCGAATATGAAAAGTACTCGGTATCGAAACAAAGTATCGAGTACTTACTCGTATTTACTTGTATCGGATCATCACTACAAGCCCCCCCAAAAGGTTCTACGTCGACCCCCAACATTGTGATTTTGTAGACCTTTCTTTCTTTTTTTTTTTCGTTATACAGATTTGAGGCCCCAGGAGACTATAAAAACTACCTCTTGCCTGACTCAAGCCCCCCCACCCCCAAAACCTAAATCCATTTAGGGCAAGCCCTCCCCAACCAAAATCCAGTCAAGCCAAGCCCCCCCCCCCCCCCGAAACGGAAGTCCCGCTCAAGCCCCTCCCAAACCAAAATCCTGGATCCGCCCCTGCAAGCTCCCCTATTGATACAGTAGAGCCACTCAGTGGCAGTAATGGTGGTAATAGCAAGATAACATCACACCAACTTACTGGTATCCTATCCTACATATATAATACCCTCGAAATAGTTTCCTGATCAACTTCCTACCCTGTCTAAAAACCTTCTTTATCTTTGTGCCGACGGGAGATTTCAACGCTAGTCATCAGTACTTAGATGACACTCAAGAAAACGTTAAAGAGCAGCAATTATTCCAACACAGAAAACATATGCAGGCTGCAAGTAGTTTGATCGACATTTATAGGACCCCAAGAACAATTGATCCCAAGGTGAGTTTGTTGTTAACTGTGGTGAGTTAAATGCTTTGAGTCTCTGTGCCAAAGGAGCCGCAGTGTCACGGTACGACAAACCCGTTCCCGGACACCAATCATTCCGCCACGTTCACTTGCTGATACTGCACCCTTTGACGTGGACGTCGACGAGGCATTTATTCGAACGTTTCCTCTTCGTTTGACGGCTCCGCACCAACTGGGCATTGTAACAATGTCTGCTCAAGGCGACAAATATGTTGATTCCTTCCACGATAAGCGAAATCTGCATGGACTGTCTTACTCTGCAATTCACAAAATTGTGGGTGGCAGAGGGTGCTCAGCACCAAAGCTAATCTCTTTGTTGTGCATTCCAATCCCTAATGGTACGAGGGAAAAAAGAATTCATATAAGAATCATTGCGGCACCTTATTTCTCTAATCTTATCTTTCCTGTCATTCTGGCTCAAATAGGTTGTTGGACGAAGTATTTCAGTACACTCGTAAATGAAAGTGGGAGTACACATGTTTATCAATAAGTTTAAACGAAACGTGTGTCGTCTATCTGCCAGAGACTCCCAGCCTAGTCTACTAATCAGTTCTGTGACGCTTTCATAAGTACTGTAGCAAGCGGTCACGAATCGAGCAGCTCTTCTCTGTACTTTCTCTATACTTTCGATCAACTCCTTACGAAACGGATCCCAAATGGCACAACAATACTCCATATGTGGACGCACAAGAGGTTTGTACGCTATCTCCTTTGTTTGTTCATTACAATTTTTCAAGATTCGACCTATGAATCGCAGCCTAGAATTAGCTCTACCTACTAACGAATTAATGTGTATATCCCATTTCATGTTCCTTTATACTGTTACTCCCAAAAATTTCATACAATCGACCATATCAATAACTGAATTGTTTAACTCGTATTTCTGAACAATTGGATTCTTCTTGTTAGTTATGCTCATTGTCTTGCACTTTTTACAATTTAGCGTAAGTTGCCACTCAGCGCACCATGCCAAAATAACATCCAGATCATGCTGCATTTCGAAGCAATCGGCCAAATTCCTTAATTCCCTATAAATAACCGCATCATCAGCAAACAATCTAAAAAGGCTTTTCACTTTTTCTCCGAAATCGTTTATAAAAATTAAGAAAAGAAGTGGTCCTATTACACTTCCTTGAGGTACACCCGATGTAACATCTAAATTAGAAGAATTTTCTCCTTCAACGGCGACATACTGCAACCGACCAGCTAGAAAATCCTTTATCCATTCACAAAGCTGATCCGATATACCGCACGCTCGAAGCTTCGCTAAAAGGCGGTTGTGTGGCACAGAGTCAAAGGCTTTCTGAAAAACCAAAATAATTGCATTTACTTGTGAACCTGCATCAATAACTTTCATTACATCGTGTGTAAGTAGGGACCAGCTGTGTTTCACATGATCTTTTCTTCCGAAATCCGTGTTGATTTGTTGTAAGCAAATTATTTTCATCTAGAAAATTCATAATGTTGGAGCATATAATATATATGGAGACACATTCGGCAAGGGTCAAGATCGTAGAAGAACTTACTAATGTCATTTATTTCCCCATTGCGGTGAAAACAACAACATTCACGTTAGTGTGTTCGACCTGTACGGATTTTAGAGGATAAACTATTGCTCTGAGACTATATATATGAAGAATGGTCACTCGTTATAACGCGAAGCCATCAAAGTATCGATACCTACTTAAATGAGAAGTACTCAAATTGTCTTACTCATATGAGTACTGTAAAATTATCGATACTTACTCATATCGATACTTTTTTAATTAATGTCGAAATATAAAAATATACGTTACATGTTGCTAAATTATTTATTTTATTTGCCTAGTGTAATAAAATCAAATAACATCAGTAAACATTTTTATTTATTTATTAAAATTATAATAAATCTCACATTGTAAGCATACTTTGAAGGTTTTTTTCATAGGTTTAAATGTTTATTTGTTATAGTTTTAACCCTTTTAAACAATAATAGTCCGCTTTTGGAAGGTTTCCGAAAAACCAATTGTTTCAAATATTTCGGGGACAGCTTGTTTGTTTTGTTTGTCATTGTTTCACCAGCATTAGAAAACAAACATTCACTCAATACTGATGTTGCTACAACAAAGAGATAATGTTGTGTGTATTTATACCGACTAGGAAATAGTCTGTAAGTTTCATTTCTTCCCACTATGAAAATGGGTTGCCATTTGGAAACTTTACAGTGTTTGACAAGTAGAGCGAGACTTTGTCACTACCGTGCGTTTTATTTTTCTTTGTGATGTTCCCAGAAGTGATATTCCTGTGAAACGCTAGCTGAAGTTCTTCTTCCGATTCAGATGGGCTACTTAGTTGCTTAGGAACCATACCTTTTAGTTTTTGTGTGGGGCTGTGCGGGAGCGACCATTGGCCAAGTATAGC
This sequence comes from Vandiemenella viatica, assembly GCA_031002005.1. Classification (NCBI taxonomy): domain Eukaryota; kingdom Metazoa; phylum Arthropoda; class Insecta; order Orthoptera; family Morabidae; genus Vandiemenella; species Vandiemenella viatica. The sequence continues at coordinate 35,819,726 of CM061918.1, forward strand.
GAAATGCGCGCCAAGTACAACTTTATTACAATGAAATAGGGACCTAAAACAAACTCTTAGAGGTGAGATTGCCTATTCTAAGACTGATTTTGTTTGATTTTTCAATGCTACCAGCTTGACGTCAACGGGAAATTAATTTCGCAGGCGCGACTGAGTGGCGCAGCAGGGATGATGCATTTGGAATTTAACACTCGGGTGCGTTTCGATACTTTCGATTCGATACAAGTACTTTTCTTCCGATACCAAGTAAGTATCGAATGAATTAATTCGAATATGAAAAGTACTCGGTATCGAAACAAAGTATCGAGTACTTACTCGTATTTACTTGTATCGGATCATCACTACAAGCCCCCCCAAAAGGTTCTACGTCGACCCCAACATGTGATTTTGTAGACCTTTCTTTCTTTTTTTTTTCGTTATACAGATTTGAGGCCCCAGGAGACTATAAAAACTACCTCTTGCCTGACTCAAGCCCCCCCACCCCAAAACCTAAATCCATTTAGGGCAAGCCCTCCCCAACCAAAATCCAGTCAAGCCAAGCCCCCCCCCCCCCGAAACGGAAGTCCCGCTCAAGCCCCTCCCAAACCAAAATCCTGGATCCGCCCCTGCAAGCTCCCCTATTGATACAGTAGAGCCACTCAGTGGCAGTAATGGTGGTAATAGCAAGATAACATCACACCAACTTACTGGTATCCTATCCTACATATATAATACCCTCGAAATAGTTTCCTGATCAACTTCCTACCCTGTCAAAACCTTCTTTATCTTTGTGCCGACGGGAGATTTCAACGCTAGTCATCAGTACTTAGATGACACTCAAGAAAACGTTAAAGAGCAGCAATTATTCCAACACAGAAAACATATGCAGGCTGCAAGTAGTTTGATCGACATTTATAGGACCCCAAGAACAATTGATCCCCAAGGTGAGTTTGTTGTTAACTGTGGTGAGTTAAATGCTTTGAGTCTCTGTGCCAAAGGAGCCGCAGTGTCACGGTACGACAAACCCGTTCCCGGACACCAATCATTCCGCCACGTTCACTTGCTGATACTGCACCCTTTGACGTGGACGTCGACGAGGCATTTATTCGAACGTTTCCTCTTCGTTTGACGGCTCCGCACCAACTGGGCATTGTAACAATGTCTGCTCAAGGCGACAAATATGTTGATTCCTTCCACGATAAGCGAAATCTGCATGGACTGTCTTACTCTGCAATTCAAATTGTGGGTGGCAGAGGGTGCTCAGCACCAAAGCTAATCTCTTTGCTGTGCATTCCAATCCCTAATGGTACGAGGGAAAAAAGAATTCATATAAGAATCAGCGGCACCTTATTTCTCTAATTTATCTTTCCTGTCTTCCGACTCAAATAGGTTGGTGGAAGAAGTATTTCACTACACTCAGTGAAAGTGGGAGTACACATGTTTATCAATAAGTTAAAACGAAACGTGTGTCGTCTATCTGCCAGAGACTCCCAGCCTAGTCTACTAATCAGTTCTGTGACGCTTTCATAAGTACTGTAGCAAGCGGTCACGAATCGAGCAGCTCTTCTCTGTACTTTCTCTATACTTTCGATCAAACTCCTTACGAAACGGATCCCAAATGGCACAACAATACTCCATATGTGGACGCACAAGAGTTTGTACGCTATCTCCTTTGTTTGTTCATTACAATTTTTCAAGATTCGACCTATGAATCGCAGCCTAGAATTAGCTCTACCTACTAACGAATTAATGTGTATATCCCATTTCATGTTCCTTTATACTGTTACTCCCAAAAATTTCATACAATCGACCATATCAATAACTGAATTGTTTAACTCGTATTTCTGAACAATTGGATTCTTCTTGTTAGTTATGCTCATTGTCTTGCACTTTTTACAATTTAGCGTAAGTTGCCACTCAGCGCACCATGCCAAAATAACATCCAGATCATGCTGCATTTCGAAGCAATCGGCCAAATTCCTTAATTCCCTATAAATAACCGCATCATCAGCAAACAATCTAAAAAGGCTTTTCACTTTTTCTCCGAAATCGTTTATAAAAATTAAGAAAAGAAGTGGTCCTATTACACTTCCTTGAGGTACACCCGATGTAACATCTAAATTAGAAGAATTTTCTCCTTCAACGGCGACATACTGCAACCGACCAGCTAGAAAATCCTTTATCCATTCACAAAGCTGATCCGATATACCGCACGCTCGAAGCTTCGCTAAAAGGCGGTTGTGTGGCACAGAGTCAAAGGCTTTCTGAAAAACCAAAATAATTGCATTTACTTGTGAACCTGCATCAATAACTTTCATTACATCGTGTGTAAGTAGGACCAGCTGTGTTTCACATGATCTTTTCTTCCGAAATCCGTGTTGATTTGTTGTAAGCAAATTATTTTCATCTAGAAAATTCATAATGTTGGAGCATATAATATATATGGAGACACATTCGGCAAGGGTCAAGATCGTAGAAGAACTTACTAATGTCATTTATTTCCCCATTGCGGTGAAAACAACAACATTCACGTTAGTGTGTTCGACCTGTACGGATTTTAGAGGATAAACTATTGCTCTGAGACTATATATATGAAGAATGGTCACTCGTTATAACGCGAAGCCATCAAAGTATCGATACCTACTTAAATGAGAAGTACTCAAATTGTCTTACTCATATGAGTACTGTAAAATTATCGATACTTACTCATATCGATACTTTTTTAATTAATGTCGAAATATAAAAATATACGTTACATGTTGCTAAATTATTTATTTTATTTGCCTAGTGTAATAAAATCAAATAACACTCAGTAAACATTTTTATTTATTTATTAAAATTATAATAAATCTCACATTGTAAGCATACTTTGAAGGTTTTTTTCATAGGTTTAAATGTTTATTTGTTATAGTTTTAACCCTTTTAAACAATAATAGTCCGCTTTTGGAAGGTTTCCGAAAAACCAATTGTTTCAAATATTTCGGGGACAGCTTGTTTGTTTTGTTTGTCATTGTTTCACCAGCATTAGAAAACAAACATTCACTCAATACTGATGTTGCTACAACAAAGAGATAATGTTGTGTGTATTTATACCGACTAGGAAATAGTCTGTAAGTTTCATTTCTTCCCACTATGAAAATGGGTTGCCATTTGGAAACTTTACAGTGTTTGACAAGTAGAGCGAGACTTTGTCACTACCGTGCGTTTTATTTTTCTTTGTGATGTTCCCAGAAGTGATATTCCTGTGAAACGCTAGCTGAAGTTCTTCTTCCGATTCAGATGGGCTACTTAGTTGCTTAGGAACCATACCTTTTAGTTTTTGTGTGGGGCTGTGCGGGAGCGACCATTGGCCAAGTATAGCGAAATGCGCGCCAAGTACAACTTTATTACAATGAAATAGGGACCTAAAACAAACTCTTAGAGGTGAGATTGCCTATTCTAAGACTGATTTTGTTTGATTTTTCAATGCTACCAGCTTGACGTCAACGGGAAATTAATTTCGCAGGCGCGACTGAGTGGCGCAGCAGGGATGATGCATTTGGAATTTAACACTCGGGTGCGTTTCGATACTTTCGATTCGATACAAGTACTTTTCTTCCGATACCAAGTAAGTATCGAATGAATTAATTCGAATATGAAAAGTACTCGGTATCGAAACAAAGTATCGAGTACTTACTCGTATTTACTTGTATCGGATCATCACTACAAGCCCCCCCAAAAGGTTCTACGTCGACCCCCAACATTGTGATTTTGTAGACCTTTCTTTCTTTTTTTTTTCGTTATACAGATTTGAGGCCCCAGGAGACTATAAAAACTACCTCTTGCCTGACTCAAGCCCCCCCACCCCCAAAACCTAAATCCATTTAGGGCAAGCCCTCCCCAACCAAAATCCAGTCAAGCCAAGCCCCCCCCCCCCGAAACGGAAGTCCCGCTCAAGCCCCTCCCAAACCAAAATCCTGGATCCGCCCCTGCAAGCTCCCCTATTGATACAGTAGAGCCACTCAGTGGCAGTAATGGTGGTAATAGCAAGATAACATCACACCAACTTACTGGTATCCTATCCTACATATATAATACCCTCGAAATAGTTTCCTGATCAACTTCCTACCCTGTCTAAAAACCTTCTTTATCTTTGTGCCGACGGGAGATTTCAACGCTAGTCATCAGTACTTAGATGACACTCAAGAAAACGTTAAAGAGCAGCAATTATTCCAACACAGAAAACATATGCAGGCTGCAAGTAGTTTGATCGACATTTATAGGACCCCAAGAACAATTGATCCCCAAGGTGAGTTTGTTGTTAACTGTGGTGAGTTAAATGCTTTGAGTCTCTGTGCCAAAGGAGCCGCAGTGTCACGGTACGACAAACCCGTTCCCGGACACCAATCATTCCGCCACGTTCACTTGCTGATACTGCACCCTTTGACGTGGACGTCGACGAGGCATTTATTCGAACGTTTCCTCTTCGTTTGACGGCTCCGCACCAACTGGGCATTGTAACAATGTCTGCTCAAGGCGACAAATATGTTGATTCCTTCCACGATAAGCGAAATCTGCATGGACTGTCTTACTCTGCAATTCACAAAATTGTGGGTGGCAGAGGGTGCTCAGCACCAAAGCTAATCTCTTTGTTGTGCATTCCAATCCCTAATGGTACGAGGGAAAAAAGAATTCATATAAGAATCATTGCGGCACCTTATTTCTCTAATCTTATCTTTCCTGTCATTCTGGCTCAAATAGGTTGTTGGACGAAGTATTTCAGTACACTCGTAAATGAAAGTGGGAGTACACATGTTTATCAATAAGTTTAAACGAAACGTGTGTCGTCTATCTGCCAGAGACTCCCAGCCTAGTCTACTAATCAGTTCTGTGACGCTTTCATAAGTACTGTAGCAAGCGGTCACGAATCGAGCAGCTCTTCTCTGTACTTTCTCTATACTTTCGATCAACTCCTTACGAAACGGATCCCAAATGGCACAACAATACTCCATATGTGGACGCACAAGAGGTTTGTACGCTATCTCCTTTGTTTGTTCATTACAATTTTTCAAGATTCGACCTATGAATCGCAGCCTAGAATTAGCTCTACCTACTAACGAATTAATGTGTATATCCCATTTCATGTTCCTTTATACTGTTACTCCCAAAAATTTCATACAATCGACCATATCAATAACTGAATTGTTTAACTCGTATTTCTGAACAATTGGATTCTTCTTGTTAGTTATGCTCATTGTCTTGCACTTTTTACAATTTAGCGTAAGTTGCCACTCAGCGCACCATGCCAAAATAACATCCAGATCATGCTGCATTTCGAAGCAATCGGCCAAATTCCTTAATTCCCTATAAATAACCGCATCATCAGCAAACAATCTAAAAAGGCTTTTCACTTTTTCTCCGAAATCGTTTATAAAAATTAAGAAAAGAAGTGGTCCTATTACACTTCCTTGAGGTACACCCGATGTAACATCTAAATTAGAAGAATTTTCTCCTTCAACGGCGACATACTGCAACCGACCAGCTAGAAAATCCTTTATCCATTCACAAAGCTGATCCGATATACCGCACGCTCGAAGCTTCGCTAAAAGGCGGTTGTGTGGCACAGAGTCAAAGGCTTTCTGAAAAACCAAAATAATTGCATTTACTTGTGAACCTGCATCAATAACTTTCATTACATCGTGTGTAAGTAGGACCAGCTGTGTTTCACATGATCTTTTCTTCCGAAATCCGTGTTGATTTGTTGTAAGCAAATTATTTTCATCTAGAAAATTCATAATGTTGGAGCATATAATATATATGGAGACACATTCGGCAAGGGTCAAGATCGTAGAAGAACTTACTAATGTCATTTATTTCCCCATTGCGGTGAAAACAACAACATTCACGTTAGTGTGTTCGACCTGTACGGATTTTAGAGGATAAAACTATTGCTCTGAGACTATATATATGATGAATGGTCACTCGTTATAACGCGAAGCGCCAAACTCATACAGTTGTCAGTTGTGGATCGACGGTGAAACGGTTAGTACTTGCTAACGTGCTTTACCTATAGCCGTTAGGTTTTACTGTAAAAAAAAAAATGGATGAATTGCTTGATATTACTTCCTTTGGGGAATTTAACGAGTTGGTGACGCGCAAACAGGTTTTGAGTCATCAGTCTAATAGGCCAACCATATTTAATAACAATGATGAAATTCGGATACCTATTCAGAACCAAGATACGTATACAGTGCTGTACGAAAGTTACTTACATACTGGAGGAAGAGTTGTCAAATCAGATGGAGCAGAAGCCACTATAGCTCTGGCCAAATATTTTGGCGGGTGGCGTCAAATGCACCGTTGCCAAGCCATGCGCGTAACAGTTTTATTCACCTCTTTACTTGTAGTAATAGTTTGTAACGTGTTTTAAGTAATTTATGATCACTATTCTGTCATAAAATATTGATGCATTTCATTTCGTTAAGAAAGTTATGCATTGCAGATGCGTTTAATATAATTGGAAGTTTCAAAAGACCTGTTATTTATTATTCTATTATCTGCGCAGAAAAATAAAATTCTCGACAGACTAAGGAAACTTATGGAAATACTCTTCTTTTATTTGTGGCTAAAAGTTCAAGTGTTAAATTTTATTTTCAATTTGTATATTTATAACTTAATTCAAAATTTTATTGTTATCCTCTGCACTGAAAAACTTGCATAATTAACGACAAAATTATCTGTTTATATATTACCACTCATTCGTGTACTGTCCTCCTAACAAAGGACTGTCGCTAAGCTTTGTTAGAGTGCTGTATTGTTTCATATTTTTCTTTCAAGAAACAAACGTAGGTTATTTTCCCTCACGACACACGCTCTGGACAATTCTCAAACCGACATCACAAGCTGCAGCGCAAATAGCCTGTCCATTCCCTAATTTTTTCGCAATATAGTTGTTTTTTGCGGTAACAAATCACTTCAGTTTTTTATTTCATTAATATCAAGTACGTCCATATTTTTCAAGTTTTTTCCTACTAGCGTACATGTAGAAGACAAAATTTCACTATCATTGTCCACAAGAAGTTTGAAATATTTATATACATTGTGAATGATAGATTTACTCTGTTGTCTGCTTCAGCCGCGGTGGTTCTGCTGTCGATGACTTGCGTCTTGTTGGGAGTCGTTAGTTCGGGAACACCTGGAATAGGAGAATAAGTCTCTTCCTAAGTATCCATTTTTAGTAGCAAGATTCTCTTGCCAAATTTCCCTAATTATAAGTTACTGCACTTTCTGTTCGGTAAAATTATTACACTAAATTACTATAATTAATAAATAACCAAAAGGAATTATTTAAATCGCACGTAAAAATCGTAAATCGCTAAAATTCAAAATATCCTCTCTCGAGCAAGGTCACACTCACACTGACACTTCCGATTCTCAGGTTCACACATTTTTTGTGAAAGGGAGGTGGAAGGTTTGGGGGTGGGTAGCGAGCTGCTGCCGCTTGGACTAGGCAACACAGGCCGCACAGCGTTGCGATTTTCAGGTGATAGAAAGAGAGCGCATCGCGAGATTGTCCCAAAGTATGGCAATAGCGCTTTCACACTGACCCGCCAATTAATCTGGCCACAGCTATAATTCACTACTAACATCTAATGCATTCGCGTTCCTATTTGAAGAAGTACGGTTAGAACTTAATGGACTTGAAATTGACCAATACAGAAGCACCGTGGAGACTCTTTATTTCTTCTAATCCTCAACAAATTAGTGTGTAGAACAATGCGGGATAGGGTCCACGAGATCTTTCGATATGTTTATTCTGTTGGGTATGATTTTCGGTTTTTGTGAAGACTTTAAAAGGATACTTGCCAATGTAAAACAAGAACTAGTACTGATCCATGGTAGAGACGATATAAATTAATAAATACCAGCCAATCAAAATCCCCAAAAGAATAAATTCGTCATCAGTAAATTCTCATGTATGAAGTCTCTAGTGCAAGTATATGAATGGGAGAAACTAGCATTGCTTAAAATTGTAGATATTGGGAAACTTCTACGCATTTATTTCAGACTTTTGGACCTGCTGGAATATCAATTTCTTCCAATAAGTAAGAGCCAAATTAGGTCTTTGAAGTTATCAATTCAACTGGAGAAACCTAGATCGTGGTTATGGGATTACATACAAACAGAAAAAGCAACGTGGAAGCAAGTGTAGTTGAGTGTAACCAGTGCAATCTTACTAATGTAAAAGTGTTTCTAAGTGATGATGTGTACACGTATGAGTATTTGAATTTAGACTTTAAGACAAACAGAACCACAGTGCTGTACGACACATATACAATATTCCAACAATCTTACTATGAACGAGATCATCCTTCGCCGCTACTAAAATGGGAAGAATTTCTCGCAACTGCATCTCTTGCCGCTATTCACTGCTCACAGCAAAGGACTCAGTGCAGACTGGACTTACTGGTATGGAGTTTGATAACAGTGAGAATTTTCCTGCCTACACGTCTAAATATTGTTTGATCTTTCACGACCGTGTTGTGGAATAGGTACTTCTAATAATTGTTGTGCGGAAGCACACATAAAACAGGATAGCACCATTCATCACCACTCATTATCATGACTACCATCTTTCTGGTCGCAGGGAGATTCAAGACGAGAGACGGTTTGTTTATTTTCAAAGAAGCTGCTATGTGTGTAGAACAATCAGACAACATTATGGTACAGCAACACTTTGCATCTAAGTATCGTCACCAAGTAGTGAGGCGATGATGCAAATGTTAGGTGGTTGATACATAATTACCATTGAACACCCAGGAATACTACTGGTATAACCTTCAGGAAACTATGTGCTGTTCTGCATTCTATCACTAATCAGCATGGTGCAATTATACGCGCTAAAAGATGGGAGACTGCTCGATGTTTACAGAACATTATCTGGAAGAAAGTCTGCTACTATATACAAGATTTAGGATGTCAATCTCTACGAGAACTCAAATAAATAAATAAATGTTTGATAAAACTTTATAAAGGATTTTTTTTTTTTTTTTTTTGTAACTGTTTAACGTCCCTTTTTAACAACGTGGTCTTTAGAGACGGGAAAGGATGGGGGGCAAGGAATGGGAAGGAATTCGGCCATGGCCTTTTGAAGGAAGCATCCCGGCATTCACCTGGAGTGATTTGGGGAAACCATGGAAAACCCAAATCTGGATGCCCGGACGGGGATTCGAACCGCCGTCCTCCCGAATGCGAGGCCAGAACGCTATCCGTTACACCACCACGCTCGGTTTTATAAAGGGTGTTTATTTTATAATGTTATATGTGCTGTTAAATAATGCATTTTTAATTGCTCAATGGTGGGTGAAATAAAAAATAACCAAATCAAATACAATGTATTTTTATTTATATTTTTCACATAAAAACATCCAAATTCTTAGTTACTATATTATTAAAATCAACTGAAGCTAATAAATTTGTAAATTAAATGAGTAGCATATACAACAGTAGGAAGCTGAAAAGTCTCTTGAGTCACATAAACATTAGATATATGCGTATCAACCAGTTTTTGCATCGTGACCATGTGACAGTCATGTAACACGTTACTAGCTAGAATGGCCACCAACATTTTATCCAGGATCATATTTCTGACGTTTTATATTATATTAGGCAATACTAGAAATTTTTATACTCCATAAGTTCTTGTATTAGTAGGGTATAGTCCAATGATCAAACGTTAATCATTTGAGCTGCATAAACATCGTTAATATAAATATCAATGTGTTTTACCGCAGTAGCAATATGATAGTCATGAAGCACTTTACTAGCTAAAATGTCCATAATTCCGTAGTATCTTGCAACTAGGTAACCCCATTTTGTTCTTGACGAGCAAGCCATCGGTCATTGCAGGCATCGCGGCGATGATGTTTCTCCAAGATGAATCGCCGAAGAAGATACTCACTTGCAGGATTAACATTGGTATTAAAACATTTTCACCCCAGCCACCGGTCGGCAGGGGATAGTGTGCTCGCCGAGTGGATCGTCGTTCTGGGCGCTGTTGAATAAATCGACTAATATGTCTAATACTTGGAGCACCACGTTCCATTCTTCATAAGTTAGTATAACTTTAGTGTTGTGCCCCACTTTTCTAGCACTACAACAAGTACAAAATCAAGCTCAAACGCTAAACCTATAGTCAAACGTTTTGAATCCCTTCCTAAGGGATTACTTCTTTTATTGCACCCGATCCTATTTTAATCCACTATCACTGCTATCATTTCTGCTACACACAATGTATTTTGTCTTGCTTTGGTTTATAGTCCAAACTCTTTCTTCAGTATTTTACGCATTATATTTAGTAACTTCTCAGTATCGTCAGTCTTTTCTGCTAACAGGACATCAACATCATCAAACCGTAGCATACCTTTTTTTCTCTTTGAGGACTTACGCCACATTCAAATGCTTCTTTTACTTTCTTTCCTGTTTCCTCTACATGCAAATTGAATACGAATGGAGATTAAAACCTTGTCTCACACCTTTTTAACTGACTTACGTCTTTTATAATACTCTACTTTTATTATAGCTACTTGATTCTTATATAGATTATGTAGTATTTGTCTATCGCGATATTGTACACCTGACGTCATTAAGATTTTGAACATCTTGTCCCATTTAACATTATGAAAAGCTTTTTCTAAATCAATAAATGCCATGAAAGTATCTTTGTTTTTCTTCATCCGTCCTTCAAGCATTAATGTTAAAGTCAGAATTGCTTCTCTTGTACCGCGGTTTTCCTAAACACTATCTGATCTTCACGTACTATCTTTTTTACTATCCTTTCTATTGTTCTGGATATTATCATGGAAAGTAATTTTGAATCATGTAACGTTAGACTTATAGTGCATTAATTCTTAAATTGTCAGCTTGCGCTTTCTTTGAAAGTGCGAAGATGATACTTTTATTAAAATCAATTGGGATATTTCCTGTTTTGTAACAATTAGATATCAGTTTGAATAATCTTACTCTCTTATAGATTTTGGGAATAAATTTAAATCAAAACTGCCTTATTTGATTTTAGATCTGTCAAATTATTTTATTAAAACAGTATCTCCTAAGTCATTAATGTCAATATCGTCAGCTTTTAGAAGTACACTGTTGTTTTAATCATCCTAATCACATAGTTTCTTTATGTATAGTTCCATCAGCTATCTCTGCCGTTTCTCCGAAATCTTGTTTGATGTTTCTAAAGGCCACATCTACTATTCCTACGACCACTTACTTTGCTTCTTCTTCGCGCTTTTCTTGAAACCACTTTTCTTTTCCTTTTTTGCATTTCCTGTTTATTTGATTTCTATAATGTCTGCTTCATACTGAGCATTTTTGTGCCCTCTACTCTTATATGTCAAATCCAAAATTTCTTCTGTGTTCCAAGGTTTTCGGGTGGCTTCTTTCCTAAAAACCTAATGGTTCTTCACCATCTTTGATTATTGCTCTCTTTAATGCATTCCAATCGTTCTCATTTGAACTCCTTTCAGAGTTATTTCTTAGATTCACGTCTTCCATCTCTGCAAAATTATCGCTCAGTCGGTTTTGCTTGATTATTATCTTGAATTTCATCCTGCACTTCATAACTATCAGCTTATGGTAAGAGTTTTGTCAGCTCATAGGTATACTTTACAGTCTATAACCTGATTCCTGAAACACTATTTCACCATGATATAATCTAGCTGATATCTACCTGTATCTCCTGGACGTTTCCAGTTGTATATTCTTCGTGAATGATTCTTAAATAGTGTGTTCGCCACGACTAGTTTCTATTTTTTACAAAATTCTAACAACCTGCTTCCTCGCTCAATTCTTTCTACTAGACAAAGTCTTCGTGTTCACCCATTACCGCATTCCAGTACCCATGATTATTAGATTTTCCTCCCCCTTTATATATTGGATTAATTCTTTAATTTTACTGTACATTTACTCTATTTCTTCATTATTTTCCTGTGACATTGGTATGTACTGCTGTATTAATGTGGTTAGAATGGTCTTAGTTTCTACTCTCATAAAAGTAATCCTGTCAACGAACTGTTCATAATAACTGACCCATTTTCCCGCTCTCTTGTGCATTGTAAATCCTACAGCAGTAACTCCATTGACAGCTTTTGTGCTAAATATTCTACGATCCCCAGGGCAGAAATCCTTTCCACCATTTCACTTAATCTTACTGTTCCCAACAATATCTAACTTAAGTCATTACATCTCCCTTTTCTAGTTTTTTAATCTACCTGCCCTATTCAGACTTCTAACATTCCACGCTCTGACTCGTGGAATGTTTCTGTCCATTCTGATGACTCCTCCCTGAGCAGTCCCTACCTGGAGATCCTATTAAGGAACTATTTGACCTCCGGAATATTTTACCCAGGTAGAAGCCATCATGATATATGTAATTTGAGAGGATTATATGTCCTCGGAATACCCTTTGGGTCTTTATTTCAGTGGTTTTCCGTTTAGTTCTGCATCCCCATGCTTTTGATCATTTCTGATTCAGCCGCTTTTATGGGCCTTTTTCAACCCCAAGGGCAAGAGGCTGCCCTGGACCGCTCCTTGCTTTTCTCCTTCCTTTCGGAGGCCGTTGACAAGCAGAGGGTGATTCCGTGTTCCCTTTTAATTATGTTCCTTTTAATTTTTCTGTCCGTGTTAAAATATTTATTTTTAATTTTGTATTATAACATGATTTATATTATTTATTCGGAGGAACCAGTGTCATGTATATACTGTTTTGTGTGAAAAACTTATTATGAAATCGTTAATTTTAACATACCAGTTCAACAAATATGGCGAAGTTTATACATAAGGTTTGATTTCAAACCATTAATTTTTTATATGTTTGTGTATCTGGCCAAATGGTTGTAAACCTCGAAGGCCACAGAAATTAAAATTTATGAATGCTTTGTTGCGTTACATTGAGATAAGAATTAAAACCGCTATTAATTTCTTCTTTATCAGGACGAAAACTAATTGGTATTTCGGTGAGCGCCTTTTATTACGATCGTTGTAGTATTTTAATGTACAGATCGATTGCGGTATAGCTCTATTAAAATGTAATGACTTCGTTGTTATTCCACTCCGTCAAATGTTAACGGAAAGCGGCCAAGGCGGTTTGATACTATTTTAATAAAATTTATTTGCAATGCTCGAACTATAAACTTGAGCGTGGACAAACAGCCACTTCGAATGCGACTGTATAAGTGAATAACGAGAATTTATGAAAGAAAGTAAAAAATTTATGTTCATGTTTGTAAATGTATTATTCCGCCAACTCCCCAACGAACTAGATAATTGTTAATAATAATAGACTTAGTTAAGAAGTTTTTCTTTTGATGGTGTATAAAAGAAACAAAAAAGTGTTATTTTATTTTTGTGCACTGATTATGGTTGTTTAAAAAAGAATCTTCCTTATCAGAACGATGATAGCTGAATAAAATTGCTTCTTGGGCAGAGCCACAATTTTACTACTCCTTAATAGTTAGCAGCTTCAGTGGCAAAGTTTAGTCTGAATATTAGAAATGTTCAGCTTTCTCCAAACATCTTCCTTTGAGAACTGAAGCCACTTCCAGATACATACATCGGTAACAGTCATTTGAGATATCACTGCTTATTGTCTCTCAATTAATTTAAAAGCACCGCAAACTAAATACGCTGTAAAATAAACTGTTCACAAGCGTTGTTAGAATCCCCAATTTTAATTTGTTTAATTGCGATTTTTCCAACACACCATTTACCCCTACTTGTCTATTTCTGCCCTCTATGAATATTAATGTTAAATTCTTTCAGCCTAGTAGTAGTGGAATGGTTTCATGGGCCCTAACGAAGGATGTTATATTAGGTTTTCTATTGTTATGCAAATTAGACAAATAGAATTCGGCTACCATGGGGGCACAAATCAGTACCTGGGTGAATCTTTATATATAAAGATGAATGTATGTTTGTTTGTTTGTTGGTTTGTTTGTTCTTCATACAAATCCACAGTTTTCATCTGATCTCGATGAAACTTTGCACACTTATCCTTTGAAACAAGGAGAAAGATACTGTCTACATTTCGTTGCAAAATTATCTGTATAAATAACACATGTTGTCTCATAACTTCGAAATGCGGCTATAGGCAGACACGTTGGATGTGGACGTCTCCAGACGTGTAGTGAACTGGCAGCTCAATGGCTAAAGAGCTTGCTTACGAAAGTCGTGGTCTCCGGTTCAAATCTCCGTAAAAGCTAAGATTTTTAAAAATTGTTTTTCATCGTAAGAGTCAGGCCTGGGCCGTAGGTTATTTGGATTGAATGTTAAACTGTAGATGTTATAAAGTTAGGGGTGCAATGCGAGGCAATTCGTAGGTAGTCTTGCAATGTTGTAGGTGTACACTTTATTACGTTATAATGATCCCTCAGGTGTTCGCAGTCAGTGTGTGAGTGTGAACCACAGTAATATTATTTTAAATACGGAAGTAAGTCTCTGTCTTTTTGTTACGTTTTGACGACTAAATGGCTATATCGTTGTGATGGAATTTTATAAGGAAATCTGTATGAATGGCACAGGATATTTTTTCCAGTATGATTAACAGTTGGAGTCACGAAATTTTGAAATCTTATCGAATAATGACAGAAATATGTTGGAAATTGATTCTCTTCAAGAGGCAGGTTCGACGGTAGAATGATATAGTGATAGCTTTCCTGTCATATTATGCCGACTCGATATTGTTTGGGACCAATCCTTCGTTACCAACAACTTTTTATATTTAATTCTGGCAAAAAAATTCTTAATCCACGCGTACGAAGTCGCGGGTACGAGGCTAGTGTTTGTATAATTGTGTATATAGTATACATATGATTGAAGAGGAATGTACCCTTTATCCCGTATCTACTTAGTAAATATGTATAGTACACCGCTTAGGACACTGGAAATATTAAAAAAAGCTGCTGAATATATTTTTTTGATGCTGTAAATTGATACTGTACAAATGATGTATGTACTCAAAAAAACGTAGTTGCTGTACAAAGTGCTGTACATACTTTAAAAAAACTGTGCAAAGTTAATTATTTTGCATTCAGTGCACAGTTGATTTGTATCGAGTGCATAGGTATAACTATAGAAAATCAATGCTGTAAGTAGCCCGATAAATATGGTAAAATAGAAGAGGTGTAAAGAAAAATCGCTGCTGTATATAGAGTGTACATTTGCTGAGCGATATGAACATTTCCAGTGTATGGAGTCAGCTGAGAAAGAAAAGAACATTGTGCTGCGGCAAATTGTAAAATCATAGGCAGTAAGTCAGCTGAGCGATTTGTTCATTTGCTTTGAAAAAAAAAAATCCTTGTAAAAAGTTGGATGCTGCAGTACCGAATGTACACACTTTATCATTATTCTTGGCCGCCGCTGAAAAATTCTATCACTCTTATCTTGCACAATCCTACATCAATGTCATCCCAGGAAACAGTAACGCAATACTGGCTCGTCAGTATTGCGTTACTGTTTCCCGGGACGACATTGATGTAGGATTGTGCAAGATAGGAGTGAAAGAATTTTTCAGCGGCGGCTAAGAATAATGATAAAGGGTGTACATTGTAAAATTATTACTGAGCGGTAAAATAGAATAGGCGTTCAGAAAAAAAAAAATCATTGTTTTATGTGAACTGTAAATTTGCTGAGCGATATGCTCATTTGTTTTGTACAAAGTGAACTAAAAAAATAAGCATTGTAAAATAGCATACAGAGAACCAGTGCTGTACATAGAGTGATATGTTCATTTGCTTTGTATAAAGGTTGCAGCACCATAATTGATTATAGACGGCACTTTATTTATAAAATCTATTGTTCATCAACTGCTACAAACGGGGCTTAGGGGGCATCCACAAATTACGTGAGGTGTTTTTCCGGATTTCTGGACCCCCCCCCCCCCTGGTGAGATTTCGTGAGATCTGGCCGGATCCCCCCCCCCCTCTGGTGAGATCTGGTCCGTGAGAACCCCCCTAGAAATCGCCCTCGAAACTTTTGTAGATATTTTTTTTTTTAGGTCACACCCTAACTTTTTTGACGAAATACCCTCCTAAAATCGACTTTGGCGCAAATTGTAGACCTTTTTTTTGGCTCTACTATCCCCAAATTTTTCGCAAAATCTCACGTGAGATTTCCGTAGACCCCCCCCCTCCCTCCTGGTGAGATCTGGTGAGATTTCGCCGGACCCCCCCCTATTTTACCTCACGTAATTTATGGATGCCCCCTCACCCAATCTCGCGCTCATTAACTCCTTCACAGTCCCATACAGAGTATCCAGACCCAGCGAAAGCATCCATTATGAAGTGGGCCCGAAACAACTACCCGCCATTACAGCGGGGATGGTGAGGCTAGGCACACTTCACCACCCATATAGGTGCCCGCGGGGATCGACGGGGACGCGGTGCCTGCCACGGACCAGGCCGAAGAGGAAACCTGACCGCATAGCCAGAGCCTCTCTGCTAGTCCCACCCGGCCCCCGCGGAAGCCGTAGCTATCAAACACAGCGTTGGCCTGCCCTCAATGCACATTCCCCGCATCCGATCGAAGGCGCGAACAACAACGACGGGCAACAGGTTCCCGCACTACGGGCCAGGCTCCTAGTGTACGTTCCTCCGCACCCGACCGGCACTCCAAGTTGGGCAGCTCCGACGGGCACAGCTTTCCGCGCACTCGTCCAAGCTTCGCAGAGCACCATCGCAGCGCACGCTCACGCCACAGCACACGAAGTACCACGGCGTTCACTGGTGGTGCTGCCACACGCAATTCAGATGTTCGGACCCGCGCACTACAAATCTCCGCATATATAGAGGATGTATTGTGACAGCAAGAGACAGTGCACGTCGGTGGCAGAGAGCACTACTTTCCCATGATCACCAGGACCACGAGCCGCAGCGACAGTCAAACCCGACATGCCGGAGACTTTAGGCCATAGACGAACATCCATGACATGGCTGCACCTTCAAAGTCGCGCGCTGGTTTACCTGTAAAGTACGTCGAACCCCATCAGAGTCGCGTCACGTCTCTGCGCCCAAGGTCTTACCGCCGGGAGTGGTGGAGGGGGGGAGACAAGTCCCCATCCCCCGCCACGCCATCGGACTTACAGCCAAGGGCGATGGCACTGAGGCACCACCTTCCGTAACTGCATTGTGGCGAGTCTTCACCAAGCAGGCACGTAGACACGCTACCGTCGGCCGGGAGTGCCAATCCGCCTGATCACTGACGCCTGCAGCAGCGACCTGCGAGAACCGGAATTGACCACCACCATTGTCAGATAACGCCAGCTTACCAATATCGTCCGTCGACTCCCATCAGGGTCGCGTCACCTCCCTGCACCTTAGGTCCTACCGCCGGGAGCAGCAGAAGAGGTAGGAGCCCTATAATCCATATCCGTCGGTCTTACCGCCTACGCGATGGCAATGGGTGCATACCTGCAGGAGGGTTGCACCACTTTCTCCTCACTATGACCCAGGTCTTCCATTATCCAGGATCTACTGGTCCGTCGTTCGTTCCATACCGACGGCAGGGGGAACCGCTTCACCTGATCACCAACGCTCGCCTCAGCAGCAGCTGCAACCGAGTACCGGAATGCGACTACCAACTACAACGACGGACGTCGGCTTACGGGTACCGTGTATTTCCGTTCTGCAAGGTCTCACCACCTTTTTGAGCCCTGACCGATCCACGGGCCGAAGGCCGCAGTGCCGGCACAATCGGAGCGTCGGAAGAGTATGCAATCTCGGCGGCAGGAAGCATCACACCCCTGACAGCACGTTCACGACGTATAGCACCGGTACCGAGCAGCAGGGTCGCTACTTCCTAGAGCCACCGAAGATATTTTTTTTAATGGGGCAGCCCCCAAAACCCACTTCTCCAAGCATGGTGGCCTTCCAGTTATTTATTGCTCGCCTCTACACATGCATTAAGTTAGTAAATCTATAGGTGATCACAGGAACGGGATTGTGATGTATTCCATGCGTGCAGGCGTCCGCCCGTTTACATGGGTCCATCAGTTGAGATAGACAGAAATTTTTGAAAGAAGAGACAGGGCAGAGGGAAAAGGTGCTAGGGTTTTACCCCCGGGAAAAAAACCTCTGCGACAGTTAAGGTGGGATATAAGGGCGGCTGGCTAAGATACTGCCAGTACCGCGACAGAATCTATACTACAGTTGAGGATGATGTAGGTGTTGTTAATTGGTTAGGGTGCCATGCAGTTACTTACCCCGGGAGTGACATGCGGTCTCCCGGTGTGGATGTCCGTGTGGATAGCGTGTTGTTGTGCCTGGCGCGGTGTCTAGCCAGTGTAGTCGCCTGTGGCAGCACGGGTTCCGGCGTCCAGACTGCGACGGTTCTTCCAAGCAGACGTCCAGCGCACGCGACTTATGACGTCCCTGCCACCAGCGGTCACCAGGTTCCCGGCAGGACGACTCGTCGGCATCCGCGTGCCAAGACCGCCAACCACGACGCGACTATACAGCCAACAGGGGATTAAGTGGAGCATCCACCGGCCACATAGCCGAAGTGGTTTCACCGGCTTGCGCCGCAGCGATTTCACTGGCAGCCCCGTAATTCCAGCGTCTCCGCCGCGACGGAACTCCAGTGTCCCCACCAGACGGTACGCCGGTTTCCGCTTATGCAATGGCGTCTGAGCCACGACGGGCCCCTTAGCGCATCCACCAATATCCTCACCATGCATGTTTGCCAGATCACGCTCAGCAGCAGGTCCGCAGCGCCCGCTGCAGGTAGCTCGCTGAGTTCCGTGCCGCCGCTCTGTCGCCAGCGTACATGCCAGGGATGTGGTGAACTTCGCCCGTCCGGCTTGGCTCGCCGCTCCACACAACAGCTATCAGCCGGCAGAGCGAGCCGGTGACCCGTCGGCCCCCCGCTGCCGCGCATCACCCCGCATCACACCACAGCGCGCCCGTTGGCTTTTAGCCAGCGTCTGCACCGCAGCGGTTTGCCCACAGCCACACGGTAGAAACCAACCAGCCAAGATGGCCACCCCAGTGCTTCGGCCGGCGCCACACACTGTTGCGGTTTCCGGTATCCGGTGATTGCTACAGCTGCAGCTGTGCACTGCACGGTTCCCGGTATGCGAAGGTTGAGCAGTGAATACCAGCTTTCACGCCAGGGCGGTGGCCGGCGTTCAATCCACCGCGGGTAGCTAGCGTCCCACCTTGGTGTTTCCGCGAGCATCCCAGCCGCAGAGAGTCACCGATGTACACCCCGAGACAGACACCGGTATCCATGCAGCAGTGGTTGGCCTACGACGCCGCCAGGCCTCCCCATCGTCAACAGGCCTCCATCATCTTAGCGTTGGCTACTGGAAGACCCTAGCACCGAAGACGAGAATGGTGGACACAGCTGACGATTGCTTTTTCTTTCCGAATAGTCCACCCCTTCGCCCCCAGTAGCCAAGGGACTCCACTTGTCGAGGCTGTAGTCGCGCTGCTGCTGCTCCTCGCTGCAGGAGGTCCGCTCCGGTCGGCTGCCCGGCGCGATGTCGGTCGACTGCTCCGCCACCGAAGAGGGCCACACGGGACCCTTACCCAGCGGCCTCGGTCCTGCAGTTCCTCCGTTCTAAAAGTTCCAACCATATCACTTGAACTACAACCCCACTTTCACCAGTGAGCCAACGGCACATGGCCGCCATTCCCCCTCCTCCCCCAGAGCAGGAGGCAGCGGCACAGGGCATCACCAATCTACATAGGTGGTATTGCACAGGGAGCATTCCGGGGAGTGGTGGGGCGCTCCACTTCACCTGACTATGTTCCCGGTCTTCGATGAATTTCATCAGTGGCGGATAAGAATTTTCCTAGCCGGGGCAAAATCTTTAAGTTTTCCACCTGTTCTAACATTATTTTGCCGTCCCCAATGTCGCCATCCCGAGTGAAGCCGTTCCGATTGTCCCAACTCCATTGTTGCCGTCCTATTGTCGCCGCCCGGACCAGTAGGCATTAGTAGTACATTAAAAAAAAAAAAAAAGGTCGCCGCAATATAAATTGCCTCTACCACTAGATCTGGCTTTGACTATGATACACTTGGGGTTTCGAACTTAAATTATGGTGAATTATGTTAAGAAGCTAACATAAATATAGTCGTTTTTAGTAAATTTACCTTCAGCCATAATACAATGGCGTTCGTCGTTTGCTTATTTAATTAGAAAATACATAAAATTTCCGATTTGTAATTTTCATCTTTTACTCCAGTTCGGTCGCTCTTGCATTTCTCAGTGAGCTGAAGCCCGGCTGATGTGATAGCGGTGCGACTCATGCAAGACGAGGATCGCGTCGTAAATGCCAGGGACTCATTTCACGCCGTCCTCAAATTAACGCCAGAGACGTTAATCAGCAGAGCGCCTGCATCGGATGTCCCGATTGCGCGGTCTCTCTTTGGTCCAGGCGGCTCAAAGCGTTCGGCTGGAAGTAATTATCAGCTGAGGCGATAACCGCTCCTCAAAGGCAGCCTAACAGTCGCGGGTAACAGGCCAACAAACTTCATACGGGAACTGGCGGATTTTATACATAGGCACTTCCGTAATTTACGCCCCTTTATACCTTCAGAAATTGCGAGAGTATTGGACATTTTTGTTACATTACAATTTACTGTGTCAAAGTAATAAGAAGTAGAGTTTCTTTGAGAGGATGTTTTGAGAGAGCAAAATAATTGCTGACAGCCAGAATTATTACGCCATGATCGGCAAAAAAGTTTGCAAAACATGTGTAGTGGTGTCGCTTTGGTCACAGATATGGACAATCAAATAGAAGGGAAAAGTATATGCAAATTTCTGGAGTTTTGCTGTAGAGAAAAATGGAGTGACAGAAACAGGAACGGGGAGGTCAGGAAAGGAACAGGATGATAATGATATCTTCTTGCTTTGGACGAAAACTACATAGAAATTTGTAACGCTCTGGTCTCGAAGTTGGGAGGATGCCGGTTCAAATCTATGTCCGGCCATCCAGTTTGGGGTTTCCCGAAATTATTACAGGCAAATGCCGGGATGGTTCCTTCAAAAGATCATGGCCGAATTCCTTTCATATCCTTGCCCCCAGTCCTATACTTGATGTTAACGAGGCTTAAAACCAGAAAAAAGGACCTATAGAAACTGTATACATATGAAGAGCAAGGAAAGAAAACCAGAACGAAAAAAAATTCCTGATTGATAGGAAGATAAAAAAAAAAAAAACGGAGCAAGATGCTTAGGGTAGAAAGAAATGTAGGAAGACACACTGTAATAGTACAATTCCTTACTTATTTATTATTATATTTTCCAATTTCTTGTATCGGGTTAGTATTGTAGGATTTTTATTTACCTCTATACCCAATACCAGATTTAACACTACTGCTGACAATATATTGTGTTTTAACTAGAGTAAAATTACTTCTCTAAGATCAACACACAAGTTTTATTAACTTTCACAAAAAGAAAACATTACCATTTACTTATCTTACTGTTCCTTTTACAATATATTATTCTATTCAAAACATAAGTAATGCAATTCATTTATACTGTTCCTTCTTCTTTGACCTCGAGCTTATTTTCTTGAGTATCCAATTTATAGTTATATATCCGTCTCGCCACGATTGGATCGCCTTATTAATTTCAGCTTCTCAATCCATCTTCTTTTCATCAATTTTTTTTTTAGCAATCAGATATCCTCCTTCACCTCCGTCGGTCTGGTCTGACTTTCACTGTCATTGAAAAACTTTAATGCCAAAGTTACTATATATGACCTTAATTATTTAATTACAAAAACATGCTTTAATAATAAATTACACGATTAGTGAGGACTTGTACCTCACACTCTCCAAACTGTGTCGTATGCTGTCGTAAGCTCTACGAAGACAGAAACTTTTTCGATTTTCTTCTGGTGCTCTACTTCCAAGCAGATGCTCAGGGACGACACTTGATCACTATCCATCTTGTTCAACCAGGATCAGGTCTGTGGTTATTGGATCTCTTCTGCTCAAAATAAGTTTCTCAGATAGCTTCTAATTGATACTGACTAAAGGTATCGGGTGGTAACTTTGTGGGAGGTTTGGATGTTTTCCTGGTTTGAGTAATGAAATGATTTTTGTACTTTTGAATTATGGAACTGTAGACTGAAACAATGCAGCGAAATGCATCTGATCTACAGTTTTTTAGTATTTCGGGATAAATCTAATCTTGCAGCTTTCCCACTTCGAATGATTGTTAAACCTTCATAAATTGTCTTTTAATATGAATGGATGGCAATGTATAGAGTGAGGGTGCGTTTTGCGATTTTCATTCTGATTTAAGCAGAGAAGAATGTAAATAGGGATTCTCGATTGAGGGTCAGGTGATATCCATATCCAAGACCCTCATGCGGTTTCTAGATATACTCACGCGTTACTTTCACTATTCCGTAACGTCACACCGGTCTCTATATATGTATAAAAAATACCCTCAGCACTGACCGACATATATCTACTGAAATGACCAACGAAGCACTTCTTTTGTCATTATCATATAAGTTAAACAGCACTAATAGCAAACGACTCACAGTCGGATTATCATCAAAACATGAGTTTTGACATAATGGAGTCTGAAGAGTGACTTAAGCTGACACAGGTGTTGGACTCAATGTTGGTTTTATTTAGAGACAACCCTGACCACACCCAAACGACTTATCAACTCAACAATCACACCAGCTCCTACACAACTGTGTCGGAGGAGAAAATTATAAGTTTTCACGAATTACAGGCCCCAACGGTGCTGTATACCAAATCGAATCAACATGGCAGACTTCGGTCGACGCTCAAACTGCTGTGACCAACATCATTATAATCACAAGGCTTTGCATCGACTAGTTACGTACTACTACAAAGAGTTTGTGAACACATTAATTGATAAAGTGTAGCAAGACATTTATAGTGCCTCAACACAAGTGCAAAAATTAATTGATGTACATTTTCAAGATGTGAATGTATGTGATGTGCCACACAAACGGCCAACATCAGTACTAAACTAATCGCTTCTAAGGTTATAACTCATTGCATATAAAAAATTTGTTGTTATTTTATGATATCTATAGTATAGTGGAACAAAAATTTGAACACTTTAAACCGGGATATGAAAAATAAATGCAAAAATATGTCATTTTAATTATGTTCTTATTTTATCCACCAATGGGTAATTAAAATCATATTTTTCAGAGCACATATGGCATTACAAAATACGACAATACCGCTGAAAAAAAAAAAAAAAGTTCATCGTTTTGCAGACCTTTCTCCTGAAAGTCTTCTGGAACCACCGCGTCTTCTCCGACCCTCTGACGTATATCAGAGCGTCTTTTTGCTTGGTGATAGCGTGTAGAATAGAACACATCTTCTTGAATGAAACACCATCAGCATTCCAGAGTATTCCATAGTAATACTGTGTCAACCAACTAATACTTGGGTCGACATTGTCACGTGATGGTGACGAGACACAGATACGATGTGTACAGATTACATTGTCAGATTGCATCTTATACACACCAAACTCTTTGAAAGCAAATAAACCATATAGCTTCTTGAAGCCCTGTGCATCATGTTAATGTAATGAGGTGTTTATCACGTCAGCTTTTTTCGTATTACACTAGTCAGAGGAGTGTACTACACAACACGGTCATATAGTATGAGGCAGTGTGCTCTCAAACTCAACACGAATATCAACTGGCCCCATCTTAACTGACTCCTTCCATCGTGATTAGTCAAGTACAGCGACCGGTGCCACTGCAAAAAATTCGCCACGCTTTAACAAAGGAGATGCATGCTGTAGTTCACAGTAAATCTGCTGAAACCTGGCATACATGTCATACAAGACAGCAACCCTAGATTTATTAAAGTCAAGTTGCAGGTTCTCGTATGAAAACGTAAACTTTTATATTGAAGAGATCGCAATGGTTTTGTTTCTTCATTGTGTTTCCTGTTTGTCTGAAAGCCCATAGTCGGATATCAAGGATTCTCCAACTGTGCTGATGTCTTTACAGTGCAAGTGTGTTTGTTATTCGCAGAGAGGAGAGAGTATTCAAACAGTTCCTAATTTCTGAAATTAATGTATAGAAGCTTCTTGCTCTCCACGGCCTTAAGCGAAACACATCTTTCTCTGTCACACACTCGTATATCCTTCCAGACGAGCTTACTGATGGCAAATTTATTCTGAGCAGCTTTCATGCATGAATTAGTGTCATCTCTATTTGGAATAAGTACGAGCCCCTGTTTTACATTGATAACAAATCGTATAAACTCCTTAAAGTGTTTTCCATATTCATTGGTATACTGACATAGAAACAGCTATTCACACCAAATTGTTGCGAGCCGCTTGAAATGTATGCCTGCATTGCGATTGTGATATCAACGTTTAGGCCCATTCACACTATCGGTCAGCTCAGCTCAGCTCAGGTCAGCTCACGATCCAGGATAGCATTCACACTAGCGGTCAGGTCATGTCAGATCAAGTCGTAGACGAGGCCATTTCATTTCAGTTGCTCATAGTGAACAATGCCATTTTCTACCCCAACGTCAATTAAATCGAAATAATTTTGGATCAAGAGCCTAAAAATACGTCAAGATCAAAAAGAGGATGGTTCTGGGTGCATCCAGAGTTTCAAGCGCAAACAGATCAAGAGAAAAAAGAATGCTAACTACCAGCTATGCCGTGCTAGTCGAGTGGTAGGAAATGCTTTTGATATTTTAGGGCTCAAAGATTTCGTATTTATTTTATAAAACTTAATTCTGCTCCAGGATTCATTGATAACATAATTTAACCAACAAGTATTTTGCACAATTATTTACGGAAGGATACAATTTCAAGCCATGTAGAAAGTGAATTTCATGATGAACGAGGGAAACCCTATTTTACATATACTGTTTGTTTGGGTGCCAACGCTCGTACAGAAGCCTTCGATTCAAGAAATAAAATCACTTTTTTTAAAAATTTTAATAATTCGGAAACAGGATTTGTACCTTGGCAGTACTAAAATGGGTAATAATATTTGAATTTATATTAAATTTTGTCGACTTTGTAATAAACAGAAATAACATACCGTTAAAATATTTATTTATTACTCTTTTTTATTGCTTACGAGCATAGTTTTCAGACGTTCGCCGCCCATTTGATCTGATCTGACCTGACCGTTGCTCGTTCACACTAGCGGTCAGCTCAGCTCAGCTCAGGTCTTGACCGTTGTTGATCGGTGGCGGCGCGATCTTCAGTTTGACCTGCCTTGCCCTGACCTGAGCGGACCGCGTAGTGTGAATGCTCCCATTGGATTACGTGTATAGCGATTTTTGACCTGAGCTGAGCTGAGCTGACCGCTAGTGTGAATGGGTCTTTTCTGGCTCTATCTGTTTGAACTCCATTAGGTTCATACCGAATTTCCTCAAACAAAAACGCAAATGCATTCGTCTAAAATCTTGAATTTGTAGGTAATGTTCCAGAGGACTTTATGAATCGACCATCAATAAGCAGGAAACTTTCACATGGAACCGTGTTTGTATCCTGGGTATGTTTGGGTATTTGGATCCCTTTGTTGTTATTATATGTGGTTGCAATATACGGTTGACGTGATAAGAATTGTTGCGTGTCGCTGACTTATCAGATTCGACAGCAGCTGATATATCAAGTATATTACCCATTTTTAACCATATATACGAATGATTGGAGGAACTGTATGTTGGTGGGTGTTAATCGTTTCATTATTGCCCCACGACTAACAACTTTTTGCACAGTTCGCTTCCTATTATACCGTGCACCCATTCTTTATATGTAACCCTGGAGTAATAGTTTTCCCTCTGAAATCCACCACCAGTTCACCTTTATGATCCACAATTCTAATAACGATATAGCTGAGGGTTTCCATCGTGTCGGGGAGGTATATAGCATGTGCAGGTACTTCCATCATCTCCTACCGTGGCGGTACCGTCGGAAAAAGCTCAAGTAGTATGCTCCCCAGTCTATCACTATCGTAAATGCTCGCTCATATACGTATGGTATCAACTTTGAAAATCTGTACAATATCATCCGAGATATAAAATCCTGGCTTCATTACGCATTTCGAAAAGCCGAACAGTGCGCCTATTGAGTTTGGCTCGGTGAAGCCGATTTCCACAGGTGTCCTTATCTCTCACCTGACTGAATTTTTATTCACCTTTAAAACTCCTTACTTTGCTGACTCAAATAATTTGCCAAATCATCAATACCATAACATTTGTGTGTATCTCAATCAACTTCGAGTAACGAAATTTACAGTTTGACTCGTCTATATTGGACTAGAGTTGTATGTTTTAAAGCCCACCAAGCCGATTCGATACATTCCTCGACTCAGACCTATGGGTGGGAAATATTAACAAGTTACAGAGGTTGGACAAAATAATATGAACATCATGCGGTATAGTACGGGTTATTGCATGTTGGCACCACTGCTTCAGTGTGAATACTGCGATGCGCATGTATGGCATAGTTGAGGTGCCAGGTCTTGTAGGTTAAGAGCCAGTGTATTATACTCTTTGTTCTGCGACGGTTTTAACAAGCGATCGGTGAAATGCGTCAGCTCTCAGACTTCGAAAGAGGACAAATTGTTGCAGCTCGGTTAACGGGAGTGTCTGTGACAAAAACAATTGAACTGTTTAACTTGTCACGAGTGACAGTATCCACGGTAATGACAGAATACACAAAACATGGTAAAACATCGTCGGGAAAGAGGAATAGCGGACGAAAACCAAAGTTAATCGACTGAGAGCGACGAACATTAGAAATGATTGTGGTCAGACAACACAAAACTACCGCCGCAAAAGTGACAGCAGAACTCAACACACACCTGAGTAACACTGTTTCGACAAAAAAAAAAAAAAAAAAAAAAAAAAAAAAAAAAATCCTATGGTGAGAGCTCTACAAAGCTAACATTCATGGAAGAGCTGCAATTGCAAAACCCCTTATAACGGCTACCAACGCTAAGCTGCGAAACAAGTGGTGCCACGATCATAAAAAACTGGACACTTGATGATTGGCAGAATGTGGTATGGTCCGATGAATTATCGTTCACATTCTTTCCTACTAATGACCGGGGTTTATGTATGGAGAACACAAAAGAAGACTACTATCTGAACTGCTTGCACCCTACAGTCAAGCTTGGAGGATGTTCCGATATGATTTGGGTGGCTATATCGTGGTATTCAAATGTTCCTCTCATTCACATCACTGGCCGGATGACTGCGAATGAATATCTCGACATCCTCAGTGATGAAGTTCTAGAATACTGCTGTCAGACACTGCCATGTTCCAAGATGATAATGCGCCCATACACAAAGCCAAAAAGGTTCTGTCCTTGTTCGAGGAGCATCAGAATATCATCAAACATCTTCCCTGGCCAGCACAATCGCCAGACCTCAATATAATTGAACAGTTGTGGAGAGTTTTGGAGTAGAGAATAAGGAGCAGATTTCCAGCAAAAATAATTGAAGAAATTGGCGAATGTTTTGGTACAAGAATGGGACAATATTCCGTTGGAAACTATTCAGTCACTCTACAAATTTATTCCGTGCAGCTGATCTACAAGCAAAAGGTGACCCAACACCATATTAATAAATCAACAGTATATAAATGTCAGGTGTTCATTTTATTTTGTCCAACTGCTGTATGACTCAACTATTACCAGTTAAGCAAAGTGTCAAAGACAAGTCGTATTCCTTCCAAGATTCAGACAAGACTACCATCATGTATTTTCATGCAAGAACTTTAGAGTCAAACGTCCACAGACGAGTGTAACATTCTGATGATTTACTGCATTGTACAGTATACGGTTCCCAGAAAAGTGTTGCAGCAGTTCCAGGTAAGTCAGAAAAACTGTCGAAATAATTAGCTACACCTTCCTTATACTTGACGTATGCCACCCAGTGTATTCTACTACCCTCACTGCTATCCAAATTGGCAATACCACATTAACGATCACGTATCTAATTGGTAATCCATCACGCACAAACACACCACGCAAATCTGGTATACCCTCTGCGAACCTTCGATTGTCTACATCTATCATTACCCTCGCCGCATTGTTTTAAAATCCCCACTCACCTTTACGGTAGGGATTCAAATATAGACCTTTACCCGTCTCTAATAACCTGGACGTCGACGAGGCGTAAAACCATAAGTAAAAAAAAGTAAAAATATCTTACTGAAGAGAATTAATTAAACTTTATGAAATACATACATTGTAGATCAAGTTAAATATACACTTTCGAATATTCACTGACAAATCCTTAATAGAGCATATCACTGCTCAAGTAACCCAAGTTTGTCAAATGGACAGACAGAACAGCGTTACAGAATATTTCTGCCGAAGCCTTCGCAGTTCAGTAGCAGAAAGAAATACAATCCACAGCAGCTAAAAATATGTATAGTATGAGACCAAATAAAATGCTTCCACTCTAACTTTGGTACCAACCTCTTTTCCTATTGATTTTAACCAGAAAAATCACTTGTATTAAAGTTTCCCTACTTCACGGGGCAATTTTGGTACATAAACGGCAGAAAATAATCATAATTTGATTTGTAGTTCGATTATTCGAAAGAGGAAGAGTAAGTAGATCTAACAAAATAACTCACCTTATTTTGTTAGATTGGTATCGTTTTCTTTGAATTCTCAAAAAAGTTTAAAAAGTGTACACAAAGTAGCCCCTGTTCATGGTACCATGAGTTTTTCCAGATGACGGGATCATGGCCGATAAGCCAGCGTCAGGATTTGTCCCCGAGCCAATCACGGCACAGCGAGAGAGACGCGACCTGCTCGAGCAGACTCGGTCCCAGCGGCTCCGTGCTGTACAGCCCTTGAAGGCTCCGCCACGGGGATATTTTTTTTCGCGTTCCTAATTACTGCTGTGTAATGAAAACGGCCTAAATGGGCCGACCGAGATTCATTAGGGAC
This sequence comes from Vandiemenella viatica, assembly GCA_031002005.1. NCBI lineage: Eukaryota > Metazoa > Arthropoda > Insecta > Orthoptera > Morabidae > Vandiemenella > Vandiemenella viatica. The sequence continues at coordinate 35,848,651 of CM061918.1, forward strand.
GCCGAGTTAGGCACGAGGCGCTTCTCTGTCTACACAAAAATTATTTAATAAAATAAATTCGCCGCCTCTCAGGGCCTGAGCTGGCCGTCCCCCGCGTGACTCAGCTCGACACTGCGGCGTCCGTTCGACTCCCGTTCGTCCCACATGCTTATGTTATTAACGATACCACATCAGTACCACACGTATCCGACAAATAAGGTGAAACAGGAAACCCATCCTGGTGGACATGTGGCAGCCAGGCCTGGTAGCATACTGGTCGCGAGCAGGCCTCACGTTGCAAGAATCGCCGGTTCGAGTCTGGCCGAGGGCATAGGTCGTTTTAATTAAGTATTGTCTCTGTCCTGTGTTGTCCCCACTGAGAACGATGATGACGATAATATATAAACTTCAAGAAACAAAGAAATAAACTGGTAGCTGTCTGTATGGCTGACATGGACGAAAGCAATTTTTATTATTATTACTAGCGAATTCTCCCAATAAATGGAAGACGTTAAGCAAATGACCGAATCAAGTTTTCTTTGATTTTTTCTTGCTGTTCCAATAGTTTTTCATTCTTTCCGAGAAAGTTTGCTTGCGTTATTCCGACCACTTTGGTCTGTTTTTTTTTTTGGTTGCTCAGTTAAACTTCTCATTTGTCTGCTTTGTGTCTGAGATGTCTATTGCTTCGATGTTTGCAATTTTAAGACCCTTCTGTATTTCATTCAGCCGAGGTACTGGATTTTTAACTGAAGTTACATTTAACTATTATATTTTCTGTCAATGGATTTTCTGACAACCTCTTAAGGTGACCAAAGAATTTCATTTGCCTTTTCTTGATGTTAGTTTCAATGTTTTAAAATTTTTCTATTATTTTTATTGATTGTAGTCTATAACCATCTTTAGTGAGTCTTGCTGCTAGAATTTATTATTTGTATATACATTTAATGTGGCTCAAGCAGTGGCATTAGATTCAGTAGGACACATGTTTGACCCTCTATTCGGTAGTCTAGATTTTGGTTCTTCACGGTTTTTCGTAATCGCAGCAAGCTATTGACGGGATGATTCATTCAAAAGGGCCATGGTAGTCTACCCTCACATTTCTAGTAGGGATTCCTCTTCCAGTCATAATAAACAAGAGTGATGAAGCGCTACATAAAGAAACGAAAAGGATGTTACTTCTATTAAATTAATTGAAATTGTGATAAAGGAATTGTTCGCAATCTATTTTTAGCCCGAGGACCAGTAAACTGACAAATATAATGCTTCAGATCATTAACTTATATGGACCCAATTTTTTACTTATTTTTAAATTATTAACAGTTGGATCATATTTTATTGTACCATTATAATAAATCTAAAACCATGTTTCGAATTTCTACCAAACCACAGTTATGAAACTGGAAATGAACAATCAAACGTTACTTACATATTGACCATACTCTTAATATTTAGCAACCAAATGAATAAGTATCGTCCTAATAAAGCTTGATGATAACCTTACCGGGTGTCGAATAACTGAAGGAATAAGTGATCACAATGCAGTCCTGATGGATACAAGGGAATTCCGTAAACCAGTGGCAAGAATTGAAAGGGGAAATAGATACAACTATAAAAATGTACAGAACTGAAAATACGGAGCTCCATCTCAGTCTTTAACACTGGTAGCATGCCGCAACAGCGTGTACGTGAACCGTATGTGCAGTTGACGGACTTTGAGCGAGGGTGTATAGTGGGCATGCGGGAGGCCGGGTGGACGTATCGCCGAATTGCTCAACATGTGGGGCGCGAGGTCTCCACAGTACATGGATGTTGTCGCCAGTGGTCGGCGGAAGGTGCACGTGCCCGTCGAATTGGGTCCGGACAGCAGCGACGCACGGACGCACGCCAAGACCGTCGCATCCTACGCAGTGCCGTAGGGGATCGCACCGCCACTTCCCGGCAAATTAGGGACACTGTTGCTCCTGGGGTATCAGAGAGGACCATTCGCAACCGTCTCCATGAAGCTGGGCTACGGTCCCGCGCACCGTTAGGTCGTCTTCCGCTCACGCCCCAACATCGTGAAGCCCGCCTCCAGTGGTGTCGCGACAGGCGTGTATGGAGGGACGAATGGAGACGTGTCGTCTTCAGTGATGAGAGTCGCTTCTGCCTTGGTGCCAATGATGGTCGTATGCGTGTTTGGCGCCGTGCAGGTGAGCGCCACAATCAGGACTGCATACGACCGAGGCACACAGGGCCAACACCCGGCATCATGGTGTGGGGAGCGATCTCCTACACTGGCCGTACACCTCTGGTGATCGTCGAGGGGACACTGAACAGTGCATGGTACATTCAACCCGTCATCGAACCCATCGTTCTACCATTCCTAGACCGGCAAGGGAACATGCTGTTCCAACAGGACAATGCACGTCCACATGTATCCCGTGCCACCCAACGTGCTCTAGAAGGTGTAAGTCAACTACCCTGGCCAGCGAGATCTTCGGAACTGTCCCCCATTGTGCATGTTTGGGACTGGATGAAACGTCGTCTCACGCGGTCTGCACGTCCAGCACGAACGCTGGTCCAGCTGAGGCGCCAGGTGGAAATGGCTTGGCATGCCGTTCCACAGGACTACATCCAGCACCTCTACGATCGTCTCCATGGCAGAATTGCAGCCTGCATTGCTGCGAAAGGAGGATATACACGGTACTAGTGCCGACATTGTGCATGCTCTGTTGCCTGTGTCTATGTGCCTATGGTTCTGTCTGTGTGATCATGTGTTGTATCTGACCCCAGGAATGTGTATATAAAGTTTCCCATTCCTGGGACAATGAATTCACGGTGTTCTTTTTTCAATTTCCAGGAGTGTATTTCAGAGATAGCTTCATCAAATAGAAGAATAGCAGAAACGCGGTAGGGTCGAAGAGGGAAGAGTTCAGGAAGGTAATAAAAAATGTTAAGAAATATTTATTCCAAAACAGAAAATAAAGACAAGTTCAGAATACACATACTAAAACAGGAAGTGAGGAGGATAAAGAGGATAGTGAGACGAGAACATAACAGAGTTAAGAGACAGCAAGGCAGTAGGTAATACTTGAAACAACTATACAAGGAATTAAAAATGTCAAAGAAATTGGCTAAGGATGAGTTCATGAAGAATATTATTGGTGCAGGGGTCCACTGACTGATATATCTAGAAATTTCTATGGCTATGTTAGAAAACTGAGATTAATTATGGATAAGGACGGAGAGGAGGCAACGTTATTGAGTAACTGGTTTAGTGAGATCATGGGAATGGTAGGTGGTATTTCAGACACAGCTGGAAGTGAGCAACCCAGAAAATTTGAAATTCAGTATGAAAATATCATGAAGGAACTAAGGAATCTAAAAAAGCGTAAACGGGCTGAAGTGGATAATATTACTACGGATGTCTTAACCATAGCAGGACGTGACATTGTACCTTATCTTGAAACATTACTTAAATTGAATGTAGATAATTCTTGCTTACCAGATGACTGGGAAAGTGCGATAGTAGTGCCGGTACATAAAGGAGGGGTTACGCATATGGTCGAAAACTACAGGCCAATAAACATGACATCAGTGGTAGGTATATTTATGGAGCGTTTTATGCAACCATATCGGACATGTCTGTGACGAACGTAAGTAGTTTTCAAATCGGCTGTATGGGTTTTGGCAAGGATATTCATATGAATCTCAGTTAGTAGGCTATATGCAAGATATTTCTGACGAAATGGACAGGGTAGGTCAAGTTGATAGTGTATCACTAGATCTTTCAAAAGCTTTTGATAGAATGAACCATAAAATGGTGATAAATAAGGTAAAAACTATTGGAGTAGTTGATAAAGTGACTGACTGTGTAGAAAAATTCCTAAAAGGTAGAAAGCAAACCGTTAGGGTACGAATGCACTATCAGAAGAAGTGAGAGTGAAAATGGGAGTGCCACAGAGTAGCGTATTGAAACCATATCTAATCATTATTCTAATGAATAATTGTATTGATGGTAGTTTAAATTCGGGATAAAAGAATGTACCGGAACAAATTTAGGAGGGAATACAACAAAATGTAGACTTTGTGATTTCTTTTCCTTGTTTTTATCAATGGGTTTACAAATTGTGTAACAATTATTCATCATATCTAATTTACGTGGTTAAATGATTACATGACCCACAATAATTTTTGTTTTGATCATGTTGTGCAGTATAGAGTATAAGACGCATCAGTTTGAAAAAATTCCTACACATGAATGGAATTACTAAAAAAAAAAAAATCCTAACTGTTGTGACATTCTCTGGTACCGATGGTTCTGTGAGTTAAAACTGAATTTGTTAAAATAATCTTGATCATTTGTTAAATTAAAAAAAAATCAGTTGAAAGAAGTTTTTAAATCAAGTTCATTCTTTTTTGGAAATTTTCCTTCAAATAGTGGTTAGAATTCAAATAATAAACATTTCAGTTGAAAGAAATTATAGTGGAATATCGATAAGTAGGAACGTAAATTATCAGAAAGCCTTTCATTTTTAATGTTCATTATTTTATAGAAATGTAAACTTTGTTTCTATATACAGTACAGTACACCCTTAAACTTGTTATGTTCTGGAGTTCCATTAGCAGAAAACTAGGTGTTATTTTATTATCGCCACTGTGCCCTCGTGACCAACCGGATTCTGACTTTGAAGTTGAATGTTTGTTACTACCACAACGCGACAACGGTTTCGAAGTCTTTCAGTGTGCTGGTAGTTTTGAGAAATCCCAAACCTGCCCTATTTCTCCTGCATTTTAGTTATTGATTTAAAAGTTTACAAATTCAATGTTTCCAAAAACAAAACAACAAAAAAAAAAAACAAAAAAAAAAAAAACAATGAAAGCAGGCTACTTTATGAGTCAGTAGCAAATCTAGCAATCTACATACAGACGTGACAGGTGTAAGCAAGTCCGTTCCGTTTTGCTGTGTGGTTGATTTTTATTTTTTTAATTATTTTTTTTTTACTTCTTTTCTAGGGTTATGAAAATATATAAAGTGTCTAATGTAATATTAAAAGCAAAATAATTTTTATTACTGTGTTGTATCCAACTATTGAAACTATACTATAGTATATTTTGTATCCGAAGCACCGTTGATCCCAATTAGTTCGAATCATCGACACTTCACTGTTAACATTTTGAAAAGTATTTTCACAACACATGTATTATCCAGTTCCCGAAATTCTCTACCGAATGATTTATATGAATTTTTGTGGAAACATTAGTTTCTGAGATTAAATTTTTATAACAATTTTAGCTGTTTTGCGAAATCCACAAATTGCACAAAGATCCCTACAGTTTTCTTGTGATCTTTAAGAGCCTGCCTATATATCACTATGAATTATGAAAAAATAAGGTCAGCAGCTTTGGAAATAAATTGAAATTTATGTTTGTTATGGTATTTCGCCAACAACTCGTAAATCGCGCGAAATAAAAATAAAAATCCAAACTTTTTCTGAGTGAAGGGTTACTAGCATTCATATGATATCAACGCAGGTTATATATAAATGTATTATTTGGAAAAATCTTAAGACGTTGTAATTGTTTTGCTTCGTACCTGTAATTGACAAATAAAAAAATTGTTGGAAACGGGTCGATTCTTCTTTAATCCTAATGCAAACAACTAACCTCGCTATTCATCTGTTCTATACCATTCACGAAACTTTCTGAATGGTCACCCAGTAACGTTTTAAAGCTCAGAGAAACTTCACAATTTATCGAACTGAAGAGCTTCAAAGTCCACTGCACGAAAATTTGTTTCAAAGCTGTATTTACGTATTTTTTAACATGGAGAATACTTAATAATTTTCGTCGCGCAGCCATTATTTCCAGTTAATGAGCCAATACAGTTTCGCTGGAGGTTGTCTCCTGGAACGACTTCTACTAATTCTGTTCCGCTGCCATCAAAAGTAAAAGTTGGCTAACTTTGTGTTCGTTCATTGTTTAACTTCTCCAAGTCTTCTCTCGGCTCCAGCAGCCAATTTACAGCGATACGGACCCCTGCTTCCGCTAAGAGGCATTACACTGGTCTACTAGCTACGATATTGTAGCTTCTTTGTGCGTTTCTACTTACAGCGATTAATTTTTTGTCAAATTTCCAATGGAGGAAGTTCCTCTTGTTGCCATTAGCTACTAAGTCTCATTAAAACCTGCGTCTGCACATGTGTAGTTAAAAGATTGACTTTTTTCTGATTTGATTAACTTCTTCAGTTCGGTGAAACTCCCACTAACCGAGCGTGGTGGGTGAACGGTTAACGTTCTGGCTTCGCATTCGGGAGGACGCGGGTTTGAATCCCCGTCCGGGCATCCAGATTTGGTTTTTACATGGTTTCCCCAAATCACTCCAGGCGAATGCCGGGATGCTTCCTTCAAAAAGGCCATGTCCAAATTTCTTCCCGTTCCTTGTCCCCAATCCCATCCCGCCTCTAATGAAAACAATAAAATCCCACTAACAAACCATCGAGGTTGCACAATATAACCCACCATCCACCCTACAGTTTTTAAAAGTTTGTTTTTTTATAAACTTGTCCCGCAACAAAACTCTTTTGTTGTTATTAATCAGCACATGCGTGGTTAAATGGTCATGTATTTAGACTGCATAGTATTTTGCAGATGATTTTGCAGGTATTAATTCACCTCCCCCTCTACCAGTTGAGAGAACACCATTTATCTGAAGTGTATTATGTTTGTAATTATTTGTATTAACGCTTAACTTGTTTTAATTTTGTATATTTGGTTATATGGCATCAGTAACAACATATAGCAGAAAAACGGCTAAATGCCCTAGGTATTATCAAGATCCTATTTCCTATACTGATCAGTCAGCCAATGAAGCTACAAAACAAAACTCCATCTGCACAAATCGTCAATATTACTAGTAATAACATATAGCTGTCAAATTTAGGTAACAACGTGTAAAAGAAACCTATCGCATTTACAGATATTACAAAACGCTAAATGCTGACAGGACAAGAATCACTGAAATGCACGAAGTAGCACAAATAGAAACAATAGATCAAGTCGTAAAAGGGATTAACCGAATAGTTTCATCAAAAACTCGGTACACTACGCCAAACAGAAAATAGACTGCAAAACATTGGAACAATAATCCCTAAACAGTGGCACAGGTACAAAGTGCCACTATCAATTATTAAAACTCCAGTTTCAAGTTACCAGCACATCAAAGGTTTTTTTTACAAAGACCTCTCAGGAGGTCAACATTTTATCTTTAAGATGAAAAATATTAAAAAAATTATAAACGACTATTAAAACCCTAACCAGGATGCCAAAGGTGTCGGTGCTAGGAACACAAGAACACAAAAAATACGGTTTTTTGTGACAAATTCTGGCTCATCCAACAGTCTTCTTCCAGCCCCAGTGACCGCGTGGAAGGTGCCGTAAAGACGCGGCAATCATTTTTTATTACATTCGTAATAACAGATAGAGACTTCTAATAGCGTATTGTACATAGTTAGTGCATTGCTGTTTTAATCAACATCAATAACGTCTATATTTTAACGCGTATTGATAATAGGGAATTGTTTGCGTCCACCTTCTCTTATTTATTACATTCCATAGGTTTCTGTGATACGTATCTGCGTTCTGTTTGCCTCGCGGTCTTTATTCTTATCTAAAAAATTAGATAGCGAATTAGCTTTCGTATCTGAGAGCGGAGAATCCAAGTCGTCATATTGTTAGGGAGTTTTATTCAGTTCTTGTAAATTATTCTGACAGAAAAATATACCCCCCGAAAACAAATAGAAATAAACTGTATTCGATGATTTATCATATACTTACATGGTGCTGTAACTTTTCATCTGAAAAAATTAAGTTGCACTTTGGCAACAGAATAATTGCCACGCGGTCGATTCAAGAGCCATAACCAGCAGCATTCTTATTACAAACTTCTTTCTTTACCGGACACGTCTGATACTTTTTTATTTCCTGGTCTGGGGGATCATCTCTGTAAATGTAGAAACCTTGAGGTATATTATTTCTGTTCTGTGAACCCGCGCATGCTACATCGCCACCACCCCGGGTCGCGTTGTTGTTGTTGCTT
>CM061918.1:35857706-35936607 GCA_031002005.1 Vandiemenella viatica
TACGTTACCAAATGCACAAGGAACTATACCAGTAACTATTTTTCGATAGTTGATATCTAGAGAACTAAGGGCAATAAAAAAAATTACTCTTGATTTTTGATTAGTTTCGTCAATTTACATGGGAATCAATCATCAAATAGCATAGTTGTGGACATATTTACAAACAGAAACAAGTCATATCTGAAATTTTTAAAATAGCTTAAGTCAATGTGTAGAACTTACAAAAAAAAAAAAAAAAAAAAAAAAAAAGAACACTTCAAAAGACCTGATAGTTTCTGAGCTTACTTAGAAGATATTGTACTGTTAGTGGGCACTATAATCTTGCTAGCAAAATCAGTGCATTCATAAGTAATAAGCTAACAACTAATAATAAATAAATTGTTTGTTCTTTTCTGGTGCACACCGCATTTCAACCTACCAACATTTCCATTAATATTGCTGCTACAAAATCAAACTATGTAGACACACCTCAACACATGAAATACATCGCGAACTACATTTAGGGCAACAACTTTTATTTCATCTCGTTTAGTAGCTCGCACAGCACAAATTATCACAATTAATTTCATCGTACACTTTCAGTGTAAACTGAAACTTGAGTAAAGCATGCAGAATACCATATTCACTGTGTCGCGATGTAAACTTGACCAGCTTAAATTAAACTTTCAACACTTATCCACAATAAGGCTAGTTTTTCAGGTGCAAACTAGTAACATATTATGCTAATTGTCTACACTACACCAACAAAAATTTGAGAATGATATGATCCTATTGAGAGCAATGAATAAATTTTTAGCGATAGGCCCTAACGTTGCAGTTATCTATCAGACAATTCAAGAACAATAATTACAATGTGACTTACTTATGAAACGTTATTCCAGGTTGTTTCCTATCTTGTCTGTTTGTGCAACCATATGCAACACAACTTAGCATTATAGAAAACTTTAGAATATCAGAAAATGAAATATCCTCAGCAGCTGACACAGTGAAAACAGCCAAATGTTTTGGGGTGATCCCTATGGCAGCCGCGCATGCGCAGTAGGAGACGAATTTTTATATGAGGTTTCACGGATTTAGCGTTATTTCGTCTCCATGGTTCAAAGTCTGTTAATTCGTGTGTGCCCATAATAATGTCATAAAATCTCTTGCATGCTCTTTACCCGCTTTCAAGACCTCGGGGTGTATGATGCCGTCAGAATAATCTATACAGAAGAGGAGTTTTCCCCTAGGTAATCATGTCACAGGTGCACATGGGGAATCGTTCCGAAAGTTCACCTCCGAGGTAATATCCTTGTCTTTATTCTACTTAATACCAGTAACTTGCTCTGGGCACTAAGCAATGGCTCACGCCGGACGGAATCAATAATTAATAAATTACCATCTCGCCTTCGACCTACTGCGCAGATAATCGCCCTCCCTGTAAATTTGTCCGCACAACGAAAAGCCTCTTTATTGGTCGTTTGATATCATAGACTAGAAGTTTCCAACCCTGGGGGCTTGGAGACTTGTTGGTTGAGGGAGGGGGGGCGGACGCAGGGTGCGAGGTAAACTTCGCCGCCCGTGTGGACGATACCCCAATTCCACACCGACGCAAGTACTGTCTCCTTGGTAACGTCTTAGAGTTGAAAGTCTTTATTCTAACATCACAAATTTGGTGAGTTTCGTATGAGATGGCATTATTAGTACTGAAAAGTAGACATTTACCTTATGAATAAAAAAAATTGTGGTGGGGGAGGGGGCGTGGGTAGTTTGATTTTCACGTAAAAGGGGAGGGGGGGCATTGTATGAAAACCTTGGAAACCACTAGCGCCATTTCTTCCAAATCACGTCACTTGTTCGTTTCTTACACCGAATCATTTTGCAGCAACAAAACATTTCCCCCTATAAAGCACATTAACTATCGGCAAGCTGAAGTTACGAACTCTGTGCTGATAGAGTCATACCGTTATCCGAATCCAGACGGAATGAGGACAGTGAACCGCACATAGGAAAATTCTTTCTGGGTCAGTCACTGTACGTGGCCTGCCGTGAATACCGTACCGAAACAAGCCTGTCCTGAAGTCTGCCAACATTCCGAGTGCAATTCCTTTACAGTGGAATGTCTTTCGCACCGATTGCGTGTCACCAACATTTCATACTGCATCACATTACAGCAGCAACAAGACAGCCGGGGTGAAGTGTGTTGTAACGTACAAAGAGATTCCGAACACATGCATTTTATGTAGACACGAGGGGAAAAAAAGACGAAAAAATGTAGACTGAATAATATAACAGCCGACGCAAATCTGAGTCATTAATATCGAAGTAAAAAGCATACATCGTAGAACTAATCCCATTGCGAGGTTCGCTTCTGCATCGAAGTCTTTTTTTTTTTTTTTAATATGGATTTACGCCTAATCGACGTCGTTATAGGCGCGAAGGACTAAGCGCAAGGAACAGGAAGGAATGCGACCGTGCCTTTTTGAAGGAACCGCGAGTAAGGATTTCCAGAAACTATGGAAGACCAAAATCTAAATGGGAGTGCGGGGATTCGAACTGCATCCTCCCACAAGCGAGCCCGAAGTGCTACCGCTCACCTTCCACGCTGGGTGCAGATTAGATCTGAATTGCGCTCTTCCTACAAAAGATTACGCAAAATAATACAGCCAGCATTTTTTAATATAAAAAGGAGCAATTGTAAAACTATGTCCTGGAATAAAACAAAATTAAGATTTATTAAAGTTATTAAAAGTTCTCGTACAGCTTAAGCTCAAAGCGCCATTTTTACTCTCGTCGTATGCTATGTTTTGTCGCAAACGATTCAAACATCGTAATCTCAATGCAGACTTACGTTTACCGGTAAAAAAGCAAAATCTTAGAAAAGCTCATTATGTAATGCAGTGGAGTAGATAACTCTAATTCTCGATTGCAATTCGCCCATCGAATTTTGGAGGATTCTTCCATTAAAAAAAGATAGCATATAAATTCATAAAATACTTCTTCGCCGTATGAAAATCTCAGAGAACTTCGGAAAAGCGCTGTTATAAATCTGATAGATATTCTACATAGCTTCCGCTCAAATTTACTGACTAACACGCGAACAACTTTTTTTCATTTAAGAATCCAGTTGAGATATTTTCCCCACTAACGTAGATGGGACTTGTAAGCGTATTTGCTTATTTTATTTTACCCCTCTCTTAATTTCGTAAAGCTCGTATACCTGGTTGCGAATATACGTAGCTTTAATCCTCTTTTTTTCGGGGTAGTATTTAAAATCCTCTTTTTCTCTGGGTAGAATTTGCCGCACTTCATCTAATTCGAAGGGAATTTAGCTAGAGAAGTGAGAGCAAAGGAAAAAATCACTTTCGACAAAACACACAACTTCTGATTCACTTAATTATTTATTACCGATCTTTCACTGAAAATACTTCCCTTTTCCTTTCTTTTAGTAACCCTTGCTAGTTCACTATTTTAGATAGCTTACTTTTCTCACACAATTATTGTACATTAAACTTTTTACAATTTTTTTTTACAAAATCACAGTTTACTGATAGCGAATAAAGCGAGATACTTCCTTTTGCTCTCTCCACCATATCTTCTTCTTGCGAACCACCAAAAAACAAAAGACATTCTACTTCACCAACATTCATGGTCAGAGATGCTAGAACACTCTCTTAAATATGTACACTGCTTGCTTCATACTTCTAACATATTAGAATTAAAAAGAACATTGAATTAACTTTCACATTTTGTGTTCCATGAACACTCGTCATTATGGAATGCTATTAAAAATAAAGAAGTGTGGCGTATTTTCCATTTATTTTATTTTTTTTTCCTGTAGAAAACAACAACAATCAGAAACAAACAAGTGCGACCGATCCAAGCGATTTCCTTTCAATCTGTTGATTGTTGTTTCCATGCGCCACTCTCTGTAATTCGAGTGAAGCACCGAAAGTGAACGAAAAGTTGAGCCCGAGCCAAGTTCTTTCCGTCATCTCGGATGATCACTTTGGAAGATTTGCTATTTACACAATTCCCTTTCACTGCGAGTGATTCGTCCGTAGTGATGACGAAAAGTTAACCAAGTAAACTTGCCTCAAGGAACAATGAACAGATATTTTGCCTTTTTGAAACATCTATTAATCTTTTCCTAGTAATTTCCTGTCAGTAACTCCATTCCGATCCAGACGTAAATGTGCTATAACAGTATTAGGTTTCCTTAATAATTCTTTCCTGTTTTAACAAATCACGCAAGTATCACTAATAATAATTCGAGCCAAGATTCTAATATAAACCGAGATACTCAGCAATCATTTCTTTTACATATCTGTTCGTTTATTTATCCGAGTCAAAGAAGGTTGATTGTTATTTAAAGCAATTTCGATTTTTTTTTGCATTAGGCAGTTTTCACACACATCGGAAATAACCGGAGCCGGCGCTGCATGCAATGAAAACAAATCAGAGCTTTCACAAGTTGCGAAAAGAATCGAGAATCGATTCAACGAGTCAACTCCTCTAAAAGAACCGTCTTCTGAATCGACTCACTTGAAAGTCACAGTTTACATAGGAGTTAGGAAATAGGGGTTGGACCGTTGCCGTTGGATAATCACTCAGTGACTCGACTCTGAGTCACTAACTCAAGGTTTACGACTCTCGGCTCACCTCTGGCTTTTTGGCTCTACTTCGGTTTCGACTCTTCTCAACTCTTGGTCTCTCAGTCACTAGTGAGTCCTTTCAATTCTTAAGGCGTGTGAGGTGGCAAACTTAAGTCGCTCGAGGTATTTATGGTCGGTTGGATTCAGAAACTCGCGCCGTTCCCATTTGCGTTAATTTTTTGTTCCAGTCATTCATTGTTCGGCTTTCGAAAAAATCCACTCACATGGTACAGATGTCGCTGCAATGCATACATAGTCTTTCTAGCATTAATTTCTCTTTGTTTCATATCACCAAACAAGCGGATCGATTATGGAAGTGAATAAATATTTAGCCGAAACTCTTCTGCCGAGAAATTTGGTCCCTGTGGTGTGATGAAAGAATATTTCAAAATTTGTACAAATTATTACTAAAAATACTGAATCACAGCAACATCTGTACCGTGTAAACGGTTTTTTTTCCGAAAGCCGGACAATTAATGACCGAAAAACGAATTTGGCTCACATCACAAAGATTAAATGCTTTATGAAATAGTAAACAGTTGTAATCTTCATTTCAACATTGCATCATTTTTATTGTAAATTTAGTGTTCTGTTTTGTTTAAATTATTAATTAATCACTGAATAAAAATTCCATTATTATAATTAATAAACTTGTAATCAATGTTCGACTTTCAAAACACCATGCGAAAAGAATCTGAGAACAATTTAAGAGAATTGGATCCCAGCAAGAAGTGAATCGACTCCAAACGATTCATCAAAAAGAATCGATCTGCCCATCAGTACACGTAGTACGCACCGGCGCCCGGCACCGCCTTATGTAACCGGTGTTGAAGTCGACAATCGGACGCCGGCTCTTTGATTTCATTGTTTCTTATGCACACTTGAACCCCACTGGTGCCGGTGATGAAGAGGTCTGGTTTTCCTTGTTGTTTTGTAATAATGAGTAACCAGTTGCAAGATATTGTAACATTAATTGAATTGATGGAGAGTAATTCGTCTTTGTGGGAGATAATAACCAACTATTTCAAAGACGGAGTAGAAAAACTGAAGGCGTGGAAAGAGGTGTATAATTTTTTGAAAGATTTCGAAGTGAAAGGAAGAAAAGAACAACTGAAAGTTGATAAGTTATACATTTATTATTAGTAATAACAATGCAGATTAGTTTAGATAATTTATTTTGTTAATTTGCCATGGCAATGTGCCCTCGGTACTGACAAAGTATCTTTGAGTTGATACCACAAATAACTGCACAACCAGATTTAAAATTTCACTTATTGTGTCGCCTTCTGGTCTGTAGCTGTCATATAAGTCAGTAAAGGTTGCTCCTGTAGCAAGAAATTTATAAATCAAAAGAAGAAATTAATTTTTTGTGTCCTATTAATAGGTTCCATTTGGTTCAACTCCAGTGACAGTCATACCTTTAATGTAATATATATATATATATATAAATCAGTAGATTTAGTAATTAGGTAAATTTAAAAATCGTAGCAGAATATTTGAGTACTTAATTTACTTCACCATTTTTTCTAATCCTTTTTTTATATTCGAGTCAACGGAGGATGTATCGAGTACTGTGTGTTAATTAAATATTTCCTGTATTTTCTTCTAAGGTATAATAATTTATTACGATAACTACCGACTCCGGTTTTGCCGGTGTGTCAAAATCTCTCTCAGTGTGAAAACGTTCTTAGGACTTTTCGGTTTGCGCACGTCGAGGTCTTTAACGCCGAGAAAGGAAGTCGCTAAGTCGGTCGTGTCCTTTCTGCAGGATCCGCCCCGACATCCACCCGTATTGATTTTGTGGAAATCATGGAAAACCGAAATCTGGGGAGGTCGGATGGTGATCGAAACAGGCTCCGAACTATTTCTTCCCCCTGTATCCATCAGGTATTCACCGCTAATGTATGCCCCATGGCTTCCAAACACTCCCTGACCATTATTTTTTATCTTACCAGTCACATAAGTTGCTTACTACAATAGCTACCTAACCATCTTGCTCTACATTAGCTCCGTGCCATTTGCTCGGTACGCACAACATACTGTGTAGCCTCTATCCTGAACCATACCTCAGTAACTCAATGAGCTTATTATTTTTACCAGTGGCTACCTCTCAAAAGATAAACATACATCAGCTAATTAATTAATCCCGGAAGCGTGTACTAAACATTCCTTTCAGACACGGAGCGTCTCGTCCTTATATTCTAATCACTAACATCGATAACAGAATAAAGAAATAAATAACGTGCAGATAAAACCTCGACGATAGTTCGATAATATAGCTCCAGTCAAGCAATGAAACAAAAGCGCTGCTGCATTGCGCTACCGAAAAGGTTGGAACAAGAATTATTTTCCGCGCCCCCAAGATAAATTGGTGAGAACCGACCAAAAGATATGCAAGAGAGGTCTGCGTCAAAGACCTCTATCACTTAACGCGCTGAGACCTTTTATCACCAATTACAAAACGAGAGAAAGCGATACTATTTCTAGAGCTGATAAAAAGTTGGCAATGACGAAAATTTAACTGATAGTGGAGTGATCTATCAAAAGCATACCTGCTCATCACATTTTACTAAACACAAGGCGATTATTATCTATAAGTAGAAGAAATCAACAAAATTAGAAGGAACCAAAACAACAAAAAAGGGACTTACCTAACAAAATAAGAAGATTCGTTTAGCTTTAGTGGTAAAAGTTTAATTATCCTTAGCACGCAAAATACGTTCCATTATCTATCTTTTTTTTTCCCGCTGAGACTAAAAAAAAAAAAAAAAAGAGAGAGAGAGAGAGATAAATTGTATATATGCAAGAGGTAGTCACTATTTCTCTAATTTCGTTTGCAATACTTCGCCAGCTTGCTGAAATAGGTAGCAAGGTAGGGGCGAGTTGTTACAACAAATTCCGCACTTATTCTGTGTCTCTCTACACCATAGCAGGCTACCTGTCTTTAGATCCTTTAATATCTTTCGCTAAACGTCTCAGATATTTTAAAGGTTTTAATCTGTATTCCTATAGTAATTTGTTTTCTGGTATAATGAAATCCTAAACATTCTGTTCGATGGCTAGGGAGTAAATTATCTATGGGGCTGGTACAATTTATTTCAAACAGTAAAAGATTTTCAAAACTAAAATTCACATGACGTAAAAGTTTGTAAACAACTTAACAGTAATTATTTTACAAATCACTTTCTACTTTCCCTGACATGCCATTATTTCAGGTTATCTCGAAAAATATCACAGTTTTGTTATTCCAGCGAAAAGTCCTTCATTTCCTTACCAAGAGAATGGATCAATTAATTGAGCCTTCACTTATGTTTCATCCGATTGACGGAAGAAATTTTTTAAAACGTTTCTGACCTAAAAAACATGTAAAAATGAGCATCACTTATGGCTAGGATCAATTTTATATGAATAATTTTCACGCCAATGCATTTAAATATGTAGTTTTTATATAATTGGCGTTAAAATTATGTATAAAAAATTGATCCTACGGCAATTGAGGAAATGGCCCACAATATCCAGATGTTACTTACAGCTAGGATTCCTGTAGCAGCTCCGAAGAACAAAAAAATATAGAAACTTAATCGTACAAATGAAAAGTCTCTATAAACACAAAATTATTCGAATAAAAACTCATTATTGCGTTAATATCGTCGGTTTAGGGAACGTATAAGTTATAGAAGATTTTTCTGACTGTATTATTTCTTCATTATATACTTAATTTTACAAGCGAATCTAAGAACAATTTTCGTATTTATTTGACAGAACCATCAATTATGCGGAAGAAACTAGAAGACTAGTATCACGAATGACGAAATCAGCAATTAGTTCGCTAATAAACCAATACCAATTATAATTCCGTTCGGCAAAATAAAAATAAAAAAGAGCTAGTCACATTTGAAACCAGCTATTTGTCACTGCGTATATTACACTGTAATCGGATAGGGACAGCAAATTTTCTTTTTGAAAAATTTGGTTCTGCTCTATGGTAGTCGATTTTTCAAAAATCGAAAAGCGAGGGAAAAAGACTAGTCCGGCCGGCCGGCGGTGCGCATTCCTCCCGCGCTAGCGCTGCCTGCGGCCGTTAACAAAGGGACCTGTCCAGGCGGCGAGCAGGTAGTCGGCTTGCGTGGCTGTTGTTTTCTCGTTACCTGTATCCGAAGCGACGACCAGGAACAGGGCCCAGACCGTCAGCAGCATCACCCGCGAGGTTGTCGACGGCGCCATGAAGGTGCGATGCAGCTGTCGTGTGACTCGAGAGGCACTGGACGCGAGTGGGCGACGGAGAATCGACGACACGTGACTCGACTTCCTGAACAACTTTCAACAGCGGCGGTCCGCTACGAACTGGCGGGCGAGAGTCTACGCAGCGGCGTGACTAGCTACCGGCTCGGAACTACTCGGCAGTCTCCGCCGCCGCTCGGCAGGCCACGCCCCTGCTCTCTAGGCTCCACTCTCGGCGGCCATTTCAAACAGCTCGACTGTCGCGACTAACCTCTTTGATATTGTGTGTGCAGTTCTTGTACCAATTTACCATTTTCATTAGCTTATTCACAAAATTCTAAGCGGCATGAACAAAATACTGGGAACAGAATTTAGATTAAATCGAAGCTATATAAAAATCACAGAGTATAGCAAAAACGATAACCCTAGGATAAATAAATGTATAAATATAACCAGGAGTAAAAAGAATTCTATTGAAATAACCGTCATGAAAATAGACTGACCAAGGTCACGCAGTTTCGGCTTTCGTCCCTGATCGCACCATACCCTTCCCTAGTCCGTAGGTTCAGCCGACGAGATTGCCACATTAATTTAATTTAATTGCAATGGAGCACAGGCTCCGGTGGCAATTTCCCTACACCCCCATCTTCCCCCTATACTGCACCCACCTACATTTTCCCTCTACACATTTTATCTTTAAATTCTTTCAACGTTTTCGGTAAATTATTCATCATTTCTCTTTGTAACTCATTCCAGTCCCTGACACCCTTACCTAAAAATGAGAATCTTCCCACACCGTTGTGCCTGAAATCGAGTGCCAGCTTGTGGTCATGGTCATCTTTTCCCTTCCATGCACTATTTCTAATTCTTACGCCAATATCTTTCAACGTTTCATCTCCAAGAAGCTGGATTGGGACTCATTGGAGGACAAGAGGAGGGCGAAGACAGATCTCCTGTTGATGGGACTCGAAGGGATTTTGGTCGAAGAATTAGGAATAGTACATGTAGTGAGAAAATTTTACTTTGTGGGCAAGGGTGTCAGCAATTGGAACAAGTTGTCAAGTGAAGTAACGAATAATTTTCCAAAAACGCTGAAGGAATTTAAAATTAAAAATCTGTAAATCGCAAAAGTAGATCGGAGAGGAATTTAACACTCAAATTATATAAGATAATTTAAAAAAATAAAAACGAGCAATTAGATGACTAAGTGAATTGCCACCGGAGCTATGTTCCATCGCAATTAAATTAATAATAATAATAGTAGTACACCTTGTACACCCCTTCCTCCCCCATCCTCCTGTCCTCCAATGAATCCCATTTCAGCTGCTTTATCATATCAGTTTGTACGCGGTCGTTTTATTCCGTTAGTTTGTAGATAATAACGGTGGGTGATGTTCAGGAACACAATCATACAATTAGAATATTAACAGGGAGAACAAATATTGGCGGACCTGCAGGCTGCCTGGTCACCAAATTAAAGTCAGAAATCATCGTAACAGATATTTTAATTCTTTTATGAAAAATCACTCAGAAGCACTGACATGGAGATATTTGTGAGCAATTGTTTCAAAGTATAATCGGAGATTATTTTGTAATTGCTCATGAAGTTTTTGCGCGGGCGTTGTCATACAATGACAATAATAACTCTCACAGGAGGACTGGAGTTCTTGTTGTTGTTGTTGTTGTTGTTGGTGGTGGTGGTGGTGTTTTAGGGCACGTCGACGTCTACGTCATTAGCGCCCTAAGGAGGACTGGAAATATTTTTGTCAGTGATACACGAAACAAGTGATCAGCCTGTGCGCTTCGCGTAATCATTCACGCAAATAAACTGTGAAACAACCAAGACGGTTCTTTGAAGATGCTGTTCGTTCTGCCAGAATTAATGTCAATATTTTCTTATAAACTTTCACGCTGGAAGTTTTTACGTGAACAAATAGAACGGAAGTTAGTCAGCCACACATTTTACTTTACACAGCCGAAACAAACAAGCAATATGTGTAAAAAAAAATTTTTATAATTTTTTTTACTAACATGCTTTCCTGTTTAATGGGTATAATGTATTTAGTAGTAGTCTGCTAACTTTCAGAAAGTCGCGTAATTTTTTCAGCTGTTTCTTATCAGTTTTTTATTTTCTGTCGATAAAAAGCGTGTCATCTTGTTCCCCAAGTATGATTTTTTTTCTCACTCATTACTGAAAGCTGAGTTTTTACTGACTCCGAGACATTGACATGACAATATCCGTGCTGGGACTATACTTACGACGTAATATCACAACTGATGGCCGAAGCTAAAACGATCTTAAGTGAAAGCAGCAACGGTATTTTTCAAAAACCGACCTAGGACTCTTAAAGAATAGATTAAATGCAGAGAAATTACATCAAACTGCTAAAATAATCTAAAAATTAACTGGTTTAAAGAACAGCATACAAGTGAAATGAAGTAATTAGAAAACCGCAAATAATTTCATTCTTATCTGCGTTATAGTATTCCAACCATGTTCTGCATCTATTTTTGTTATTATTGATTTAATTGAAATGGAGCACATGCTCCGATGTCCGTTCCCCTAGTCAAGTAATTACCCTGTTCTATATTTTTTTTAAACTTACCTTATGTACTTTGAGTGTTAAATTCCATCCCCCTCGCTCCAACTACATACACGATTTACGAATTTTATTTTTGAAATCCTTCAGTATTTTACTTGGTAATTTATTCCAATCCCAGACAGGATTGAAATGGGAGTAGTTTTTGAGCACTAGTAAATTAAAGTTGGTTGATCGGCTATTAATCAATAAATTCACGCGGGAACTACGTCGTCCGTTTAGGGAGCGTGCACAAACTACGTGGCTCGGTCTAAGGGGGGGGGGGGGGTGGCTGGAAGGCTACGCTGGGCTACGTGGGGGTAGGGGGGGGTTCCGAGCCAGGCCACGTAGCTTCCCTTTCATAACATTTTTCACAGTTAAAATGAGGAACAGAACTCACAACAGCTTGTGAATATTTATTTCCCTCAGTTAATTATCTCCTAATGTAATTTAAAATAGTTTGACAAGAGAAAACAGTACAAAATGTCTTCTGGAATCAAAAGGGAAAAAAGCTACGTGCTACGTGGGGGGGGGGGGGTTTAGAGGCAAAAGCCACGTAGGGCTACGTGGGGGGGGGGGGAGGGGGGTTCACAGGTGGCCAAAATGATGCTACGTGGTTTAAGCACGCTCCCTTACCAGAGCAATGTCTGTCTTGTCCGTTATCGCTTTTGTGTGGACTGTGGCAAAGCATGCGGATCGTTTCTAAAGCCTACTCTGTAGATGTTATTAATGAATCTACAGAACACGCACAAAAGTTTTACACTAGATATTTCGTTATATCATTAATTGTACCTTGGCCTTCCAACTTATTGCTTTACACTGTTATGAGTTATGACCAAGTATGTCTCGTACCATCACCTTTTCAATGACTTTGTAACCCATGCAGCAGCAGCACATTTTGGTTTATTTGTACAATATATGCGCAATATTTGCTACTTAATTTAATTTGTTATTGATCATACAATGTTCAAACAACATCTAGAACATACTGACGCTGTAAGCAATTAATTGTATATCCACAGTTTTTTTCTTCTTTCTGTCATCAGTCTTTCGAATGTTTTGTTGCAATTCTCCATCTCGGTCCCGACCTTGTCGTTTCACCTGTACGTCCTTGTTTATCTTATTCAAATGTTCCAGTGTCTACTGCTCCATCCACAGTCGTTCAGTTTAATTAAGCAGTAAATTAAACGTTAACCATCACCGCATTTCTTTAAATCTCATCTACCATCTTGCCTCTCCTTTCCAAGACACTCTTCAACACACTTCTTTCCTGGTCTATCGCATCTAAAGCACGCTCATCTCGTACATTATCTGTCTCCTTAATTTTCAAAATCCTTCAATGACACCACATTTTAGATGCATTAATGTTTTTTTCTAGTTTTTTCCTGCTTAATGCTCTTCTCTCCATATACAGTTTTAAAAAGTTTTTAGTCAGACATAGCCGAATATTTAAAGTTACCGCCAGACTGGTTCACTGCGCTAATACTGGAGGTTCAACAGGGTCGTGCACGAGACCAGACCCCCCCTCCCCTCCTACCCCCTCCCCCCCTCCCCCCCCCCACCTACCAGCCGTCCTGACTGCGGTTTTTAGTCTGTTTTCCGCAGTCATCACGGAAGACCCCGCGTCGGTCCTCAATCTCCGCCCCATAAACTATACATTTCACAAACAAAAAATACGCTTACCATACACAGAACACAGATAGATGGCAACACTTCATTTACTCCGTTACTACGTAGTAACTAGTACGACCTGGCAGTAGGTTAAAAATGCTTGGCATCATAACTACAAATTTGTCCCTACCAATGATGAGTTAAAACTCATTAAAGGCAGTGATCCCTAATGTTGGCAGAAGATGGTCAAGAAGAAGAGGAAAGCTAACATTTCAAGTTATAACATTTCTTTATTGTTATTTTGCTTTTGATATTGTTCTTACTTAAACCTTTAGTAATAATTTTAGTTTCTGAATACCGGGATTATCTTACTTATTCCACTATACCTTATTTCCTATTTCCAGATTTAGTTAGCCATTAATTTCTGTTGCGTTTCTCTTCTTTGCTTCATATTTTATACAAATTCTCGTTATCAGAATTGTTCACGACATTTTTCAGTAGGCCTATCCATGTTCTTATCCGGGCAGGACAATGTCATCACTCATCAGCACAATACTGATTCCATTGTCTTTAATTTCATTGTTTTCATCCTACATGTCTGACCCTTTCGTTTCTTTCTTTTATTCAATCACAGTTTAATAAAATTATTTTTGATAATTTAATGTATATAACTGAGAGGATTTTATTTTTGTTGAAAGGTTTTGATTTTGAAATCATACCGTCGCTTATGTTATTTCGCAGATAGGGTAAGTCCGGGTTAGATGGACCACGGGGATAGACGGACCAGTCGAATATTTGGCTGATCTGCCACAGCAGCGCTGCAGTCGGTGTCTAGAATTGTGACTGTTGAGTAGACCGACCCACGCTTAGTTTTGCTCGGGAGTTTCTTATGTATTTTAGAAGAAAACTTTGTTTTTTTTTTGGTGAGTTGAAAAATATTTTATAGGAGATTTTTTTGTTATGTGGTTAAGTTAGTTTAAATTATTACAACGTAAGATCTATGCTATAACCTAAGTGTATACTTTGGTACAATCTTAACCGAAAATGAAGTGCCGGTAGCGTTGTTTGTCTGAACGGGGAGCTAGTCCATCTATCGTGGCAATTAGGGATAGATGGACCAGTGAAATTTGGGATAGATGGGCCACTTAAGAAATTCTGGGATAGTCGTACCATTTCCTCTATTAGGGATATACTTTCTATATAAATGAAATAATACGTATAAAAAACTTATTTTAAATATAAAAGCTGATAAGTTGGATTTTTTTGTTACTTAAAAATTCCTAGTTTTTATAATAGAAAAGGCATGTCGGGGGAAGGAGAATGGTCTGAAGACAATTTGAAAAATGCAGTCAAAGCTGTTGAGAATAAGGAAATGGGAGTTAATGCTGCAGCAAAATAGAAGAAAAGAAGCATTCTAGAAGAAAAGAAGCATAAAAGAAGAAAGAAGCATAAAAGACGAAACTAAGCATAAAAGAAGAAAAACAGAAAGAAATGTAAGAAAAGAAGAAAGGCAGGGAGGAAAAGAAGAAAGGGAGGAAGAAAAAGAAGTTAAAGGGAGATTAATAAAAGGAAGAGAACGCAAAAGAAGAAAGAATTTACATCATTCTGAGAATCCGAAAATATCGATATTAACACAATTTGCAACGACCGAGCGTCGTGAGTGAATGGTTAACGTTCTGACCTCGCATTCGGGACGATGCGGGATCGAATCCCCGTCCGGGCATCCAGATTTGGATTTTCCATGGTTTCCCCAAATCACTCCAGGCGAATGCCGGGATATTTCCTTCAAAAAGGCCATGGCCGAATTCCTTCCCGTTCCTTGTCCCCAGTCCCACCCCGCCTCTAATGACCTCGACGTTGACGAGGCGTAAAGCAATAAAAAAAATTGCAACGTCAACCTTTATGAAAGTGGCTGGGATTTTATTATTATGTGTGGTGTAATGAGAACTACAGTAAAACAAAACTAGATGAAGATTGGATTAAGTGTGTGTCATGCTCTTGCTGGACACATGAAGGCTGCACAAGATTAAAAAATAAATGCAATTACTGTGGGAAGCGAGATTATCGAAAGAAAATGACTGGAGGATGATTAACTCTTCTTAACCATGTGAAAATAAATTAGAATTCCTATATTGTCTATGTATGTTGACTATCAAATTTACTTTTCCTTTTTCTAATAGTTTATACCCGTATACTTATCACTTTTCAAGCAGTTTATAACTTTATATTTGAAAATAAATAATGTTTATACCTTTGATAGCTTGTATTTCTTATGTTACACACTGATTTAGTAACTTATACCAGAGGTCCATCAATCCCTAGGAGGTGGTCCATTTAAACCGAGTACCCATGGTATAGATGGACCACCGAGCAAAAACAAGAAAAAACCGTAACTTCAAGGGTGATTAGTGTAACAGCTGAAGAGGTTTATACAATTGTTTAAGGTCATATACACTTATTATAAAAATATATAACAAATCCTAGACATTGCAAAGTTTCTGAAAAAAATAATTTAAAAAAACATGGTCCAACTATCCCGGACTTACCCTATGAGAATCATGTTATTAAGTTATATCTTCCGCTACATGTGTTGGTATTTTTATATTATTTTATTCTACTATTAGTTTTAGAATTATTGCTGAATTTTCTGAAATTGTTGTAATTTTTGTTAATATTTAGCCCAAGTTCACTTGAAACTTTTAAAAAAAATGCTACCCGATTCCTCTACATCAAAGATTACCTTTGAGCTGTTTGGCTAATGGCGGAGAGTCACACTGCTCCTAATAACAGCAGTGACATGTCTTTCTGGTTGACTTTGGACCGTGAGAACTCATGGGAGGAGATCCGTGACGGGGGAACCGATTTGGGCCAATAGTACCAATGTATGACGAAGCATTGCTCGTGGAGTTCCCATGAGTGTGTTCCAGAAAGAGGGGTTAGCTCTTGTGCGTAAATAACGAACGATCCGTTAATGAAGTGTTGCTGTACGAAACGAGACCAGGTGGAAATTTTATAAATGTATACATTAATAACAATAAATTTGCACTGTGAATAATTTTAATACCATACAATTACATGAAATAAGTCCACACGTCAGAATCCAATTAGTTCAAATCTTTTGACAGAGATTACTAACTTCGAACACTAACTTAGACCACGACCCAAAGGTTGGTTGGATTCTTACATAAGGAGGCATACTAAACCATTGCGACAGCTTAACGTGGAATCCGAAAGTCCTGACGTAGCTCATATTTTCAAAGTCAACTCTTAAAAATTCGTGGCCCTAGCGGGATTTTAACTAGAGACCGGACTCCGAACTTTTTAAAGGAAGAGACTTCACCAACGAACTACCAAACCACTCACTCCAATATTATCTGAACTTGCACTTTAGGAATAACTTGTAACATTTCTTTTTTTGCTTATGGTTTTACACCTCATCGACGTCGAGATCATTAGAGACGAGAAAAGGATGGAGGCAAGGAAAGGGAAGGTATTCGGCCATGGAATTTTGCAGAAAGCATCCCGGCATTCGCCTGGAGTGGTTTGGTGAAACCACGGAAAACCCAAACCTGGATGCCCAGACGGGGATTCGAACCCGCGTCCTCCCGAAAACGAGACCAAATCGTTACCGATCACATACCATGCTCGGTCGTACATCACAATTAAATAAATGAAAATATATATAACGACCGTTGTGAACAGAGCGAAGAAGAAAGATTTTATTTCACAGAGTATTTAGTTTGCGGTGCCTTTAATCTAATTGAGAGACAATACGCCGCGATCTTTCAAATAACTGTTACCACAGTAGGTACAGTATCTGGAAATGGCTTTGCTTCTCACCGGAAGATGTTTGGAGAAAGCTGAACATTTCTACTATTCAAAGTAAAATTTTAGACTGAGATTGCTTACTATTAATGTGTAATACAAAATTGTGACTCTGCCCTAGAAGCACTTTTATCCAGGAATCATCCTATTGGTAAGGAAGATTAAAAAAAATAATAAAAAATAAAGCCTGTCCATACCTAGTATACAAATAAAATAACACTTCTCATTAACATTTTTGTAAATAGTTGGAGAAATGCGCAATAATACAAACGTGGACATATATAGTTTTCTTTCTTTAATAAATTATCGTTAATCACTTATAACCGTTCTTCAGACATTCAGCATTATTTGCCCACGATCAAGCTAATAGTTAAACCACTGCAAATAAATCTTCTGAAAACAATCTCAAACCGCCTTACAACGATCGTAATAAAAGGCGTCACGCGCTCACCGAAATACCAATCAGTCTCCTCGCTGATATGGAAGAAATTAATGGTGGTTTTAATTCTTATCTTAATGTAACTTTGCAAAATATTGATAATTTATTTTATTTCTGTGTCCTTCGGTCTTTACAACCACTAGGTCAGAATCACAAGCATATCAGTAGTTAATAGCTTGAAATTAAGCTTTCTCATAAAACTCGCCATTTTATGTTACTTTTATAGATTAAAATTGACGATTTCTAAAAAAATTCCTTCATACAATACAGCATATGTATGTCAGAGATTTAATACAAAGTTACGTTATACTGCAAAATTATGTTAAAATAATTTTTTTACACAGGCAGAAAAATTAAAATTAACATTATTAAAAGCTCATTTCGTCCTCACTCAAATATCTTGCTATCGTGTTGAATATATATAGGCGCTCCGATGTTGCGACGATTATTTATTTATTTATTCCAACGGAAAACCCATTTTTATAGATATACCTTACAATAGCGATAAAGTGATCACTATTACTACTGTGTGAGTGTAGACTTTCCCGGCGTAGTGATGAAATATAATCTTCACGGGTGTTCAGCCGGATGGTGTCAAAGTAACACGACGTTTCGACAGCAAGCTCGGCTGTCTTCATCAGGTATCGGTGTCTGTTGGCTGTCGTAAGCTGGCTGTCACCGCGTCGATGCGAAACGTCGTGTTACTTTGACACCATCCGGTTGAACACCCGTGAAGATTATATTTCACTATTACTACTATCTATGAATAATTACAGTGAAAACAAGAAATGACAGAAAATAGCAATTATAGAATAAAATTACACAAACAAGAAAATAATTACACGAGAGAAAATTATTAAATATTCAAAACTAATAATAAGACTCAACATTCAGCCTAGTTTAACGAGGTTAGGGCCAATACAGCTGAGTTTGGAAATCACAGTGTTTGCTGTATGCACGTATTATTTGGTTGATCTCCTTTCGATCTTTTGGGCGTAACTGGGAATGCATAGCTTTAATTTTATAGAAGTGGTGTGGTAGCACCCTTCCACCAATCTCATCCTTATTATTATGGTTTTATGTCTTCTGACTGATTTGGAAACTCCAAATAAAACTTCGGAAGGGATGTTGGGTTGTATGTTTGCGTTAAAACATCACAAACATATGAAGTAATTTTGAAAATTGATTGTTTGTCAATCTTAAAAACATACACTAAAGAATGGTAAGACCCATTGTCCGGTCACTGACTGGAATGATTCTTTTAAACGATGTGTCACCAATTTTTGACCCTATCAACTTGAGTAAACTCTGAAAAACATTACAGTCGGGAAAAGTTGCGGAGACCACACCTAGTTCTATACTTGGGTTGTTGTTGTTGTTATTAGAACTTAAGGGCGCGTCGACGATGGGGTCATTAACGCCCTCTATACTTGAAATTGAACTGAATGTCATTTCTCCTATGCATTTTAAATCAAATTAAATGGCTTTGCCAGTTGAATTAGTAAAATCTCCTTACCATATTTTCTATACTTTCCTGCATTAGCTTCCTCCTTCACTATGTCCCTAAACTTTTCTCTCTCTCGCTTTTTTATTTTACTTGTGGTTTTACGCCCGTCGACGTCGATGTCATTAGAGGCCAGATGAGACTGGGGGCAAGGAAAGGGAAGGAATTCGACCATGCCCTTTTGAAGGAAGCATCCTGGAATTCACCTGAAGCGATTTTGGGAAACCATTGAAAACCCAAATCTGGATGGCCGGACGGGGACTCGAACCGCCGTCCTCCCGAATGCGAGGGCAGAGCGTTAACCACTCACCCACCACGCTCGGTCTAAACTGCTCGTTTCTTATCCTTTCTACTCTTATTGGCACCGTTCAGCTTCTGAGAAAACTCCTTTCACTCGCTTGAGTTTTACTTAAATTAGTATTTCCGTGACCATGTTTCAGCAGCATATGTTGGAGCAGAAACGTAGTAACGTAAGTGTACTTATAATCAATAGTGCACCTTCTCGACAAAAAATTCTTTCAAGTTCGAATTTAAGGAAATACCACGGTCCAGGAAACTATGCGTAAAACCAGCAGCACTGCCAGGTGCACTAGTCAATCTCAACCGGCGGGTCCACGTGTTCGGTGATGGTCTAGGCCAGCGGTTCCCAACCTATGGGTGGCGACCCACTGGTGGGTCGCGGCGTGTGTTTTGGTGGGCCGCGGAACAATCTGGGTTTTAGCCACAAAAATATGTCTTTTATTTCGTCTATTTAAAAAATATAACAAAATATTTTACAAGTGCAATAATCATGAAAGCTATTAGCTTAAATTAAAACTTTGTGAGAAAAAAAGAAGGTTGTCTTAAACAGTGAGGTGGTAAGCTGGTATTATGCAATAACCACGTTGTGAGATATAGCAGCGGCAGCAATCGCGCAATCGTTATGGCAATTCCTGAACACCCCCTCTCCCGCCCCACTCTAGAGCGAAATTGCGCGCGCATAACACCTGTAATTTTATTTCTCTCATTGTCATTTTCTTGTTTATTCTTGAATCGAAACCAAAGTCTTTGTGAGAGTGAGTTATTGTTTACGTTTTGTTTTGATTGAGAGCAGATTTAAAGTGATTATGGAAAGTTGGTTGAAGATCGTGCCGTAAAAGAAATTGTCCAAATGGTGAGGAAACTTCAACTTCCGCGGCTAATAATAATAAGTTTGAGAATGTTACCGAACCACCACCAAGTATTTATAATTACAATGCAGGCAGCGCGAAAAAGCAAAAGACGTATATACGAAAGTATAACCCGGATTATTTGAAATACGGGTTTGTGTTTTCGGGTAATGAAGAGGACTCAACATCTCTTTGTGTGATTTGCTGTGAAAATTTGTCCAACGGATGAATGCAGCCTTCAAAACTTAAAAGGCACTCTGGCTACACAGGTAAGCCTCTTGAATTCTACGTACGAAAATTTGCGTTTTCGTAGGATAGGATAGTCGACAGCGTATCGAATTCATACAACAGTTCCCATTCTGATATTGGATACTCTCTCATATTAGGTGGGTCACGAAGTTATCTTTTACTTAAAAGTGGGTCGTGTAGCAATAAAGTTTGGGAACCGCTGGTCTAGTCTGTCGACGCTGAACAGTTTTTGTAGCACGTGAGCTCACCATGTTGGAAGCTTGCATCGTGTTCGTTAATGTAAGTTTGTTTTACTTTCTACTGGCTACGAATCTCAGTGCGGATCTAGGAATTTTCCGAGCCGGGGCAAAAATTGTTTGACTCTCCCCCCCCCCTCCCCCTCTATATTCGGCACTGGTGAATATGTAAATGTGAACACGCTGAAACAAATAAGCGTAAGTATCCGTAGTTCAAACGAGATGAATATTTCTTTTGTGGATTGCCTCTGAGCTGAATATAGGTAGGCTACCTACGTTCTTAAATCAACAGTGGTGTCAAATTTATATTTTTCTCTATAAACTGAGTTTGATCAGGTCGAAAAAACCGTCGTCTATTTTGCAAAAAAAAAGCTCTTTTTATACGACTCGGTGTTACTCTAGAAACACATGGTTACTGTATATTATGTCGTAGGCAGAAAGTTAAATCCATTACTTTCTAAGTACTTCATAAGTTCATATAAAGGAGGCAGATATTGCAAAGAATAATCAGAGACGCTTCTTTATTTTAATTTACTTTTTATGTTTATGAATAAATTTACCAGCGTTGTTTCTTTGAGTGTATAGTATCCTTCAGGGGCTCACGACTATTCGGACCTGGATCCCAGAATGTCACACATGAGACTACATTTGAGTCTCGAATGGCTTCCATTTGGGCCAGGTCCCTTCTATAAACTTTCCTATTGATCTTCCTGCGTCAGATCTTTTTGTTTCCTTACCGTAATGCTACTTTAAGGTTGTGGATAGGATGTCGACTACAGATACAAACTGAGTCAAATGTAGGAGAATAAGTAATGTAAAATAGAAGCAATCAACTATACACTAGAAAAGAGAGAAGAAAAAATTTTAATCTGCTCAGACTCGTTGAGCTCACTACAATGTATAAGAATGGGGCCGAAAGGGAAGACGAAAAACTATTTAGTATATGACATTATAGACAATTTGAACAAAGCACAACACCAAAGGAAGGAAATAGAATTTCAGTGGATTCCCGGGCACGTGGGAATCGAGGGAAATGAAAAAGCGGACCAACTTGCGAGGAGGACAGAGGACCATGAGCCAACGGAAGTTAGAGCGCCACATAGAGATCTCCTAAGTAAAATCAGAAATTTACTGAAGTCTGAGTGGGAAGAGGTAGGAGAGATCCAATATAGATCTAAAGGTGCCTGGTACCATGCAATTCAACATAACATTCCGAAACAACCATGGTTCAACATAAAAGTGAATAAAAAAGAAGCAACAATAATAAACAGGTTGAGATCAGGACACACCCTACTAAATTCTAAAAAGTTTCTCTTAGGCCAGACAATATCACCGGAATGCGAACATTGTAGTGTATACGAAGACATTTTACACTTCATTTTGGAATGCCCCAAGTATGCTCAACAAAGGAAAACAATACTACAGAATGATGCAGACACCAAAATTACAAGTTATGAGGACCTAAGATATTTCCTTGCGACAATAACGGACGACAAAATTAAGAAGTTATGCAAATATGTTGCTAAATGCAACAGAAAAATATGATATGGAGTTAAAATAAGGTGAAATGAGACCTATCTATACTCCCTACATGTTTTCTAAATAATAGTAAGATGTTAGATACTAAATAAAGTTCTCTCCTCTCCCTCCCCTCTTGTTATAAAAGATGGATGTATAATAGTAATTACGATAATACTCTATAAATGCCTGACAGCTGTTACTACAAAACAATTACTAAGGATAGATGCATAATATAGCACAAATGTTTGTACTTTGGATTACATTAAATAATGTCATTCTTCTATTCATTTCTGATAATGTGAAATAAATATTATATATATATATGTTTCTTGCAAAATGTTTGGTAATAGGAAGAAATAAATGTACTATAAATGGTCTTGCCACGAATGATGGCAAACAATTTTCCATCGCATGAACGTATAAGATATAGTATGTATCAAATATCTTGTAAATGAATGAAAGTAACTGCTGTTAAATATGTTTCTAAAGGGAACCTGGGAATATAATATAAATGACTATGTTGTTTCTAATGTTAAATTTTAATTGTACCTTTGTGTAAATTTCAAAACAGTTTTTAATCTAGAAAAAGTAATTAAAATATTTTTATTTGCTAAACTGCATCATAATGACAAGCCAATGTTCATATGTTCATACTGTATTACAAGTGTTTGGATTTTTGTGTAAACAAATGTATATCTGATAGTTGGTCAAATTGGCGAAAGCCAAAGACCATTCATTACAATAATAAAAAAAAAAAAAAAAAAAGTAATGTAAAACTGTCGGCTACAGGAGCAAATGCAGAGAGAAATGTTTTGCTTTTAGATTACATACGTTTGCACTTACAGATTACCTATAATTTTTTTTTTTTTTGCTGTCGTCAGTCTCTCAACTGGTTTGGATGCAATGCTCCATTCCTGACTGTCTTGCTCTTTATCTCAACAAACCCCTTACAACGTACATCTTCAATTATCTGCTTCACACATTCTAATCTTTATCTACCTCTACACTTCTTTCCATTTGCTGTTCCCTCCACTAACAAATTAATTAATCGCTCATATCTTAACGTGTGACCCACCGTCCGGTCTCCTGTTTCTGTAAAACTCTTCAACAAACTTCTTTCCTCACCCATCATTTCCAAAAGTTCCTTTCCGTACTTTATCTGTCCACTTAACTTTTAGCATCCTTCTACAAAACCACATTTCAATTGCTTCATTTTCCTTTTTTCTGGTATTCCTAATCTCCATGCTTCGCTACCATAAACTACTCTGCTCCACACATGGAGTTTTTAAAACTTCTTTCTGGGACTTGGAGCAATATTTGATACTAAAAGATTTCTCTTTTTCATGAAAGCTCTTCTACTAAGCTTCTTATTCTTCTGTATATTATCCTGGTACGTAATTTTGAATCGTATGATGTTAGACATATAGTGAGATAATTGTCACATTTGTCGGCTTGTTACTTTCTTTGGATGAATAATCTTTCGATTCCTTCTTATCCTAGCGAGTTCAGAAGTTCTGCAGGAATCTAATCAATTCCAACTGCGTTATTTAATTTCAGATCTTACAAAGCTCTGTCAAATTTATTTCTTAAAACAGGATCTCCTAAGTTATCAATGTCGACATCGACTTCTGTTTCCAGTACACTGTTGTTTAAATCACCCCCAACATACAATTTCTCTGTGTTTTCCTTCCATAGTTTCGCTCTGTCTTCTAAGTTTAAAAGAGGTTTTCTATCAGCAGTTCTAATGTTTATGCATATTTTCTCCAAAAATTAATTGATCTTCATATAGGTCACATCTACTTTACTTAATACCGTTTCCTTTTCTTTTCCTGTTCCACACTACTTGCAGCCATTTTTCTTTTGCTTTTTTGCATTTTCTGTTTATTTGATTTCTAAACTGTCTGTAGTGCTCTCTTTCTGCTTCATCCTAAGCTTTTTTGTGCCTTCTCCTCTGATCCTTCAGCTCAAAAAATTCTTCTCTGGTCCATGTTTATTGGGCGCCTTGTTTGCTAAAGCCTAACGTTTCTTTACCAGCTTTGATTAATTCTCTCTTCAAGCATTCTGCTTGTTGTCAGTTGAACTCCTTTAACAGTAATTTCTTAGACCCACGTGCAAATTTTTGTCAGGTGTTAGATTGCTCCAATTTGCTCATTTCCAGTCTGTTTGGCTTGTTTGCTTCTTTATTGTCTTGAATTTCAGCTTGTACTTTATTACAATCAGATTGTAGTCGGATTTATGTCAGCTCCTGGGTATACTTTACAGTCTGTAAGTTGATCTTTGTTTGACCGTGATATAATTTAGCTGATATCTACCTTCCTGTATCCCCTGGACGTTTCCAGGAGCATATCTTTCGTGGATGATTCCTAAATTGCATGTTCGCTACAACTAGTTCATATTTTTCACAAAATTCTAACAACCTGGGTCCTGGCTCATTTCTTTCTCCTTCACCAAAACTTCCTACAATATTCCTCTCTTTACCTTCTCCTACTATTGCATTTCAATCACCAATGATTATTAATTTTTCCTTCCCCTTCACATATTGTACTAATTCTTCAATTTCATCATCTTCCTGTGACGTTGGGAAATACATTTGTACTAATGTGGCTGGAACAGTCTTAGTTTACACAGTCATCAAAATAATCCTGACTATCCGAGATTATAAAACAGTCACACGGACACACACACACACACAAACAAAAAGAAATCTGAAAACTAAAACGAAAATGGAATTGTTGACTGGAAGACCCCGGAACCAGGTGCTGTACAAGAACGAACTGGCATTTATATTGTTTTCTTGTAAAATACCCATGTTAAGGCGTTCTATGTCATTTGCATTCCTGTGAAAATCTCTTCCTAAAGGTTTCATCTGTGAGATATTAAATCTATACATTTTTGTGAAAATATGCTCATGTCTCCCACCTTATAACATACTTTCAGCAGTATAATTTCTAACTTAAATAACACACACATGAAGATCTTGTATCTATAATCGATCGGTGGATATATTCTGACATTTGGAAGATTTAACCGCACCAGCAGGCAACGACAAAAGGGTTCTCAATGTGAACCAACCATGTGATGTGGTACAGATTGCATCGTTACTCTCAAGCGAACAAGAGACAGCGAACACTGTAAAGACAGAACAGCATATCACGGACGTGTGTGGTTGACGTATTCGGCTGATGGCTTAAAAAATGTTTGTGTGTCAGCGACTCATCATTGTTTAAAATCTGGTAAAAGTGCGTATAGGAAATTCCGATAGACAACCTTGTCAAATCTACTATATTAAGTTACTCCGCAACCCGAAGGTTGGTTGGATCCTCCCGAAGGAGGCATACTAAGCAACTGTAATGCCGTAATGGTTGTTTTCTGGTAAAATCTGAGTAGTGGCTAACCACCGGTGCGCTGCCAGTTTTCACCCCATGTATTTCTTATGGACGCCGGTCAGCGGACAATTTTTCCCCATGTATTCTTATGGGAGCGGGAGTGAGCCCATGACCACCCACGTCGCAGCGTAGCCCCAACGGACGCAGGTGTGCGCTTTAGTCATAAATCTTATTCTAATGGGAATAATATGTAAATAAGGCCACGTGCCACTTCTTATGGACGCGGGTGCGCTGCCAGTTTTCACCCCATGTATTTCTTATGGACGCGGGTACGCTGCAAGATCTTAAATCGTATTCTAATGGGAATAATATGTAAATGAGGCCACGTGCCACTTCTTATGGACGCAGGTGTGCGCTCAAGTCGCCGTGCACGTGTACTGCAGACTGGTAATGTTAATTAGTCTAGATCCGTTTTCCGCCCCTCCCGGTCGACCCGGCGTCAGTTTGCAGCCATGTCTCGTCTAGTGATGTTGTTCTCGTCTGTGTACCATCTCAACGCTGGTGACTCGAAACGTTTGACGATAGGGTTATCGTCCAAACACGAGTTTGAACCTGTTGTAGTTCTGGAAAAAGTGGGACACAATAAAATTGTTTTAACATACGACGAATGGAACGTCCTGATCCAGAAATTGGACGTAGTGTCCGAGTTATTCAACGCCGGCACCGACAGCATCCCACTTGGTGAGCACACCGTCTCATGCCGAACGATTGCCGGGGTGAAGACTGTTTGTTTCCACCCTAATGACGATCCTGCTAGCAGTGTCTTCTTCGGCCAGTCTACTTGGAGGAACTTCGTCGACGCGCAGCCGGCCGTGACCAACGCCTTGACCGTCAAGCAGAAGTGGGGCCACTTGGTTGCAAGATATTATACTTAATTTGTGGACATTCTAGCTAATAAAGTACTACAAGACTTCAATATGGCTACAGTGCAAAAACTGATTGACATGCACATTAATAATGTTCGTGTAGCTCAAGTGACATACAGTTCATCATTGGATTATGCGCAGTTAAGACTTGAACTCATTGCGTATAAAAATTTGTTAGTATCTGATGATGTAAATAATATTGTAATTAAGAATTATGAACCCGGATATGATGTTTGTGGACCTTATTAACTACATGTATGTGAAAGTGTTTAAATAAATAACACATTATATTTTATTTCTTACTTTTTTTATTCCACCCACCATTGGGCAATTAAAAATAGATTTTCAACAGCGCATATAGCGTTACAAAATAAATGTCCTTTACAAAGTTTTATCAAATTAATTTTCTTGAGTTCATGTAGAGGCGGGCGTCCTAAATCTTCTATATTGTAGCAGACTTTCTTGCGGATAATCTTCTGAAACCATCGAGCCTTCTCCCGTCCTTTAACGTCAATAATGGAGTCATCTTCATTTGTGATTGCATGTAGAATAGTACATAGTTTGCTAAAGGTTATACCAGCAGCAGTCCAAGGTATTCCATGGTAATTATTTGTCAGCCATTTGACTGTTGGCTCGTTACCTCCGCGTGATGGTGAATTTACAGAGTTGCAATGTGTGGCGATAATGTTGTCTGATTGCACTACACAGACGGCAACTTCTTTGAAGATAAACGCTCCTTCTCTAGTCTTGAATCCTTGAGCGTCCAGGAAGATGGTCGGCATGATACTGGGTGGCAATGATGGGCGCTATCTGGTTTTATGCGAGCTTACGCACAACACTTGTTAGCGGTACGTATTCCACAACACGGTCGTGAAGGATTAGACAGTATGCGGCGGTGTAGGCTGGAAAATTGTCAGTGCTATCAAAATCCATACGAATATCTACAGGCCCTGTTTTTACCGACTCATTTTGATGTGAACAGTCGATTACGGCGATAGGAGCAGTAGCGACAAAATCTTCACGGTTTAGTAGCGGCGAAGGATGCTCCCGTTCGTAGTAAGTTTGTTGGAATCTTGCATACATATCGTACAATACTGTGGTTCGATTTTTCTTAAAGTCCAAATTCATGTTCTCGTAGGGGTACGCCACATCATTTAGAAACACTTTGACGTTGGCAAGATTGCAGTGATAAAATATAGCCGCACTTAATTCCTCATTTCGTTTCCTGTTTGTTTGAAATCCCAGAACAACGAACCTAGGTTTCTCCAGTTGTGTTGATGTTTTCAAAGACCAAATTTGAGTTTTGCTTATAGGAAGTAGCGGGTACTCCAACAAATCCCAGCTTCGGAAATTAATTCTAAGTGGCTTCCCACTGTCCACAATCTTAAGCAACGCGAGTTTTTCTCTCTCACTTACTTGTAAATGAGGCACCACCCATGCTAGTTTACTGATGGCGAATTTACTTTTCTGGGGGTTTGGATTGGCTTGTACATATGAATTTGTATCGTCCCTAGATCGAATAAGTATTAATTCTTGTTTTACATTTGCAAGTATCCTTTTAAAGTCTTCACAAAAACCCAACAGCATACTCAGCGGAATACATACACCAAAGTACCATTTCCAAGATCGCGTTGCCCCCATCCTGAGTTCTCCAACAGACCAATTTGTTGAGGACCAGCGGAAATAAGAGTCTTTATTGTGCTTGTGACACCTACATTTCTATTTCGGTCTATTTCAACTCCATTAATTTCTAACCGTTAAATCTGGATGGTCGCTTCCCGAATGCGATGCCAGAGTGTTATCGCTCTCCCAACAGTCATCGTCAATCCTTTTACGCACCCCACCTCATAAAATCCCGAAATGTTATGAAAACCGCAAAAGATAGTGAACACAGGTAAAAAATCGCCAAAATTATGTAATATTCGTTCCACTAAAGAAGTCATCGATTGCCGTGGTTAGAAGGTGACTGAGGATGTATCAGTTTCATCAAGAATTCACCATTCCTCAGTTTAGATGCCCTAAATTACTTTATATGGACACAGTTAGCATGGCAGGTAGAGTCCCTTAATGAAAAGGTTGTCGGTGTTATGAAGGACGAGGCGAATTGCACCCTGATTGTGGAGTTTGCTGGGTTACGGGCAAAAATGTGTGTGCATTCTCGTTCGAGATCGACCGAACCTGTTACATTTTTTTTATTATTATTATTTGTTGAATACAAGATAACCCGTGCTTAGGAACATTTCTTGTGGTAAAACTTTAAGAAAAATCGAACCACAGTATTGTACGATATGTATGCAAGATTCCAACAAACTTACTACGAACGGGAGCATCCTTCGCCGCTACTAAACCGTGAAGATTTTGTCGCTACTGCTCCTATCGCCGTAATCGACTGTTCACATCAAAATGAGTCGGTAAAAACAGGGCCTGTAGATATTCGTATGGATTTTGATAGCACTGACAATTTTCCAGCCTACACCGCCGCATACTGTCTAATCCTTCACGACCGTGTTGTGGAATACGTACCGCTAACAAGTGTTGTGCGTAAGCTCGCATAAAACCAGATAGCGCCCATCATTGCCACCCAGTATCATGCCGACCATCTTCCTGGACGCTCAAGGATTCAAGACTAGAGAAGGAGCGTTTATCTTCAAAGAAGTTGCCGTCTGTGTAGTGCAATCAGACAACATTATCGCCACACATTGCAACTCTGTAAATTCACCATCACGCGGAGGTAACGAGCCAACAGTCAAATGGCTGACAAATAATTACCATGGAATACCTTGGACTGCTGCTGGTATAACCTTTAGCAAACTATGTACTATTCTACATGCAATCACAAATGAAGATGTCTCCATTATTGACGTTAAAGGACGGGAGAAGGCTCGATGGTTTCAGAAGATTATCCGCAAGAAAGTCTGCTACAATATAGAAGATTTAGGACGCCCGCCTCTACATGAACTCAAGAAAAATAATTTGATAAAACTTTGTAAAGGACATTTATTTTGTAACGCTATATGCGCTGTTGAAAATCTATTTTTAATTGCCCAATGGTGGGTGGAATCAAAAAAGTAAGAAATAAAATATAATGTGTTATTTATTTAAACACTTTCACATACATGTAGTTAATAAGGTCCACAAACATCATATCCGGGTTCATAATTCTTAATTACAATATTATTTACATCATCAGATACTAACAAATTTTTATACGCAATGAGTTCAAGTCTTAACTGCGCATAATCCAATGATGAACTGTATGTCACTTGAGCTACACGAACATTATTAATGTGCATGTCAATCAGTTTTTGCACTGTAGCCATATTGAAGTCTTGTAGTACTTTATTAGCTAGAATGTCCACAAATTAAGTATAATATCTTGCAACCAAGTGGCCCCACTTCTGCTTGATGGTCAAGGCGTTGGTCACGGCCGGCTGCGCGTCGACGAAGTTCCTCCAAGTAGACTGGCCGAAGAAGACACCGCTAGCAGGATCGTCATTAGGGTGGAAACAAACAGTCTTCACCCCGGCAATCGTTCGGCAGGAGACGGTCTGCTCACCAAGTGGGATGCTGTCGGTGCCGGCGTTGAATAACTCGGACACTACGTCCAATTTCTGGATCAGGATTTTCCATTCGTCGTATGTTAAAACAATTTTATTGTGTCCCACTTTTTCCAGAACTACAACAGGTTCAAACTCGTGTTTGGACGATAACCCTATCGTCAAACGTTTCGAGTCACCAGCGTTGAGATGGTACACAGACGAAAACAACATCACTAGACGAGACATGGCTGCAAACTGACGCCGGGTCGACCGGGAGGGGCGGAAAACGGATCTAGACTAATTAACATAACCAGTCTGCAGTACACGTGCACGGCGACTTGAGCGCACACCTGCGTCCATAAGAAGTGGCACGTGGCCTCATTACATATTATTCCCATTAGAATACGATTTAAGATCTGGCAGCGTACCCGCGTCCATAAGAAATACATGGGGTGAAAACTGGCAGCGCACCCGCGTCCATAAGAAGTGGCACGTGGCCTTATTTACATATTATTCCCATTAGAATAAGATTTATGACTAAAGCGCACACCTGCGTCCGTTGGGGTTACGTTGCGACGTGGGTGGTCATGGGCTCACTCCCGCTCCCATAAGAATACATGGGGAAAAATTGTCCGCTGACCGGCGTCCATAAGAAATACATGGGGTTAAAACTGGCAGCGCACCTGTGTCTAGCCACTACTAATCTGAACTTATTTTCTCATAAGGGGAATACGAAAAGCGATCACACGAGAAAGCAACAGACAATATTATTCTATTCGGGAATTCGGAGAGAACACACATTTATGAAATTCTGCACTTGCTTGATGAAATCAGCTTTACAAGCAAGCTCTTTTGTTTTTCGATCGCCGCAACAAGTCCTATGCTTCCACAGAGCCTATTCATCGTCCCCATAACACTTTCAACTAAGTGATAGGTTGATATTCTGAGAATTTTTTACATCGAAGCTGAACTACAGAACGTTTCGTCAGCCGAATTACCTCAACAGGTAGACATCTGCCACAGGATTTTTTTTTTCGTTTATAAAGCGAGTGAAACTTTGTGCAAACAATGCTATTTATATCTCAGTGTTGACCTCATCAAATGGAATGCAGAATTTTACCTCGATGTCTTACACCTTATTAACCTCGTCATGTTTAATAAACTTACATAATCTACAACCCGAAGGTTGGTTGGATCTTAAGCCATTGTGGCAGAGGTAGTACGGCCAGTTCCATTCCTCTGGGAACTACGGTTTAACGTCATTCCGCGTTCAGCGGCGGTCAGACGCGGACGTGCTGTCAGCAACTTCCGTTTACGCCGCAGCTATTATAACAGTGTTAGTGTGAAATTTGTGTGTGAGCTATTGAAAACCCATCAACGCAGCCGCATTTAGGCGATTCTGCAGTAAAAGGTAAGAGATGGCTTCCACCGCCATAACAAAAAAAACACAGTGAAATTCACATTCGATCGAGCATACGTAAGACCATCGGCCTATGAAATACATGAGTGGTTGTTTGATAAAGTAAAGCTAATTGACGAAGAAATACTGGAATACAACTAGACTCGTTCCAGAACTGCGTTTTTGTTAAAATGATAAGCGAGGAACATTGCGTTAGTGTAATTGAATCAAATACCGGGAACCTAAAATTCCATCATGCCGATGGAAACGTAAGCAATGTTCAAGTAACGAACGCAGGAATGGGAAAAAGACAGATAAGAGTGTTAAATCTGCCCTTTGAAATATCTAATGAAGCCATTCTACAAGCAATAAAACCGTTCGGAAACGTGGAAGAGATCGTAGAAGACAAATGGGGAGGCAATATCAGGTTTAAGAAAGCAAATGGAGTGCGGCTAGTAAAAATGGAGATAACGAAACACATACCATCATACATCAATGTATGCGGTTTCAGAGCACTGGTTGTATACGACGGCCAGCCTAGAACTTGCGCTCTATGCAATTCAATACAACATATCAGAGCAAACTGCCCCCGCATACAACCTACAGTACTACCGCTAACCTACCTCAGACGAACAGGAACACCGAAACAAGATGAACAAGATGAAGAAATGCCACTGGAAGATCAGCAGCAGTTTCCACCACTGACGATAACGGACAGTGGGAACACGGAGACGAAAACAAGAAGAGAAACGAGGGAACAACAAAACGACGACATAAGGAACACTGAAGAAAGAAGGTGCGACGAGGTATCCAAAACCATGAACACAAAAGCGAAAAACTTACCAAGAAAACAAGAAGGAGACTTGATAGAAAAGACAATAACAAACATGGAAGAGACAAAACAGAAGAGAAATGTTGAATCGTTGAAATAATACGGCAGAAACCGACGATAACAGGGAGTCGGCCGACGAGAAGGACGAAACGAATTTGACAACTGAAGTCCCGTCGACAGCAGAAGAAACCGAGTGGACGAAACCAGCGAAGCCCAAACCCAGTAAGAAACGTCGTGCAAGAAAACAACCAGAGACGAAAAGTAAACAAACTAGGGAAACATCCACTGAAAGAGAAAATACAGACGATGCTAAAGGCACTGGTAAAAAGCTCAAAAAGCAACAAATCGGGAAGAGCCGGCCAACATTTAATGCAGAGTTAAATCCAAACTCAGTCAGACACCGAGAAACAGGTACGGAGACAGAAGGTATGTCCTTTAGTTGGGCAGACAACGATCATAACGAAGACATAGAGGATGTCAGGCAGACTTCCTGAACATAAATCGCAGCGACGAACTCACAAGGAAACAAACACCTGGAGACCGTAAACAGGAAACTTAACGGTATAGAACAGACTTGACGTATGAAACAGCTGCTGTCGGACACTAATGGATTGGCGGACAACCAAGGCCAAGCACCATCACAATGAATCAAGTCTTGACACTAACAACGATTAACATCAATCGCATAACAGCTAAAACAAAGTTTTATGCCTTGCAACAATTTCTTATCCAAAATCAAATAGACGTCGCACTCATGCAAGAAGTGATAATCAGGGAGTTTGAACTCTTCGGTTACGAAACCATAACCAATTTAGACTTCCACTGCAAAACCGGAACTGCAATAATAATCAAGGAAGGACTGTCCTACACAAACCCGGAAATTTTAACATCCGGAAGGGGTATAGCAGTATACATCAAGGACATATGCATCGTCAATTTATATGCACCCTCAGGCACTAATAAAAAACAGGAGAGAGCGGAATTCTTCAAAAGTGATATACCTTACTTATTACGCAAGAAACCGACCAGACTTGTAATTGGCGGTGACTTTAACTGCGTAATTGACCGAAGCGACCAAAGACCAAACCCTAACATCTGTCAAGAATTAGCAAAAATGGTCGAAGGATTAGGCCTCAAGGACACGTTTCGGGCATTGCACGGAAACCAAACTAGTCACACACACATGACCCCGACATCAAAAAGCAGACTTGATAGAATTTACGTATCTAAACACTCTAGACCCAGCAGTTAGTAGCGATGAAATAGTACCCTTAAGCTTCTCCGATCACTGTGCGTACATATGCAGAATTAAGTGCGACCCAATTAATATTCAGAGAGGTAAAGGATATTGGAAGATGAACGTTTCGCTTCTTCGCGATGCTGAATGTAAGGAAAGCGTCATCACCACCTGGTTTTCAAGTGTCAGAAACTGCCACAAGTATAGCTCAAATTTAAGCTGGTGGATAACCCATGCGAAACCAAGAATAAGAAAAGCTATTATCGCCTACTCGCACGTAAAACATCACTGGACAAACAATACCATGGAATTTTACTACAGATGTCTGAAGGACCTGTACAAAAAAGACGTGCACACCATCCACGACCACGTACTGATTAAAAAGTATAAAGCCAAAATTAACAAATACCAAGCATCAAGAATGGAATCCCTTTTAGTCAACACCGATAGCGTGGACTTAGTAGAGAAAGAGAAGGCATCGCTATACCATCTGATTAGGGCGACAAAAAGAAGAAACTCCCAGTACTTATCAAACATAACTGCGGAAGATGGAGTCAGAACAACCAACCAAAAGGAAATTCCCGCAATGATCTGGAACCATTTTTCATCCTTTTACAGAGCCTCCACCACAACCGGAGATAACAGGGACTCCACCCTAAACCACATAAATGAATACATGGACGACAACGAGCGAAGAGAGATTACCAGAGACATCACACTAGAAGAAGCAGAGTTGTCCCTCATGGCTGGGAAAACTAGAAAATCTCCCGGTAAAGACGGTCTTCCCCTGGAATTTTATAGAGCTTTCTGGAACATCATATCCCACAAGATGGTCGATATATTCAATGAAATATGGCAGATTGAACGATTGCCTGAAGCCTTCACGGAAGGCATAATAATTCTCATCCCAAAAACACCACACACGAAGAATATCAGAAAGTTAAGACCATAACGCTACTGAACTCCGACTTCAAGATTTTGACTCGTATCCTGAAACGAAGAATAACACCATTACTCACCAAAATTCTTGGCCCGTACCAAGCGGGTCCGATCCCTAATCGCGGGATCCAACATGCAATCTTGGAACATAGAGATATCATCTCCTTGGCAGACAACCTGAAGCTAAAAGCGGGAATTCTCTTCCTAGATTTCGACAAAGCATACGATCGTGTCGAACACCAGTTCTTATACAATACCATGAGGAGAATGGGCATGGGAACAAGCTTCGTATCAGTAATCAAGAAACTAACCAACGGTGCTACCACAAGTGTATTAGTAAACGGATTCATCTCAAAAAACTTTCGTATGGGCCGAGGACTGAGACAAGGCTGCCCCCTCTCAATGGTCTTGTTCGCCATATACACGGAACCCTTACTACGGAGCATCCACTCCTTGACAAAGGGTATAACGTTCCAAGGTAGAAGATACACTACAAGAGCTTATGCAGACGATATTGGGTTCTACGTAACCGACAATGACGACCTAGTAACAATTAATAACCAGATAAAGATTTATGGCCCTGAAAGTGGCGCTACAGTCAACATGGACAAATC
This sequence comes from Vandiemenella viatica, assembly GCA_031002005.1. Lineage (NCBI taxonomy): Eukaryota > Metazoa > Arthropoda > Insecta > Orthoptera > Morabidae > Vandiemenella > Vandiemenella viatica. The sequence continues at coordinate 35,892,486 of CM061918.1, forward strand.
AGGCATACTTTACATTGGATCAGGACCTCAAAATCTTGTAAATACTTATGGATTCAAACAAATGAGCAAACACAAGGCCTTAGGTGTGTGGCTAGAAACCAATCCACTCAAAATGAGTGTAATCAATTGGCGAGAAGTGTTAAACAGCACAAGGGCCATTCTGCAACTGCACAAAACCAGACGGATCAACAAAATACAGAAAGCAAATTTAATAAATCTGGCGGTCCTTGGCAAATTAAACTATGTTGCCCAAGTGCTCCCTGCACCGAAAGGGATAATACAAAGCGTTCAGAGGGCAGTAGCCTGGTTCTTGAGCCAAGGTGACATATTCAAAGTCAACTTCCAGACGCTAACCCTGCCAAAAGCAAGAGGAGGTTTAGGTTTAATGGATGCAAGAACCAAAGCAAATGCGAGCTTCATACAGGCAATGAGGAAAGTATCTGAAAACAAGGAAACCATAACGGCACAATTATTGGAACATTACAAACCGGTGAGTACAACGGCACCGGTAGGGATTGCCCATATCAATAATTCCCTTTACCATTTCAGGCTGTATTTCATCGAAAGCAGCTATATCATGGAGACAAGAAAGAACAGCTTTCCCAAGACAACAAAAGAGATTTACGCATGTATGATGGCCCATAAACGGGGGAAATATAATAGAAACTAAATACCCGGAAATCAACTGGAAAAACGTGTGGGCAAACATTTTCAACAAAACAATTCCGTCCGAGACTCAAGCTCTTTGGTACAAAGTAGCCAACGAGACCTTGGCCACCAATGAGAAGCTACATCGTATTCACCTCAAGCCAACAGATAGATGTGACACTTGCGGCAACACAGATACGCTAGCACACCGAATCTCTTGCGGAAGAGCGCAAACAATCTGGACGTGGACAAAACATTTAGTGGCACGCATGATGCAAAAACCGCCCAGGAAAATACTCACCAATATCCTAACAAAGCCGGAGTTCAAGATTATACCTATAGAGAAACATAACAGTCTAATATGGATATTAGGACACGCAATGCAGGATATACTGCAGAAGACATCCCAGAACTTAGAAGAGTATTTATCAACCTTGAAAATTAAAGTTTGGAGTTTAAAGAAAACGACGAAATACAAAACAAAATTTGGAAGCTATCTGGACGAAATAGCAAAAATAAAAAGACCATCAAATTAAAAAGTAAAAAATTTAAGAACTTGAGACTTCTGGCAAAAAAAAAAAAAAAAATAAAAAATAAAAAATAAAAAAAAAATAATAATAAATAAAAAAAATTAAAAAAAATTATTAAAAAAAATAAAAAAATAAATAAATAAAAAATTAACCAATAATGTGACGGCTAAATAAGAACGTTGGATACGTGAAAATTTTAATTTTTGTTTTTTCAGACAATGGCGTGCGAGGAAATGCCAAAGTCCATTGTCTTCTTCTTTGATCACTTAACAACACATCAGGAGAAGATTAAAAATTAAAAAAAAAAAAAGACGGTAACGGCAAACCCAAAGCCTGGGAAACAGGAAAATATTTAAGTTATAAATATAAATGGCGGAGAAGCCAAGCCGAAGAAGGCAGTAATGGAGAGCGAAAGGACGGCTGTAAGGGGTGGAGGAGGCCGAAAATTAAAAAAAAAAAAAAAAAAAAAAAGAAAAAAAAAAAAAACAAAAAAAAAAAAAAACGTGGAATCCTAACCACGGGATGTCCTGTCATAACTTATATCCACGTCTATACTCCGCAATTCACAACGTTGCGTATGACGGAAGTTGTTTTGCACAAAAACTAACACTGTGCATTCAGATTCCGAATGGCACGAGGGAAGAAATAGTTCATGGACTCAGACCACTGCTACACAACACTGAAAAGCTACAAACGTAAAAGAAAAAACCACGCACATTTATAACAGGAATAGCTCGAACATGGACCATGAGATACAAACAAATCAGAATTAGAGGCTACACAACTTATACAAAACGTAATCAAGACTGCAGAGGAAGGGTAGTATTGTACCAAACGGCAAACGGCATCCCTGCCAACCAAGCTCCAAGGGGCGGATCCAAGGGGGGGGGGGGGAGGGGGCTAGGGGGCTCAAGCCTCTAGTGATGTTCCGATACCATCAAAGTACCGATACCTACTTAAATGAGAAATTGTCTTACGATACTTACTCATATGAGTACTGCAAAATTATCTATACTTACTCATATCGATACTTTTTTAATTAATGTCGAAATATAAAAATATATGTGACATGTTGCTAAATTATTTATTTTATTTGCCTAGTGTAATAAAATAAAATAACACTCAGTAAACATTTTTATTTATTTATTAAAATTATAATAAATCTCACATTGTAAGCATACTTTGAAGGTTTTTTTTTCATATGTTTAAATGTTTATTTGTTATAGTTTTAACACTTTTAAACAATAACAGTCCGCTTTTGGAAGGTTTCCGAAAAACCAATTGTTCCAAATATTTCGGGGACAGCTTGTTTGTTTTGTTTGTCATTGTTTCACCCACAATAGAAAACAAACATTCACTCAATACTGATGTTGCTACAACAAAGAGATGATGTTGTGTGTATTTATACCGACTAGGAAATAGTCTGTAAGTTTCATTTCTTCCCACTATGTAAATGGGTTGCTTTTTGGCCAGGTATAGCGAAATGCGCGCCCAGTAGGACCTTATTACAATGAAATAGGGACCTACAATAAACTCATTGTGATTAAATTGCCTATTATAAGACCGATTTTGTTTGATTTTCAGTGCTACCAACTTGACGTCAGCGGGAAATTAATTTCGCAGGCGCGACTGGGTGGCGCAGCAGGGATGATGCGTTTAGAATTTAATACCAGGGTGCGTTTCGATACTTTCGATTCGATACAAGTACTTTTCTTCCGATACCGAGTAAGTATCGAATGAATTAATTCGAATATGAAAAGTACTCGGTATCGAAACAAAATATCGAGTACTTACTCGTATTTACTTGTATCGGATCATCACTACAAGCCCCCCCCCCCAAAAGGTTCTACGTCGACCCCCAACATCGTGATTTTGAAGACCTTTCTTTTTTTTTTTTTAGTTATACAGATTTGAGGCCCCAGGAGACTATAAAAACTACCTCTTGCCTGACTCAAGCCCCCCCCTCCCCCAAAACCTAAATCCATTGAGGGCAAGCCCTCCCCAACCAAAATCCAGTCAAGCCAACCCCTCCCCCCCCAAACCGAAGTCCCGCTCAAGCCCCTCCCAAACCAAAATCCTGGATCCGCGCCTGCAAGCTTCCCTATTGATACAGTAGAGCCAGGCAGAGGTGGTAAGAGCAAGATAACATCACACCAACTTACTGATATCCTATTATAATACCCACGAAATAGTTTCCTGATAAACTTCCTACACTGTCTAAAAACCTTCATTATCTTCATGCAGATGGGAGATTTCAACGCTAGTCATCAGTACTTAGATGACACTCAAGAAAACGTTAAAGAGCAGCAATGATTCCAACACAGAAAACATATGCACGCTGCAAGTAGTTTGATCGACACTTATAGGACCCCAAGAACAATTGATCCCCAAGGTGAGTTTGTTGTTAACTGTGGTGAGTTAAATGCTTCGAGTCCCCGTGCCAAGGGAGCTGCAATGACACGGTTCGACAAATCCGTTCCAGGACACCAATCATTCCGCCACGTTCACTTGCTGATACTGCACCCGTCGACGTCGACGAGGTATTCCGGCATTTATTTGAACGTTTCCTCTTCGTTTGACGGCTCCAAACCAACTGGGCATTGTAACACTGTCTACTCAAGGCGATGAAACTCATGACAAATATGTTGATTCCTTCCACGATGAACGAAATCTGTATGGACTGTCTTTTCAGTTGAGACACGAAAACAGAAAAATCCTGCAGAAAGCATGTTATTAGACTCAATGTATCTACATCTACGAGGCGTATTTTTAAGTAAGTACCGTTTTGTCGCACCGTGGCTGCAGCGCTACGGTCGGCGTTCCGCGCATGCGCACTGGGTACCTGCATCTCTTGCCTACGCACTGACGCCATTATAGTCTAATTCTTCCTTGTTTACGTTGTTCACTGAGTGTTTGAGATGCCTCCGATAATCGTGAGTCCCGCCGACTGCGAAGTACGGGATGTTATAAGATTTCTTTGTGCTAAAGGCCTAAAACCGATCGATATTCATCGTGAGATCTGTGTAGTTTACGTACAAAACATTATGAGTGATGGAATGGCGAGAAAGTGGGTGAGATCATTTAAAGATGGCCGCACAAATGTGCATGATGAACAACGGAGTGGGCGTTCTTCGGTCGTTAATGAAAGTTTGGTGCAGAAAGTGGACAATAAGGTGAGAGAAAACAGACGCTTTACGATTTCCTCCTTGTGTGATGACTTTCCTAATGTTTCTCGTAGTGTTTTGTATGACATTGTGACCGAACACTTGAATTACCGAAAATTGTGCTCACGTTGGGTACCGAAAATGTTAACGGATGTGCACATAACCAAACGTTTAGGCAGTGCATTGACTTTCCTTGAGCGGTACCACAACGATGGTGATTTCTTAAGCCAAATTGTTACGGGCGATGAGACATGGCTTGCCTACGTCACACCTGAATCAAAGCAACAGTCCATGGAATGGCGGCATTCAGATTCACCCAAAAAAGTGAAGTTCAAGCAAACGATTTCTGCCCGCAAAATTATGTGCACAGTTTTTTGGGACAGAAAAGGAGTATTGCATGTGGGATTTCTGCCTCGTAAGGAGACAATCAATGCAGCAGCTTATTGTGAGACATTGAACAATCTGCGCCATTCAATCCAGAACAAAAGACGTGGCAAATTGAGCAAGGGCATCGTTTTGCTGCATGACAATGCCCGTCCACATGTGGCTAATCAGACCAACGATCTCATCACATCTTTTCGATGGGAAACTCTAGCTATGTAGAAAAGTAGAGTAAGGTACAGGCTTTCATGTAAAAATAAAATTATTGAGATATATTTCCACGTCTTTTTTTAATTTCAAAACGGTACTTACTTAAAAAACATGCCTCGTACATATATACTCTGCAATTCACAAAATTGTGGGTGGCAGAGGGTGCTCAGCACCAAAGCTAAACTCTTTGTTGTGCATTCCAATCCCTAATGGTACGAGGGAAAAAAATTCATATAAGAATCAGTGCGGCACCTTATTTCTCCAATCTTATCTTTCCTGTCATTCCGGCTCAAATAGGTTGGTGGACGAAGTATTTCACTACACTCGTAAGTGAAAGTAGGAGTACACATGTTTACCAATAAGTTTAAACGAAACGTGCGTCGTCTATCTACCAGAGACTCCCAGCCTAGTCTACTAATCAGTTCTGTGACGCTTTCATAAGGACTGTAGCAAGCGGTCACGAATCGAGCGGCTCTTCTCTGTACTTGCTCTATACTTTCGATCAACCCCTTACGAAACGGATCCCAAATGGCACAACAATAGTCCAAATGTGGACGCACAGGTGATTTGTACGCTATATACTTTGTTTGTTCATTACAATTTTTCAAGATTCGATCTATGAATCGCAGCCTAGAATTAGCTCTACCTACTAACGAATTAATGTGTACGTCCCGTTTCATCTACATCTACATCTATACTCTGCAATTCACAATTACTGTGGGTGGCGGAGAGTGTTAAGCACCAATCCTATTTTAGAGTATTGCAATCCCGAACAGAACGAGGAAAGAAAGAATACATAAATGTATCAGTACGGCATCTTATCTCTCGAATCTTATCCCTTCTGTCATTGCGACCTAAATAGGTTGGCGGAAGAAGTATTTCGTTGCACTCGTAAATTAGCGATTTTCGCATATTCTCCAACAAATTTAAACGAAAACGGCGTCGTCTGTCCGCCAAAACAATCCCAGCCTAACCCACGTATCAGCTCTGTGACACTTACATAAGGACTGTCACGAATCGAGCGGCTCTCCTCTGTACTTTCTCTAACGTGTCATCAACCCCTTGCGATACGGATCCCAAATTGCACAACAGTATTCCAAATGCGGACGCACTAGTGTTTTGTACGCCATTTCCTTTGTATGAGCATTGCAGCTTCTCAAAATACGACCTATAAAACGTAGTTTAGAATTAGCTTTGCCTACGACGGAAGTTATGTGCAAGTCCCATTTCATGTTGCTTTGTATTGTTACGCCTAGATACTTCAGGGAATCGACCGTGTCAATAACTGAATTGTTAACTTTGTACTCGTGAGCAAACGGGGTCTTTTTATTACTTATTTGCATTGCCTTGCACTTTTTACAGTTAAGTGTAAGCTGCCATTTACGGCACCATTCCGAAATAACATCCAGATCGCGCTGTATTTCTAAGCAATCGTCAGAGCACCCCACTTCCATATAAATAAGTGCATCATCAGCAAAAAATCGCATCCTGCAATTAACGTAGTCACCGAGATCGTTTATAAAAATTAAGAAAAGAAGTGGTCCTATTACACTTCCTTGAGGAACGCCCGAAGTAACATCTAGCTTTGAAGAGGCTTCCCCGTCAACAACGACATACTGCGACCGACCAGTTAGAAAATCGCGCATCCATTCGCAGATCTGATCAGATATACCGTACGCTCGAATCTTCGCCAAAAGGCGGTTATGTGGTACAGAGTCAAAAGCCTTCTGGAAATCCAAGAAAATAGCATCAACTTGTGATCCTACATCGATAACCTTCATTACGTCATGCGAAAATAGAGCCAGTTGCTTTTCACACGAACGGTTCTTACGAAATCCGTGTTGGTTTGCTGTAAGTAACTCGTTTTCATCCAGAAACTTCATAACGTTAGAGCATATGACATGCTCCAGAATTCTACTGCAGACAGATGTTGGAGATATGGGTCGATAATTCCTAGGACCTCTCCGATCACCTTTCTTGAAAACGGCAATCACCTGCGCTATTTTCCAGTCAGAAGGTACTTTTCTTTCTTCTAAATATTTACGAAATATATCTGATAGAAATGGTTCTATTTGTTCCGCGTATTCCGAAAATAATCTTACTGGAATACCATCAGGACCCGGCGCCTTCCCCCACTTCAGGAGCTTTAATTGCTTTATGATACCTACACTATCAATTTGAACTGGATCTATCTCAAATTCTACACGCCGTGCAAAAGCGGGAATGTTTTCCACGTTTTCGTCAGTGAAAGAATTTTTAAATTCGGTGTTAAATACGGTAGCCTTTTCGCGGCTGTCATCAACTTCCCGGCCGTCTTGTAGTAGAACTGACATATTGTTGTCACTACCACTAACTTTTTTTACATACGACCAAAATTTCTTTGGGTTTTCGTTGAGACTCTTAGAAAGTGAGTTGCATCTAAAGTCGTTAAAAGCCTCGCGCATCGCATTTTTAACATGTTCTCTTGTCTCAACTAACTTTTCTAAATCACTCCTATACATCGTCGTCCTTGAGCGTGCATGTATCTTCCTTAGTTTTTTAAGTAACCGTTTAATTTCACGGGTATACCACGGGAGATCATTCCCATCCCTGATTGTCCTTTTCGTTATGTGTAAGTCCATACCTTCCCTGATTATATGCATGAACCGAAGCCACATCTCTTCAACCGAGCCTCTTCCTTCTATAAAGGTAATGTAATCATCTCTCAAAAACGTTCTTAAACTCTCCTTTGGGGCCTTTTCAAACCTGTAAACGACCCTTTCTTTTTTCTTTTTGCGCGCGGCTATTAATTTTATTTTAGCAATTACCGCTTTATGATCACTTATTCCCATGGTGGTAGAAATGTCCGTGAATAACTCAGGCCTATTCGTAACGAGAATATCTAAAATGTTTTCGTTATCGTTGTGGCACCGCGTTGGTTCAGTGACGAGCTGCTCAAGATAAAGATCTGAGAAAAGGTCAAGAATAATTTCACAGGATGTTTTATCCCGGCCACCAGTAACGTGGACGTAATTATTCCAGTCGATATACGGAAAGTTGAAGTCACCTCCTAGTATTATTGCATGATCTGGAAATTGACGAGCTATATTACTTACATTAGTTCTTAAGGCCTCAGCAATAGATACATCTGCATCTGGTGGACGATAGAAAGACCCTAATACAAGTTTTGTCCTAGCTACTTTTAGTCTAATCCATAGGATTTCACAGACCGTATCGATATTTATTTCGCTACACGACAGGTGTTTACTAACAGCTATAAATACACCGCCTCCATTGGAGTTCAACCTATCCTTACGGAAAACATTCATTCTATCGTTAAATATTTCTGCTGAACTTATATCCGGTTTTAACCAGCTTTCAGTACCTAATACAATATCTGCTTCTGTACTACTAATAATGCTTTCAAGCTCAGGCTGCTTATTACAAACACTTCTACAGTTAATAACGAGTACTTTTAATGGTCGAGACTGATTTACGCTACTCCTAACATATGGTGCCGAATTTGATTGGGCTGTCCGTAACTGTGATCCCAGTTTCGGGTCTTCCTGCCTCAGCCTAAAAAATCCCCCAATGCACTCCACACGGCCCCTGCCACCCGTGTAGCCGATTCACGTGTGTAGTGCACTCCTGATCTATCCAAGGGAACCCTACACGACTCGACCACATGGCGAAGATCTAGGAATCTGCATCCATGATTATCGCAGAAACGCCGTAGTCTCTGGTTTAGACCCTCGACTCGGCTCTGAACCAGAGGTCCACAGTCGGTTCTATCGACAATGCTGCAGATAGTTAACTCAGCCGAAATCTTGCGGTCATCAACCACAGAGCTCACCCTTTGAGCAAGCCGCCGGAAGGAAGAGAGGATAGTCTCTGACCCCAGGCGGCAAGCATCGTTGGTGCCGACATGAGCTACAATCCGCAGCTGGCTACACCTCGTCCGATCAATGGCATCCGGGATGGCCTGATCCACATCTTGGATCAGACCTCGCGGAATACACAATGAATGGACACAGGACTTCATCCCAGATCTATTCGCCAAGTCCCTAAGGGGTTCAATAAAACGCCTAACGTTGGAGCTACCTATCACCAAAATCCCCTTCTGTGGTCGCTCAGGCCTTGCGGGCAGGGGGGCTGGCAACTCGCTGTTTGACGATTGTTGATCTGAACCAGACCCAGACAACACATCAAACCGGTTGGACAGTGGTACAAGTATGTCCTCCTGGGATTCAGACTTGCAAAACTGCCCCCGCATGCGGCGTCGACGCCCGGAAACTACACGCCAGACACCGTCAGGTGACTGCCGCACAGGCTCCAAGGTCTCAGCCTGGACTACAGGTACGATGCTGGGAACAGGAGAACCTGCGGTAGCACTCGCTTCGGCGGAGTCTCCCATAGCACATCTGCTGCAGTCGCCTACGGCAACTTCCAGCCTTGTAACTTTCGTTAGCAAAGCTGCAAGCTGAGCGCGAAGATCAGCCACCTCAGCCCGCGCCTGCACACAGCAATCACAGTCCCTACACATATTATTTCTAAACAAAAGCTACAGAGAAGATGAAAGATGAACAAACCGAGTGTCCAAATAAATTGTTCACTACTTACAAACAACCGACAGACACGACTGGGAAAAAAAACCTAAATTAACAAAGAAGGACTTTCTCGCGTAACGGTTACAGATGACCAACTGACTACTGGCGCTGTTAAACAAATAAGCAAAGATGGACAAAATCTATCTACACACTTTAAATTAAACTAAACACAGAAGGAACTTCCTGGCGTGACGGTTGCTGAAGACCAACTGTCTACTGGCGCTGTTAAATAAGCATAGATTAAACAAAAGCAATCTACACACTTTAAATTAAACTAAAAAAAGAAGGCACTTCCTGGCGTGACGGTTGCTGAAGATCAACTGACTACTGGCGCTGTTAAATAAGCAGAGATTAAACAAAAGCTATCTACACACTTTAAATTAAACTAATCACAGAAGGCACTTCCTAGCGTGACGGATGCTGAAGACCAACTGTCTACTGGCGCTGTTAAATAAGGAAAGATTAAACAAAAGCTATCTACACACTTTAAATTAAACTAAACACAGAGAGCACTTCCTGGCGTGACGGTTGATACTGGCGCTGTTAAATAAGCAACGATTAAACAAAAGCTATCTACACACTTTAAATTAAACTAAACACAGAGAGCACTTCCTGGCGTGACGGTTGCTGAAGACCAGCTGTCTACTGGCGCCGTTAAATAAGCAAAGATTAAACAAAAGCTATCTACACACTTTAAATTAAACTAAACAAAGAAGGCACTTCCTGGCGTGACGGTTGCTGAAGACCAACTGTCTACTGGCGCTGTTAAATAAGCAAAGATTGAACAAAAGCTATCTACACACTTTAAATTAAACTAAACACAGAAGGAACTTCCTGGCGTGACGGTTGCTGAAGACCAACTGTCTACTGGCGCTGTTAAATAAGCAAAGATTGAACAAAAGCTATCTACACACTTTAAATTAAACTAAACACAGAGAGCACTTCCTGGCGTGACGGTTGCTGAAGACCAGCTGTCTACTGGCGCCGTTAAATAAGCAAAGATTAAACAAAAGCTATCTACACACTTTAAATTAAACTAAACAAAGAAGGCACTTCCTGGCGTGACGGTTGCTGAAGACCAACTGTCTACTGGCGCTGTTAAATAAGCAAAGATTAAACAAAAGCTATCTACACACTTTAAATTAAACTAAACAAAGAAGGCACTTCCTGGCGTGACGGTTGCTGAAGACCAACTGACTACTGGCGCTGTTAAATAAACAAAAATTAAACAAAAGCTATCTACACACTTTAAATTAAACTAAACACAGAAGGCACTTCCTAGCGTTCCTTTGTACTGTTACTCCCAAATATTTCACAGAATCAACCATATCATTAACTGAATTGTTTAGCTCATATTTCTGAACAATTGGATTCTTTTTGTTAGTTATACTCATTGTCTTGCACTTTTTACAATTTAGCGTAAGTTGCCACTCAGCTCACCAAGCCAAAATAACATCCAGATCACGCTGAATTTCTGGGCAATCGGCCAAATTCCTTACTTCCCTATAAATAACCGCATCATAAGCAAACAATCTAAAAAGGTTTTTCACTTTGTCTCCGAAATCGTTTATAAAAATTAAGAAAAGAAGTGGTCCTATTACACTTCCTTTAGGTACACCCGATTTAACATCTAGATTAGAAGAACTTTCTCCTTCAACGACAACATACTGCGACCGACCAGCTAGAAAATCCTTTATCCATTCCGATATACCGTACGCTCGAAGCTTCACTAAAAGGCGGTTGTGTGGCACAGAGTCAAAGGCTTTCTGAAAAACCAAAATAATTGCATCTACTTGTGAACCTGCATCAATAACTTTCATTACATCGTGTGTAAGTAGGGCCAGCTGCGTTTCACATGATCTTTTCTTCCGAAATCCGTGTTGATTTGTTGTAAGCAAATTATTATCATCTAGAAAATTCATAATGTTCGAGCATATAATATATGTGGCGACACATTCGGGAAGGATCAAGATCGTAGAAGAACCTGCTGAAGTAATTTATTTCCCCATTGCGGTGAAAACACTCAACAACATTCACGTTAGTGTGTTCGACCTGGACGGATTTTAGAGGATAAACTATTGCTCTGAGACTATATATGAAGAATGGTCACTCGTTATAACGCGAAGCGCCAAAATCATACAGTTGTCTGTTGTGGATCGATAGTGAAATGTTTAGCACTTGCTAACGTGCTTTACCTATAGTCGTTAGGCTTTACTGTATAAAAAGCAATGGATGAGGTGCTTGATATTACTTCCTTTGAGGAATTTAACTAGTTGGTGCGCAAACAGTTTCTGAGCCATCAGTCTTATAGGCCAACCATATTTTATAACAATGATGAAATTCAGATACCTATTCAGAACCAAGATACATATAAAACGCTGTGCGAAAGTTGATTACATACTAGATGAAGATTTGTCAAATCTGATGGAGCAGGAGCCATAAATTCATTTCTAACATCTAATGCATCCGCGTTTCTATTTGAAGTTCGGTTATAACTTAATGGAGTTGAAATTTACCGAAATAGAAATGTCGGTATCCCAAGCATAATGGAAACTCTTTATTACCTCTAATCCTCAACAGTTAGTGTGTTGAACAATGCGGGATAGGGTCCACGAGATCTTCCGATATGTGTATTCTGTTAGGTATGATTTTCGGTTTTTGTGAAGACTTTAAATGGATACTTGCAAATGTAAAACAAGAACTAGTACTGATCCATGATAGAGACGATATCAATTAACAAATACCAGCCAATCCATATCCCCAAAAGAGGTAATTCGTCATCAGTAAATTCTCATGTATGAAGTCTCTAGTACAAGTATATGAATGGGAGAAATTAGCATTGCTTAAAATTGTAGACATTGGGAAGCTTCTACGCATTTATTTCAGACTTTGGGACCTGCTGGAATATCAATTTCTTCCAACAAGTAAGAGCCAAATTTGGTCTTTGAAGATATCAACGCAATTGGAGAAACCTAGATCGTGGTTCTGGGATTACAAACAGAAAAAGCAACGTGGAAGCAAGTGTAGCTGAGTTTGACCAGTGTAATCTTACTAATGTCAACGTGTTTCTAAGTGATGATGTGTACACGTATGAGTATTTGAATTTAGACTTTAAGACAAACAGAACCACAGTGCTGTACGACACATATACAATATTCCAACAGTCTTACTATGAACGAGATCATCCTTCGCCGCTACTAAAATGGGAAGAATTTCTCGCAACTGCATCTCTTGCCGCTATTCACTGCTCACAGCAAATTACTCAGTGCAGACTGGACTTATTGGTAAGGAGTTTGATAACAGTTAGAATTTTCCTGCCCACACGTCTACATATTGTTTGATCTTTCACGACCATGATGTGGAGTAGGTATTTCTAATAATTGTGCGGAAGCACACATAAAACAGGATAGCACCATTCATCACCACTCATTATCATGACGACCATCTCCCTGGTCGCAGGGAGATTCAAGACGAAAGACGGTGTGTTTATTTTCAAAGAAGTTGCTATGTGTGTAGAATAATCAGACAACATTATGGTATAGCAACACTTTGCATCTAAGTATCGTCAGCAAGTGGTGAGGCGATGATCCAAGTATTAGGTGGTTGACACATAATTACCATTGAACACACAGGAATGCTACTGGTGTAACCTTCAGGAAACTGTGTGCTGTTCTGCATTCTATCACTAATCAGAATGGTGCAATTATACGCGCTAAAAGATGGGAGACTGCTCGCTGTTTACAGAAGATTATCTGGAAGAAAGTCTGCTACTATATAGAAGATTTAGGATGTCATTCTCTACGAGAATTCAAATAAATAAATAAAAAAATAGTTTGTTAAATAATGTATTTTTAATTGCTCAATGGTGGGTGAAATAAAAAATAACCAAATCAAATACAATGTATTTTTATTTATATTTTTCACATAAAAACATCCAAATTCTTAGTTACTATATTATTAAAATTAACTGAAGCTAATAAATTTTTAAATGAAATGAGTACCATACACAACAGTATGAAGCTGAAAAGTCTCTTGAGTCACATAAACATTAGATATATGCGTATCAACCAGTTTTTGCATCATAACCATGTGACAATCATGTAACACGTTACTAGCTAGAATGGCCACGAACATTTTATCCAGGATCATATTTCTGACGTTTTATATTATATTAGGCAATACTAGTAAATTTTTATACTCCATAAGTTCTTGTATTAGTAGGGTATAGTCCAATGATCAAACGTTAATCATTTGAGTTACATAAACATCGTTAATATAAATATCAATGTATTTTTCCGCAGTAGCAATATGATAGTCATGAAGCACTTTACTAGCTAAAATGTCCACAAATTTCGTGTAGTATCTTGCAACTAGGTAACCCCACTTGTTCTTGCCGGTCAAGGCATCGGTCATTGCAGGCATCGCGGCGATGATGTTCCTCCAAGATGAATCGCCGAAGAAGATACTCACTTGTAGGATTAACGTTGGTATTAAAACATTTTTACCCCGGTCACCGGTCGGCAGGGGATAGTGTTCTTGCTGAGTGGATCGTCGTTCTGGCCGCTGTTGAATAAATTGACTAATATGTCTAATACTTGGAGCAGCACGTTCCATTCTTCATAAGTTAGTATAACTTTAGTGTTGTGCATCACCTTTTCTAGCACTACAACAAGTACAAAATCAAGCTCAAACGCTAAACCTATAATCAAACGTTTTAAATCCGTTCCTAAGAGATTACTTCTTTTATCGCATCCGATCCTATTTTAATCCACTATCACTGCTATCATTTCTGCTACACATAATGTATTTTGTCTTGCTTTGGTTTATAGTACAAACTCTTTCTTAAGTATTTTACGCATTATATTGAGTAACTTCTCAGTATCGTCAGTCTTTTCTGCTAACAGGACATCATCATCATCAAACCGTAGCATACCTTTTTTTCTGTTTGAGGACTTACGCCACATTCAAAAGCTTCTTTTACTTTCTTTCCTGTTTCCTCTATGTGCAAATTGAATACGAATGGAGATAGAATAAAACCTTGTCTCACACCTTTTTAACTGACTTACGGGGTGTAAAGTAGACTAGCCTCCTCGTGGTACACCCTGGCCAACGTGCTTGCACGGCTAAATAGTCTACGCAGTCGGCCTGCCAGACAATCCTACAGGATCTCCTGGCAACCAGAGCACAGTAATCGTCATGTCACCTAACGGTTCTTATCAGAACCAAAAGGCAAGAACCCTTGGACCTTCACTAAGGGTTTGCCAACTTAACATGGAAGGAATAAGCCGATCTAAAAGCGATTGCCTTTCAAAGTTATTACTTGACCACAACGTCGATATAGCCTGCGTTCAAGAAACCCACACCAAGGATGATTTGCAGCTGAGTCTGAGAGGGAAAGTACAAGGCTACAAAATTTTAGGTGCCACTCATCATCAAAATTACGGGTGCGCAACATATGTGCGAAATACTGTTACCAATGCCTACCTCGTCTCAGTATGCAGCGAAAATAACATCCACATTATTACCACGGTGGTGAACAACATTAAAATTATTAATGTGTATAAACCCCCTTCCGTTTCATGGCCGAGTGAAGTTCTACCAAAGTCTCGACATCCCGTTATGTATATTGGCGATTTCAACAGCCACCATACAGATTGGAAATACACAGAAAACAACCAAGATGGAATCAGGCTAGAGGAATGGGCGGCAGCAAATAACATGAACTTAGTTTTTAACCCGAAAGACGCAGGTACTTTTAACTCGGGAAGATGGAACACCGAAACCAACCCAGATCTATGTTTTGTCTCCTGTGACGATCAAAGCCACCCTTTACCAACTACAAGACGAGTCCTACAGGCCTTTCCACATAGTCAACACCGACCAGTCCTGCTAGAAGTTGGTCTAACAATTCCCATAATTAGATCCTCTCCTTTTCCTAGATGGAACTTTGGGAAAGCAAAGTGGGAAGAATTTGCCAATAACCTGTATAAAAACCTAAGATGGATACCTCCATTAGTAAAAAATTATAATAGATTTGCCAGAGTAACCATAGCGACAGCTAAAAAGTCTATTCCTAGAGGCTTTAGAAAAGAATATATCCCGTGTTGGAACGAAACATGCGAAATGCTCTATGATGATTTCCAACAGAACGGACGTACAGAAGCAGCCGACGAACTGCTGCAGAGCCTGGACAATGCCCGAAAACGAAAATGGAATGATACGGTGCAAACCTTAAATTTCAAGAAGTCCAGCCGGAAAGCATGGAGCCTCCTTAAAAAGCTAGGTGGAACCCCACATAACACTCAATCAAAGCATCAGGTCACTCCAGACCAAATAGCAAGTCGACTTGCCAACATGTCTAGAGTGAGCGCCGATAAAGATCATACTCGGAAAGTGAAAAAACTATTGTTCCATCTAAAACGATTGTACTCTGCCCCTACAAACCTCTCATCCCCTGTCACCGATATAGAGGTGGCAAGGGCCATCAAACAAATGAAGAATGGGAAGGCTCCAGGTTTTGACGAAGTTCACCCAGAGTTCCTTACACACTGTGGAAAACATACCAAAAAATGGTTGGCCCGCTTCTTTACTAACATACTACAGACAAATGTCATTCCTGCAGAATTTAAACGGGCAAAGATCATAGCCATTCTGAAGCCTGGAAAAAGCCCTGAAGTTCCAGAGAATTTTAGACCTATTTCACTGCTAAGTACTACTTACAAGTTATTTGAAAGGATCATCTACAATAGAATCAGTCCAATTATTTTTGCAAACCTCCCAGTTGAACAGGCAGGTTTTAGACCTGCAAGAAACTGCGAGGATCAGGTCCTGGCATTGGCAACTCACATAGAAGCAGGATTCGAGAGACGATTGAAGACTGGTGCTGTATTTGTTGACCTTACCGCAGCCTATGATACAGTGTGGCGAGAGGGCCTGGTATATAAACTGCTGAACATTTTGAAGTGTAAAAAAATCACTTGTCTGATCAATACCATGCTAGCTAACCGAACATTCCAGGTTGTTTCAGACAATAAGATAAGCAAAGTAAGAAGAGTGAATAATGGTCTGCCTCAAGGCTCAGTTCTTGCCCCACTTCTTTTTAATGTTTATATTTCTGACATTCCTCAAACAGAATCCAGACAGTTCTCTTATGCTGACGATCTGGCAGTAGTACAACAATCTGATAACGTTCAGCAAATTGAAAATAGTTTAACAGCAGACCTCATAACCCTGAGCAACTATTTTCGGAAATGGCGTCTCGTACCCAGTTCCAGCAAGACGGAAACTAGTGTCTTCCATCTTAACAATCGGGTGGCGAATATCTCACTTGACGTTCTCCTTGATGACACTCCCATTCGACACAACCCCTTCCCCAAGTATTTGGGAGTCGTAATGGATCGCACCTTGTCGTACAATAAACATCTAAACAACCTTGCAGCAAAACTAAGAACCAGGAATAATATTCTGCAGAAGTTAACTGGCACCTCCTGGGGAGCATCCGCCTCTACACTCCGCACATCAGCACTGAGCCTTGTATATTCTGCAGCTGAGTACTGCTCATCTGTCTGGATAAATAGCGCCCATGTCAAAAAGATCGACACAGTTTTAAACCAGACAATGCGGATAATTAGCGGATGTATTAAGACCACTGCACTGTACTGGCTACCTGTTTTGTGCAACATCGAACCGCCTACGATAAGACGACTCAATCTCCTAATTGCCCAGTATAATAAGATCTGTGATAACTTGGATCTACCCATCCATGACGACATGGATAATATGTTTGTGAGACTTAAATCGAGAAATCCAAGTGTAAAGACTGTAAAACAGATTATATCTGATAATTTTAATGGAAGAGAAGCTTGGAAATTGGAGTGGATAGCCTCAGCCCCACCAGAATGGCACTCCCTGTTTGACAGTCAACAGGCACTAAAGGGACTCGACCTTCCTCGCAAGACCTGGGCAGCTCTTAACAGAGTTAGGACTGGTCATGGAAGATCTGCTTCATCTTTGTATACATGGGGAATGAGAGATTCACCGAGATGCGACTGTGGTGAGGAAAAACAAACCATCCGTCACGTGACATTTGACTGCCCACTTCTAGCATTCAGGGGATCACCAATAGATTTTATTAACATTTCAAATGAAGCTTTAGATTGGCTACACCATGTTAATTTTGAATTTTAATTGTAATTTAATGTTATATTGTATTATTTTTGTGCAATGGCCATAAGCTAAATAAATAAATAAATAAACTGACTTACGTCTTTTATGATTCTCTACTTTTATTATAGCTACTTGATTCTTATATAGATTATGTAGTATTCGTCTATCGCGATATTTTACACCTGACGTCATTAAAATTTTGAACATCTTGTCCCATTTAACATTATGAAAAGCTTTTTCTAAATCAATAAATGCCATGAAAGATCTTTGTTTCTCTTTATTCGTCCTTCAAGTATTAATCTTAAAGTTAGAATTGCTTCTCTTGTTACTTGTACCGCGGTTTTCCTAAACACTATCTGATCTTCACCTTCTATCTTTTCTACTATCCTTTCAATTGTTCTGGATGATATTATCATGGAATCATATAACGTTAGACTAATAGTGCATTAATTCTCAAATTGTCAGCTTGCGCTTTCTTTGAAAGTGCGAAGATGATACTTTTATTAAAATCAATTGAGATATTTCCTGTTTTGTAACAATTTGATATCAGTTTGAATAATCTTACTCTCTTATAGATTTTGGGAATAATATTAAATCCAAACTGCCTTATTTGATTTCAGATCTGTCAAAGTCTGTCAATTTTTTTATTGAAACAGTATCTCATAAGACATTAATGTCAATATCGTCATCTTTTAGATGTACACTGTTGTTTTAATCATCCTAATCATACAGTTTCTGTATGTATTCATTCCATCAGTTATCTCTGCCGTTTCTCCAAAATTTTGTTTGATGATCCTAAAGGCCACATCTACTTTTCCTACGACCACTTACTTTGCTTCTTCTTCGCGCTTTTCTTGAAACCACTTTTCTTTTTCTTTTTTTTTTTTGCATTTCCTGTTTATTTGATTTCTACAATGTCTGCTTCATACTGAGAATTTTTGTGCCTTCCCACTTATCCATCAACTCCAAAATTTCTTCTGTGATCCAAGGTTTTCGGGTGGCTTCTTTCCTAAAGCCTAATGGTTCTTCACCAGATTTGATTATTGCTCTCTTCAATGCATTCCATTCGTCCTTATTTGAACTCCTTTCAGAGTTATTTCTTAGATTGACGTCTACCATAACTGAAAAATTATCTCTCATGTTAGATTGCTTTAATTTGTTCGCTTCCCGTCTGTTTTGCTTGTATTGCTTCATTATTCTCTTGAATTTCATCCTGCACTTCATAAATATCAGATTATGGTCAGAGTTTTGTCAGCTCATAGGTATACTTTACAGTCTATAACCCGATTCTTTAATCTCTGTTTGACTTCGATTTAATCTAGTTGATATCTACCTGTATTTTCTGGACGTTTCCGGTAGTATAGTCTTCTTGTGTGATTCTTAAATAGTGTGTTCGCAACGACTAGTTTCTATTTTTTACAAAATTCTAACAACCTGCTTCCTCGCTCATTTCTTTCTCCTAGACAAAGTCTTCCTGTTCTTCCATTACCGCATTCCAGTACCCTTGATTATTAGATTTTCCTCCCTCTTCACATATTGGATTAATTCTTTAATTTTATTGTATATTTACTCTATTTCTTCATTAATTTCCTGTAACATTGGTATGTACAGCTATATTAATGTGGTTAAAATGGGCTTAGTTTCTACTCTCACAAAAGCAACCTTGTCACCATACTGTTCATAATAACTGACCCATTTTCCCGATCTCTTGTGTATTGTAAATCCTGCAGCAGTAACTCCACTGACAGCTTTTATGCTAAATATTCTGCGTTCCCCAGGGCAGTAATCCTTTCCACCATTTCAATTAATCTCACTGTTCCCAACAACATCTAACTTAAGTCATTACATCTCCCTTTCCTAGTTTTTTAAACTACCTGCCCTATTCAGACTTCTAACATACCACATTCCGACTAGTAGAATGTTTCTATCCGTTCTGATGACTCCTACCTGAGCAGTCCCTACCTGGAGATCCTATTAAGGAACTATTTTACCTCCGGAATATTTTACCCAGGAAGAAGCCATCATGATATATGTAATTTGAGAGGATTACATGTCCTCGGAATACCCTTTGGGTCTTTAATTCAGTGGTTTTCCGTTTCGTTCTGCATCCCCATTCTTTTGATCATTTCTGATTCAGCCGCTTTTATGGGCCTTTTTCAACCCCAAGGGCAAGAGGCTGCCCTGTACCGCTCCTTGCTTTTCTCCTTCCTTTCGGAGGCCGTTGGCAAGCAGAGGGTGATTCCTTGTTCCCTTTTAATTATGTTACTTTTAATTTTTCTGTCCGTGTTAAAATATTTATTTTGAATTTTGTATTATAACATGATTTATATTATTTATTCGGAGGAACCAGTGTCATGTATATACTGTTTTGTGTGAAAAACGTATTATGAAATCGTCAATTTTAACATACCAGTTCAACAAATATGGCGAAGTTTATACATAATGCTTGATTTCAAACCATTAATTTTTTATGTTTGTATATCTGGCCAAATGGTTGTAAAGCTCGAAGGCCACAGAAATGAAAATTTATGAATGCTTTGTTGCGTTACATTGAGATAAGAATTAAAACCGCTATTAATTTCTTCTTTATCAGGACGAAAACTAATTGGTATTTCGGTGAGCGCGTGATGTCTTTTATTACGATCGTTGTTGTATTTTAATGTACAGATCGATTGCGGTATAGCTCTATTAGAATGTAATGACTTCGTTGTTATTCCACTCCATCCAATGTCAACGGAAAGCGGCCAAGGCGGTTTGATACTATTTTCATAAAATTTATTTGCAATGCTCGAACTATAAACTTGATCGTCGACAAACAGCCACTTCGAACGCGATTTATGTTCATGTTTGTAAATGTATTATTCCGCCAACTCCCAAACAAATCAGAGAATTGTTAGTAAAAATAGACTTAGTTAAGACGTTTTTCTTTTGATGGTGTATAAAAGAAACAAAAGTGTCATTTTATTTTTGAGCAGTCATTATGGTTGTTTAAAAAAGAATCTTCCTTATCAGAACGATGATAGCTGAATAAAATTGCTTCTTGGGCAGAGCCACAATGTTACTACACGTTAATAGTTAGCAGCTTCAGTGGCAAAGTTTGGTCTGAATATTAGAAATGTTCATCTTTCTCCAAACATCTTCCTTTGAGAACTAAAGCCACTTCCAGACACATACATCGGTAACAGTTATTTGAGATATCACTGCGTATTGTCTCTCAATTAATTTAAAACCACCGCAAACTAAATACGCTGTAAATTAAACTGTCTTCTTCTTCGTTCTGTTCACAAGCGTTGTTAGAATCCTCAATTTTAATTTGTTTAATTGCGATATATACGCACGTGCCAGTGGCAATTTTCCAACACACACATTTACCCCTACTTGTCTATTTCTGCCCTCTACGAATATTAATTTTAAATTTTTTTCAGCGTAGTCGTAGTGGAATGGGTTCATGGGCCCTAACGAAGGATGTGTATATTAGGTTTTCTATTGTTATGCAAATTAGGAAAATCAAATTCGGCTACCGTGGGGGCACAAATCAGTACCAAATCAGTAATTGTGTATATAGTATATGACTGAAGAGGATATACCCTTTATCGCGTATCTACTTAGTAAATATGTATAGTACACCGCTTAGAACGCTGCAAATATTAAAAAAGCTGCTGAATATATTTTTTTGATGCTGTAAATTGATACTGTACAAATTATGTATGTACTCAAAAAAACGCAGTTGCTGTACATATTGCTGGCATACTTTTAAAAAAACTGTGCAAAGTTAATTATTGTAGTGCACTGTTGATTTGTATCGAGTTCATATGTATAACTATAGAAAATCAATGCTGTAAGTAGCCCGATAATAGAATAGGTGTAAAGAAAAATCGCTGCGGTATATAGAGTGTACATTTGCTGAGCGATATGAACATTACCTGTGTATGGAGTCAGCTGAAAAAGAAAAGTGTGAAAATTCACTGCTTGGTATATTCTGCTGCTGAGCTGAGAGCACATTGTAAAATCATAGGCAGTAAGTCAGCTGAGCGATTTGTTCATTTGCTTTGAAAAAAATCCTTGTAAAAAGTTGGATGCTGCAGTACCGAATGTACACACTTTATCATTATTCTTGGCCGCTGCTGAAAAATTCTATCACTCTTATCTTGCACAATCCCACATCAATGTCATCCTAAGAAACAGTAACGCAATACTGACGAGCCAGTATTGCGTTACTGTTTCCTGGGATTACATTGATATAGGATTGTGCAAGATAAGAGTGATAGAATTTTTCAGCGGCGGCTAAGAATAATGATAAAGGGTGTACTTTGTAAAATTATTACTGAGCGGTAAAATAGAATAGGCGTTCAGAAAAAAATCATTGTTTTATGTGAACTGTAAATTTGCTGATCGATATGCTCATTTGTTTTGTACAAAGTGAACTCAAAAAATAAGCATTGTAAAATAGCATACAGAGAACCAGTGCTGTACTTGGAGTGAAATTTTCATTTGCTTTGTATAAAGGTTTCAGCACCATAATTGGTTATAGACGGAACTTTATTTATAAAATCTATTGTTCATCAACTTCGGGATATGGCCTACAACCAGATTAATAAAGGGGATCCTTTTTTATGCCTAATTAAGTTCCCGGTGAATTTAATTAAGGAATTCTTTGGGCATTGGAGGGCCTGCTACAAACGGGGCTTAGGGGGCATCCACAAATTACGTGAGGTGTTTTTCCGGTTTTCTGGACCCCCCTCCCCCCCTGGTGAGATTTTGTGAGATCTGGCCGGACCCCCCCCCCCCCTCTGGTGAGATCTGGTTAGTGAGAACCCCCCTAGAAATCGCCCTCGAAACTTTTGTAGATCTTTTTTTTTTAGGTCACACCCTAACTTTTTTGACGAAATACCCTCCTAAAATTGACTTTGGCGCAAATTGTAGACCTTTTTTTTTGGCTCTACTGTCCCCAAATGTTTCGCAAAATATCACGTGAGATTTCCGTAGACCCCCCCCTCCCCCCCTGGTGAGATCTGGTGAGATTTCGCCGGACCCCCCCCCCCTATTTCACCTCACGTAATTTATGGATGCTCCCTTACCCAATCTCGCGCTCATTAACTCCTTCACAGTCCCATCCAGAGTATCCAGCCCCAGCGAAAGCATCCGTTATGAAGTGGCCCCGAAACAACTACCCGTCATTACAGCGGGGATGGTGAGGCTAGGCACACTTCACCACCCGTGTGGGTGCCCGCGGGGAGCAACGGGGACGCGGCGCCTGCCACGGACCAGGCCGAAGAAGAGACCTGACCGCATATTTTTTTTTTTTTATTTTTTTTTATTTTTATATCCTGGTACATAATAGCCCAGCACCTAGTTTCTATTCTGGGCCCATATTTCCAATATATTACAAGAGGTACATAAGATAATTATAGTTTGCAAATAATAGCTAAATATTATTCAGGATGTAAAACTAGTTTGTAACGCATAAACTTTCAAATTTCACAGAAATTAGTTACATAATTAAATTAACAATGTGTAAGCATATATTTGATATGTGTTAGTGTTCTTATTTTTGATATATACTGTAAATTTGTAATTTGAATAACATACGTTCACACACAGATACTATTATATATAATTAAACAAGGAAACATTCACATACACAAATCACTTACTGCACTGTTGTCTCACTGTTTCTCACTTTGTATATTTACTACACTTTTACACATTTACTCCCGGCACAGCCACTTCGGAGTAACTTACCTCCCTCAGGAGATGACTTCTGGAAGTGGAGGTGTCCTCCTTCGACCCATCGGGAGTTTCTTTCTTCGGGAATTATCACTGCTCAGTCGCTGGTCGCTGTCGGTTGAAACGGTTTCTAAGTGCCAAGAACCTTTCTTTGGCTGCTTGTGAGGCCAGATTGCAAGCTGCATCAAGAAAGTACCACAATTCCTGGTCACGCAATATGTCAAAAATGCGCCTGCCCTGTAATATTTGCTGATACGGGGTTCTTTGTTCTGCTGTTGAAATACACTCCCATACAACATGTTCCGGAGTGCCCTCGTTTCCGCAATCACAGCTACCATTGTCCACTATTCCTCTTCTTTGCAGTTCACTGTTGTAAGGGCCATGACCCGTTATGTAATGTACCAGCCCAGGCGATGGGTGAAGATGCGACATTTTGAGTCTTTCACAGACACTTGGAAACATATCATATGTCCTTCTTCCTGTTGTGCTAACATTCCACCTTTGCTGCCATTCTTCCAATAACAATTTGTTTACTTCTGCAGCTGTTGTTGCTGGTGCTCCCGTGATTCTCTCTACCTGTTCCGCATTCCCTTTCCTGAGCCAGTATAATGCTCCCCGCTTGCGAACTTTCAAGTCCAGTGGCCACACCCCCAGTGCTACGGTAAGGGCATCAGTTGCTGTTGTTTTATAAGCACCACTCAGCCTGATTAGAATAGTTCGCTGTGTCCTCCTCAAAAGTTGGCTGGGTTTTGCTTTTCTGAGGTGTTTCGCCCAGACACTGGCTGCATACCCTACAATTGATGTTAATATTGTGTTGTGGTATATTCGAATAATAAGCGGTGGAAGTTGGAAACGCCTTTGCCCCATACTGATTAGTTTATTCATGACTGAGGTGGCTCTCCCACATGCTTCCTCCATATGGGCCATAAAATTTAAGCTTTCGTCTAATTTCACACCAAGGTATCGACTGAAGGGACTTCTTCTTATTGTAACTCCGTCTATTTTAATGGTTGGATTGCTCTGTAATCTACCTTTCAATAACATATAACAGGTTTTTTGAGGTGCTAACCTTAGTTTGACTTGTCTGCACCATCGACTGAGTTCACGCAGAACCTTTGCGCTTTTAGCCTCAATTTCGGCTCTGGTTTTACCCTCTATAATTAAGAACAGGTCATCTGCAAAGGCAACAAGTCCCAGGAGTTCCGGCATTCTTTGCAGCCTTGCCATTCCCGGTTCAAGCCCAATGTTCCAAAATATTGGACCAAAAATGGATCCCTGTGGGCAACCCTTTGTTAGCTTTTTATTAATGGATACTCCAGGACACCTGAGTTTAACATATCTGTTCTTACAGTAATCTTTAAAGGAGTTATACAAGTTCTTTGGACAATTAAGTTCCTTAAGCCTTGCAAAAAGTGCAGGCCACCATAGATTATCAAATGCCCCGGATATATCGACAAGAATCCCTATCACGTAATTCTGATTTGAGTTCTGTATCAGATTCATTGTCTGGTTGATTGCATCCTCTGTAGATCTCCCCGCTCTGAATCCATATTGGTTTGGGTTCATCCCTTCCTTCTCCAATGTTCTTGTAACCTCTTGCACAGCACCTTTTCTTGTATTTTTCCCAGCACGTTTAGCAAGCAGATGGGTCGATATGATTTAGGCAATTTTGGATCTTTATCATCTCCCTTCTTGATGATTAATATCTCACTCTGCTTCCAGATGTTTGGTACTCTTCCCTGATGCAGGCATGCATTATAGAGCTTACACAGAGTGGGGGCTACTGGCACTACCAGTTCTTGTACTACTTCAGCTGGAATACCATCCGGACCCGGAGCTTTATTCCTGGACAAGGCATTTATTGCTTGTACTACCTCGAAGATGCTAATATCTGGAGTGTCGGTGGTACTTTGCCTATGTTGGTCAATTTCCAGACGGAGCGCTCTGTGCTCCATCTCATCATCTTCCACTTTATCATCTGGAAGGAGTTCTTGGAGTAACACTTCTGCAGTAGATTTCCAGCTCGTAGTCATGGTTCCATCTTGTTTCTGCACAGTAGACAGTGTAGTTGGGGGTTTTACCTTTCCTGCTGCAATTTTGTATGGAATACCCCAGGGGTTTGTACGCAAGTTTGTTTTTACAAATGTTTCCCAACTTTTTTGTTTAGTTAGTATTAACAGTTCTTGGAATTCACTCTTAATTTGTCTGTATCTTTCCAGGAGCTGTCCTCTAAAATTGGAGATGAGGCAACGTTGGTAATCTTTTCTTGCTTTGTGCATCCTTTGTCGTAGTCTTTGAAGTCTATCTGTCCAAGGTCTGTCAACTGTGCCAATGATTCTCTTTAGAGGAATAGATCTCCTCATTGATATTTGGAGTGCCCGGGTAAGGTCTCTTGCTGCTCGATCTACATCATTATCATGTAATATGATTTCCTGTTGTGCAAAACTTTCCCTCAGCCTGTTCCAGTCTGCCCGTCGGATGTTGTAATGTACCTTGGAAATCTGCGCCTCCGATGTGTCAAAATCATTCCTCCCTCTGACCAACTCAAAAGTAATGACATTGTGATCGCTGGTAGTTAAAAATTCTAAAACGTTCCAATTCCTCAATAAGTTCCCACATCGCAGATTGGTCAATGTTACATCGATGTTTGACCTAGCTCCTGCTCGGTTGCTATATGTGTAGGGTTTATGTGGTAGATTTCTTACTTCTAGATTCAGTTCACTAATAGCTTCCACTAAAAGCTCGCCTCTCGTATTTGTCTCCCCGCTGTGCCAGAGTTCGGATCTAGCATTGGCGTCAGCCATTATCACTATTGGTCTGTTTTCTAGGGCAGTGCACACTTCTCTTATTTTCCCAATGTATGGTTCAATGGGATCGCTATATTGAAAATACATGTTGACGAGAATTACACTACCCCAGTCAGCAATGAGCTCCACACATGTCGTATGTTCATCACAGAACTGCACTATCTTAGTTACAGTAACTT
The DNA here is from genome assembly GCA_031002005.1 of Vandiemenella viatica. Taxonomy (NCBI): domain Eukaryota; kingdom Metazoa; phylum Arthropoda; class Insecta; order Orthoptera; family Morabidae; genus Vandiemenella; species Vandiemenella viatica. The sequence goes on from CM061918.1 coordinate 35,918,884, forward strand.
GTCTGGATAGCACTACTATTGCTGTCATAGGGTTTCTACCTGTTGAGATTATCTGTGACGATGCCGGCATGTAAGGAATCTTCCCGAAGCATAGCCAGAGCCTCTCTGCTAGTCCCACCCGCCCCCGCGGAAGCCGTAGCGATCAAACACAGCGCGGACCTGCCCTTAATGCACATTCCCCGCATCCGATCGAAGGCGCGAACAGCAACGACGGGCAACAGGTTTCCGCACTACGGGGCACGCGCCTAGTGTACGTTCCTCCGCACCCGACCGGCTCTCCAAGTTGGGCACCTCCAACGGGCACAGCTTTCCGCGCACTCGTCCAAGCTTCGCAGAGCACCATCGCAGCGCACGCTCACGCCACAGCACACGAAGTACCACGGCGTTCACTGGTGATGCTGCCACACACAAGTCAGATGTTCGGACCCGTATACTACAAATCTCCGTGTATATAGAGGATGTATTGTGACAGCAAGAGACAGTGCACATCGACGGCAGAGAGATTACCATGATCACCGTGACCACGCGCCGCAGCGACAGTCAAACCCGACATGCCGGAGACTTTAGGCCATAGACGAATATCCATGACATGGCTGCACATTCAACGTCGCGCGCTGGCTTACCTGTACCGTACGTCGAACCCCAGCAGTGTCGCGTCACGTCTCTGCGCCCAAGGTCTTACCACCGGGAGTAGTGGAGGGGAAGACAAGGTGCCCATCCCCCCGCCCCGCCATCGGACTTACGCACTGAGGCACCACTCTCCGTGGCTGCATTGTGCCCACTCTACATCAGCCAGGCACGTTGACACCCTACCGTCGGTCGGGAATGCTAATCCACCTGATCACTGACATCAGCAGCAGCGACCTGCGAGAACCGGAAGTGACCACCACCATTGCCAGATCATGTCCGCTTACCGGTACCGTCTGTCGACTCCCATCAGGGTCGTGTCACCTCCCTGCACCACGGGTCCTACCGCCGGGAGCAGCAGAAGAGGGAGGAGCCCTTTAATCCGCATCCATCGGTCTTACCGCCTAGGCGTTGACAATCGGTGCATACCGGCGGGAGGGTTGCACCACTTTCTCCTCACTATGGACCCAGGTCTTCCATTATCCAGGATCTACTGGTCCGTCGTTTGTTCCATAGCGGTGGCAGGGGGAACCGCTTCACCTGATCACCAACGCTCGCCTCAGCAGCAGCCGCACCCGAGTACCGGAATGCGACTACCAACTACAACGACGGACGTCGGCTTACGGGTACCGTGTGTTTCCGTTCTGCAAGATCTCACCACCTCTTTGAGCCCCGACCGATCCACGGGCCGAAGGCCGCAATACCGGCACAATCGGGGCATCGGAAGATATGCACTCCCGGCAGCAGGAAGCATCACACCCCTGACAGCACGTTCACGACGTATACCACCGGTACCGAACAGCAGGGACGCTACTTCCCAGAGCCACCGAAGATTTTTTCTAATGGAGCAGCCCCCAAAACTCACTTCTCCAAGCATGGTGGCCTTCCAGTTATTTATTGCTCGCCTCTACACATGCATTAAGTTAGTAAATCTATAGGTGATCACAGGAACGGGATTGTGATGTACTCCATGCGTGCAGGCGTCCGCCCGTATACATGGGTCCATCAGTTGAGATAGACAGAAACTTTTGAAAGAAGAGACAGGGCAGAGGGAAATAGTGCTAGGGTTTTACCACCGGGAAAAAAACCTCTGCGACAGTTTAGGTGGGATATAAGGGCGGCTGGCTAAGATACTGCCAGTACCGCGACAGAATCTATGCTACAGTTGAGGATGATGTGGGGGGTGTTAATTGGTTAAGGTGTCATGCAGTTGCTTACCCAGGGAGTGACATGCCGTCTCCCGGTGTGGATGTCTGTGTGGATAGCGTGTTGTTGTGCCTGGCGTGGTGTCACGCCAGTGTAGTCCCCTGTGGCAGCACCGGTCCCGGCGTCCAGGCTGCGACGGTTCATCCAAGCAGAGGTCCAGCCCGCGCGACTTATGACGTACCTACCACCAGCGGTCACCAGGTACCCAGCAGGACGACTCGTCGGCATCCGCGTGCCAAGACCGCCGACCACGACGCGACTATACAGCCAACAGGGGATTAAGTGGAGCATCCACCGGCCACATAGCCGAAGTGGTTTCACCGGCTTGCGCCGCAGCGATTTCACTGTCACCCCAATAATTCCAGCGTCTCCGCCGCGACGGAGCTCCAGTGTCCCCACCAGACGGTACGCCGGTTTCCGCTTATACAATGGCGTCTCAGCCACGACGGGCCCCTTAGCGCATCCACCAACATCCTCACCATGCAAGTTTGCCAGATCACGCTCAGCAGCAGGTCCGCAGCGCCCGCTGCAGGTAGCTCGCTGAGTTCCGTGCCGCCGCTCTGTCGCCAGCGTACATGCCAGGGATGTGGTGATCTTCGTCCGTCCGGCTTGGCTCACCGCTCCTCACAACAGTTATCAGCCGGCAGAGCGAGCCGGCGACCCGTCGGCCCCCAGCTGCCGCGCATCCCCCAGCATCACACCGCAGCGCGCCCGTTGGCTTTTAGCCAGCGTCTGCACCTCAGCGGTTTGCCCACAGCCACACGGTAGAAATCAACCAGCCAAGATGGCCACCCCAGCGCTTCGGCCGGCGGTTTCCGGCATCCGGTGGTTGCTACAGCTGCAGCAGTGCACTGCACCGGTTCCCGGTATGTGGAGGTTGAGCAGTGAATACCAGCTTTCACGCCAGGGCGGTGGCCGGCGTTCAATCCACCGCGGGTCGCTAGCGTCCCACCTTGGTGTTCCGCGAGCAACCCCGTCGCAGAGAGTCACCGATGTACACCCCGAGACAGACACCGGTATCCATGCAGCAGTGGTCGGCCCATGACGCCGCCAGGCCTCCCCACCGACAACAGGCCTCCATCATCTTAGCGTTGGCTACTGGAAGTCCCTAGCACCGAAGACGAGAATGGTGGACATTGCTGACGATTGCTTTTTTGTGAATAGTCCACCACTTCGCCCCCAGTAGCCAAGGGACTCCATTTGTCGAGGCTGTAGTCGCGCTGCTGCTGCTCCTCGCTGTAGGAGGTCCGCTCCGGTCGGCTGTCCGGCGCGAAGTTGGTCGACTACTCCGCCGCCGAAGAGGGCCACACTGGACCCTTAAGGTACGCGCTCACTAGGGCGGGCCTCATCGCGTCGCATCGCATCGCAGAAATGCGTCAGCAATCGCTTAACACTGATTCTAATGGGGTAACGCACACCACAGGCGGGTCGAGTCGGGGCGGGGCGGGCCGCGTCGCGTCGCATTGTCGGATCGCTTCCCTAGGCGTATTTTTCCGCCTGTGCGCCTCGATGCGCTCAGTCGCGACCAGGTTTGCTATAGGAGCTCCATCAGCAGTAACTGACTTTTGTAACTTGTATGCTCTTATTTCTGTGAATTAACTGCATTACTTCAACAAAATTGGCTGCATATTTGCACGCAGGATGATGGATGATTAAAATATATATATATATATATATATATATATATATATATATATATATAAGTAATTACAATCTGAACATTTAATTACTTTAAGAACTTTAATAAAGATGAAAAAATTATAAAATTTCTAGCTCATGCTCACTTGTTCTTTGCTTGTATGTTTTAACGTAAACTATTCAAAAGTAATGAATAAAGACCACTGCATCTCATTAGTAATGACGTTCAAAGAGTTTTATGATTTACAATACGCAAAATATAATAACAAAAAAAAAAAAAAAATTTGGAAGGAAATAGGAAACTAGTTAAAACAACCAGGTATAATGTCATGTTTCGTATTTTATTTTTTGTTTATTTTACGTGTGCATTATAAATTTCTATCACTTTCTTTGAATGCTGCTTGTAAAGCTTCGTGTTACCAATTAACCAAATTGTTTAAACATATTTTGTGAAATTATTCCAAATCTTAATGATTTCTGATGTAACCTAGAAACCTGTGTAAGTCAAATATTGAGATTTCTTTGTTGTCATTGTCGTTCTTACCTTCTGCAACCCCGTTCAAATATCGTTAATCAAAAGGTTATGAATACAGCATTTATCTTATTATATAACACCGACATAACACAGCTATTAAAACCATGAAAAACATTCATTTTTCTGCATTAAAAATAAAGAGAACCGCAATTCGGTAGAACTGTTATAACAAGTTTGTCATCTAATGTGCCTAAGAAATGCGAAAAATTCCTTTTTAAATTAAACCCACTGCCTTTTATGCTTAATTTTCTTCTTCTTCAATGAATATATAAAAATAAGAGCCCTTAGTCTGCTTTGTCCATTTGCAGTGCAGAAGCGGCTGAATAATCGTCGAGAACCGAAGGCGGTGACAATGAAAGAAATGCGACTCGCTGCGTCCAGATGTGCGTTGCAGCATTTTCGCTCAATGCGATGCGACCCGATGCGATGCGACCCGATGCGATGCGATGCGATGCGGTGCGGCCTGCTGTAGTGTGCGCGTACCTTCACCCAGCGGCCTCGGTCCTGCAGTTCCTCCGTTCTAAAAGTTCCAACCATATCACTTGAACTACCACCCCAGTTACACCAGCGAGCCAACGGCACATGGCCGCCATTCCCCCTCCTTCCCCCCCCCCCCCTACCCCAGAGCAAGTGGCAGCGGCACAGGGCATCACCAATCTACATTGCACAGGGAGCATGCCGGGGAGTGGTGGGACGCTTCACTTCACCTGACTATGTTCCCGGTCTTCCATGAATTTCATCAGTGGCGGATAAGAATTTTCCTAGCCGGGGCAAAATCTTCCAGTTTTCCACCTGTTCTAACATTATTTTGCCGTCCCCAATGTCGCCATCCCGAGTGAACAGTGAAGCCGTTCCGATTGTCCCAACTCCATTGTTGCCGTCCTATTGTCGCCGCGCGGACCAGTAGGCAGTAGTAGTAAATAAAAATCGTCTACTCAATTTAAATTGCCGCCCGGGGCAAGCGCCCCGGTTTTTCCCTCCCACTAGATCTGGCTTTGACTCTGATACACGTAGAGTTTCGAACTAAAATTATGATGAATTATGTTAAAGAGCTAACATAAATCTAGTCGATTTTTAATTAAGTGACTTTCAGCCGCAATACACTGGCGTTCGTTGTTTGCTTATTTCATTAGAAAATAAATATTCCGTTTTGTAATTTTCATCTTTTACTCCAGTTCGGTCGCTCTTGCATTGCTCAGTGAACTGAAGCCCGGCTGATGTGATAGCGGTGCGACTGATGCAAGACGAGGATCACGTCGTAAATGCCAGGGACTCATTTCACGCCGTCCTCAAATTAACGCCAGAGACGTTAATCAGCAGAGCGCCTGCATCGGATGTCCCGATTGCGCGGTCTCTCTTTGGTCCAGGCAGCTCAAAGCGTTCGGCTGGAAGTAATTATCAGCTGAGGCGATAACCGCTCCTCAAAGGCAGCCTAACAGTCGCGGGTAACAGGCCAACAAACTTCATACGGGAACTGGCGGATTTTATACATAGGCACTTCCGTAATTTACGCCCCTTTATACCTTCAGAAATTGCGAGAGTATTGGAGATTTTTGTTACATTACAATTTACTGTATCAAAGTAATAAGAAGTAGAGTTTCTTTGAGAGGATGTTTTGAGAGAGCAAAATAATTGCTGACAGCCAGAATTATTACGCCATGATCGGCAAAAAAGTTTGCAAAACGTGTGTAGTGGTGTCGCTTTGGTCACAGATATGGGCAATCAAATAGAAGGGAAAAGTATATACAAATTTCTGGAGTTTTGCTGCAGAGAAAAATGGAGTGACAGAAACAGGAACGGGGAGGTCAGGAAAGGAACAGGATGATAATGATATTTTCTTGCTTTGGACGAAAACTACATAGAAATTTGTAACGATCTGGTCTCGAAGTTGGGAGGATGCCGGTTCAATGTCCGGCGATCCAGTTCGGGGTTTCCCATGGTTTTCCCGAAATTATTACAGGCAAATGCCGGGACGGTTCCTTCAAAAGATCTTGGCCGAATTCCTTTCATATCCTTGCCCCCAGTCCTTTACTTGACGTTAACGAGGCTTAAAACCAGAAAAAGGGCATATAGAAACTGTATACATATGAAGAGCAAGGAAAGAAAATCAGAACGAAAAAAAATTCCTGATTGATAGGAAGATAAAAAAATGGAGCAAGATGCTTAAGGTAGAAAGAAATGTAGGAAGACACATTGTAATAGTACAATTCCTTACTTATTTATTATTATATTTTCCAATTTTCTGTATCGGGTTAGTATTATAGGCTTTTTATTTACCTCTATACCCAATACCAGATTTAACATTACACTGCTGACAATATATTGTGTTTTAACTAGAGTAAAATTACTTCTCTAAGATCAACACACAAGGTTTATTAACTTTTACAAAAATAAAACAATTACCATTTACTTATCTTACTGTTCCTTTTACAATATATTATTCTATTCAAAACATAAGTAATGCAATTCATTTATACTGTTCCTTCTTCTTTCCCCTCGAGCTTATTTTCTTGAGTATCCAATTTATATTATACTAGCTGATACCCGCGAATTCGTACGCGTGGATTAAGAATTTCTTTGCCAGAATTGATTATAAAAAGTTGTTGGTAGCGAAGGATTGGTCCCAAACAACACCGAGTCGGCATAATATGATCGGAACGCCATCACTATATCATTCTACCATCGAACCTGTCTCTTGAAGAGAATCAATTTCCAACATCTTTAAAAACAGAAAAACCAACGAAGGTGAGGGGATGTGGGGGTGGTTAACTAAGGGTGGCTTTATTTCAGCTTGGACTTTTCTTCTTTCATCAGCATGAGCATCCGATTCTTGGGTTCTAATAACTTTAGCTGCTCGTTCTCTGCTAGAGCTACAACTTAGGCCAGTTTACGCCCGCAAGGCATGTCAAAAAAGAAGGCAAAATAAACTGGTGCCGGAAACATTTAAGCAGACTCTCAGTAATAGGACAGAGAAAATCGACATCTATACTAAATAATACGTTTTTTCTCTAAACGAAATTTATTAACAAATTATACACTAACATAATGCGCGAGAAGCATAGCTTGAGCAAGCAACGTAACAATACAGACTAACACACACATCCGTCTCTCCGTCACTATACGATAAGTTCTCAAAATTTCGTGACTACTACTGTTAATCTTACCAAAAAAAAAAAATGTCCTTCAGATTTTCTTGTCAAATTCCGTATTCATTGCAAGATAGGAGGAGGATGAGGAGGGTCATGGGAGTGTATAGTGCATATACTGGCGATGAGGCATGAAAAGATCTTGCAATAGGTATGAAAAGTAGTGCATGGAAGGGAAAAGATGACCATGACCACAAGCTGGCACTCGATTTCAGGCACAAGGGTGTGGGAAGATTCTCTTTTTTAGGTAAGGGTGTCAGGGATTGGAATGAGTTACCAAGAGAAATGATGAATAATTTATCGAAAACTTTGAAAGAATTTAAAGATAAACTTTGTAGAGGGCAAGTGTAGGTAGATGCAGGATAGGGGGAGCCTGTGCTCCATTGCAATTAAATTAAATTAAATATCGGTATAGGCATTTAGTTCTCAAAACGTAACATAAGACAGAGACTTACTTCCGCATTTATAGTATTACTATTGCAGATCATACACACACTGACTACGAATCACCCCTGATGGATCAATATAACGTAAAAAAGTGTACACCTACAGCATTGCAAGACTACCTACGATTTGCCTCGGATTGCACCCCTAACTTTGTGATATCTATAGTTTAACATTCAATTCGAATAAGCGACGGCCCAGGCGTGACTCTTACGATCAAAAACAATTTTTAAAAATCTTAGCTTCCAACGAGGTTTGAACCGGAGACCACGACCCAAACATTAGTAAGCAAGCGCTTTAACCACTGACCTACCTGACCACTACACGGCAAAAATAGTACAGAGACCTCCATATCCAACGCGTCTGTCTATATTTCGAAATTACAAGACAACATGTATTATTTATACAGATAATTTTTCAACCAAATGTAGACAGTATTTTTCTCCCTCTTTCAAAGGATGTGCAATGTTTCATCGAGATCGGATGAAAACTGTGGATTTGTATGAAGAACAAACAAACAAACATACATACATTCATCTTTTTATATATATATATATATAGAGATATCCATCCCGCCACGATTGGATCGTCTTATTAGTTTCAGCTTCTCGAGTCATCTTCTTCACATCAGTTTTTTCAGTAACCAGATATCTTCCTTCACCTCCGTCGGTCTGGTCTGACTTTCACTGTCATTGAAAAACTTTAATGCCAAAGTTACTATATATGACCTTAATTATTTAATTACAAAAACATGCTTTTAATAATAAATTACACGATTAGTGAGGACGTGTACCTCACACTCTCCAAACTGTGTCGTATGCTGTCGTAAGATCTACGAAGACAGAAACGTTTTCGATTTTCTTCTGGTACTCTACTTCCAAGTAGATGCTCAGGGACGGCACTTGATCACTATCCATCTTGTTCAACCAGGATCAGGGCTGTGGTTATTGGATCTCTTCTGCTCAAAATAAGTTTCTCAGATAGCTTCTAAGTGATACTGACTAAAGGTACCGGGTGGTAACTTTGTGGGAGGTTTGGATGTTTTCCTGGTTTGAGTAATGAAATGATTTTTGTACTTTTGAATTATGGAACTGTAGACTGAAGCAATGCAGCGAAATGCATCTGATCTACAGTTTTGTTAGTATTTCGGGATAAATCTAATCTTGCAGCTTTCCCACTTCGAATGATTGTTAAACCTTCATAAATTGTCTTTTAATATGAATGGATGGCAATGTATAGAGTGAGGGTGCGTTTTGCGATTTTCATTCTGATTTAAGCAGAGAAGAATGTAAATAGGGATTCTCGATTGAGGGTCAGGTGATATCCATATCCAAGATCCTCATGCGGTTTCTAGATATACTCCCGCGTGTAACGAGCCGCGCTGTCGCCACGTTACAAGGTGCATTTTTATTATATATGTAATAATATAAGGGTAATTTACATAAATCTTGGGCGACCACGTGAATAGATTTTTGTTGTAATTTTATAAAGTACGCAAGATTCCAAGTGAGGACTGTAATGAAATGGTGAACTTATACAGTGTATCGTAGCAAAGCGAATATTAAAGAGTTATTGAGCTATGTAGGCTAGAAGCTAATCTTGGTCTTTCCGAGCCATGGGGACAGGACGTCACGGATTTGGGATTTGCCAGACCACACACACTGCTCCCTGGGGATGGGTCACTCACCGAGCGGGGAAAGCCTGCCGTCCGAAACCCGAATGTTCTCTCGCCCGGCGAACTTAGCCGAATATGTCCGACCTCTGTTGGATTCTTTGGCCAAATCACATATCGAGGATATCACGTGACATTAGGTGCCGACCTGAAGGTCCAATCAAAATGAGCGTATAACTCAAAATCCTGGGAATTTTTGTTGTATGTGAGCTTCGAGACTACAAATGGGCGGAGCAAGAAGTTTCCTCGTGGACCGAAGAGCGAGGAGCTGACAGTCTAGATTCTAACTTCGATCGCACCAGTCTGAGGTTGACTTGGAAAGTCGACTTTTTTTCGCTAACCGCAGCTTGCCTTGCTGGAGCGAGGGTATCACCGCAACACAGCCGGTAATGCGATGATGCGCATTGCCAGACCAGAGATGCCTATAGCCGACTTGTGAGATAATCTCACATATCGTGGGTCGGCTACACTCATCACAGACATCAGACGCAGAACTACAATGGTAATTGATTACGACCAAGCCATGTGATTGTGCATTCCGTGAAACAGAACCCGTAAGCGACTTTGAGAGGATAGGTCCATGTTCTCACTTTGTAATTGTAAAAACCCCTGAGCTAGCGGCATAATTTGCCAGAACTAGTTATTTTCGAATGATATATTGTTCATTCTGGCGCCCATGATTTTCTTTTTAACTGTAAAGTCACAGTATTATGATGCCTTTGTCTGAGGTAGTCATAACTTGTATTTTTCATTGTTTCCAGTTGTCATTATTTCTTGCATTTTGATTCTGAGATATTTAAAAGTAAATATATAATTGTTTGCTTGCTCATGACGGCTAATTGTAACTCTGAGCGTTGCTTTTATGATTTTGCCAATTTGTGTTAATGTTAACGATAAATTCGCTCGGACTTGTAATCGCCAGTGATAAGAAAATAAATGTCATATTGTGACAATTTTCCTGAATTCCAACTAACGTCGAAATTCTTGCAAAATTAATAAATTTTCACTCCTTCACATAAATTAAAATTAAAATCCACAATTATTAATCATAAAGGTATGAAAGATAATTGTAATGTGGTTTGCCCACCAAGGCACCCACCACAAAATGTCGCCCAACGCTGGTGCCAGATGAGACATTACTTCTTAATGTCTGCGAACTTGGTGGCACTAATTCAAATTAATACAATTTGGAGCCCAAATTCAGAAAGTTTCATGGAATGTTGCACATGGTTTTTGGCTGTTTTATTATTCTTGTAGTCAATAGATATTCATACAAGATTTTATTTTGATGTTTCACTTGTATTTTAATGCATAAAGTTCATTTTGTTTCAATGCATAAAATTTATTTTGTTTCAACGCATTAAAAGAAGTTCATTTGTGTATTTCAATTGAGATGCAATACACTTTGTATTGTAACAATTTTGTGATCAGTTTCAAATTTTTAAATGAGTAACTTCAGTGTTGATTTCTTAATGCATGGTATCTTGTAAGAAAATTAAAGACACGCATGTCTTGCCCATGTGTTTGAAAGTAAGTCTGCTTTCATGGTGTTGTGTTGCATGATTCATCGTTGCTTTTCTCTTGCTGTATTTTGGAGGGGTATATGTATTTGTGTGTATTGAAATTCGCGGTATTTTTGTTGTTAGTGAACCTAGATTTCGTCATTGCACAATTGCGGTGTAAATTCATTGTTTGTGTGTTCATATGAAGCTACGATCTCGTACGATAAAAGATTTCGATATGGAAGATCAGCCTGATAGGCAAAAATCTCCCGAAATCATGAACGAGGTTCAGTTAACGGAATAAAGCTGAATATTGGCTGCAGGCGAGGGGCACGCAATTTCTGAAGTTCCGACCCACTCATATAGTTCGCAGTCTACTTTGTCGCCACAGGAAGATATGGAAAATTTTCCTTCACCTGTCGGTGAAATGATACAGAATACGCCCGCACATTCAGAACAGACGCAACAAATGACACAAATTCCTATAGAAGCACCACCCCTCTTATCACAGCAAATGTTCAACATGTTGATGGCTGCAATAGAGCAATCGAGCCAGAAAAGTAGCCAGCAGTTTCTGGAATTAAACAAGCTTTTTGATTCAGTAGAAGAGGAAAATAAGAGAAATTGGGATTCGCTTAAGCAGAGTATTGATGCACGATTTAATTCCCAAGAGAAGTTGATGAATAATATGCTTAATAACTTGAGTGGGCCAGTTGATCCACAAAAGGAGGGATTAAAGAAAATTCTGAGTCACAAAAACACACACAGAAGTATCAACTGCCGCGATTACCGATGAATGGATCGAAATTGCACAAGTAGAGCCAACCCAAAATACAGACCAACAGCTGGTAAACTCTGAGGAATGCGGGCATTCCACCATTACGTCTGTCGATTGTATGGTCGAAGCAGTTCCGGAAATACAAATTTTCAATCGGACACTGCTCGAAGACGTGACAGTGACGCGGCAGATTACTGAGCATAGTGTCAGCAAAAGCGTTGATACAGTGCAAAAGTCACTGCAGATCGCAGTTGTGAGTACGGAATGCGTCTGGTCAGACGCGCAGTTCCGGAAAACTTGTGTAAAGCGTTTCGGTTTGAGTATCCATGGAACAGAAAGGCATGATAGCATATACACCGCCATGATCGAAAAGCAACGGGAAATTTTTCTGTGCCCGTTCAGGTCAAAAGACAAGTATTTTGCTGCAGAAACTAAATTCTGGCAGATCAATGAAATCAGCTGGAAGGGAAGACAGACGAATGTTGTGTAACCCAGGTACTGGTCGTCAGCTGAGCCCATTAGCAAGGCTAAGGGATCCGCTAGCACAATGCGTGTTCCGAGAATTTTGTTAGGGAACGCAGATGTTGGACTTAGGGTCATCACTGAGTGCCAAACGTTTCTCGCCTCGCATCAGCGTTTTATCGCATTCAATAAATATGCGATGAGCGTGTATTCCGAAAGGAATTATGTGATAAAAGAATCCATGGACGTCTCAAATTCGCCTTGTAGGCATTGTTCAACAAGTTGTGTAGCGTGCCAAATACGATGATGAAAAGAATGACTATTAAATTGTCAGATATGGATCATTAAAAAAAAAAAAAAAATGTACAGTACGGTATACATTCTTTAAGGTTAGATGCCTTACCGAAATTAATGATGCTTGAAAAACGCCGATGCCAGTTCCGCTAGTCTAAACCGTCTGTTTTGCTGGAAAGATTAGATAAAACGTAAAATCAAACAAAATTCAAGTTAGCAAATTTGCACTTATAGTTAAAGCTACTTAGGATATTTCCATATTCGGAATTTTTAATGCTTATTTCACTATTCCGAACTTTATATTTTGTCCACGTGAAATATTAATAGTCACTTTTGACTTTCACGCTGTTAAATGGACATGATTTGATAAAAATCCTGAAATATTAAATGTTTTCCTGAGCCAGATAAATTGATACGCACCCGCGGAAAATGAAGCGCGATTAGCAAACACAATTTCTTGTCTTCGCAATCACAATGAATCTGACAGCGATACAAATATTGTGATATGCTTTCTAAGATGTATTCTGTGACATAAACGAAAAGGGTTTCAACATTTTGTGATGCATGAGTTCGATGTAACGTTTTACCTTAGGTAGTTGCATTCTATCTTTTCTGAGCAGAAGTGTACAGCGAGCGTAATATCGCTTTGTCTGTGTTGATCGAAGATCGCAAGTTATCTCGTCAACGAACTTTACTTCTTTGTTTGTGTGTATCTGTAAAGGGTGGCTAACGTGCCATAGATAATGCCCTATAGAACACGAAACCTTGCCAGAAAGATTTGTTTAAATTGGGTTGGTCATCACAGAAATTAGGAATCTTAAGTTGAACGATTACAGATATACAGGAGAGTTTTCACAATACCTTGCTGTTATTTTGCTGACGATAGCGCGTGGTCGAAGAGCAAAAAGTTAAAGGCGACTGCATTTATAAAGGCTAAAGAGAAAAACTTTATTTACGGGATATATTCAATAATTCAGCTAACTTTGCAAGTTAAGGTAATTATATTTGATGCTAACTTCAATTGAAAAGGAATTTTGTATATGATAAATGCACAGATGGTGAAGACGTGAACAATAAGATTATTGGTGATATCGACGTTTTTCCTGCTATATTTCTGGCCTTATTCGGTTGCCAGAGTGACAAAGTAACGGTTTCGAAAGAGGGGGAAACAGCTACCATCGAACAGCTGAGGTCATTAGCGCAGCTAGGCAGCTGAACTCAACCGGCAGGTTCCTAGAATTCTGGCAGGTAGCGCATACCCAAGAATGAATGGGAAAGAAAACAAAAGTTTCACGCCTCGTTCTAGCGGTATTTCGCGTACCCTTACTGTAAATTGTATAGTATTCCGTAAATTAGATTAAAACTATTGTTGGACAGCACATGTTTTGCTCAGAATTGTGTGCACTCAACGAAAATAATTTCAAAGTTTATATTTGTGCTTTATGTAGATTTGTAGTATTCTGCTAGCGTGAAATCTCAAAATTGCTTTGTATTGGCAAACGGAAAACCTGAGAGCGAACCGTTCTGTGCACAAAGCTTACGACCTTTTCATACAAGCTAAAGAAGCATAAGTGTATAAAAGAAAATATTCGCTAACTGGGATGGATTTTCGGCTTAAAACGTGGAGTAGACGGACATGTTAAGAGGGTTATAATAACTCCTAAATAAAGAGAAATATTTTATTCTTTGAATGTCGAGATAATCTCGAGTCATCAATAGACCCGTTGTGAAGGAATCGTAATGTTACTGAGGAATGATAGTTACGCTATTCATTATCCTTTCATTTATGTGCGGAGTGGTTATGTGCAGGGTTCGCTTGTATGCAAAGATGCTACAACGACTTTGGTTGACGATGAAAGTTCACGTCAAACCGCATAATGTGTATAATGTCTCATATGGGAATGGTAAATTTTATAGAAATTCCATTACATATACCCATGAGCAAATACAGGTACCTTTCGCCATGAAATTCGCAATCACTTCACAGATGGTATATTACAAGTTAGAGATGTCGACCAATGAAAGACTAATTAGGAGACCACCTAACATTCAACGAGTAAGGTTCATAATTTACGTAACAAACGAAAGCATGTACTTACATCGTTCATTCCACACCACGTTGAATTATAAGTAAATGCCGCGTCATTAAAATCTAAGATTACAGTTAATGATATTTGACCATGAACACGAACACACCTTCTCTATGAAATGCTTATTGAATTAACCGTCGGTCATGACGAAAATCACGTCACCGAATCCGACTAAACTATTCCGTTGTTTTGAGATTAAAACCGCGCAATGTAATGAGATATTTTACGCTCACCTCTAGCATCTTTATGGATGTTTGTTGAAGGCAGAATTATTTTTATGCACATGAGTAAAACATCACGCTAAATTGTAAATACAATGTATAGTTCCACCACTTTCTGCATAAGTGGTCTCAAAATGTTTTGTTTTATTAATGTGTTTCATTTTAGTGATTTAATGATAAGATTTGATACAAGATATTTTCAAGATTATTATTATTTAAACATGTATGTAAATAATTTCTTTTCATGTATATTTTAGTATTGTGTTTAATATAACTTTGTATTTGGGAAGGCTACCTGAATTCACGTGCTTCTGTTTGTAAAGAATTGTAAGACGGCCAAAAGGACATATGCTTCCGTTATATATTCACCTTACAAGGCAGGAATAGCGATGGTTAGTGGAATCACATTTAAAATGAATGTAATTATAAAAATGCTTAAGTTTTTGTTGAGTCACAATGGAGATAGAATTAGGTAGTTAAAAATAAAATTATTGTACCATAATTTCATTTTCACCAACGGCCGGCCATATTGTAACGAGCCGCGCTGTCGCCACGTTACAAGGTGCATTTTTATTATATATGTAATAATATAAGGGTAATTTACATAAATCTTGGGCGACCACGTGAATAGATTTTTGTTGTAATTTTATAAAGTACGCAAGATTCCAAGTGAGGACTGTAATGAAATGGTGAACTTATACAGTGTATCGTAGCAAAGCGAATATTAAAGAGTTATTGAGCTATGTAGGCTAGAAGCTAATCTTGGTCTTTCCGAGCCATGGGGACAGGACGTCACGGATTTGGGATTTGCCAGACCACACACACTGCTCCCTGGGGATGGGTCACTCACCGAGCGGGGAAAGCCTGCCGTCCGAAACCCGAATGTTCTCTCGCCCGGCGAACTTAGCCGAATATGTCCGACCTCTGTTGGATTCTTTGGCCAAATCACATATCGAGGATATCACGTGACATTAGGTGCCGACCTGAAGGTCCAATCAAAATGAGCGTATAACTCAAAATCCTGGGAATTTTTGTTGTATGTGAGCTTCGAGACTACAAATGGGCGGAGCAAGAAGTTTCCTCGTGGACCGAAGAGCGAGGAGCTGACATTCTAACTTCGATCGCACCAGTCTGAGGTTGACTTGGAAAGTCGACTTTTTTTTCGCTAACTGCAGCTTGCCTTGCTGGAGCGAGGGTATCACCGCAACACAGCCGGTAATGCGATGATGCGCATTGCCAGACCAGAGATGCCTATAGCCGACTTGTGAGATAATCTCACATATCGTGGGTCCGCTACACTCATCACAGACATCAGACGCAGAACTACAATGGTAATTGATTACGACCAAGCCATGTGATTGTGCATTCCGTGAAACAGAACCCGTAAGCGACTTTGAGAGGATAGGTCCATGTTCTCACTTTGTAATTGTAAAAACCCCTGAGCTAGCGGCATAATTTGCCAGAACTAGTTATTTTCGAATGATATATTGTTCATTCTGGCGCCCATGATTTTCTTTTTAACTGTAAAGTCACAGTATTATGATGCCTTTGTCTGAGGTAGTCATAACTTGTATTTTTCATTGTTTCCAGTTGTCATTATTTCTTGCATTTTGATTCTGAGATATTTAAAAGTAAATATATAATTGTTTGCTTGCTCATGACGGCTAATTGTAACTCTGAGCGTTGCTTTTATGATTTTGCCAATTTGTGTTAATGTTAACGATAAATTCGCTCGGACTTGTAATCGCCAGTGATAAGAAAATAAATGTCATATTGTGACAATTTACCTGAATTCCAACTAACGTCGAAATTCTTGCAAAATTAATAAATTTTCACTCCTTCACATAAATTAAAATTAAAATCCACAATTATTAATCATAAAGGTATGAAAGATAATTGTAATGTGGTTTGCCCACCAAGGGGCACCCACCACACGCGTTACTTTCACTATTCCGTAACGTCACACCGGTCTCTATATATGTATAAAAAATACCCTCAGCACTGACCGACATAAATCTACTGAAATGACCAACGAAGCACTTCTTTTGTCATTATCATATAAGTTAAACAGCACTAATAGCAAACGACTCACAGTCCGATTATCATCAAAACATGAGTTTTGACATAATGGAGTCTGAAGAGTGACTTAAGCTGACACAGGTGTTGGACTCAATGTTGGTTTTATTTAGAGACAACCCTGACCACACCCAAACGACTTATCAACTCAACAATCACACCAGCTCCTACACAACTGTGTCGGAGGAGAAAATTATAAGTTTTCACGAATTACAGGCCCCAACGGTGCTGTATACCAAATCGAATCAACATGGCAGACTTCGGTCGACGCTCAAACTGCTGTGACCAACATCATTATAATCACAAGGCTTTGCATCGACTAGTTACGTACTACTACAAAGAGTTTGTGAACACATTAATTGATAAAGTGTAGCAAGACATTTATAGTGCCTCAACACAAGTGCAAAAATTAATTGATGTACATTTTCAAGATGTGAATGTATGTGATGTGCCACACAAACGGCCATCATCAGTACTAAACGAATCGCTTCTAAGGTTATAACTCATTGGATATAAAAAAATTGTTGTTATTTTATGATATATATAGTATAGTGGAACAAAAATTTGAACACTTTAAACCGGGATATCAAAAATAAATGCAAAAATATGTCATTTTAATTATGTTTTTATTTTATCCACCAATGGG
Source organism: Vandiemenella viatica (assembly GCA_031002005.1). Lineage (NCBI taxonomy): Eukaryota > Metazoa > Arthropoda > Insecta > Orthoptera > Morabidae > Vandiemenella > Vandiemenella viatica. Next base: position 35,936,221 of record CM061918.1, read on the forward strand.
TAATTAAAATCATATTTTTCAGAGCACATATGGCATTACAAAATACGACAATACCGCTAAAAAAAAAAGAAAAAAAAAGTTCAACGTTTTGCAGACCTTTCTCCTGAAAGTCTTCTGGAACCACCGCGTCTTCTCCGACCCTCTGACGTATACCAGAGCGTCTTTTTGATTGGTGACAGCATGTAGAATAGAACACATCTTCTTGAATGAAACACCATCAGCATTCCAGGGTATTCCATAGTAATACTGTGTCAACCATCTAATACTTGGGTCGACATTGTCACGTGATGGTGATAAGCCACAGATACGATGTGTACAGATTACATTGTCAGATTGCATCTTACGCACACCAAACTCTTTGAAAGCAAATAAACCATCTCGCGTCTT
>CM061918.1:35937607-36005845 GCA_031002005.1 Vandiemenella viatica
CCACTCTTACTGATTTAACCCTTGAGCAATCGATTTCATGGCGTTCCAAGACATCTTTGCTACTGAAATGTTGCAGACATCTGTCACAAATGCGCATAGCACGTGTGTTTTTGCTTAATGAAGATGTAACTAATGCCGACAAGTTGTGAATCCAACAATAATGGAACTTTCCAGTACCGTCAGTAATCATCAACATGTTTATGTGTTTACCGCGTTTGTCTGCAGTGTGATGGAGGGCCCCGGAAACTACATGTTTACCATTATCTACATCCAGACCGAAAACATTTACTGAATAGTCTGGATTTTGCCTCTCGAATTTGGAAATGTCTGAGAGTTTTACCGGAAATTCAATACCTGAAAAATCGAAACTGTGGTTGGCGAAGGCTTGTCTATAATTTTCAATGCGATCTCCGTGTCTCTTAAACACCCTACTTGAGCAGCAAGAAGGGACCATAGAAAGCATAAGTCATCATCTTTGTTGTTCACATTGACAACGGCATTCTTTCTACAGATATCAGCTGGCAGAGCAACATAGGAAGACCCACGATAGAATGTTTCGAATTTAGAAATGTTGATGTCGAGGGAGATGATTCTATCGAGAGTTTTGCCGCTGTCCCTTTCTTGAAACTCGCACAATTTTACATTGAGCTCCGACTTCACATAGTTTTTATACCAATCAGACAGGGATGTGCTGCGCGTGACTTCACGCATTTTAGTAAAAAAACACATACGGACGGTTTTGAAAGCGGCTTCCTTCTGAATTTTGTATGTTGTAACCTGCCCCACCTGAACTTTTACGGACGGGGAGGACTGACTATCAACAATTTCGCGAAGTTTTTCAGTTACAAGATCATGGCAAGCATCAATGTATTTAATAGGGTCAATATAATTTAATGAATTTAGAATGGTACCGGTATAAATTCTACGTTCAAAAGCACTTTCCCTGTCTTCAAGGATCAAACGCGCTGCTGGCAACTCACCCCCTGTTGCTGCATCGTTGGGGCTGCTAGATGGTAATGAACTATCACTAAGAGCTGCTGGGTGACTGCTTCTGGATGCCGAGGTCGGCTGCCATGTCGATGTGCTAGCGACAGGCTTGCGTGGCGCCGGGGTCGGCCGCCATGTCGATGTACTGGCGACAGGCTGTCGTGGCGCCGGGGTCGGCTGCCATGACGATGTACTGGCGACAGGCTGGTGTGATGCCGGGGTCGGCTGCCACGATGATGTGCTAGCGACGGGCTGGCGTGATGATGTAGTGGGGCGCCACGATGATGTGCAGGCGACAGGCTGGTGTGATGCTGGGGTCGGCTGCCATGTCGATGTGCTAGCACCGGCCTGGTGTGATGCCGGGGTCGGCCGCCATGATGACGTGGTAGCGACAGGTCGACGAGGAGCAGCTGCTGTGGCTGGTGTTTCCCAGGGTCGCCACAGTGGTGGTGGTGGGGCAGGATCATTCCTGTTGACGGCGGCAGGTTCATTTGCGGCCGACCCCTGTATAACGGAACCTGAAACAGAAAAAAAAGTGAAAATTTTAGTAACATTGAAAAATAAATAAATATGTAAATAAAAAAATAATTCAAAGAATTTGTATTGACTTACCAGTAACTCTATGGTTCCGGCGTGTAGGCGAATCTCCTGCTGGTATCGGTGGTGTAGAAACATATTGCACCAGAGACTGCGTCGGTATTATCCATCCCTGTGATGATGGTGTCGGTGGTACACTGGATGATGGCAAGCTTTGAAATGAGTGCACAGTACCATCTAAGCTCCACTGCGATGAATCTGAAACAGAATAAGGAAAAAAAATTAGTAATATGAACGAAAAACAAATTATGTAATATGAAAAAAATAATATATTTTACACTTACCATTAGAAGTTGTTCGTGGTAGTTTGGGGTTAGACAGTAATGGAGTCCCATCTCGTTTATTCAGCTGCTTATTTGAAGCCGCTTCCATATCTGAAACATAAAAACAAAACGTATATCAGTATCAAAAATAATCATGGAACAACATTAAAAACAGATAAATATACAACTACTATGACTAGCATACCTTCAAAGCTGAACATTTCGAAATCACCACATTCTGCAGACAGAAAAAAAAAGAAATAGAAAAAAAAATATAACTTTATAAAAATAATTACAAGTTAAAAATTAAAATGCTTACCACCAATTAGTTCATTGGTTGCAATATTTAGAAGTTCATCAATTCCTGCAAAAAAAGAAAATAAACCAATGATATAGCGGCGAAACTAGCAACACCTAACTGTATAATGAGCAATCACTAAAAATTCATACCATAATCATCAAGTTGGCTTAACTCTAAAAGTGCCACCATATCTGTGAAAGAAAACATAATATATAGTATACATTTAATATGATAATATATTGTATGCTATTTAAGAAAAATTTTCACAAGTGTGATTGAACTTACCTTCGTAGTTGAAGAGATCTTCGGACATGGTTACTGGAATTCAGAAGAGCAAGAGAGAGACAACCTTACTCGTTGAACTGCGGAGCAGAAGTGATTCACGGATGGCTGACGCAGGCTTCTTATACCGCTAGGGAAGGCAGGTGTTCAAACAAGTGGCCATCCCCAGGTAGCGAGAACCGGTTTTTGTTCCTGCCCGCCCGCTCTACAAACCGGTTTCTTGCGCGACACACCTGGGTCGCTCAAGTGGCCTAACGAAAAAAAAACACCAAGGGAAGCTCGTGCTAGGGAAGGCAGGTGTTCAAACAAGTGGCCATGATTGACAGGTGGGGTCGCTCAAGTGGCCCTCGAGTCAAGTGAGGGCAGCTGGTGCTAGGGAAGGCAGGTGTTGAAACAAGTGACCATGATTGACAGGTGGGGACACACCTGGGTCGCTCAAGTGGCCCTCGAGTCAAGTGGTTAGTCAAGTGGCCATGATTGACAGGTGGGGGAGGGGAGGACCGCGACACACCTGTGGTCTAACAATAGAGGGGAAACTGAGGTTAGTCAAGTGGTTAGTCAAGTGGCCATGATTGACAGGTGGGGAGGGGAGGACAATAGAGGTGAAACTGGGGTTAGTCAAGTGGCCCTCAAGTCAAGTGGCCTAATTAGCATAACAATAGGGACCTAATTAGCATTTCTTTTGTGTGGGCACGCACAGACAATTCATACCTACTATCGCACCATTAGTCTAACATCACATGCTTCAAAATTACTGACCAGAATAATATACACAAGAATGGAAATGGTAGTAGAAGAGATAGTAGGTGAAGATCAGTTTGGGTTTAGGAAAAATCGCGGTACAAGGAAAGCAATTCTGGCTTTAAGATTAAGACTTGAAGGGCGGATCAAGAAAAACAAAATACTCGTTTTGCGTTTGTTGATTTAGAAAAAGCTTTTGATAATGTTAGGTGAGACATGATGTTCAAAATTTTAAAGAAATCGGGTCTAAAATATCGAGATAGAAGAATACTCTATAAACTATATAAGAATCAAGTGGCTGTAATAAAAGTAGAGAATCACGAGATACATGCATCAGTTAAAAAGGGTGTGAGACAAGGTTGTAGTCTATCCCCGTTAATATTCAACTTTTATGTAGAAGAAGCAATGAAGAAAGTAAAAGAAAAATTTCCATGTGACATAAGTGTTCAGGGAGAAAAAAATCAGTATGCTACGATTTTCTGATGACATTGTCTTGTTAGCAGAACGAGCTGACGATATTGAGAAGTTACTGAGTATCATGAACAAAATACTGAAGGAAGATTTTGAACTGAATATAAATCAAAGCAAGACAAAAGTGATGAAATGTAGCAGAAATGATACCAATCACACACAGTATATTAAATATAAAAATAGGATCGGATGCAATTGGAGAAGTAAGTGAATTCTGCTACTTGGGAAACAAAATTACAACCGATGGCCGAAGCAAGAATGATGTTAAAAGCAGAATAGCACTAGCAAAAAGAGCCTTTACAAAAAGGAGATATCTTTTAGTTTCAAATATTGATCTAGGAGTTAGAAAAAACTTTTCGGTAGCGAAACATGGACTTTAGGAATACCAGAAAGAAGGAAAATTTAAGCATATGAAATGTGGTGTTACAGAAGAATCCTGAAAATTAAATGGACAGACAAAGTACGAAATGAACGAGTTTTGGAAATAACGGGCGAGGAAAGAAGTTTGTGGAAGAAGCTTACAGAAAGAAGAGACTGCTTGGTAGGTCATATTTTGAGAAATGCTCGACTGGTTAATTTGTTAGTGGAGGAAACAGCCGAAGGTAAGAACTGTAGAGGAAGACAGAGATAAGAATATATTTTTTTTATTAAGAGAGATTTCCTCACTACAGAGGTTTTTTCTCCAACACAACAATAAAGAATTCGGAACATAGATCTTGACTTCATCTTCTCAAAATATTCCTCCAGATATTTTGATCGTGTATATCTTCCTCTTCTGCACCAAGTCTTCTCATTGCTCTTTGTACATTTTGGAGCCAGGTAATCACGGGCCGTCCTCTTTTCGTCCTTCCTTTAACTTCCCATTCCTGTACTAGTTTTGGTATCTTAGTGTCTTCCATCCTTCTTACATGGCCATACCATTCCAGTCTTTTTCGTTCTATAACTTCATACATTTCTTCTTTCACTTCCATTAGCCTTATTATTTCCGTATTCCTTAGATTAGAATATATGAAGCAGATAATTGAGGACGTGGGTTGCAAGGGATATGTAGAGATGAAGAGGTTAGCACAAGATTGGAAGGGATGGAAGATTGCTTCAAACAACAAAAAATTAGAAGAATTCATTTACTTCTCCTATCTTATCCGATCCTGTTTTTATATTTAACCCATTATCACTGTGTTTTAATCACTTTTATCTTGCTTTGGTTTATATTTAGTACAAAATCTTCCTTCGCTATTTTATTTATGACATGCGATCTTGGCTTCAAAGGTGTGTTCGGTATTTGAATGTCGCTTCCCTGCAGTTCGTAGTCGCTTACCTGACTTTGATCGTGTTGTCTCATTATCGCTGACACGACGGCGTCTTTAGAAGGTCGGCTCATGTTTCATGCAATTTCCGCTGCATCCTTTGAATATGAAGGGTAATTTGGCCGTTAATGGTAAAGTTAAAGTTTCTGGAGCGAGAAGATTGCGGTTCTTTACTTCAATACGAAGTGAACGTCTGGAAACTTTGGCTTGGGAATAGATACCTTGAGCGCTCACTGGGGTGATAAAACAGCGGTTAATATCCGTCCCGCCTTTCATGTATATGTCACGCTCTATGCAGTGAAGAAAATCCAGTGTCAACAATATTAATAAAACGGCAGCCGCAAATAAGTTGGCAGATTTTTTTAATGAGTAAAACAAGATATGTTTCGTCTTGAAGCTAAGTCGTAAAAATAGGAAATTCAACATAAAAGCGTCCACAGATTGGTTTTCATTTTTCTATGAGCGTTATTTAAACAAAAACTAAACGTCGGATTTGTTTATTGAATTCTAAATGTTTATCGTACCTGCCATCATTTTTTTTATTCGTTAGCGATGTGTTAGCTTTCATACAATCGGTTTAAGAGTCGTCAGGTGGATAACAGCTAGTCAATAATATTCCAGTTCTTCTATAGGACAGCGAAAGTAAATTTGTACTTTTTCTTTTTTACTTTACGGCTTTACGCCTCGTCGACGGCTAAGGTCATTAGAGGCGGGATGGGACTGGAGACAAGGAACGGGAAGGAATTCGGCCATGGCCTTTTTGAAGGAAGCATCCCGGCATTCGTCTGGAGTGATTTGTGGAAACCATGGAAAACCCAAATCTGTATGCCCGGACGCGGATTCGAACCCGCGTCCTCCCGAAGGCGAGGCCAGAACGTTAACCGTTCACCCAACACACTCGGTAAATTTGTACCTAATGGTTTTGAAAGTAAAGACGTGACAAAACTTTCTGTCAGAAACAATTCATTAAATTATAATATTCGTGTAAACGCATCAACTGGGAAATTATACCTAATATTCCTTACATTTTTATGCTAAAATAATATTTATGGCGTTATTGGCTACCCGACCTCGAAGTCGGCCACTAAAGTGACTGAATTTCCGTTCGTCGCGAATTCCACAGTTTTTATTTTTTTTTTAGCTTTACGCCTTGTCGAGGTCATTAGAGGCGAGATGGGACTTGGGACAAGGAATGGGAAGGAACGGGAAGAAATTCGGCCATGGCCTGTTCCCCATTTGGGGAAACTATGGGAAACCCAAATCTGGATGCTCGGACGGAGATTCAAACCGGCGTCTTCCGGAATGTGAGGTAAGAGCGTTAACTGCTCAGCCACCACCCTCGGTGCCACATCTGTAGTGCATACACGAAGATAAACCCGGTAGAAGAGAGGTGCAGTTTCACATGGAACCCTATCAGGTCGTTCCGGCGCACGATACATAAACAAATCAAATTCTTGCTGCATAGGCTTACGAATCGGGAAAGCCAAATCACCGAACTACTATACGGAATACAGAATGCTGTGGCTATGCAAAGCAGTGGACTGGGATAAACGCAGCGGCACATCGCTATACCGAGAGTGGTGGGTAAGCGGTTAACGTTCTGTCCTCGCATTCGGGAGGAAGCTGGTTCGAATCCCAGTCCGGGCATCCAGATTTGTGTTTTCCATTTTTTCCCCAAATCACTTCAGGCGAATGCCGGGATGCTTCCCGCAAAAGGCCACGACCGAATTCGTTCCTGTTCCTTGTCTCTAGTCCTTTCCCGTCGCTAATAACCTCGACGTCGATGAGGCGTAAACCCATAAGAGAAAAAAACAAACAAGCAGCTACAAGAGATAGGCGACTTTGAGTTCTCTCTTAAAGCGGTACTCGGATAAATTAATTGGGAATCACTGTCCTAGATTGTATATAAAAATTAGAGCGTAGTAAATATAAACAAAACTATGGATAAAGAGTTATGATGTAATCATCAATAGGTTTTCCATGGTTTACCCAGATAACTCTAGGCCAGGGGTCCCCAAAGTGGTCGATACCCACCCCTTGGGGTCAATAAGAGATCTCCCGGGGTCGATTAATACAGAGGGGTCGAAAGGGGGTCGATTAATGCTAAAGAGGAACAATTAAATTGTACAGGAGAAAATAGGAATGTTCTCAGGTCAATAAATAAAAGTAAAGCTCAACCTCTCAATTCTCGTCTATTTGCGAAGTCATGTGAAGTAAATGATGAAACTTTTAACCAATTACTTTTGCTCACTGAGGTAAGGTGGTTGTCAAGAGGTTATAGTTTGTAGAGGCTCATCCGAAGAGTGCCTCAGGAAGGTGGATCCATCGCTATGTGACAAGTTACAACAGAACAACAACCATCTGCTCTTTTTGGCAGGTCTTTATTTGAAATTTGTTCCATCTATCCATAGTTTTGTTCCTATTTTTGAGATTATAATAATAGTGGAAAGTATCTCATTTTTCTGTTAATTTTATTGGGTGGATTTTATAAATTATTTCGTTGAGTTGTTATGCAGGCCTCCTTATTGCTTAGCATCAGAAATGCCAAAAATGATTTAATGTTTTTATTAAATACTTGTGGGGGTCGATAAGAAGGCAAATATCGTATCAAAGGGTCGATGGGATAAAAAGTTTGGGGACCCCTGCTCTAGGCGAATGCCGGGATGCTTCCTCCAAAAGGCCACGACCGAATTCCTTCCCGTTCCTTGTCCCCTGTCCCATCCCGCCTCTAATGACTTCTGTGCCGACGAGGCATAAAATCATAAGCAAAAAAATAAAAAAAAAATAAAAAAAAAAAATATTGCCTCAGTGCGAAAATGAATTGAAATTGATGATGATTCGACGAAGTCACTCTCGGGAAATATAGATGTCTTTCGTTGTGACTGTCGTTCATTGTAGAAGTAAACAATTCCTAACAAGCAGGCTACCTCAAAAGGGGGAAAAAAATCTTACTCAGATGGAAGAATTTCTAATTTACCATTCAAGTATTTCAACAACGTTTTGACTATTATTTACACTGGTAGTCATTGACAGTTTTAGAACAGTGGTTGGCGTACTAGTTTACTGTTCACATTAGAACCAAAACACAGCCACGTAAGATTTATTATTTGAACGGCTGAGGTCCGTACTGTGCGTAGAAAAGTCGAATTTGATGAGAAGAGAGATGGCTGGCGCCCTCACCGGGTGACAAGTGAACTTACTTTAAAACTCACTTAAGGAGCGTCCATAAACTACGTGGCCCATTTCTCCCTCTTTTAAGCCCCCGCCTCCTACCCCCACGTAGCCTAACGAGATTTTCCTCTGAGACTTCCTTCCCTTTTCCTTATTAATACCAGAAGACATTTTGCGTTGTTTTCTCTTACCAGATTATCGTTAAATTATCGGGTATGTAATGAACACAACCGATATTGACTTTATTATTTTTTTTTATTAAATATAAATATTCTGGACGGGATGGTGACACTAGCCACTCCTGAAAATGATCAGTTATTGGGAAAACTGGTACAATCAGGCATCCTTTTCATCTCATTCATCATTGTTTATTAACTGATAAAATAGAGCAAACTATACCTGCAGCGTAGAAAAAAACTAGAGCTGCATTTTTTATTTTATTTTTGTGCTTTCTGTCACCTTTATTTCTTCCTTACCAGGGAATATTATTTGTACTGCTTAAAAGATCTCCATAGCTCATTATTAACGCCGGGTTGGATATCTGAAATTCGCTGTAAAAACATTTCCGATAAGCCCCACGAAGTGCACCATTTCACACCACACTCTGAACTTCAAATAACACTTCTGCGAGCAATATAAAAACATACATTGAAATTCTCCCGAACAAAAAAAGATAGAATTAGTTTAAATGGCCGGCCCCGAGCGGCCCGAACGCTATGACTTCAAGTCACACGGACAGTATGTAGGGTATCCAAAATACGGAGATAATTAAATGACGAACATAAATATCACCAAGCTGTTACATATTCTTTTCCCTGTTTTAACTATGACAAATAAAATGACTGTAACTTCGATTGTTACTCCTACTCCCCCTCCCCTCCTCCACACTTTTTGGCCATCATAACTTTCTACCTAACCCCTTTTTCCCCTTGACCGATCCGCTTAGTTATCTCCTTTTTTCATATATCTGGGAAAAAGTTGCGAAACAATTTTTCTATGCTTTTGAAAGGCATTGATAAAAACATCCTTTCTAGTGTCTAAAAACTGTTCTTTTTTCTGATAGGATGCCCTGCTCAAAACAAAAGCTATTCAGTAATACGCTTTTTACTCTCTCTGGTAACAACAGAATATTTTACAAGAATACGTTTCTATTAACACATACCGAGACTCTTAGTCCCCAACGATCGCAATTTCAACGAAAAACAAAGAAATTTGTAGAAATTTGTTGGGATTTATGCTGCAAATCAATACAAGGATATTATTCGTTCGGCGAGCAGTACACAGCTCTAGCAGTGTGATACGCTCTTCGGCAACTAACCACTTTGTCCTGTCGTCGGTTAATGCTGATTCCCTTTATTTATTTCGTCCTCCAATTTACAGTTCACAGTCGTTGACCGCCAGAGGGTTTTACCTCCCCCCAAAGGTTAAATAACTACTGCTTTGAATGGATTAAATAGTCCAATGAAATGAAAATACCGGCAAATTACTTTTCATTTTATATTTATTTCTCCGTGAGCTTCATATTACATTACATTCGGGTGAGGCAATGGACTCGTTCGACGATACTAAATAGCAAATACACCAATATTCCCACGATTAAACTCACAATCAAAAATTCTGACACTGGCAGCCAACGCGCGTTTAAATAAGTGCTACAGAAACATGCCGAAGACAACAAAGAGTGTCGACAGACGTACCTCAAACTATAACAATACTTTAACAATCAAATGCATACAAAAATAATCACGGCCTGCACAAAATCACCTTAAAATTAAGTTAATACTCTTTACACTCATTTACACACAAAATTTTTAACATAAACCATTCCAAACCGTTGAGAATTGTCCTCCAAACATCATGGCTCACAGTAACTCCTACAATTACAAACTTTTATTTAATGTGTCACACTTAACACTGTCCTTAATCGTACTACATATCATTGATATTGTTTCTTTCCATAAAAAATTTGCATGACGAATGTACACAAATTCACAATTAATCAACTCTCAGCTTGCTTTACATAATTCTTAATTTCGTAAAAGGGCTATTATAACAGGCCTTGATATCGATGGATTGTGGCTCTCCTTTCTCGAAAAATCATGTTTGTCTACAGAATCGAATGAAGAGAAATCGCCTGAGCAACAGCCATTCTCAAACATGGCCTTCCAATAAATACTCTTAGAACGGAAGGTACTCGGTTGAAGCTAACACCTTTGTTGAAGGTTCTTTAAATTTTTTAAAATCAAATACACAGATATTGAAATTGCCTGTAATCAATGCCTACACTAGGAAACTCCTTGTAAAGTTCAGCAAGATGAGTAACACAATTCAAACTCTGCCCTACATCGAAGTACACAGACGCAAACGACTCAGGACCACAATATAGCTCTGATACAGGCCGCCTTAAGGAATTTCGGGGCCCCCTGCGAAGTTTGATTTCCGGGCCCCCTACTTCTTTTCTAGATGTACTTTTGCCTACACTTTTGGTAATTTTCGTGACTTTACACACACACACATAAATATATATATATTCTTTATCTAGAGATTTAAGAGACGGACTGACAAACGGGCCAGCAGTTTATTGAGTATTAGCTGAATGGGACCAACTTCGCCAAGTCTTTGGTGTTTTATCAGTGTATCTCCTATGGATTTCCCAACTACTGTCATTTCTGGCTAATCCCTGCTGCCCATTGCGTTAAATGAATTTGTTTTTGTATTCAATTTTATAGCTATTATATTTATAATACACTTTTTGTGTACGATATACAGGTTTTTGGGGCTGGAGACGCGTGGTCAGGCATACACATTTTAATTCAATAACTTTTTATATGAAACGTCAAAAGATGAATGAGTTTATTCGAACGAAATTACATAAATTGCTGAAACAGGTTCAGAGCAGTACACGTCTATAAATATGTAGGCCTATTGTGATTACATCAGCTACGACTTTCACAAAATTGAATCTGATGAAGGACTTCTCCTGGAAATCTACGCCTCGGAAACGTCTATTGTGAACGCAGCTTGTTAACATTCTAAATTTGTATATTATTTATTTTAGCAGGATAATTGTTCGTTAAGTAATGAAAAATTTTGACGGGGATCGTGGCGGGGCCCCCTCAAGCTGGGGGCTCCCCGCGACTCCGGTTCTTGGGGTAGCCTTAAACCGGCCCTGCTCTGATAGGAAGGTGAATATTGAGGGTTATTTTTCATTTGAAATGAGGAATTTTAGTTTTTAAATGAACTGTCTGGTGGGTCAGTAGTTAAGGTGTCTGTCTGGGGAACGAAAGGTCCCCGGTTCGATTACCTGTCTCAGCGGAGAATTTCGTATGCCCTCAACCCCACCTTCACCTCTGGCGCCGCTTGCTGTGTAATGTGAAGTACGTCAGAACGCTTCTGTGATTCGGATTCCACGTTGAACTATATGCACCCTGTACCCGGTAGGACTACCGGGTTAGGTTGAGGCGGCTACGACGGGGGCAGGATGCGCCGCCAATAGAATGCCTGTAACCCGGTCATTACGACAACACGAAATTGTTATTATAGTTCTGAAATATCGAGCGTCGTGGGTGAGTGCTAACGCTCTGGCCTCGAATTCGGAAGGACGCTGGTTCTAATCCACGTCCGGCCATCCATATTTGGGGTTTCCCTAAATCGCTCCAGATCAGTGTGTCTACCTGTGGTCTGCGAAGATAGTTACGGAGGTTCACAGGCACACTATTATAAATTTAGATACTGTATAAGGCTACAAGCGAATATAAACTGTAAGTCCAACTTTATAAAAGCTCTGAATATTTCAGTGACCAAGCAAATATATGGTATTTCCAGAATGACGAACCGAGCGGAGCGGTGTAACGGTTAGCGTTCTCGCCTCGCATTCGGGAGGACGGCGGTTCGAATCCCCGTCCGGGCATCCAGATTTGGGTTTTCCATGGTTTCCCCAAATCACTTCAGGCAAATGCCGGGATGTTTCAAAAGGCCATGGCCGAATTCCTTCCCATTCCTTGCCCCCATACTTGCCCCCATACTTGCCCCCCATCCTTTCCCGTCTCTAAAGTTCTCGATGTTAAAAAGAGACGTAAAGCAGTTACAAAAAAAAAAAAAAAAAAAAAAAAAAACCAGAATGACGATAGGGCAGCATTGTTTCTACAATAGTCTACTGATTCGCAGTTGGCATTAAACAGAGCGCAGTTCATCTAAGGATTTAGTAAATGACCATTTTCTCAAGGTCTTGTAGGAAGTGTGAAGGAACTGCAGTACTTGCTGGGACTACAAACATAAAAATAGAGGTATAAGATACAGTGTCTTCTATTTTGTGTTGTACATGTAGGACGGTGGTATAGTATAGCATCCAGCCTATAGAAACATTATTATTCATTTGGTCAATAAGTAATTATTTTTTAATAGGTTACAGTTTCATAACTGTGTTTCAGTAGGAATTCGAAACATGATTTTAGATTTATTATGTTTTAATGGTACAATAAAATATGTCCCAGATGTTAATAAAATACAGGGTGGTTAAAAAGAAACCGTGGACAAAATAACATGGTAGATCTGTCATAGAATAAGGATCAAAAATCGCATAGGAACAGAGGGTAGCAAACGCCTGTAGAGGGCGCTAGAGCCACGAGAGGCATGGCCACCACGATCACCAGACCTGATGTGTTCGAGATACACCTGGTATCTTTGAGAAGGTGCGCCGTTCCATGCAACGGAGATGCCGGGCTTGTCTCGATGCATCTGGCAAAAACTTTGAGCATCTGCTGTAGGCTCAACATTTGGCTTGCATTAGTGGCATGTGAGTGAGTAATTATCAATAAAACGATCTGTAATGGATTTGTTTCTTCTCTTTGTGTCAGTATTATTTTAGACGCCCTGTAGCGGCCCTCTGTTCCTATGCGATTGTTTATTCTTATTGTATGACTGATCTACCATGTCAGTTTGTACACGTTATTTAGAATCACCCTGTATACATCATCGACATCATCATCATGAGTGTTCTGTCCTGAGGCAGGTTTTCACGTGGTTGGTCTCCATTCTCTCCTGTCCTCTGCCCTTCTCTTCATGTTAATGTAGTTTCTGTCTCCTCTGATGATATCTGTAATCTTGCACCTCCTTCACACTCCTCCCATGAACCAGTCTCTTATCAAGCACTCCCCTCTCAGCAAGTGTACCATCCAGTTCCTCTTTCTTTCATTAATTACTTGGTGTAGTCTCACCAACCGCTTCTAGTACTTCAATATTACTTTCTATTTCCACCCAGCTTATCCTCTCCATTCTTCTCCGCATCCACATCTCAAACGCTTCTATCCGTTTTTCATCCTCTCGATTCAGTGTCCATGTCTCTGCCCCATAAGGAGCCACACTCCATACAAAACATTTGCCTAGTCTTTTCCTGAGCGGTTTGTCTATTTCCACAGTTAATAATCACCTCTTCCTATTGAACGCTTCTTTCGCTACGGCAATGTGAGTTTTTACCTCTACAAAGCTTTTACCTATACGAAGGTAAAAAATTAGTCCCATATAAATTAGTGAACCTCTGAATTATTTTTGACAGTCTAGTAGTCCTCGGGTTGGAAAAGGTTGAAAAATGCTGATCCAGACAAACAGCTGGATGGTTCCTTCAAAAGGACGTGATTTTTTGAAAAATTGCTTAACGTCTCTTAACAGCGAGGTCTTTAGAGACGGGAAAGGATGGGGGGCAAGGAATGGGAAGGAATTCGGCCATGGCCTTTTGAAGGAAGTATCCCGGAATTTGCCTGGAGTGATTTGGGAAACCATGGAATCTGGATGCCCGGACGGAGATTCGAACCGGCGTTCTCCCGAATGCGAGGCCAGAGCGCTATCCGTTACACCACCACGCTCGGTAGAACGTGAATTACATCGATTCCTTGCCCTCAGTGCTTTATCACCTCTAACAACCTCGACGTTGACGAGGCGTAAAGCCAAACGGAAAAAAGGAGATTTGAAATTAATTAAACACTTATTTTGCTTCGTTTGCTAGTATCTGCTATTTTCATATATATATATATATATATATATATATATATATATATATTTTTTGAAACTAACAATTTTGTCCAACTTTTTCTCATAATTCTTCTTAAGCCTCATATTTTGATACATTTTAAAATTTGTGTAAATTCGTAAATTTTTCACTAGAAATTTAATTTAAGGCCACGAATTCTTCATCTCTTTCAACATAGGCAGTTTCCAATGAAGAACACAATCCGGCGGTACACACGTGAATACTTCACTGCAATTATATGTTGGAAATGTCTACGTTCTAACATATAGGCAGTTTGTTTACTCTCTACAGTAAAATTTAGAAAATTGACTCAAATGCACGTTCTGATCTCAGCCATTCATTTTAGTAACAATCTTGGAGCTTTGTGTAATTTGTTTCACCCATTCTGAAGGCTACATTGTCAATAAATAACCAGAGGAGCGAAGAAGAAAGTTTACGGAAGAGTCTCAAAGAAGGAATAAACGGGATGGTTGATGACATTTTAAGACATGCAGGATTGGGTTATCTGTTATTTTTTTTTTAATAATTTATAATGAACCTTGGTTGTCGTAGCGTATTTTGCTGGCAGATTTTATCCTGCGGAAATATTATGTTTACAGAGAATTCGATTTCATAAGGATTTTAATTTGGCATTCTAATGTTAAAAAAAACTTCATCTAGGGGGCCAACGTAATCTTAATGCTGAGCTATTGAGTGCTGGAGAGCACATAATCTGTATTAATGATATGCTTGTTTCCGAATTTGTCACTTTTCAATCAAGTTTTTGCGGTTGTGGACCGAAACACCCAAAAGTTTATCAAACAGGAATTTATAGCTATTTCGCGATTGTCATTTCAAGAAACTGGCTTACGTAAGTTATTACAGAATTTTTCTGCACGGTCTCAATAGTCAGCACGCGGAATTGAAGACGGGAGACAGCCGATGTAGTGTACCGAGAAGGAACGTCAATCAGTCTGCAGCTGTGCTAGTCTCCTGAAGAGCATGAACAGAGTAGTGTCGAAACGTTACGATTAGTCACCTAACTACGCAAATTGTCTAACAAGTTTGGGTAATACTACCATCGGTGTTACAAGTAACAAAGTATTTCTTAGTGAGGTAAAGCATTATTCACTTTTTTATCATAGTTTTCCTGCTCGTCGAAGTCGTTGCCGTTAGAGACGGAAGTGAATTTGTGGCTAAAGAACGCTAAGGGTTCTGCTAACATTTTGAAGGAACCACCCCTGTATTCTCCTGTAGTGATATCGGGGACGCGTGGATGGCCGGACAGAGAATCGAACCCCTGTCATCCCGAGCACGAGCCACCCCCACACGGCGGTCGACGCTCCCACTTTAACAACAAAGACTCGGCCAAATAAAAAATGAAACAGCCACGTCATCAGTATCGTTCAGTAATTTGAACATCAAAAATTCATTCGTTGAACTATTTGAATGAAGAAGCGAAGTCCTCTGTGAAATGAAAACAACGGAATCGTTTGAAATGCCGCGCTACCGGAGAATTTTGGTACTTTAATGGACGATAAAAAATTGAGGACGTGCTGTTCGCAATTAGCGTGAAGGGAGGTCTGTGAATAAAGACCCCAGACGTTCAAACGAAACATTAGAGGTTTCCAGCTATGTTAACTTGCAAGTCTAGACGGCACAGAGCACAGCATGAACAGAGCAAACATATTACAGATGAAAAGGTTACTTGTTCCGTATCCCTCCTTCAGCTAATTAGTTTTATACAAACACGGAGAATAATTTTGTTAATTAACTTTGAATGCGTTATAGAAAGTTACGAGTGTGTAATAGTACTTGATGCTGGATATAGTTATGGAGACATTGCCAGGGGTGCCGGGGGTATATATTTTATTTTGCCTCAGTTTCAGTCACCGAGCTTGGTGGAGAGCATTAGGAAGGATGCGGGTTCGAATCCCCTTCCGATCACACAGATTTGGGTTTTCCATGGTTTCCCGAAATCGCTCCAAGGAAATGCGTGGATGATTCCTTCAATAGGCCATGGCCGAATTCCTTCCCGTTCTTTGCTTCCAGTCCTTCCCCACCTATAATAACCACAACGTCGACGAGGCGTAAATCAATAAACAAAAAATCACTAATTTTAAATTGTTTATTGTTTAAAGTAATACTACAGACCATTTAACATCTATGCCATAATTTAAGAGTATTCTTGGTTTAATTTGAGACGAACGGTGTGATGGGTCCCAGGTCGAAGTTCCCCGTTTCAAATTCCCTCGAGATTTTTCGTACCTTAAAACTGATTTCCTCCTCTGGGTAATCTGCGCTGAAGCGCGCTAGGACACTTAAAGATTCGGATTTGACGTTAAACCATAGGTCCCATTTATGCGGGCACATTATCGGTTTGAATTAGGCGGCTACGATAGGGGCGATTTGTGCAGCCGATAAGAAACTGTTACCAGTTCATTGTAACACTATACAGAAAATGGTTATTATCTGAAACGAAATCAAAAACATTCAGATTGTTTAAAATGATTTTTAACAGTAAGGGAGCGTGCATTTTTTTTTTTTGTAACTGTTTTACGTCTCTTTTTAACATTGAGGTCTTTAGAGACGGGAAAGGATGGGGGGCAAGGATGGGGGGGCAAGGATGGGGGCAAGGAATGGGAAGGAATTCGGTCATGGCCTTTTGAAGGAAGCATCCCGGCATTTGCCTGGAGTGATTTGGGGAAACCATGGAAAACCCAAATCTGGATGCCCGGATGGGGATTCGAACCGCCGTCCTCCCGAATGCGAGGCGAGAACGCTAACCGTTACACCGCCCCGCTCGGTGGAGCGTGCATAAACCACGTAGCTCCATTTTGGCCTCCTGCAAACCTCCCCTCCCTCCAGCTAGCCCTACGTGGTTTTGCCTCTAACCCCTCCCCCCCCCCCCCCCCAACGTAGCACGTAGCTTTTTTCCCTTTTGATTCCGGAATACATTTTGCACTGCTTTCTCTTGTCAGAATATTTTGAATTACATACGGAGATAATTAAATGAGGGAAATAAATATTCACATGCTGTTGTGTATTCTGTTCCTCATTTTAACTGTGAAAATGTTATGAAAGGAAAGCTACGTACTCTGGCTCGGAAACCCCCTCCCCCCACATAGCTCAGCATAGCCATTCAGCCAACCCCTCCCCCCCGCCCCTCCTGGACTGAGCCACGTAGTTTGTGCACGCTCCCTAACCGTCTGTTAGTTTTTGGCTTCACCGACGTCACTTGGCGGCACCTTTGTATTGTTCTAGAAGTTTTGGTGTACAAAAATTAGCGGTGAATATTGTACGTGCGGATACTCCCACTGTAATACCGTTTTGAATTAATGCTATTAAAAGTTAATTGCACTTTAGATAGGCGTTCATCAAACGCTGTCTTTGCCAATCCAAAGCTAAGGGTTGCAGATTCTTGTAAACTCTAAAGGCACCAACTATAACTACTTCTGACATCATAAAACCCTGACTGCTGCTTGGGGAGCGGCCGTAAACTACGTGGCTCGATCTAGGGGACAGGGGTTGGGAAGAAACCTACGCTGGGCTTCATGGGGGGAGCGGGGTTTCCGAGCCAGGCCACGTAGCTTTTCATTCTTACTAGACGACCCGTGCGAAAATTTCGCGAATAAAATGCAATGATTAGTGAGGTTGAATACTTGTAATATAATGAAAAGTAGAACCGTACTTTTGTAGCAATTTTTGATTTTGTGTGTGTGTGTGTGTAATAGGTACACATCAAAATACTTGCAATATATTACGAAACAGTTAGGAAAATTTAAAACACTCTGTATTTATGACAAACTGTCACTGACCTTAGCAGAATAAATTAAACCTGAACAAAATGCACACAACGTATCAATATCTCTGAAATATTTGTTGCTGTGCGAGGAAAATAAATACCTGGTGACAGAAAAATGCGTTGTAAAAGTACTAATACTTTTGCCCTCTAAGGTCAGAATTTTGAAAAATTTCTTTCTTAAAATATGGTAACGGAACCGAAGACATTACGAAAACCTCAATCTTTAAAATGATACCTCGTTTATCAATTTTGTTGAATTATTAAGGGAGATAAATGGCTCCAGATACAAAAAAAGCATTTTAGAAAAATTGACATTTTTACCCTTTAAGGTTCAAATTACAAAAAAAAAATCCTTTCTTAAAATATAATGTTACCACGGCGGTGACCTTATTCTTTTATATGATACCTCATTTATCTATATCTGTTAGATATTAAGGGAGATAAATCGCTCGTGACACAAAAATGCGTTATAAAAAAATTTATACTTTTTCTCTTTATGGGATGAATTCAAAAAACATTCTTTCTTAAAATATGATGTCACAAATCTGAAACATTACTCCTTATAATCCTTCTTCATTTATCGATTTTGGTTAGATATCCAGGGAGATACATGGCTCGAGATACAAAAAACACATTTTAGAAAAATTGACATTTTTGCCCTTTAAGGGTCGAATTACGAAACATTCCTTTCTTAAAATATAATGTTACCACGGCGGATACCTTATTCTGTAAAATGATACCTCATTTATCTATATCTGTTAGATATTGAGGGAGATAAACCGCTCGTGACACAAAAATGCGTTACAGAAAAAATTATACTTTTTCCCTTTAAGGGTTGAATTCCAAAAACGTTCTTTCTTAAAATATGATGTCATAAGGCTGAGGCAATATTTTTCATAATCTTACTTGATTTATCGATTTTTGATAGATATCCAGGGAGATAAGTGGCGCGAGACACAAAAAACCTATTTTAGAAAAATTGACATTTTTGGCCTTTAAGTGTCGAATTACGAAAAATTCTTTCCTTAAAATATAATTTTACCACGGCGGTGACCTTATTCTTTAATATGATACCTCATTTGTCTATATCTGTTAGTTATTAAGGGAGATAAATCGCTCGTGACACAAAAATGTGTTATAGAAAATTTTATACTTTTTCCCTTTATGGGATGAATTCAAAAAATATTCTTTCTTAAAATATGTTGTCACCAAAGCTGAGACAATATTCCTCATAATCCTACGTCGTTTATCGATTTTGGTTAGATATCCAGGGAGAAAAATGGCTCCAGATACAAAAAACGCATTTTAGAAAAATTGACATTTTTGCCCTTTAAGGGTCGAATTACGCAAAATACCTTTCTTGAAATATAATGTTACCATGGCGGAGACTTCAGTCTGTAATATGAAACCTAATTTATCTATATCTGTTAGATTTTAAGGGAGATAAATCGCTCGTGACACAGAAACGCATTTAAAAAATATTGATACTTTTGCCCTTTAAGGGTCGAATTCCGAAAAATTTCCGTCTTAGTATATGACTTCACTAAATCGGAGATCTTAATCTTTAAAATGATACTTCATTAAACGATTTCAGATAGGTATCAAGGGAGATAAATGATTCATAACACAGAAAACAACATTTTAGAAATATTAATATTTTTGCCCTTAAAGGGTCTAATTCCGAAAACTTTATTTCTTAAAATATGATGTAACCAAAGTGGAGACCATATGCTTTAAAACGACACCTCATTCAGTGATTTCGGTTACGTATGAAGGAAGATACAGGCTTGTGACAAAAAAAATACCTTATAGAAATAATATATATGATTATTTATCACAGTTAAAATAAGGCACAGAACACACAACAGCCTGTGAATATTTATTTCCCTCATTTAATTATCTCTGAATGTAATTTACGATAGTGTGATAAGATGAAACAGCACAAATTGTCTTCTGGAAAAAACTACATGGCACGCAGGAGAAGGGGGGATGTAGAGGCAAAAGCCACGTGGGGGGGGGGGGGTGTTTCACAGGAGGCCAGAATGGAGCTACGTAGTATATGGACGCTCCCTTGTGGCTTATCACTAATTGACTATAATTTTCCAGTGAATTCAACCCCGCCTAGCAAAGAAATTATAATGTGTTTTGGATGGCAATGTTCTGATAAATATATTTTACGTTTTAACTTTGGGCCACTGTTATTTTCAGTAAATTCAGTCACAAGAAATGCGTGATACAAACTAAACCCAGTGTCTTCTTTCGGTTAGACATTGAAATATAAATAAAATAGCAAGTGCGTGTAATCATTTGTTGAAGGGTTAACATTTACATCACTAAGGCAATCTTTTTTTTAAAGATGTAAATTAAAACTAGATCGTTATCTTATGGTTCATAAAATAAGTTTCTCAATAGAGAAGTTAAAGAATTAAATCAATTATTTTAGTAAAATGAGAAAGTTAGGACATAATCAACGCTTTTTCGTCTTCGATATTGACTGAAAGTTCTGGAATATTAACATTCACTGAGGTTTCCACTAACCAATTTTACAATACAAGTTTGAAAAATTATTGAAGCTATTTCACAAATTTACTGTAGCTGTGTTATTTGACAAGTTTGTCGGAAAACTTTATAGCCATTCAGAAAAACTCAAACAGTCTGGAATCCTGGTTTCAAATTCCTGCCACGAGAGCGCAGACGCGAGAAGTTATTCAACATGGGGATAGGCGCTGTAAAAGCTTTGAATCTCATTCACACCTGTCTGTCGTTAACAGTGCAACGCCACTTCAGAAGGAAGATCAACAGAGATTCACAAACTGCCAACTCCATTCGATGATGGTATTCGCGGTTTTCAGCTTCAGGATGCCTCTGTAAGGGAAAATCAACGGGCGACCTACAGTGACTAGCGCGTTGGAGAACCTGTTAGGGAGCGTCCATAAACTAAGTAGCTCCATTTCGGCCTCTTGTGAAACACCACCCCTCCCCCCCACTTAGGCCGACGTGACGTGCCTTTTGCCTCTAAGACCCCGTTTACACGATGCGAGATGACTGGAACGACAGTTGGCCGGACCGTCGGTGGTGGGGGTGAGAGAGTGGACTAGCATGCTAGTAATAATTAGAAGACAGCGCACTGTCCACTGTGAGGACAGTTCTCTACTCCTACATTGTGATCTTATTGAAAATAGTATGTCCATATTACAGAAAGGAATTAACATCGTAGCTAATTTGTTGATTATAATGTTAAATGATATGAAGAATAACAAAATAAAACGTAGAAATACGTTAAAAGAGTGGATATTAAAAAGAAATGCTTTAAATGCCTCAGCGCCTTTTTAAAAAAATAAAGTTGCAAGTGAAAATATTGAGTTGCATCATTTAAGACTAGCTGTATGTTAATTTGAAGAGCTGTTGTGAAATATTTTTTCCGATACATAAAAAATGACACCGCTATGAAACAATTTTTTGATAGCAGAGTCTCTAAATCCTTGTTCTAATAATTTTTATTCTTAAAATTCCACGGAATTTCCTCACTTCCATGCAGTTCTAAAGATTTTAATGCCTCTGCTTCACTCCGCTTACGCGACTTGTTAGTTGTCGCCATCTTGTTTGTTGAACTCTCACGCCAAAAGTTGGTCGTGAACCGAGTCCACTATCCTCAGCCAACTATCTGTCTTGTACCTGTTGACACGCGCGCAGCAAGACAGTACACTCGTTCCAGTCAACTCGCATCGTGTAAACGGGGCATAACCCCCCTAAACCCGCGTGGCACGTATCTTTCTCCCTATTGAATCCAGAAGACATTTTGTACTGTTTTCTTTTGTCAGACTATCGTAAATCACATGCGGAGATAATTAAATGACGGAAATAAGTATTCACATGCTGTTGTGTGTTCTGTACCTTATTCTAACTATGACAAGAGGACGTCCATTTATTACGTGATGTGAAATTGGGGGGGGGGGGGCGGCGAAATCTCACGAAACCTCACCAAGGGAGAAGGGGGGGGGGGGTCAAGGGAAATCTCAAGTGAGGTTTTAAAATATCTGAAGGAAGGCATAACCGCCCTTGCTAGCATAAGAGCTAAAAAAAGTCTAAAATAACCACGAGGTCGATTAGCAAGGTAGGGGGGGGGGGAGGTCTCCGTCAAAATCTCACGTCATTTTAGAAGGTTAGGGGGTCCGACCAGATCTCACGAAGTCAAAAAGGGGGGGGGGAGAGTTCTGAAATTCCGGAAAAAACACCTCACGTAATTAATGGACACCTCAAAACTAATCTGAATGAAAAGCTACGCGACTTGACTCGGAACCGCCTCCCCACAAGAAGCCGCCCCTTCTCGAGCGTGCCACGTAGTTTATGGATGCTCCCAAGAAGACCCATAAAGAGCACTTGTTACATGTCAAAAAAATACTTTCTGAGTTTTTCTATATAACTGCAAATTTTCGAGACATTATGTCAAATAATAAAGGTAATTACGGTAAGTTTGTGAAATCGTTTCAGTCGTTTATTAAAATCCTGTATTACTTTGCTATTGTTATCATCAGTTACACAACTGTCTCAGCTAAACACGTAACAAAATTTTCTTGGCGAAATCGCTCCCACACTGTGGCTGACGGGAGATTGGGAAAGCGGGACACCTGTTCTGTTTCTATTGTCTGAGACCTGCCGGACCCAACGGCATTCCTGTAAATGCTTTGTTGTTGACAAGCAGGCAGGTAGAGAATGGTCGATGCAAAGTGCGAACAAACGGGGACGGCTTTGAAACCCACCGTGTGGTCGGCGGAGACCTGGGCTATTGTCAACTGCAGAACTCCCGTCGTCACTACTGTGGTGACGAGAATTGCCCACGAGACAATGAAGCAAGACGCATGCTGTTGGAATCATCGAGTAAACACAAAGCTCCTGACAAGAATTTGTTGCACTGCTCGACAATGAAGGTCCGCGGTAGCGCATAGTCTGTTCTTCATCGGGCTTCGCCACAGCTTCAGCAGCAGGGCATTCACAATAGTAACCGCTGACATCACGTGTTCGCTAAGAAGTTTCATAATCCCCCAACTTTGCCCTTAGATTATGCTAGCTATGCGACACGGCCATTTCAGTCAATCAGTATTGTGAAAATATCACTGCATTGTAATCAATAAATACAAATTTTAATTTTGTCAGTAAAGAGAGTCACGCCCATCTATTAATAATTGTAAATATAAAATAATTGCTTTGCCAATTGTAGATGTACACACTTTGACATTAAATTTGGCCGCCGCTGAAAACTTCTATCACTCTTAATTTGCACAATCTGATATCAATGTCATCATAAGAAACAGTAACGCAATACTGGCTTGCCAGTATTGCATTACTGTTTCCTGGGATGACATTGATGTCATATTTTGCAAAATATGAGTGATAGAAATTTTCAGCGGCGGCCAAATTTATTGTCAAAGTGTATACAATACTAATGCTATTCTACGAGTATCTCTGAATACAAAGAGTAAACGATGGCGTTGGAGCGAAGTAAAGGAATAAATATAAAGTCAAAAATGAAGATAGATGAATGATAGAAGATAGATGGAGGAATAGAGAAAGTAAATAAATTTAAATATCTGGGTGAAATAATTCAAGAAAACGGATTAGATAAATCCGGCTTAGAAGAATCGATACACAGGATGGTAAACTAAAAAATTTTATAACAAAAAGTGCTTTTCAAAAAATCTTAAAATAAGGCACTACAACTCTTTCGAGCAACCAGAATGTCTATATGCTAGTGAATGGCTAGTGTTGAACTATAGATTGGATAAAATGGAATTACAGTACTAGAAAGAAGAATCATGAGAAAAATCTTGTGTCCAGTTAAAACAACAGAACTATGGAAATTAAGAAGAAATTAGGAAATATCCCAGAACATAGAAAATATAACAGAATCAATAAGAAAAAGGAGATTGGTGTTTTTTGGACGAAGCTACAGAATGAATGATAACAGACTATCAAAAAAAATATTGAATCACCTTTGGGGGAAAAAAATCGACAACCAGCTGGATTCAAGAGGTTAAGAAAGATTTGAAAAGAAATAATAGAAGAGAAGAAGAAATTATGGAAAGAGAGATCTATGGAAAGAAGGTATTAACTTTGGAAGGATTCCAAGGCAGAAGAAGAAAGAAATCTGCTCCCTAGTGGTCTGAGGAGAGAAAGAAGAAACACAGTGAAATGATGAGGAAATATTGGATTGAAAGGAAGAAAAAACTACAAAGGATGAAGAATTGAAACTGGAACGTGTTCCCAGAAGGCCTTATCGGAAAGAAGAAGAAGATAGATGAAAAGAGAGCCAAAGATGGCGTGAGAATGTGGATGCAGCCTGGAATAAGTTGCATAAATAATGAATCAGTTCAATTTTTTATAAAGGTGAATAACACGCCAATGCAATTGAATTTTGTTTGGTGTCGTACGCGTTTCGCTCTATATCAAGAGCATCATCAGCGACATCTGTTTGGTATTTATTAATTTATTTAGTTACATTTGGTTTACAAAACAATATATAAAGTTGAGGTGAAATTGAATTTACTTACATGTTACTTTTTACTTTTTTCTCATGATCAGGGTTAGCTTCTCTGTGTATGTTTTCAATAATTTGCTGAAGGTTTGAAGCACTACACTGAACTGATCACATTTCATATTAACACTATTATTTACAATTCTCAAAACATGAAACAGTAAACACCACGCCAGTTTTTCACAGGTCCATAGAGTGTGTGTTTGTTTATATTTCTGGTTTCATTGTGGTTAGAGGTCCTTGGTTTTATTGACTGCTTGTGTTATCTTTGATGGTAGGCGGGGATTTGAAATGGTTGTCTGGTTGTCTTTTTGTGAATATTTATTTCTTTTTTAATATGGCATATAATGTTTGGTTAGTCAAGTTTGTATAATCATTTATGAGCTGCTTTCCTTCAACTAGTGCTTTTTTGATGTAATAATTTTCCTGAAATGTAATGCCTGTGGTTTGTTATTGTTTATAGTGAGTATTTGCATGTCTCTGTGGATATCTGTCGGTTGGTGATTGTGTTCTAGAAGGTGTTCTGCAAATGTGGAGTGGTTAGTGTATTTCAGTGCTCTTAGGTGTTCTTTGTATCTTGTTTCGAATTGTCTGCATGTCTGGCCAATGTATTGAGCTTCACAGTTTTTGACATGTGAGTCTGTATATGCCTGAATTATGGTATTTGTTTTTGTTTGTGATGTTTTTAATGTTTTTATCTATGGAGTTATTGGTTCTGAAGGCGATGTTTAGTCCTTGTTTTTTGAGAATGTTTGCTATTTTATGTGTATTTTTATTAATATATGTCATAACATGCCATTTTTCTTTTTTCACTTGTGTGGGTGGTTTGTTTTTTGATGCTGAGTTTGTATTTGCTTGTAGCAGTGTTGGAATGGTGTTTTGTGTTGTCTTTAGTATTTGTTTTTTGATGTTGTTGTTTATTGGTGTATTCTGTTTTCTTTATATCCATTTCTGGTAGCTATTTGTATGATTGTGTTGAATTCTGATTTGTAATTTTCTTTGTTTAGGGGTGTCCTATTTAGTCGGTTGAGCATGTGCCTTATTGCTGCTTCCTTATGTGTTTGGGGATGGTTTGATGTTGAGTTTATGATCATGTCTGTTGTGGTGGGTTTTCTGTATATTTGGAATTGATGTTGTGTTTTTGTGAGTAGTTATGGTGAGGTCGAGGAAGTTGAGTTTTCTTTGTGTTTCCATTTCCAGTGTGAATTTTATATTGCTGTGTGTAGTGTTGATATCTGTGTGTAGTTGGCTGATTCTAGGTTCAGGTTCATTAATTAGACAGATAACATCATCAACATATCTAAACCAATAGATAATGTTGTATCCTTTCTTCTGGATTATGTTTTTGAATATTTCATTTTCTATGTGGTTCATAAATATATTTGCTAGTATTCCTGAGATAGGAGAACCCATTGGTAAACCATCATGTTGAGAGTAGTAGTTGTTATTGAACTGAAAGTAGTTTTGTGATGTTAGTAATTCTAGAATTTGTATGGTTTCATTTGTGTGTGAATCAGGTATTTGTTGTGCTTTGAGGTGTTTGGCTATTATGACAAGGGTTTCTTAATTGGTATATTGGTGTACATGTTTTGAATATCAAATGAAATTAGTTTTGCTGAATTTGGTATCTATAAGTCTTTGATCTTTTCTATGAGGTGTGTGGTATTTCTGATGGTTTTGTCATTCTGAAATGTGTAGTTCTCAGTTAAAAAACTTTTGCATTTGCTTGGCAAGGTGGTAGGTGGGAGCTTTCCTAAAGTTTACTATAGGTCTCATTGGTAATCCATCTTTATGGATTTTGGGTTGACTTCTTAAAGTGGGGGCTTCAGGATTGGTTGATACATTTGTTGTTTTTGCTTGTCAGTGAATATGTGTGATATGTTTTTCAGGCATTTCTTGAAGTTTGTTTGGTATCTGTTGGTGGGATCTGATTTTAGTTGTGTAATGTTGTTGTTGTTTATAAATTCCTCTGTTTTTTCTATGTATTCAAGTTTGTCAAGTAATACGATTGCATTTCCCTTATCAGCTGTAGTGACTATTATGTTGTTAGTGTCTAGTTTTGCTTTTAAATGTTTTATTGTTTTTCTGTCTTGGTTTGTGTGGAGTTGTCCTTTATTTTCTTTTGTTATCTCTTTGAGTTTGTCAGCTATGAGCTCTCGAGTTAGAACTGTATTAATTTCAGTTGTTTTTTTCTGTCTTCTTGTGTTAACATGCACTCTGCTTTAGTTGGACTGTAAGCGGAAAAGGCGATTGAATTATATACAGTTTATTAAGGGACCATCCATAAATTATGTCAGAGGAATTTCATGTTTTCGGAGGCCCCCCCCCCTCCCCCCGTTTTCCTTGTCACAGGTGATCTCATTTATGTGACTCCCCTTCCTTGGTGTGATGTCACATATTTTGTAATTTGAAACTGATTAAATGTAAAACAGCGCTTCCAAAATTATTTATATATTTCTATTTAAAATATATTTTGCATAAAATCAACAATAAATCAAACATTTTAGAAAATTGACAAAACATAACAAATTTATTCATCTTATGAGCACAGCAGTAACTTAGATCTCGATTCGGATAATGTTAGGAATATTCGATGTGTCAACATCTTCTTCATGCAACCAAATAGCATCGTCATCGTTTATCAAACAAAGAACTTCCCTGTCACGTCTAACTGCAATTCTTTGAAGACGATGCGCAAAATCTCTTGCTATCTCTTATTGCTTGTGTTAGTTAATGACTTTGTATGATGAAAGATACATACGCCACAGATGCCACACGATCGTTTAAATAAGTATCCGGAAGTCATATTTGTCAAAGCCTCGAAGGCGGTACTTGCGTAATCCGCCACGTAGCAAAAACATGTGATGTCACGAAGCTAATGAATCGCCACCCCTCCCCTTTTTTGTCACACGATGTCACACTTTGTTGACCCCTCACTACCCCTTATGGTGTGACGTAATGGCTGCTTATGGTGGCGGCCAATAAGGCACCCATAAGAGAAACATGTAATTCGTTTGTGAGTTGTGATACAGTATGAAAAGTCGTGAAGTTAAAACAGTGTTCGGCCTAATTATCAAAGTTATATTGAAAACTTAATCAAAGAGTATTTTGAAAGAGAGAAAATAAAAACGGCGAGACAAGGTAGTGTAGGTATAAGAAGAAGAAACGATGCATTATGCAGTTGGAAGGAGAGACCTATCATCATAGGTCATCCAGATCAAAAGATGACTTAGTGTACCAAGATACTACTAAGGTAAAAGAAACTAATAGTAATTACTTTAAGGCAAGTAAAAGCTTGATGTTTGTGCATTAAATGTAAAAATAATAAGTTGTTTCTTTCAGGAAAGCTTTGCGGATTTTGTATCCCGGATTGAGTCAGAATAGGTAGGTTAGAACAACAAGTGAATATGCTAGCTTACACGAATGACGTAGTATTAATAGCCTAAAGCAAGACAGAGCCGAGAGGTATGATAGGTCCTAATAAAAGAAATGAAGGAGGTAGGAATGGAGATAAATGTTAAGAAAACAAAATACCGGGTACCTCACCGCCAGCAGATGTTACAATATAGATCCTAAGGTGATAGATATTGATGGAGTAGCTTTGGAAATAACATAAAATTTTAAGCACTTTCAAGGGCTGTTGAATGAGACGACCATCATGGAAAAGAAAGTTCGAGCGTGGTTGGTGACCGATAATGCTGTTGCCTCGAATTAGGGATGACGCTGGTTCGAATCTTCATCCGGCTATCCAGACGGGTTTTTCCCAAATCACATTAGGCTGAACTGACGGGATGGTTCTGTCAAAAGGGCAAGGCAGAATTCCTTCCTGTTTCTTGCCCCCACTCCTTTTACCCCTCTAATGACAACTTCGGCGAGGCGTAAAGCCATAAGCAAATAGTAAAAAAAAATGAAGAGAGAACGATGTGTTGACTCAGTGTTTAAGGAGATCTAAAGGACTCCGGTTCGATTCCCGGTCTAGGCGAGGATTTTGATAAGACCTTAAACCAACCTCCACCTCTGGAAGAGTTTGTTGTTTAATGTAAAGTACGTTAGAACGCTTCCGTGCTTTGGATTACACGTTAAACTGTAGGTCCCCTATCCATGATTAGGCTAAGGCGGCTACGGATAGGGGCGGATTGCTTAGCCAATTAAATCCATGCTAACCACTTCATTATGACCACATGATAATAACTATTATCATGTAAAAAGAGATTCCATGAAGGATAGAGACAGGAGATAGGTGAAGTTTATTCGCTGCGACAGTAATAAAGTCTAGGTTATTGTCACGAACATCAAATCCTATCATATAAAAGACTATATTAAATAATAAAATAACGGCAATGCAACTGTTTTTGTTTGATTTAATGCCGTACGAGTTTCGCCTATCATCGAGACATTTTCAGCGACGAATCTATTTTAAAGTTTTACATTGAGTTAACAAACTTATTATATGATGTTTAACATAATTCTAAATTGAAACATTTTCTGATTACTTACAATTTACTATTTACATTAGAAGTTTCCAGGTTTGTAACCTCACATCTCTGCTTTTTCTCTAAAGCATGTTTCCGCTAATATAAAGCCATTTGTCTTGGCTGCTTCATACTGGATGTAAACATTGCATCTATCACTACTCACTTGTTTACGGTGGCCATCTTGTTTTTCTTAATGTCAAAGTGGTGATGCGCTGACAGCGCCAGTTATGAAATTGCGTGGGAGAATGATTTTTGGGTATTTTATTTCCAATTTGATGTTAGTGTGTGAGTGAATCTATCTGTTAGGTTTATTTATTTATTGTTCTTATTGTACTTTCGTTTTCTTTAGTTCGAATCCCCGTCCGGGCATCCATGATTTGGGTTTTCCATGGTTTCCCCAAATCACTCCAGCCGAATGCCGGAATGCTTACTTCAAAAATACCATGGCCGAATTCCTTTCCGTTCCTTGTTCCCAGTCCCATTCCGCCTCTAATGACCAGAAGGGAAGGGAGGCTTTTCTTTAGGTTAAATGTATGTTTACCAGTTTGAATAGCATTTGGTTTGTTAGGTTTATGTGGTCATTCAGTACCTGCTTGCCATTTTTATTGCTTTTTGAATTCGATAGTTTTCTTATAGGGTGAGCATATTGTGTCTGTAATTGTTGATTGTGAGGATTTGCATGTCTGTGTTGATGTTTGTTGGTAAGTGATGATTTTTTATTAGATGTTCAGTGAATGTGGAGTGGTTGCTGTAGTTAAGTGCCCTAATGTGTTCATTGTATCTGGTTTCAGACTGTCTTCTTGTCTGTTCTATGTATATTGCCCATCCAGTATGCAGCAGCCAAGACAAATGGCTTTTAGTGGAAACATGCTTTAGAGAAAAAGCAGAGGACGTTTGGTTACGAACCTGGAAAACGCTAATGTAAATAGTAAGTTGTAAATAATCAGAAAATGTTTAAATTAGAATTATGTTAAACATCATATAATATGTTTATAAACTCAATGTAAAATTTTAAAATAGATTCGTCGCTGATGATGCCTCGATGAGAGGCCGAAACGCGTATGGCATTAAACCATATAAAAACAGTTGCATTGGCGTTATTTTATCATTTAATTTACTGAGCAACTGCGGAAAAATGGCCTACAACAACACTGCATTAAAAGACTATAACACACGTAGTATTGTATAGCGCCGTGCTACTACGGCCTTTAATCAAAATAATGAAGATTAAGTTAGTGACATTTGAAAATGGGGTTCTCAGGCAAATAAATGGCCCAGTTAAAGAGGGAGAAGAATGGAAAAGGAGAAACAGATGTCTAAGGGAATTGTACCAGTTGCCTGATAGCATAGCCGTGAAAGAACAGAGGCTAAGGACATGTGGTCACATTATGACAGAAGGGACGAGGATCTTCTAACCGCCTTAGCTTTTAAATACTAACAGTACTCCTAATACACTCAGCGATCCGTTTGATCGTTATTTATTTTTCAACTACTCAACATACTTTTATTGCCATCGACCGTACTTATACAAATATGTCATTACCTTTACGTAAATAATATCCTCCTCTTCCTTCACAGTATACGACATTTATTCAGCATTTCTTTTTATACAATTTAACATCACTTAGTTAATTCTTGAGACATCTGTTCCCAAAATCCATTATCCGTACATATTTTATTTATCCATACCTCCAGTGCCGTATCCATCTTGCTGATCCCTCTCTCCAAGTCTTCCTGATCTCTTATATCGTCTCTTTGTTGTAGCATCTCTGGGCCGCTTATCTTTTCTGCCAGTTAACTCAGAATAGCAACGTTATTACAAATATTTATAAAAACATACATATACTTTTAAAATGTATTAGTAACTGTCTTTTTACCTCATTTGCTTGATGTATGTCTGTTAGAACCTCATCAAAGGTGTGATAGAAGGGAAGAAAGAGATCTCTCGGAAGATAAAGATTTAACCAGCTTGATGCAATCAAGGAAGACATCAGGGCAAAAGGAGAGGAAATACATAAAAATGGCTCACCTACATGCCGTAACAGAACTGCGGTGAGAAATCTATCAGTAAAAGCAATATTCCATTCCTTTCCCCTTCATATTAATTTCGACAATTATAAAACTGATTCGTTTATTTAAATCGCAGATGATATGTTTAATTCCCCGGGGTTCGGCGATAGATTTAGACTAGTAGTTATACCAGAAATCAAGGTAGTACCTAAAATGTGAACTACATTTTCCGTCGACCCAACCTGGGGCACGATAAAATTGGAAACGTCACATTAGACGCTGGGGCATACAGACAGGAGAGGAAGCTGGTAAGTAAATATTAACAGCTGTGGTACTGTATTGTGTTTTTAACTGACCAGCATCCGAAGGTATCTTTTTTTTTAACTGCTTTACGTCTCTCAACAGCGAGGTCTTTAGAGAGGGGAAAGGATGGGGGGCAAGAAATGGGAAGGAATTTGGCCATGGCCTTTTTAAGGAAGCATCCCGGCATTTGCCTGGAGTGATTTGGGAAACCATGGAAAACCCAAATCTGGATTCCCGGACGGGGATTCGAAACGCCGTCCTCCCGAATGAAGGTATCTTTAATTTGGGTAATCAATTCCACGGTTTCAGTGTCGGGTCGCCAGATGGTTCTGAGTTACGCCACAGTTAAACACTTGTTTCCCTGAAATTTCACGTTCTTCCAGAAATGAATAATTTGGTTAATTACTTCTGGTCATGACGACAATGTGCATACGTCATTACTTCTTTCATAAAGTTAAATAAGACACACACAATGAATGAATGGAGGTTTCTTCCGGTGTATCAACTGTATAAAATGTTCTCCGCGCGTCAATTTGATGTGACGTTTCGACGTCACTTTGCAACTTCATCCTCCGGTGAAGTGTGGGGAAGTCCCGGAGAGACCCCCCTTATATAATTCGCACGGGTCAATGGTTACCAGTGACATCATAGTCACGTCCTCTGACGGAGCAGGCTATGTAAAAGGGCGGTCACTTCGCCGTAAGATTAAAACGGAGAAAGACTTCGATTTGACGCGCTTCCCCGAGGGAGGCATACGTTACTTAACAGACACTACACTATACAGATCGTTCTGCGCTCTAAAGCCATTCTACAAAGATGGCCTCCAGATGAATAGTAGCCCGTGTACGACTTTATACAGAATACTGACAAAATATTTTATACAAATATAAATCTTATTCAATACTGTATGGTAGTGATGCCATACATTTCTATTTCGAAACGAAACTTGGAGAGAAAAAATATTGATGAAGACGTTCAAAGTTCTGCCGAAACGTTGCGAATAATAATGTAGGATTTGAAAGCTTGATTCAATAATATGAAAACTTTTTTTAAGTTACTAACAAAGCGGTTACGGAAAGTTGAATCTGTGATAGCCACAAATTTAGATATTTTATCGTATTATGTTTCTAGATGACCCATCACATTTTTAACCCAAATATATGCTGCCAACGTGTTTAATAATCGCTAGATAGAGTGAGAAAAGAAACACAGATAATGATGTTAGACTTTAGGTGAAACTTCCGGATTGAACGTAGGATTCAAAGACAAAGAGGAATATGAAGAAGACAGCCCTAAAATTATAAACAAAACACACTACAAAGTATCGCATCAGCAAGTTACAAACGTAACAAATAAAGTACCTCTTAGGGCTAAAACGTTTTTTGAAGTAAACTTCTGTTGACCGAAAGAAATAAATTTCATTGTATGCTATCGATATTTCTCCGTCCTAATGCTTTTACCAATTCTTCTCCACAAATATCGAATTAACGTGTCTTTTAATGTGGTCGATCGAGAGGATCGACGTTACCTAACTTCGCAACGATATATAAGGTCGTTGAAAAAATCTGTAAAAAGATGAGGTACAGCTGAATATAAAGATGACGCCGAGAAAGTACACTGCTTCAAAGAGTGGTGATTCAGCAAACTATTAGGAGTCTCGTGACTAATAATTATAAAATAATTAGTCCACTATACAGTTCAAATTTAACTTGTTTTTTATTTCTCATAAAGCATGGAACTTCATAGATACTGGACACATGTAAACACAAACTCCAGCGATTACATTCAGCACTTCTTCCAAAGACAATACTACCAAAACTGATCGCTCAACACGATCCTTGGCCGACGTAAACTGTGTCCAAAAAAAACTGTCTCTGACTTTATGTCGCTCGCTTTATATAAGTTTCATCGAAAGTTCTAGAACATTACAAAGGCTCCCGCCAAATATTTCTCGAACTTTAACAATACTTAAACAATTAAAAACATATTAAAACCAATCAAAATTAATACATAATCATTCAAAATAATTACGAAATGCTCAGAAATGAAAATTAAAGATACTTAAACACAAAATTATCCCCATAAAACATTTTAAACTGTAGTAAAACATCCTTTAAACATCGTAGCTCACCTTAATACTTAGAATTACAAACATTTACGTAAATTCTCTTGCATAGTTCTGTCCTTAAACGTATTAAACGGTATTTACATAATTTCTTTTCATAAAACAAAGTCCATTTACACTGATTTACAGTAAATTGCAAGACAAACATACAAAAGCTCTAGCTTGCTACAAATGCTTAATGCAATACAATTCCATTTTAAGTCTAGGTTTGAAGGCTGCTACAAAACGATTATATTAATTCCATTCGATATTTCTACAAATTATTCTGACGAATGACCTATTCGTGGAACATATCAAAATTAACGCCTCAAATATGGTATTGTTTTGGTGTATTGCTAAACTCGTACTTTATTCATGCCCGTTCCGCACAGAAATAATAATAATAGTAATAAACCTGTGAAACGAAAGTTGTTTAACGTGGAATGTGCGTGTACCATGCCGCCACACTTGTTTTTTCCCCCCCTTTTCGTCCGAAGAATCTGTCATCTTTACGCACCGCTTTTTTGGCCCGTGCCGTGACTCCCAATAAACGCGCGTTGTCCCGGAGGTATTTCGTGCCGTAACGCGTCGCCCAGACGCGAGTTATCTGAGCTGAGCCGCTATTGAGTGTGCAGACGATGTTGTCGGAGCGGCGCTCGGAATCCGGTCGTGGCATGTCAAAATAGGAACCGGCAAGCAAGCGATCACATTCCGTGCGCTCCGGCCAGCCGGTCTAATGACACAGCGCACATAGCTGCTGGCGCCGCAGATAGCGCCCGCTCTGCAGGCTACCGACCCAGCGCGTTAGTCGAGCAGCAGGTCTGCTCGGTCGGAGCTGCACGTAATGGAGCGAGTGTACACTTTACATGACATCTGAGGAATTACCGGCGAAAAAAGCGTAATACAATCATCAATTAAATCAGCGATCGGCAAACTACGGCCTGCCTCCTGTTTTCAGTCAGATCCGTGGATTTCTTTATTTACAATAGTATAAATTTTCACCATGGTTTATGCAAGAAGAGGCCATCTGGATGCATTTTGAGAAAAACGATAAAAAATGTGTGTTACCGTAGGTATTAGGAATTTTTCAACCAAACTACCACAGAATGTTTATTAGGTCAAGGGATATTTAAACGTATATTGCTTTTGAACCTTGAATAATTACGGTTTTAATTACAACGCTGGACTTAGGTACCTTTTACATGAACTAATGTGGGCGGTATACTAGAAAAACAAAATTATGCTGAAAAAATGTATATAATCAAGAAAACATTTTTTAAGTGCAAACACATATTTCATTGGCCGTCTTCATCCTGTTCCTTTTCGACTTTAGGGGCGCCGTTGATAAGGAAGTTAAAAAATAACTGGTGTTTGGCGGGGATGTATGGTTGTAGTTTTCTCAAGTCATCAATTTGAGTTTGCTTCGTAAGGATTTTCCCCAGAGTATATGTCTTCTGACTCGTAAGTTCTAGATACTGTGTTCCCTGCAGCATAAAAAAGAGTGGCTTTCAAGTCCATCGATAAAAATGTAAGTTTTAACAGTTTCAAGGGATGCTGGATCGAATCTGATGTGATGGAAAGTGGATGTTCCAAAGTATATTTTATCTTCTTTTTTTCATGTTCCTCTCTCTAGTATCAAGAGAGACAGGTTTTCTTTTGAAATATCGAGGACACCATCCTTTGACATCGCCGACCTCGGTAGCGTAGGGGCTAGAGTACTGGCTCCGCGTAACGAAGATCGACGGTTCGAATCCGGGTGACGTGTTTAAGAGTTGTGTGTGTTAATGTCGTGTCCACCCTGTAGTGTCCATACTTAGTAGCAACAATTCACTACAGAAAATGATACACTCGATGAGTTATGATAATCACGTTGAGCTGGCTGTATGGCCTCAGTAGCCGAATGCCATTAAAAAAAAATAATAATCTCCAGCTTTTACTAGAAATTTGTTTAGGGGTTTAGAGCCATGCTGGATTATGTTGGTTAAATGTCTCATGGAGGATACCATATCAAATATTTTTTATTTAGTTTTTATCTGAATGAAATCTCGATCACAACACAAGAACCTGAGCCCTATAATAAAGCAGTATTCCGCAGTTTTGACGAATAATTTCATTTTAACAAGGGCAAGCAGAAATTTGACCAAAGTATAATTTTTATTGTGCCCCTCACAGTTATCGCTGTACAGGTGCAGAATTATAACAGATGCAGGAATTTCATTAATAATTTAATCCAGCAGAAAAAGCAAACCTCGTTTGATCTTTTATTTCATTCACCTTCATGGTACGTGTAGAATTTAGCAGTGTTGTGTTTATCGTGGATGCGAAACGCGTTTACATTTACCTATGGGTGAAAGAATGTGACTGGAACAGGTATCTTAGGTATCGTAAAATTCTTTATGGGATGAAAAAATAAGGTAGCTATGTTTCATCTTCGGTGCGAATTGGTTTTCTCTTATAAATTTCAGTCTGTTACAACAATTTTTGGCTCTGCACTTGTGAATCATTAACTCAGCTTTGACACTTATTTATGCTGATGGTAGCTTTTAATTTTGTGTAACGTCTTGCACTCACAACAACAATCCAATTGTTACTGGCCAAATCTTAGATTTTTTTTCTTGAAGTAATAAAAAAAAGACGTTAATCAAACTGGTCTGTGGATGTTTTTCATTTTACATTTAATGGAGAGATGAAGCGTGCGTAAGAGTATTCGTGCAAGAAGGAACACAAGTCCTGGACTTTGGCCTTTTCTTGCACACAACGACGAAATATGATACCTCCTACAGTCTCAGGGATTGACTGCAGATGATCATTTCCTACACCAATCGATGTAAACACCTTCCAAAACCTAAAATCAAGATTTAACTCAAAACCACCGAAATATCTTGCATCAAACAATACAGTATGAACAATAATGAGTAAAAAAGCTCATATAAACATTTGTCCGATATCCATTCGTTTTGTAATGCATAAAATAAACATCAGAAATTGATCTAGAGCACGCAAATAACTTACTTAAGTTACATACAGAAACACACGCACATTTTACAGCAGTTTAAATTAAACGTTCTAAAGTCCCACCATTGACCTCAATATACAAATAAACACTTTATTGATGCTTGAAGTCGACAGTACAGCCCCAATGCGTGCGCTACAGGTACTGCTGTAAAGTATATTGAAGTCGATGATGGAATTTTAGAACATTTTTGTGTGTTTTTGGATGAATAAAGTAGTTCAATAAGTTATTTGTGTGCTCTTGATCATTGATGTTTATTTTATGCATAACATTACAGCACCTGTATCCCCAAAACGAATGGAAATCGGACACATGTTTATACGAACGTTTATACTCAATATTGTTCATACTACCACCTCCTTCAATATTTGCCATTCCTCCTGAATCACCCTGTACATTAAGCTAATAAAAATGTTTTTTATTTTTAAGCATCAACATTAACGACGACTATAAATGTTATATAATGTAAGATCCCCTCTTCCTGGATTAAGGTAATTTACCTTAGCTCCTCTTGATATGTATAATCTGCCCGTCTTCAAGCCGTAATATTAGCTGCAGAAGCCGGCAGACTATTTCAATTCACAGTTCAGAAACAAATAAATAATATATATATCGACAATGGATTCTTTTAAGAAACACTCGAAAGCACTTTTTTTAAAATTTATAATCACTTGGTACAAAATACACTTCTTTACATTCCGTCTTTTATTTAACTACGTGCCAGGTAGATATTATATTCTCGTCCAAAACTCTCCATATTCCCTTCTCTCTTTGCCGCTGTTCAAAGATATACATTATCATAGATGACCATTATCCATAGATATTCTGGCACTTTACTATACGCTTATCTTTTTCTTTCTCTCATACCAATTTGTCTACACAACACAAGCGAGACTAATATCTAATTAATTATTTAACAAAAATTAATCACAAAAATATGTAAGGGACCTTCTCACCTTACAGTATGTAAAAACACCACTACCTAATAAATAATATTTTTTTGTCTTTGCTTTAGGTATTAAAAAAATACTTATTCGTGTTAGGAACCCTGATTTTTATGTAATTCCACTAAGAATGAAAAATAAAAATTAATCTAATCACGTTGTTACAAAAAAAAAAAAAAAAAAAAAAAAAAAAAAAAACCGAGCTAAGTTTCAGTAAGACAACAATTTTCTGTTTATATACGTAATTATACCTAAGATGTTATATTATGGCATGATTTCATTTTGAAGACAAAGTGTCGGCAGGGTAATGTTTTGGAACCATTGCTGTTGAGTGTAAAAATGAAAGACTATTGAAGTTTACATGACATAATGTTATATATAAGGCCCGGATTCTTATGTTCGAACCTATTTTGTTCCTACCCCAATATTCTAGAAATTTTAATTTCTTTTTCGTCTTGTGTATAAACTAATAATATTAGTAAATTTAATAAGATCTAAAAGAATCTAATTTCTATGTTATGACCTAAAATGATCTAATTTGGTTTTCAGCACCTAAAAGGACCTAATTCGATGGACTGATGCAGTCCTTCTGTAATTTTGTTACATAAATAAAACAAATGACCGACCGGATTAGCTCAGGGGTACGGGCCGTGGCCTAGTAATCTGGACTCGGGAGACGCCGTGGGTTCGAACCCCACCGTTGGCTGTTCTGAAGTGGTTTTCCGTAGTTCTCTTTTTCACCTCCAGGCAAATGCCGAAACAGTACCTTATTGACACGCCACGGCCACTTTCTTTCCCCCCTTCCTTCTAAAAAAATTCCTTTTCTTTTTCTACATGGAAATTTCCTTTCCTTCTTCTACATAGATCCCAGTTAATGTCACCTGGACGATCCTGCCAGTCGCCATTCCCTGTTGTATCTACGACAGCGTTATGTTGGAAGTTTTAAATGAGTGGCGTAAAGTCCACAATAAAGACACAATGTATTGAACACAATAGTGGCTTATGTCGCGTGTTTTAATGTGAACGAGTAATGTTTTGTTGGAAGTTTTAAAGGAGATGTTGACATTATATTATAAAGTCACAACATTTTTAACAGAATGGCGAAATATACAGGGTGTTACAAAAAATGTACGGCCAAACTTTCAGGAAACATTCCTCACACAGAAACAAAGAAAATATGTTATGTGGACATGTGTCCGGAAACGCTTACTTTCTATTAGAGCTCATTTTAGTTTCGTTAGTATGTACTATACTTCCTCGATTCACCGCCAGTTGGCCCAATTGCAGGAAGGTAGAGACTCTTCGTGCTCGTATTGTGGACGGCTGTGATACAATACGCCATTCTCCAGGGCTGCATCAGCGCATCAGGGATTCCATGCGACGGAGGGTGGATGCATGTATCCTCGCTAACTGAGGATATTTTGAACATTTCCTGTAACAAAGTGTTTGAAGTCACGCTGGTACGTTCTGTTGCTGTGTGTTTCCATTCCATGTTTAATGTGATTTGAAGAGAAGTAATAAAATGAGCTCTAACATGGAAAGTAAGCGTTTCCGGACACATGTCCACATAACATATTTTCTTTGTTTGTGTGTGAGGAATGTTTCCTGAAAGTTTGGCCGTACCTTTTTGTAACACCCTGTATATTGCATTCTTTAAATTTTATTTTCTTTAAAAATGTGTAAATTCCTGAATTAGAATTTTAAAGACCTATAAAAACCTAAAACGTGAGTTTAATAAACCTAATTTTAGCTTTTTAGACCTTAAAAATCCGGGGCTTAGTTATGTAATAAGATTAAATGTGGAGAGAACTGTAAACAGTTACAAGAGGATCTGTACGCGCCCCACAATTTAGGAACCTATAAATTAGATCAGAGTTTCTCAAAGTGGGGTACGCGATCTACTATGGATTTGCCAATGAAACGTAGGGGGTTCGTGAAAAGATTTACTTTATTGCGGTTGACTGGGTATCTCGACAGTGCAACACGCAACATAGTGAATTGACGTTGAAAATGAGCAAAATTGCTCCTAAAACCGACTAAACTTGAGACAAGAAACAAGCCCATCCATCAAATTAATTAACGACATATTGCTCTTTGTGACTTTGTTACTTCTTTTAGACAAAAATCCGTATTTAATTTTTTTAAATAATAAAAAGCCAGTTTTTTTAAAGGAATTTGACATTATTTTGGCAATTTAATAGTGGCGGAGCTGTGAGTTTGAGAAACCCTGAACTAGATGAATGAGGGGGCGTCAATTAATTACGTGAGGTGTTTTTCCGGAATTCCGGACCCCCTCCCCCCCCCTCTGGTGAGATTTGGTGAGGTCTGGTCGGATCCCACTCTGAAATGACGTGAGATTTTGACGGAGGACATCCTCCGTCCCCCCTGCTAATCAACATCGTGGTTTCTTGAGACTTTTTTTTTAGCTCTCATGCTGCCGAAGACACTTATAATCCCCCCCCCCCCCCGCACCACTGTCGGTTTCCGCGTCATTTATAGACCATATAACCCCCCCCCCCCCCCAAAAGTCGACATTCGCGTCATTTGCAGACCTTATTTTTGTTTAGCTAGAATTTCGAAACCTCACGTGAGATTTCGGTTGATCCCCCCCTCCCTCTTAGGGAGGCTTAGTGAGATTTCGCCAGAGCCCCCCCCCCCTATTTCACTTCACGTAATTAATGGACACCCCCTGATGGGATTGCCATTATTAATGTCTTAAAACCTACACGTTTGTCAACATGTTTACACAAAACAGAACAAACTTTAGAATTCCTCCCGGATTACTACAAACACCCACAACATCTGCCATAAGTAGAGTGGCAACAGAAAGGAAGCATGTTGTCAGGCGGTGACAGCGTGTCTGAATGCACTGCCCCTGTGAAGCCGGCACACGTATACAGCGGAGTTCCGCGGGCTGCAGCCCCACCGTCAGCAGGCGCGCCGCGTGACGGGCGCAATGGCAAATCATTGTCGTGGTCGCTGTTAGTGACGGCTCGATGATAACCGCTCCGTGTCCAGCATACATCTGCATACAGCACTCGTCTCATTCTGTACCAGGTGGCACTGCGGTCGCAGTAGTTCACGTTCGGTACTTCTGTCGAACATGACGACGCTGAAATATGGGAATCACGGAGTTCTGTTGCTTGCTTGTCAGCCAAGGGTATAGAGCAGCGGTCGGCAACCTTTTAGCAGGCAAGGGCCACAAGGTGGCAAAACAAAGTAAAGGCGGGGCCGCACACACTCATTAAAAATGCGAGGACCATTCAAATTCTGCTTTTCCCCGAAGTTTTTCGTATAAATTAGCGCCCAAATCTTCAGTGCGCCGGGTACAAGTTCTGGCAGATAAGCTAATATTCTCAGATTTCTTTCTTTTTTAATCTGTGCATACCTCTTCAGCAATAGCTAAGGCACATTCTTTTATTAATTTGCTGTCGGTAAACGGTTGCCCAAACTTGACAAATATTTCCGCCACCCTTAAATTCGCACGTATATTTGACTCGTTGCTTTGAATTTGCACCTTAAAAAGATTTTGTTTGTTCTTTAATGAAGATTTGAGTGAGTTGATTTTGTTTTTCCGGGAATCACCAACTAGGCACGCAAATTTTGCTTTATGCTCGGTATCATAGTGATGTTTGACGTTATCTTCTTTTTGTATAGCAAAGGTTTTTTGGCATTTTAAGCATAGCGGTTTTCCATGGCAATTAATAAAAAAAGTTTAAATCTGTCCATGCATCGTTGAGCACTATTTTCTTCAACTAACTTCCAATTTTTTGTAGCCATCAGTAAAACTTATAACCAACAATGCCAAATGCACGCTGTAAGAATAAAAGGCGTGTTGAAAACATGTCACTTAATTTCGCTATGTAACTGTATGAACTATCAACATCTCACACTTACCGAACTGTAAAAAAAAATAATAGGTACTCGTAGGTCACAGAACAATAATTAAATCGTAGGTACAGGGCCGCGGCGGCGGAGTGAACACATGAAATAACTTGTTTCACTCAATGACAGCCAGCGCGGACGGACGGCGGGCGAGCCAGAGAAGATTATTGTCAAAGCTGATCTATTGTTTCAATCATAGGAGAGAGTGGGGGAATAGTTGCCGCTCTGTTCGCGTAGTTCAGTCGCTGCGCTGTTAAATCGCGTTCACTCTTTTAAGCATTTATATTTTATAATATGGGCTTTCGATATGATTTTTATAAGACGGACACGGGCCGCAAATAGAGAGGTCAGGGGCCGCATGCGGCCCGCGGGCCGCGCGTTGCCGACCGCTGGTATAGAGGAACGTTAACCTAAAATCGGGATTCTTTAATACTTCTCGTAATATAACAGAAATCAATAAGAATTTTATTCACCAGTAACATTTTATTCCTTATAAATCTTTTAACGCTATGAAAGACGTATGCCAAACTTAAATTTAGGTACACTAGTTAGTTTTTGCTGTTTGCAATTCTATTATTAGAATTGTAAAATTCCGACAATAGCTCATAATAAATCCTGAAAATTTTTGATTCATTTAATATATTAATTTCTTAAAATAATTCGGTATTAAAAACAATTATGCAAATGAAATGTTATTTGCATTAACACTTAACTTCTTGTCTTAATAATATAATATAATGTCTACATGTAAGAGAGTGCTAAAAAATTGCACGTTCACTTCCGTTGTAGGCAAAGCTAATTCCAAACTACGAGTCATAGGACGTATTTTGAGAAGTTTTAATGCTCATACAAAGGAAATAGCGTACAAAACACTAGTGCGTCCTCATTTGGAATACTGTTGTGGAATTTGGGATCCGTATCGCAAGGGTTTGATTGACACATTAGAGAAAGTACAGAGAAGAGCCGCTCGATTCGTGACTGCTACAGTCCTTACGTAAGTGTCACAGAGCAGATTCGTGGGTTGGGCTGGGATTGTTTGGTGGATAGACGACGTCGTTTTCGTCTGAATTTGCTTGAAAATATGCGAAAATCTTTAAGTTACGAGTGCAACGAAATACTTCTTCCGCCAACCTACATAGGTCGCAATGACAGGAGGGATAAGATTAGAGAAATAAGATGCCGTACTGATTCATTTATGTATTCCTTCTTTCCTCGATCTGTTCGGGATTGGAATGCGCAGAATTAGGATTGGTGCTTAGCACCCTCTGCC
Organism: Vandiemenella viatica; assembly: GCA_031002005.1. NCBI lineage: Eukaryota > Metazoa > Arthropoda > Insecta > Orthoptera > Morabidae > Vandiemenella > Vandiemenella viatica. Next base: position 35,980,073 of record CM061918.1, read on the forward strand.
ACCCACAGTATTTGAGATTTGCAGAGTATAGATGTAGATATAGATTGTACATTGCATGCCGCGTCGAACGGGAAGACCCTGTATATGCAGTTACTTATGAAGTAAATTGAGAGATGTCGTAAGATATTTTTTCCAAAATCAGAACTGATTAACTGATTTACATTTTAAAAAAAATTCAATGTGAGTTATTATTTTGATTTTGATGTCTTACTTATAAATACCAACTAATGTGATTGATTGACTGCTTAATAGATAAATAGATGGTTTTGCAAACTGATATGATTTAATGTACGGCTTGCAATGCATTTAAAGACTGAATACTTGTCAGAGCTTAATTTATAGTTACAAAGAGTATACTTAAGTGAGGGTAGACACATTTAAACTGATGTTACTTTGTTAGGTAAAATATTGTTAACTGTTGATTTTTATTATTTATAATTAAGGTCGATTTATTAACTCGTTAAGTAGACTTTCATTATAACAATTTAAAAGCTTTGCTGGATCGCGTGGGGTTAACGCAAATTTTCGGAAGGACAGAACTGTCTCAATGGACTGGGGTGTGTTCGTAAAACCGTTAATTGCTCTGTCGTAACTGAAACGGAAAATTTTTGCGAGTTAATATGGGTCAAGGTAAAAATTGGCAAAAATTTAAAGTTCATACTCGGGTCATTTTATCGACCTCCGGATTCTGATTTGGCTAACGTGGAATACTTCAGAGAGTCACTTAATAACATTTACAAAAAATTTCAAGGACATATATTGATCGTGGGTGGTGACTTTAACCTACCGTCGGTTAGGTGGGACACATACACGTTCAGGTTGGGTGGAAGAGATAGGTTAATAACCGAAACGTTCCTAGAATCATTTGCAGAAAGATCTCTTGAACAGATGGTCGAAGAGCCAACACGGTGCGACAAAGATTCCTCGTCCATTCTGGATATTTTTCTAATTAGCAATCCTGATATTGTAGATAAAGTTTGTATAGAAGACGGTATAAGTGATCACAAGGCCGTTGTGGTAACGTTAAACTCTAGTCTGAGTCTGAAGCATGACGAAGAGAAACTAATGTTTTGCTTCGATAAGGCAAACGATGCGGGTTTGGTTGATCACTTTGCGAAGAATTTTGAAACGTACATGCTAAATACAAATGTTGAGGAACTTTGGTATAATTTAAAAGAACTAATATGGACCGGTTTAAACCAGTTTGTTCCTAAGAAGTGTATTAAGGTCAGTAATAACTTCCCTTGGTTCAATAGGGAAGTGAAACGTTTGCTCAGGAGGCAAAGGCGTTTACATGCCGCGGTGAAAAAATCGGGGGACTCATCTAATCGTGCTAAATTAGTCCAGTTGCGTGCGGAAGTGCGTAAGATGCGTTTAAAGAATTCCAAGCCAGGAATTTATCCGAAGATCTGATTACTAATCCAAAAAAGTTCTGGTCGTATATCAAAGTAATAAGAGGCTCTCATAAGGTTATGCCGACGCTGATTAAAGAAAATGGTGAGTTATCAGAAACAAGCGTAGAGAAAGCAGAAATTTTGAATGATATATTTAAAAAGGCTTTCACGATAGAAAACTCAGAGGAGATACCGATATTTAACAATCGTACCAACAAAATTATGAATGATCTCGCTCTTTATGTCGAGGGAATAACTAAACTGCTTATGAATGTAAAAACCAATAAGGCTCCCGGACCAGACGGTATTCCTACAAGATTCTACTCAAGATACGCAAAGGAAATTACACCGTATTTGATGAAATTGTATACCGTCTCTCTGGATCAAGGAAAAATACCAGCCGAATGGAAGACCGCTATCGTAACTCCAGTGTTTAAAAATGGTAATGTTAATGATCCTCAGAATTATAGGCCGATCTCGTTAACTTCAATATTTTGCAGGATTTTAGAACATATCATCTATCAAATGTCATGCGGTTCTTAGATGAAGGTGAGCTTTTAAATCCAAATCAACATGGATTCAGAAAAGGCCGATGCTGCGAAACACAACTTGCACTTCTAATTCACGACTTGTGCCGAATTATAGATGAGCAATCCCAGGTTGATTTGGTTCTATTAGACTTTAAAAAAGCTTTCGACACTGTGCCTCACACTAGGTTACTTAGGAAACTTCGCGGTTACGGCATATCTAGACAAATATGCGACTGGGTTGCAGACTTCCTGAAGGGAAGAACACAGTGTGTGTAGTTCTCGACGGTGAGCGTTCATCACTTACTGAAGTGGGGTCTGGAGTTCCCCAGGGAAGCGTGTTAGGGCCTCTGTTGTTTCTCATATACATCAATGATCTATGCGACATAATAGGGGGGATGAAAAGATTATTTGCAGATGATGCTATAATTTATCGCGAAATCAAAACCCAGGACGACTGCGCTTTGTTACAAGACGATATTATGAAAATAATTGCGTGGTGTAAAGATTGGCAGTTGGAGTTAAACGCTAAAAAGTACCAAGTCATGCGTGTAAGTAAAAAGATGACACCATTTAACTATGAATATACGATTAATGGCACTGTCCTTAGAACGGTAGATTCCGCTAAATACCTAGGGGTAACAATTCGTAATAATTTGTCTTGGAATGAGCATATCGAGAATGTAATGGGAAAAGCAAATCGTATGCTCCGATTTCTAGGTCGTAATTTAAATCAATGCACTCAGGAAGTTAAATCGATTGTATACAAGTCACTAGTACGTCCTCACTTAGAGTATTGTTGTTCTGTATGGGGTCCCCATCAAAAGGGGTTAATGGAGGCTTTAGAGAAGGTCCAAAGAAGAGCCGCCCGATTCGTGACAGGTATATGTAGTTGGAGGGAAAGCGTAAGTGCGATGTTGAAGGAGTTAGGTTGGGAAGACCTGGAACACCGAAGGCGTTGCTCTCGACGGAAGCTAATTGAAAAATTCACCACAGATGTATTTCGGAATGACAGTCAGCAAATATTGCTACCAGCAACATTCATATCTCGAAATGACCGTGAAAATAAGATAAGAGAAATCAGGACCAGAACCGATTCATTTCTGTACTCATTTTTCCCACGAGCGATTAGGGAATGGAATAGAAAGGTTTTACCGGGCGAGTAAACTTAAAATCCGACAGGAGTAGCTTTCGATAGAGCACTCCAGCCATCCTGATCTGGGTTTTCCGTGGTTTTCCCAGATCACTCCACGCGAATGCGGGGATGGTTCCTCACAATAGCCCATGGGCGCCTCCTGCCATATCGCTTATAACCCTTCCAAACCATAACCCTTTTCGATAGGTGCAATGCACCCTCCGCCACACACTTTTAGTGAATCGCGGAGTAATAATAATAATAATAATTATACAAATGTCCTGCTGAATTGAAAACACTATGTGACTGCAATCCTAGGAGAAAAATGTGACGCCGAAAATCTAAAAAATTAAGACTAAAGGTTCAGCGAATTAAAGGTGTGTCTAGCGATGTAAAAAAAAAAATCTGACTTGGAAAAAAAATAAAGATAAAAAAACTGAAAAAAAACGTTTTTTTTCTGGGACATGTTTTTTCATAACTACTAAATTTCACATTTTTAAGGCATTTATCGTTTATACTAAGTACTTATCTTACTTTTTTAAATCTACTATATTTTTCTGGTTCAGTAGAAAAAAAAATTACAAAAATATTGGCAACATTCACTGCAGTTTCCTTTTACGAATGGGGACTTCCCGAAAAGGCTAGGTTGCGGGAGAAGGAATCCCCGTTCCCCATACTCTTTATTTGAACTAGTGCTGTCAGGCCCTACAAATTTGTCTGTAGACCTACGAATCTTTTCAAAAAATTAGGTAATTTATCTACGGTTTTTTGCCGCTTTTTTATTACGTATTGTGCTTTCCTTATATTCGTATACTTGTTAAACTCGCAGAATATAGTGATACTGAGTCATTGTCAGTAATTATGAATCATTTCCTTGCAACCGTTGGCGTAAACCAACGATTGAAAAACAAATAAAGCTCCTATTTTGTATGATAATAGATTTAAATTTAAACTTAAAAGACCGAAATACAGAACTATCGGCGCAGTCTTCATGCACAGTGTGTACTTTGCTCCCAATTTAAAATTGCAATCTCAAAAGCTTTTGCGTACAATACAACCAGTAAAAGAGAACGTAACTATTTCTGAAATTATGGATCAAGATGAAACAGAAAATTCCGACACTAGTGTTGGTAGTACTGATACTAGTGAATGTGGTACCGACATAGAGGATAAATAAAAAATTATCTTACCTATAAAGATACATTTATGAATCATTATGTAAGACATTATATGATTTAGTAAGATTTAAAACACACATGTAAAATGTAAGTTCCATAAATAAAACTATAATTTATCAAAAATATTGTTTTCTGAAAAAAAAAATTAGAAAAAATACAAGGGTTCTAAGTTTTTTTCATGTTTGTTTTCACAAGTCTGAATAAAAACAAAATGTTTTTTTTTTTTTTTTTTCAATTTGCAACACTAGGTGTGTCACTGCTTGCAGTCTAAGTATTTTTATGTTACATAATTCAAAATATTTTCACGCAATTTTGTGGGCTGCTAGTGAGAATCTATATTTGATTTTCAACGTCTTGTAACAGCCCTAATACCTGAATTTTGAATAGTATTATGCTGTATGAAATATTTGTAGTGAGCCAAAGTTTGCTTGAAAGTGATTTGATATGTTTATTTTGTAAATTCTTGTAAATAAGTGTAAATAGACTTTGTTTTAGGTAAGAAAATTATTTAAAGTCTATTTAATATGTTTAAGAACCGAATGATGCAAGAGAATTTATTAAAAGGTTGTAATTACTTGTATTAATGTATGTTACGATGTCTACAGGACAATTTTCCACCATTTGAAAGGATTTCCGTAAATAATTTTGTATTTAAGTATCTCTAATTACTATTTCTAATCATTTTGTAATGTTATTAATTAATTTTGTATCAATTCCGATTGTTTTTAATATGTTTGATTGTTTGAGTGATTGTTAATGATCGAGAAATATCGGGCGGATGCCTTTGAAGAATTCTAGTAATTTCGATAGACTCTATATAAACAGATCGCCTGGACAGAGAAGTCAGTTTTTCATTAAGTTTTGCATTAAGTATAAATTCAGTGTCACAGAGACATTCATGCAAGTATTCAGTAAGTCAGTATTGCATCTTTGGATTGTAACAACTATGCTTGTGAATGTCGCAGACTTGTTTTGATTTGTTCAAAATAAACAAACATCTCAACATAACCTTGTTTTTGGTGGACTTTATTAATTAATTAATGCAGTAATAAACCCACCAAAGAACCTTAACAGTCTCTATCTTAGAATGTTTCGAAGTTCTCATATAACAATTTATGTTAATTTCATACTATATTTTTTTTTTTAAAAAAAAAAACAACAACACTGAAATAGTTGTTTCTTTAAGTGCAGTTGAGAGTTTAAACACAAATTTTTGTCTCTTTAACTTTGTTTCGAAATTCTGGTACAATCTTACAAACCTTTAGGGGTTAAATTTCGAAAAATGTTTTCTTAGGATACACTTACAAACCAAGACAAATATACGTGATAAATGTCAAATTTTTTGTCTCTGTATAAAGTTTGTTATCTCTACAAATCTGGAGATTTTGTTATGAATCAGTGAATGCTTGGTATTTGTATTTTACTTATTACTATTGATTCAAGTCCTCTGTGGAGCGCTTATAATTACTTATTTCTTGATGCTCTCCTTTGTTCCCAATACCTTTTAAGCCCAACTAATAATTTTCCTTTCTCTTCTGTGAGTTGGGTTTCCGAGAGACCAAGTGTGGTCGTGTAACGGTTAGCGTTCTGGCCTCACATTCCGGAGGACGGCGGTTCGAATCCCCGTCGGGGCATCCAGATTTGGGTTTTCCATGGTTTCCCCAAATCACGCCAGGTGAATGCCGGGATGCTTCCTTCAAAAGGCCATGGCCGAATTTCTTCCCATTCCTTGCCCTCCATCCTTTCCCGCATCTAAAGACCTCGCTGTTAAGACGTTAAGCAATTAAAAAAAATAGTTTTCCGAGATTTAGTAATTTTTACTGAATGGGTTAACTGTATTAAGCCGCGTATACACTTGAGCATTTGCCCCGAATGAGCATACGGGTTGAGAGGAGGGGGTGCGCACGGCCACCCCCCGCATAGCAGTGGGCCACTGTGTTCGGACCCCATGCGGCCCGAACAGGGAACCCAGTCTGCTTTGCGCAAGTGTTGAGTACACTGCAATGGTTAACCGGAATTTGTTACCAGTTATTGTTACATATATTTGTTGCAGTGTTCGAACAAGAAATCGAGAAAGCGGTGGTGGAGAAGAAAACTGTTTCAAGAGAGGTTCAACGCTTTACTATTAAAAACAATATGACACGAAACAAATGAAAACTTTAAAAATTTTACAAGAATGTCACCTGAGGATTTTCAGTTTATATTGAATAGTGTCAGGACTACAATTGAGAGGCAAGACACAACATTTGGGAAATCCATAACTGCCGAAGAACGCCTAGCTGTGACACTGCGATTTCTGGCTCTCCGGAGATTCGTACTCGAGTTTCCAGTACCTCTTTAAAATTTCAAAACAAGCAATTGGCAGAATCATACCTGAAACCTGTCAAATTAGTCACGAGACACGTGTGTCTACAGCAGAGGATTCACTGAAACTGGAGGGGGCAATCGGCTCATATTGTTCGGTTCGACCGCATACACAAATCGCGTACCCACTGAGCACGAACAGAGCACGTGCTCACTTTGAAGTACCGACAACCCTCGGATCGGGCTGAGGCATGCGGACCTATTCTGCTCGCCCCGTATACATCTGAGCAAAACGGGCCGAACGCATGCTCAATCGGGGCAAATGCTCAAGTGTATACGCGGCTTTACAAAGTTTGGAGCGATCTGCACCACCAGTATCGGAAATCCCAGCGGAATCCGAATGTTTTTGTACCTCACCACATGATTCCTGTCTTACAGCTTTTGGGAAGTGAGAAGATGTTCTTGGTAATTCTGTTGCTGCCCATTCTCGGAAGGTGCCCGTAAAACTTCAGCCGCCTACGTCGCATGTTGGTGTTAGGCGTCTCCAACTGTTGGTGCAATTCGCAGATCGCTTTCAGTCGATAGGTTCCATCCGGGAGCACTCGTGGCGCCTGAATTTCCCCCAGGATTCGATTTCATACAGACACACATTTATAGAAATACCGGGAGTAACTCTCCACTCGTTCGTTGAGTGACTAGCAGACAGATCTGCTGAGGGAACGATCAAACACATCAAATACATACATATCACAGTTGCCGGGCACATTTTACATCTTAGGTATCTTTCAAAATTTGACATATTACATATTTAACATAATTATATATATTATACTATATCTTTCTCATTTGACATATTACATATTTTACATATTAGGGGAAGGCCGGGCAAAGTGGTCAGACCAAGGTTTGACGATATTTAAAGGAAACTTAAAATAGTCCTAACGTAAAAGCATTAAAATTGGGGTTACAAAGTTCAACTATCCTACTAAATACAGGAATTTTTTAGTAACCCTTGCATTAAGTTTAGTACCTAAAGAAACCAATTTTTCAAAAAGTACTAAAATGGTCGGGCAAAGTGGTTACTTAGCTTCAAAATCAGAAATGAGTGAATAAAAACGCTCTAAATTTGCAAAACACTGTACTTTATTTAAAAAATTCGTATAACCTAATAGAAATTATAACAGTCAAAAGCCATTTTAATAACAATTTTCGCAAACAAAGGGAATAGCTGTTTTCTTTAACACGGAGTTCGTGAGCCCAAGAGTTACACATCTGGCACTCGATCCATCGTTCCTGTGATCTTGAGCTTAAAAACTTTCATTGCAGTACAGGCGCTATCAGTATTCTTGATTATCACCGTCATTAAACCATCTTTTTGGGTTAGATTTCCCATCGGTTGGTGGTTTTCTATCCAGCATTGGATTCCTTCTTTTTTATTTTCTTCTTTTTGTTTGCTTTTGCAGCTTCAAGAACATTTTTATATTGTTTCGTCCTTTGCATTTGCTTTTACCTGCTATTGCTGGGCTCAGAGAAAAAGACGTTTCCGGTCGTTGAAATACCACCACAAAATAGAAATAATTTTGTTACTCTTTTAACATTATTAATATACTCAGTTCGCTTCACGTCATAATAAAGCATTGCATGAAGTTAATAATCTACAAGGAGATAGAGGCCAATTTGCCAGGTTTGGCACCGTTACAGAAACGTCATTCTATCTTAACAATGCAAAGAAACAATCATGATCACCAAATAAGGAACTTGCAGCAAAAACACCACTCTTGCAAAAGAATTTTCTTCAGACGCGGCTAGTGATCTGATTCCTTAGTAATAAATTCATAATCTGACCACTTACCAAACATCAGGCCCATCAGAAACCACAAATATTCTAATAACTTCGAGAGATGATACGCTAACCGAATCGGGCTTCTCAAGGTAACAGAAGGCATTAAGTTACACCAGTTACGATTTTTCCCGCACGATGGCACCATACCTTGACCCAAAAAACCCCCATGGCCACTATGCCCGCCATGGCCACCTTCCCCGGCTCTCCCCTACATATCTTTCATATTTGACTTATTACGTATTTTACATAATAACTATTCCACATATTACTTATTTTGCATATGGCATTTTTGTGTTTATGTCCGTTTACTTACATTATTTTCCTCTAGATGTTAATTTGCGCATCACGCATGAAGTGTATCAGAGCTCCGTATATCTTCGGGTGGCCCGTCGCAAGGAGGTGTTAGGACGTAGGCTGATATAGGGGTTGGTATCAGCTTCGGCACCTAAACTCAAAGTCATCCAAAAAGTTGTCAAAGTTCTATAACCGTGTTAAACCATGTAGAATGCTAACTGTAATAATTACTGCGGTCGCCACTTACAGATTAACCTCCTGTAAGAAAGGTACTAATGTAGAAATGAAAGTCTGAATCCTGATAACTGAAATATATTCTTGAAAATTTTCACATAAGTTACAAAAGTCACAGTTAGCAATGGCAATCGGAGAAAAATCATCAGCCGAAAATTACAAATCATGAAACAGAACAGACCGCATCAACACAAATAAAATTGAAATCAGTTACAAACACATGTCTAAACTGTTAGTCGGTTATGGTGGTCATGCCGAATTTAGAAAATGGCGCCGGTCGGCCATCATGCCATCCCGCCTAGCTTCCCTCAATCACTGCGCGCCTGGAGCCGGTCTCCTCATACTGGAGAACCCACCAAGTACGTGTGTTCTCATCAAAGCGATATGCTGGACTCTGTCTACCCCCTCCCTCACACGAGCTTATATAGGAATGGGTCAAGGACGCTATCCTCCGGCAGTGTTCTGCCGCGGTCTAAACTATTCCCTCACATTTGTTTTTACAACTTTCTTCAAAGGTGTTCAAATTAAAATCTAAAATGTTTATGAGTTATGGGATTTTATGGGTGTTATGTTGGAAGGCAAAATTTTAAATTATTTTTAACTTTTATTTTTAATATGACGTCACTGCAAAATTCAAACTTTCCCCCGGTTGCGACATGTTCAAAATTTTTTGGGAATTTACAAACGGCATAAGTTATAAACATGAAACTATGATCAAAGTGTTGTCCCGGATTTTAACCGCTCAAAAGTGTACATTTTATTCAAATCGGTTAGGAACTGACTAAGTTATCACTAAAAACAGAAATTTCACACCTCCGCCATTTTATTAAATATATATTTCTATGTATAACTCTGAAGGTATGTGATCTATCAAACCGGAAAAATTACTAAAGTGTAGCGTGTATCCCAATACGTGTTTTAAAAGTTGTCCCATCTTCCTGGGTGTGATATCTTGGTCACAATAAAAATATTCTGTTCTTGCCATGTGAGCTGTTGTCGTGTAGTTTTGAAGATTCGCTAGCATCTGTTCTATTGCGTTAAATGACGTGAAACTAAAGTATATGAAACTAGAACAGTGGGTCTTTAAGGAAAACTACTTTTGAAACCGGAATCTTGGTAGGCTTTTGAATAAGAAAATGGTAAAGTTGAGTGACCTATTTTGTGTGTTCGAATAACCATTTAAGCTATTAAAACGGTTGGAAACTACGAGATTTAGATGAATTTAATTCTTTTTCGGACTATTTTAATTTATTATTTACTTTATGTCGTGTGACAGTGTTTAAAATTAGTGTAAAAGCATATTTTGTGTACGGTACCTCTGGCGAGTTATTTCAAAATTGGATTAACAAACAGCAGGTTAGTAAAATGTCTTTTACTGGTTATAGAAAATTAATTACGTGTATCTGCTAGCTTTTACCTGTTCTTATCTCTTTCAAAATGGTTTAACAGTGTTGGAATTAACGCTGAAAGGTTTGATTATTTTCGTCTGTACTGCATACCGGCTTCCTAGTTTTACTGATTTTTCATATTTCTCCGGGTTTAAGCTACTTGGAACCTATTAAAACTGAAAGGGACGAGTATTTAATGCCTTTTCGTCTGCTTTTTAACTCCTGAAATTATTTAGATGTGCTGAAATTAATTATTAAACAATCTATGAAGTGATACTTTTAAACATCATATTTACTGCTTTAAATTGGTCTGGAACTGCGAGTTATTAGTGAATTTACTATTAGATGGTGGAATTCTAATTATTAAAGTGCTTTACAGTATTCAGTTCAGTGCAACATTAGTGCTGTGGTAGTGTAAACAACTTATGTATTTTGCTTCAGGATTATTACGGATTACTCTCATCTAGGTAAGTTTATGGCTTATATTTTACTAGAAACTTCTTATTTACGGTTGTTATGTGTTGTTTACTTACTTTCCTGAACTTAAAGTGTTGTTATTTCGATTTGAACTATGGTATCGTGTACCGATGTTAACCTCAAACTTCGCCGGATTTTAACTGAATCTCGAAAGTAGACCGAAGGGTAGCTTACAGAGGGTTAGGATCGTTGTTGGGATAGGTACCTGAAGCGATAGTAGTTTAGTTAGCAGATTTTTGTTGTAGTTACAGTATTTACTGTATCTGAAGAATTATGTGATTTAAATCTGCCTCGTCTTCCTTGTCTGTGTCGCACAGTGGTGATTACATGGCTCCCACTCTATGCAAATAGCTGGGGATGGCGCAATGTTCTAATCTCACCCGAATTATTGAAGTAAGGAATTGTATTTTCGCGTGGAAGTCTTTGTACCAGACCTGTTTTCGAACTGATGGGTGATTGGCCGCGTAGTTTTCCTTTGTGTTGCGCTGTTTTTGTCCAAAATTCTTGAAAATCCTGTTGTCAGATTCTTCGTCGTTTAATTAATCTGATACTTAAGTAGTCTACATTGTATTTCCGTTTAAACTTTCGTTTATTTTTAAACAACACGTCAACGATACTGCTTACATTCCTTCATACAATCCAGAGATACTACTAACGCAGTCCTTGGCAGTTGCAAAGTGAATCTGTATAAACTACTACTGTCCTTCTGCTGATTTCTTTATATAGACTCTATCGAAATTTCTAGAACTCTTCAAAAGTTTCCGCCAGATTACAATTGAAACATATTAAAAACAATCAGAATCAATACATAATCATTTAACATCATTACAAAATGGTCAGAAATGGAAATTAAAGATACCTAAACACAAAATTATTTACACAAATCATTTTAAACTGTAGTAAATTGTCTTTTAGACATCGTAAATTGCATTAATACTTGGAATTACCAACATTTAAGCAATTCTCTTGCACAATTCGGTTCTTAAACATATTACATGATCTTTAAATAATTTCTTGTCATAAAACACTGATTTACAGTTAATTGTGCAACAAACATACAAGAGCATATTCAACCAAACTTTAGCTCACTACAAATACTTCACAAAATACAAGTCTATTTAAAGTTCAGGTATGAGGGCTGTTACACTGTCTCATTTTTTTTTGGTCCCGTCTTCGTCGACCACAGGTTGAGAAACACTGCTCTATACTGATAGCAAACTTTTCAAACCGAAGTTTTGCTTAGTGTTCCGTAATCAAAGACAAGCAGAGCCCTATTGCTCCGCTGTCTGTCTAGGCCTCTGGCGCTTACTCGTAAACCGAATGAGCTGGAAAATTCAAATGTATTTCGTTACCCAAATGCGAATACTGTATATAAAATTTTGTAATATTGTATTCTGCATCTTTCTTTCTAAACCACGCTGTGGAACGTACATTTTTAAAGTACCTTAACCAGACTATTTAGACTTTTTTTCAATTTCATTTAAAAATAAAGAAGTCGGTATTACCGATTTTCGACAATTTTTTGCTACCTGCTCTATTTCAGAAACGATATTACATAGGATCTGGAAATTTATATATAACGTCAATCATATCTTTTATTTAAACGAAAAATACTTACTTCTAACGTTGGAACCAGATTGGAGATCGAAAGGTACCCAAGTAGAATGCCGGTCTCGGCTGGAATTTTAATAAGTCGTTATCCCGACCTTCACCTCTGCACACCTTACTGTGTAATGTGGTTTGGATTCCACGTTCAACTGTAGATCCCCCCTGGGACTAACAGCAAGGTTTGCTATCCGTAATCTGTTACAGAGTATTGTACTCTATTTCACGAGGTCGTACTGTACAATCTCTGAAAGTGGCAGAGTACGATAAAATACTCTTTTTTTAGCCAACACACATTCATACTCACTGGGTGACATTTTTATGTGCAAAAGTGGTACCCGAATGAATCTGTTACACCACCGCGTTCGACTGAGTACAAAAAGCAACATGTAAATTTAAAAGAAGCTACGACTGTAACTTTATTATGGCTGTTGATTCTCGAGTGGGGGCTGACACGTGACCGTAAACTAGCACTTGATATCAGGCATAAAGAAATGTTTGCAGTGGGCGGGTAACGACGCACTCTCCTGTCTCGGAAATAATCAGTCAAACTCAACCGCTGTTTGTTTAAATAGTTTCTTATTTTGTGGATTGTGCACTGGCGCACTGATTTCAACTATGTACTGTGTTGTGTACATAACTAAACTATCACCGATGCAGTATGAACATTTTGTGTGTACTATTTCAAATCATTATGGACCATTTATATGAAGAAAAAATACTGCTGAAATAGTTGCATGGCAATCTTGTAGATGATAAAAAGTTTGATTGATTTAACCATCTTCACAAAAAATGGAAGTAGATACTCATTAAAAGTGAATATTTTGCATTTGCTTTTATCTACATCTGCCACTTCTGCCCTCCGTTTTTTTTCTGTCATGAATGATGAGTGGAGACATTGTACAAATGCTGTGGAAGTTTTAAGGAAAAATGAAAAATTGTCGAATGTGTAAAAGAAGCAATGGAAAAGATGTGTTGAAACATAATGAACAAAGGCACTCATACCAAAATACAAAGGTTCTCTTATTGTTAAAAGAAAAAACCACGTTGCAACCCTACTAACAACCCTAGTAACACGGATATGTTCACCTACAGAGCAAATTCAAGCCAAACGAAGGCTTAAAATGGTCTCAGTTGGCCTCAATGAGCATACGTAGCTACGTACTTTCTAAGTAGCGAGCAAAATAACCGAAAGTTTTATTTTGAGATTACCTTGTTATATGTTAATACCTATTTTACTGTACGTGCTCTTAATGCACACTGCACTGCATGTCAGTATATGGACCACAAACCTCTCTACGATTGCATCAGTGAGGTGAGCGGCAACGTGTCGCGGCGTTGGGAGCGAAGTGCGCTGTCTGATCTGAACACGTTCAAGCACTGTTTTCTGTAGCAAGCGACTACCTTCAGACCTAACATATACAAGATACTAATTAAGGTCCATAATTGCTCGAGGCTTGACTCGCACCTGCCTGATTATTCGTAGTCATTTTGACATCTATTATACGTGTTTAAAGATACGTACATTACGTGGATGGATACAGACAAGATGGTGTTATCATAGTTGCAAATGTACATGAAACGGAATCGACTCACTCCTCACATGATGATGCTAACATGCCGACGATATACCTAACACATCTCTGTGTCGAAGGCCAAAATGCTAACATCTGTTATAATTTTAGCGTAATAATTCATAACAGTTGCGTTAGCTTACTATCATTTGCGCCGATATATACATATACAAGTTGACCTTCAGGGGAGACACGAAAATATTCGTCTTCTTTCGAATTACACAGGTTTTTGACTTATAGAGGCTTTTGTAGTTACATATTCGACTTGCAGAGGTTTACAGAGGTAATGTTTATTCTCCCACTTAAGAAGTTATAGGTATACGTAAACACAAAAGTACCACAGTTAAGATAACATACACAGATTATTTTTTTTTTGCTTTAAATAATTTAAATATTCAATATCTCTAGAATACAGAGCAGAAAATGTATTTTCTTCGGCACCGCTGGATTCCTTAACGTATTTTAATATTGTTATTACTTGTTTGGTGGAAAGCGATGGAGCGTGTGGTCCATTACTTTAGTCTTCCACGTCTTCTACATCATTAACTTAGGACTTTTGAGCAATTGAATCCATAATTTCGTCATCAGATAACGATCCAGCAGCGATAACTTCATCATCACACGTATCAAAGTTCTAAAAAGATATTCCTCTGTCAGTCACCACTGTCATCCATTCCGAAGGAGGCTGAATAGAAATTTCTTTAACTTCGACTTCTTTAGTTCACGATGATGAAAAACCTCAGTGTACAAAACAGTTTTTTTATGGTAGTCGCAGATACATTTTGCCACCCTTTGTCAGTCATCCTCATGGCTTGAAAAACATCGATAGTAGAACTTGTGTTTTCTTCCATATTATCTAACATTGCACACTCGTATTGCGGGCAATGTTCTTAAGGTCGGTACCTAATCAATTTTTCTTCGAGGTATAGAGGTTATTAATTTAAAATCGTCGAGTTTTAGAGGTAATAGAATCAGACGCTCGAGATACAGAGGTCAAATATATATTTTTCGAGTTATAGAGGGAAAATATGCATTGAAGTATCTTGTAGGGAAATACTCATTAATATTTCAACTTATCGAGGACTCGGATTTCGAGTAATGAATGTTTTGGGGCTTGAAGGGAAGGGAACAAAGGGTTCTTTCGAGTTGTAGAGGTTTACGGAGATTCTACTGTATATATATTTGATTCATAATATTGTCATTCGCCGCTGTTGCTGCAGTGTTTTAGCGGAGTTCGCCTCTGGCCTTGTAAGTGTTTCCCGCGAACGACTCTGTTCCGCGCGATGGTCCGCTGCCTCATACACTATTCAGTAGAGCCAACACGCCGAAAAAATAACTCACTCGAATCAGTTCCACAAGCGACCCGGCAGGCGCTGTTTAGGTTTTGGTCAAAGCAAGGATTAAGACAAAATTAGGTCGTCCGTGCGAAAATATCGCGAATCATTTACAATGAACAGCGAGGCTGGTGGTTTGTATTAGGCTGACAAAATAGCAGGCTGATTTGTAGCAATTGTCTATTTGTCAGCTGAAATAGGTACATATGAAAATACTTCTAGTGTCTTAGGAAACAATTATAAATTATGAAATGTTTCCCTAACAGAAACAAAAATATCCA
Organism: Vandiemenella viatica; assembly: GCA_031002005.1. Taxonomy (NCBI): domain Eukaryota; kingdom Metazoa; phylum Arthropoda; class Insecta; order Orthoptera; family Morabidae; genus Vandiemenella; species Vandiemenella viatica. The sequence continues at coordinate 35,995,641 of CM061918.1, forward strand.
AAAAGCTCATTACTCTAAGAAAACACACACAGTTTATCAATATCTCTGTGATGTGTGGTGCTGCTATCCAGTGGTAATGCGATCACTACCAGCTCGTGACCTTGATAGTTAATAATTTTACATTTTTTTTTGAAAAATTCCTTTCATAATTAATGATTTTACCAAAGCAGAAGATTTAATCTTTAAAATGTCTACTAATTATAGTTTCTGGTTAGGCATGAAGGGACAAAGATAGCCATAAAAAAAGATACCTTGTCATATTACTAATTAAAGGCCCACCTAATTTTATTTTTATTATTGGCAAATTCTCCCAATACATGGAAGACGTCAAGCCAATGACACAATCAAGACATCTTTGAGTTCTTCTTGTCGTTCCAATAGGCTTTCATTCTTTCCGAGAAAGCTTGTTTTCGTTCTTCCGACCACTTTGGTCTGTATTGTTTTTGTTTTGGTTGCTCAGTTATAACTTCCCATTTATCTACTTTGTGTCTGAAGGTCTCTTTTTCTAAGATGTCTCTTGCTCCTATGTTTGCACTTTTAAGATCCTTCCGAATTTCATTCAGCCAAGGTGTTGGATTTTTAAGTGAAGTTACATAATCTATTATCTTCTTTTGTCAATCGATTTTCTGGTTACCTCTTAAGGTTATTGTTATTATTGTTTGGTTAATTATTGTATCATATTGCTCTGGGACATACAAGGGTAATATCGATTGCTACAGATCGGTATCGCTGGAATGGTTGTAAAAAAAGAACCTTTGCTAGTGTAATATTTTGTCCATGGTGGACTTGTGGAATCAGCGACTGTGATATCAAATTAGGTTGATAATTGAAAACAGCGACCAGTCACAGTTTATGGTGTTGCTTTATTTTATTTTACCATTACCGGTTTCAAGCATACATTGCTCATCATCAGATGGTTTTAAAAATACAGATGCGAATTGCAGGCGTGTTTTTGTGTCCTAGAATAACAAAAATATGATGATTGACGAAAGAATTTAAATCCGAAGTGATGATAGTAAAATTTGGTATATAACTTACATAAGGCATCTGCTTATATCCAAGAACAAAGATTTGTATGGAACACAGTTGACTATCATCACTTCGGATTTAAATTCTTTCGTCAATCATCATAGTTTTGTTATTCTAGGACACAAAAACACGCCTGCAATTCGCATCTGTATTTTTAAAACCATCTGATGATGAGCAATGTATGCTTGAAACCGGTAATGGTAAAATAAAATAAAGCAACACCATAAACTGTGACTGGTCGCTGTTTTCAATTATCAACCTACTTTGCTAGTGTATGCTATTAAGTTCCGTGATGTTCGCAGGTATAGTGGGAACTTATCCTGACTGAATTGTACGACTATAAAGTTTTTTTATGTTCACAGTATGTGGAATTATAATTACATTGCGACAAGCTAAACTAATTCACACTGCCGTGTCGGCGAAACAAAAACTGTGGTTGGTGGAGAAACCAGTGTATTATCAAATATGGTGGACTATTGTTGCCACTATATGTAAAGTGATTAAAGAAAACTGTTTCTTTTACGAGCTGCACTGAAATTAATGTGACTAGTTGGTATAAACATGTCTCAATTTTGGCCAAAGAGCTTGCAATCTTCAGATAATCATAATCGCTGGTGTTGTAATTGAACTTATTGCAAAATATCAGTCGGTGGTCGGACAGTTCTGTGTCTATCGGTTCGTTAAAGTGTGTGGATAAAAAATAATAAAACAATATTTTTTATTCCAATAACCACCTGACTGAGGCGACCGTGTTTCATAAGAATCAGGAGAAACAGAAGTTCCGATTGCCAGGTAGTAATATTAGACGCCATCCAGTGTGTTGTGTATTGTGAGGGGGCTTAGGTGCAAAGTTGATCTTCTGCATAAAAGGGGGAGGGGGATTATTATTAATTAAATAATAATTAAAAATGATTTTAAATTAATAATGGTGAACTAAAGGAACTAGAACTATGAATATTGTACACAAAATAATATCCCATTTATTGATTCTTTTGGCTTATACAAGGCCGGGTAATAGTTAACTTTACGTTAAACATATTCAGAGACCACAAAAACAAGCAATACCCGACGTCTACAATCCGCCGATGAAAAGCAAACACAAAACTGAATGAAATATTTCAACAAATAGCAAAGTTAACATATGATCAACGTGGCAACACAGGCCATCAAATTGAAGCTAGCATTTACTACAACAAAGCAGTATCCCAGGGGCGCCATATAAAGTTAAAGAAAAGCATCGTCTTGAATTTACAATTAGCAAGATGCTTGGAATTTGCAATGAAACATAAAATCAGCTAGCTCAGTGATTTTGTGGCGGGAGCAGAGTCTTATCTCAGTGCCGCTTAAGGGCTCACAAGTCTCGTCAAAACCCAATGAATTGTGACCGTATGCGTCCGGTACTTTACCATGAATGCATCGTCGTGATGTAGTGTGACACGCACAGTGCCACTGCAGCTGTGAAAGCCAGGTTAGCGGGTACGACCGCGTTACCACAACAGCTTCCAGATAGTGGCAGGCATGCCATACAACTTCTCGCTTCCCAGAGCAAGAGAGTGATCAGAACCAGACAGTGATCACCGGACGAGAGCGTGTCGGCTGACACGTCTGTACAGTAGCTCGTTCCGGCAGCAAGTGTCCTCAAAATGGCTTCTTCTCTTCTTCTTCGGCAAAGTTGTCTCCCACTCGCCACATGTAATAGAATCCCCTTGGATTAACGTTTGGGAACCCCTATAATCGTTCACGATTGGTCATCGATACATGTCCGTCGTCACGTGCTTTATATTGGGGCCAGCATTCGCTGTCTCCGTTCGCGCACTTTCTGCCTGACCTCGAGCAAGCAGCGGAGAGGGGTGAGTTCACCGCCCTCGTCTAACGGACCAGCGCTGTTGTTGGCGTAGGCGCCTCTAAGTCGGGAGACCCAGCTATTGTCCCGCTCTCGACCGTTCGAAAATGGCAGTTTCCAGCTTCCCATATTCACTACGTTACTGAGCAGCAAGTTTTGCAGAAATTAAAATTATAATAATGATACCTTTGGCCGCCCGGGTTTAATATACAATTATTTACCTATGCAATATCCCTATTATTTACGGTATTTACACCTTATAAAATTGAATACTATTAAAGAAAATCTGAATATTAATTAATTTATATAATTATATTCATTGTGGGTGACTCTGTCATACCACAGTTGTCGTAATGTCTCAAAATGGCAGCGTGTTTATTACTACTATTTTAGTTGAGGAATATTGTAGACAGCAAATATTTCTACAACCTTTTAGGAATGATATATATGATCGGCAACTGTTAAATCCAGTCACTGCTGTGTGTTAACTAAGTTACTTAAAGTGTTCAGTGTGAGTCAACTAGTATCGTTACAAATTACAAGCTACTTATTAATCGAAGTAATTGGTTAATTAGAATGATTGATTAAGTGGTTATCTCGACATATGCAGTCTGAAAAACGTACAGATTGTATTGGACGGATGTGTATCATTTCCTCCTCACTACCTGAAATCCTGCAATTTTCTTAATTCAGATGATGCTACGTTGCCAAATAATAACTAAAAAAAAAAAAAAAAAAAATTATCCTGTCCACTGAAAACTTTCGTTCACACATATACATCTGACTGCTCACTACAAAATTGTTTGCTGCTGATTAATATTGCCTGATGCATAATATTGCTATCCGTAACATATTGTTTATTCCTGTACTGATTACATGATGTAGAAGACCTGACGTTATCTCATATCCCATTGTAAAATAAATAACCAAATGAACGAACTAATAACTATTATTTAAAACTACGCCAATGAAACTTTTTTGAATATCAATTGTTCACTTACACTTTTCGCCTCTCGTCGAGGTATTTCAGTATACACTGTTTTTCTGCAATATGTACCAATTGTTTTTTTAATGTAATTTAATTGCTTCTTCTTCTTTCTTATGGCTTTACGCCCCGTCGACGTCGAGGTCATTAGAGGTATCATGGGACTGGGGACAAGGAACGGGAAGGAATTCGGCCATCGGCTTTTGAAGGAAGCATCCCGGCATTCGCCTGGAGTGATTTAGGGAAACCATGGAAAACCCAAATCTGGATGCCCGGACGGGGATTCGAACCGGCGTCCTCCCGAATGCGAGTCCAGAGCGTTAACCACTCACCCACCACGCTCGGTTAATCAATTGGGTTGAAGTGCACGCTCTGGTGAGAATTTCCCTACACAATTAATTTTTTTTTCCTTTCCTGTACCCACGTGCTTTTGCCCTTTACAAATTCCAACTTTAAATTCTTTTAACGTTTATGGTAAGTTATTCATCAGTTCTGTTGGGACCCTGGTTTTAACTTTTTTACATAAGTGTTTTTGTTTACAAATAACGCAAATATTCTTATATATATGAATCATAATGTTATTTACATTTAAAATTAATCGGTTTTTGAATTTGTTAGCAAAACAAACACTTCTGTATGAAAATTAGAAAACCGGTGATATGTAAATGTAAATCACATTATGATTCATAGTTTAGTTATCTGTAAACAAAAACAATTATGTACAAAAGTTAAAACTAATCACATATTACTGAAAAACAGTGTACGCTGAAGATACCAAGAATAGAGGCGAAACGCGTATGTAGATAAGTAATATCCTACAACAGTTGCACTGACGTACTCATTAAATAATAATATTAGTTAAACAAACATCTGCAAAGTAAATGGCCTATAGTAATAATGCAAGTAAATTATGTTACGGTAAACATCTACTTCATTCATAACATCTTATTCGGTCCTGTTTAGAGTGTATTTTTTCACACAAGGTCAGGTTGAAACTTATCGAGATCGATTTGAACAGTATGGGGGTTTTCTTTAGTAAGCTTGTAATTCGGGTTCTACTGATACAGATTTCTCGCTGTGGCTTGAGATGATGAGTTTAAGACGAGATGGAGGACTGTGACCAATCATTAGGCAGACTGATGACGGAGGATTCACTATCCGGTCGGGTTTTAGTGTATATTTGACGGTGCTATACAAAGCAGGTATTCAACAGAGTCGATTTAAACAGCATTTAATGTCACCGCTTTTCGTTAGCACGCTTATAACTGGAAAAATTGCATTCAGTTATTTGGAAAAAAAAAATACGTTCAGTATGCTGTATTTGTTTTAACGTACATTTCATTGCGACGGATAAAGTGAATCCTGAGCTATAAACGTACTGATCGAAACTGTAGCATAAAGCGCTGCTTAAATGGACTGCGCGGAATGCCTATACTTTATAACAATTTATTCTATAATCTGACCGGATAATAAACCAACTAACTAAAAGAAGTCTGTAACTTAGATTTCTAGTTCCCAAGTGGTAAGTGTATAAAATATTCTTTAACTTCTCCTCCTTCACTACCTTTTTCCAACTTTAAGGGTCGGCTGCCTTTGAGTTTTACTCATTATTGACATGGTCAAATCTGGAGCTCATGCCATCACTGAGGCCAACCATTTTATACCCACTGCCAGAGGGTTCTATGTACTAAAGGAGCAAGTGAAGTGTTAACATATGTCAGCTAAATATGTAACTACTAGCTGTTACCCGCGACTTCGTACGCGTGGATTTAGAATTTGATTCCTAGAATTGAATACACAAAGCTGAAAGGTACCTAAGATATGTCGGCATAATATGACGGGAATGCTATCGATATACCATTCTACCGTCGAACCTGTCTCATTTATTCATATCGGAAAAAGTATAATATTTCGTTCCTAATGATACAAAGCATTTCGGTATATCGGTATACACATATAGTCGTCAAAACGTAAAAAAAAAAAGGACGGAGACTTACTTTCGCATACGAGTATATAATATTATTAGTTTATACATCAAGGGAAGGAAATGGACCCAGGAACAAAAGGAACAACACTCTCAAAGAATGAAGGAAGTTTGGAAGCAAAGAAAATTAAATACAAAGAAACATAGCCAAAGTTGATTTATCGTACCCTCCAAATGGGTTATTCGGAATAATAATAATAATTATTAGTTTAGATCACACAAAAACTGCCTGTGGAACCAGTATACCCTGAATAGAGTAAACGCTTAGGGCACTATTCTATCGCCAAAGATTTGTCAGAACACGGTATCCTTACTACAAAATCCTAGGCTTGGCCCAAACTATGAAAAAATTCATATAAAATCTTGTTCCCAGTTGGATTTGAACCCGAAGCCAGACGGGGGTTTTCTAAGAAGCAAACATGTTACCACTGCGCAAAGCTGCCATTGTTCTCTAACGTTACACATTACAAAGACACACAGATATTATGCGTTTGTCTTTTACAGTTCAGATAGTTTTCATAATTTAATGACAATATGTTCTTATCTATACAGAATATGGTATCCCATGTTCCATCCTAATGTCAAATAGTATCACCTTGTCAAATTTCATCACGATCGGATTAGCCGTTTAGCCCAAGAAACGTAACAAACAGACAGACAAAGTTACTTTCGCATTTATAATATTAGTATAGATGTTCTGTATGTGACAAGTGTATTTCTTTGTTTGTGAAATGTAGTTTATAAGGCTGATATTGGGGCTCGTCCCGGCATTCACCTTGACGGCCGCGAGCAAACCGCATAAAAACCACTATCAGTACGGCCGGTACGTGTGGCGGTTGGGCCCGTGCCCTGTCCCGTTGAACCTCCCTGATCCAGTGTCCGGAGCCTCAGCGCACTGAGCCACACTGATGGGTTTATATGTGTATACAAACCGACTCCGCTAATACCAACCTTGCCTGTCATAATTAGACATACACTAATCGCTGCTGGATAGTACAGCTACAAATTAAGACACACAACGCGTAAGGATTATTGCTATAATAGTCGGCTGTATCTCCAAACGCTGCTGACAACTTTATTTTCACCGGTCTGAAGGTTTTGACCGAGCGGTGATGACTGTGTCGTCTGCATAGATAAAGCGGAAATACTGGTCGTCTGATTATTGGTGTAGATGTTGTCCATCATAGGTTCTCAAATTTTTTGTTCTACCACTCCCTTTTCGAAAAAAAATTTACTAGCGCCTTTTCGAAAAAGATACTCACCAACCCTTAAGAATTTACACGCCGCCACTTTCCGAAAAAAATAAATAAAGATAATGAGTCCCGTTCATGTAATAAATAGTGTGATTCATAGTGCTCCAACTGTTTTGCCTCCTAACCCATTCATTTTTTTTTTTAAAATAGTGATTCGATGTCGTACCTCTTATGAGAAGAATAGATTATCATATAAAGAAAAACAAACACAAATTTCTAAAATTACTTTTTTTTCCGAATCACCCATCTTTGGGGTACGTCAGATCAATCACTTCTTGGATGCTTGCGTTTTCTTCTTCTCCCAGTATTTCTTCGTTCTATCTGATCTCTTCCTTCTTTCCTCTTCTGATATTTGAATCGGTTTTCTGGTGTTTATCGCAACTTGGAACCTCTTACTTTTGTCTTTGGTCACGGTCTTGGCTGTACTTCGGTAATCTGGAGTTCTCTCAGATCCTTTTCCACTTCCTTAAACCAGTTGGGCTTAGTCTTTTTTTTATAAAAGAAGTCAAAGATTTTTTTTTTGTTAGTCTGTTAGGATTCATTCGGAATATGTGTCCATAGAAATCAATCCTTTTTTTTCTCATGGTTTCCGAGAGTCTCTCGGACTTTGCGTAGAGGGCTTCGTTTCTGTAGAAAACGTGTTTGTTATTCTCGAATTTGCGGTATTGTTCACAGTATGATTAACAAAAACGTATTATAAAATAAAATATGATTAATTAGATGACTAACTTTGGTGTACTGATACTAATTTGTCGATATTTGGTGTTTTATTTGTCATCAACAATGCTATATCGCCGCGATCCACTATTGATAGTGTGTTTCCCTTCTTAACTAATAAATTGCTGACCACGCTAAATCCTCTTTTGGCAATGTATTGGTCGTGGGAATGCAGTTAATAAAATCTATGATGCAGAGCTTACAGTGGATGTAATACTAGTATTACAGGACGGCGGTTGGTCGTCAACGCCCACTAAATTCACATTGGACCAGACCCCTTCCTCCCCCCCCCCCCCCCTTACGATGTCTTCAACGCCCCCGTTGGGAACCATTGCCGAACGTCAATGGCACAGGAACGCTGCCTCGTAGGGGGCCATTATTCTGACTCCGCCATCGGCAGCGAAACAAAGAATCGCCTGTTCCGTGACAGGCACTGGACTAATTGCGCCAGCCGGAAATCCTTATGGCTGATCGTCTCATAAGCGGCTGTAGCGTCGATAGCAGCTGCGCTAGTGATCTGCCCCGTTCGTATCCGTCTTTGTATGAGGTTCAGAATTGGCCATTCAGAGAGTTCTCAGCGCTGACCCGGATACACCAGATCACTGTGACCAGAGGGCAGCATTTGGTAACACTGCTGACGCTTATCTCTAAACATTTGACGGACACGCAATGTATGTTACTGCGTTTTTTTTATGGCAAGGAACAAGCTTGAAGGAAACATATTGTCCCTAATGCTTTGGCCAGCCTTAGCCTTCAAAGTCCGGTTTCTTCGTATCTATGCTTGTTCGTAATACCAGTAAGCATAAGTCATGTAGCGCAAATAACTATGAGAAAAATACCCCAAGCTTAACTAAATATACCGTTGTATACATGCATCTTCACTTCACATTTTGTCACAAGAAAACAGCGTTTTATTTTCATTTTGATCGTACAAATGGAGCGCGCACTATGGTCGCTGAGACACAGTATCTGTGTCTGGTTTTCGACTAGGGCTTCCTGGTTCGAAACCCACTCAACTAATTTCGACCTTATTGACCGGCAGTATTCCTAATCACTAGATTCTGCTTTCAATCACAATCCTGCGTATGGGATGAAGAGATACGACACCGTTGATGCAAATTAATTGGTCAGACGAAGAAGTTAAACGTGGAAATTTAAACTGTGTTAAGAACCTGATGATTTATTTTAACTTTATCATATCACAAGTACCCACCCCTGTTGGTTCAGTTGGTTGCGGCACCATGATGGTGTCCTGGTGCACCATTCCTAATCACCATATTGTGCACTAATGTCATGGTTTCAATCCCAAATATTTCCGAAATGCGAATGTAGCGAGGGCATACGGTTCTCTTGGTGGCGAATTCTGTTTGCAGTAGAATTCTGGAGAATGTCATATGCTCTAAAATTATGAAGTTTCTAGATGAAAACGGGTTACTTATACCGCACCAACACGGATTTCGGAAGAACAGATCATGTGAAACACAATTGGCCCTATTTTCGCATGACGTATTGAAAGTTATCGACGCAGGTTCATCCAATTTTCTAGGATTTTCAGAAAGCTTTTGCTTCTCTACCACACAACCGAAGATTCGAGCGTACGGTATATCGGATCATATTTCTGGACGAATAAGCGATTTTCTAATTGGTCGGTCACAATAGGTCTTTGTTGACGGGGAAGCCTCTTCTAAGCCAGATGTTACTTCGGGCGTACCTCAAGGCAGTATAAAAGGACCACTTCTTTTCCAATTTTTTTTTTATAAACGATATCGGTGACAACATTAAGTGCAGGTTGCGATTGTTTGCGGATGACGCACTTATCTGTAGGGAAGTGAGGTGCATTGACGATTGCTTAGAAATACAGCGTGTTCTGGATGTTATTTCGGAACGTTGCCATTAATGGCAGCTTACACTTAACTGCAAATAGGTAACAAAAAGAATCCGTTTGTTCACGAATTGAAAGTTAACAGTTCAGTTGTTGACACGGTTGATTCCCTGAAGTATCTAGGGGTAATAGTACAAAGCGACATGAAATGGGTCTAGCTCATAACTAGGCAAAGGTAATTCTAGGTTATAGTTCATAGATTGTATTTTGAGAAATTGTAATGCTCATACAAAGTAAATAGCGTACAAAACACTAGTGTTTCCACATTTGGATTACTGTTGTGGAGTTTGGGATCCGTATCGCAAGGGATTGATTGACACGTTAGAGAAAGTACAGAAGTGAGCCTCTCGATTCATGACTGCTAGTTACAGTTCTTACGAAAGTGTCACAGAGTTGATACGTGGGTTGGGATTGTTTGGCAGGCAGACGGCGTCGTTTTCGCTTGAATTTATTGGAGAATATGCGAAATTCTTTGATTTACGAGTGCATTGGAATACTGCTTCCACCAACCT